>CM051390.1:7711284-8409627 GCA_028015245.1 Cardamine occulta
ACCCCTCCACTCTAGGACACCGTATCTTTTGAGTTCTGGGTATTAAACTCATACCCCGCATGATATCTATCATACCTCTCAAGGTATTTAACTATACCACAACACCCATGACACCGCAGCATCTCCGAGTTCTTGGTATCTGCCATACCCCGAAGGATATCTATAATACCTCTCAAGGTATTCAACTATAACACAGCACCTAAGACACCGCAGCATCTCCGAGTTATGCGTATCTACCATACCCCGCAGGATATCTATCATACCTCTCAAGGTATTCAACTATACCACAACACCCAAGACACCGCAGCACCTTCGAGTTCTGGGTATCTGCCATACCCCACAGGATATCTATCATACCTCTCAAGGTATTCAACTATACCACAACACCCAAGACTCCGCAGCATCTCCAAGTTCTGGGTATCTGCCATACCCCGCAGGATATCTACCATAAGAAAATAATACCCCGGGTATTAAATTCTAACATGATTAAATTCATTCCTTATGAAAATAATCAGCGCCACACCACAAGAAAGTAATACTCCTCGTATTAAATTCTAAAATGATTAAATTCATTCCTCATGAAAATAATCAGCACCTCTGCGGACCTTCCAGCTAGGACATGTTTTATATAATTAAACATTTATAAAACAATTCAGCAAACACATAAACGACCACGAAGGTCAACAGTTCTACCGGTTCTAGCAATCCTATGAAAGCTACAAAAACCACAAAAGTACTGGGTCTTAATCATCCCCTCCTCACTACTTCGATTCCACGATCACACCTTATCTTTACATGCATCGAAAAAAGTGATGCATCAACATTTGTTAAACCAAACGCTGAATGATATTGATCCTCCCAACAACAAGCTATCAAAAAGCACCAAGCAATTTTTAATAACCAAGACAACACGAAAAATTAATTAACACCAATTAAAACTTCCAACAACAAAATAGCAATTCCAAACCAAGAAAAGCTAAACAACACCAGGAATAGTAAACACATTTCCACAGCATGAATAATACCCACTTTTACAACATGAATAGTAAAAATGCTTTCACAGCATGAATAATATCTACTTTCACAGCATGAATAGTAAACACGCTTTCACAGCATGAATAGTATCCACTTTCACAGCATGAATAGTAAACACACTTTCACAGCATAAATAGTAAACACACTTTCACAGCATGAATAGTAAATACGCTTTCACAGCATGAATAATACCCACTTTCATATCATGAATAATCAACACACTTTCACAGCATGAATAGTATTCATCAACACACAAAATCCACAAACACTAAATCAAGCATAAGAACTTCACAAAATTCACAATCAAGCTTATCAAAGTTCCACAAGCACAAATCCAAGGTTTCCTAAACATCACAAGCGTAGAAAACCTTCCCTAAACTTTTCAAGAACCTCAAAAATCACAAGAGTTAAACAAAACACCCCAAGCCCCCACATAAGCTTAAATGATAACCTTTGGTCCCAACTCACCTTAGGTAGGATGGATCTAAGCATAGATGGACTCCCCCAAGCTCAAGAAGACCTCCCTTTCTCCCCTTAGCTTCCGCCCAAAGCTAGCCCAAAGAACCTCCTCTTTAAACTTCTCCAAAGCTTCAAACACTCTAGCTCCTTCAAGATCCAAGCTCCAAGAACTCTTTTCTCTCTTCTTCTTCTCTCTTCTCCAAGCTCTCTAAGCTCAAGCTCCACTCTCTCTTTTAGCCACAAATGGTGACAAGGAGAAGGAAAGAAGAAGAAGAAGCCAAATTGGCTTTTGCCACTTCTTTGAGAAAAACCCCATAACTTTCTATTAGATTTATGACACTCCCAGAATAAATCTAAATTAATTATTTTAACCCCAATAATTAATTTCTTGAGACTTGTCTAAGGTTCATAAACTCAACAGAATTTCGAATTAATTAAATTAATTACTTTTCCAGAACACGGGCGTTACAGTGCCGATCATTGGTACACATATTTTATAAATTTTCCTACTCATTAATGATTTTTCTTTGTAGCTGCACATGAGAACAAAATGGTGATCGCGGAAACTTTCAGGGAATTTACATCTAGTTGGGTAAGATCCCTTTGGCCCTTCGAATAGTGGTTTTGTATTTTTGTAAAGATATAGTGGTTATGACCACTTAAGTTGAGATTTTTCCCTTTGTATCCAAAATATGTTTGTTTAGATAACTTTTCCCATTACGTATAAAGATTAGAGTTACTATGGTAGTTTCGATTCTCTTTGAACAACTGTGTTGGATTTGGAAAGTCCAACTTGTTCGTTCAGACTCTGGGGCGAGTCATTTTCAAGGGAAATATGGGTTGATTAGACCCTTACCATATTTAAAGGAAGACTATATCCAGTTATTCTTGGTAAAATACAAGGATTGAACTCGGCTTCTGAATTGGCATGCCCTTACCATTCTTAAAGGAAAACTATGTCAAGTGATCCTCGTTAATTTTGTGCGAGGATAGAGTATATCTCTGATATCACCATTATCTAAGAAAGATTTTTGTCAGATTATTGCGAAGCATGCAGTGCTGAAGAACGAAAGGGAATTTCTTCGATCGAGAATGGGAGAGCTTGAGGGACAAGTATGTCAGATTAGTCAAGAAATCGGTATCCTGGAAGCCTCTCCATATGATTGGCTTGCTCTCGAGTCTGAAGACTTCAACTGCCATATTCTGCATTGTATTCGAACGATGATAAAGCAGATAGAAAGTGGGTCTTACTTATTTTGCGAGGACGCCTAGCTTAATGACTTCGATTATTGCTAGGAATGTGTTTGGTTAACATATGCAAACTCATCGGCTTTGTATCTGAATAATTTTTATTTTTTAATAAATATGCAATCATAAAATCTTGAAGTTTTAATCCTGTATCTGAATAATCAGACTGCCTACATACCCATATTGGGATCAAGCCAAATTGTAGTTCATACAATAATCTATTTTACCAAGAGCTAGAAATTAAACACAAGAAAAATAAGAAACTCGCGTGCCGAACTTGTTGGCCACTTTGCAAATGATTTAAGAGTGAGGAAGTGCACCCCAAGTCAGCCCCCCCAATCATTAATGTTAATTGTACTTAAGCCTTATTACTGAAACCAGACTTAGAGTGCTTGAACCCTTTTGATGGAAAACTGAAATGATAAGTAACTATTTTCACCGTCTTGTGCTTCAATTCATTCGGCGAGGTGAAGCGTATAGAAGAATACTTCGTACTCGGTTCAGAAGCAGGACCAAATGACTGTTCGAGCCTGATTATGACCATACATCCTAGTTTTGATAAAGGAACATCCCCGAAGAGTTGTGAGGTCTAATTTTCGTCGCCTGAAACTGCTTCGCTGATTGAGAGTTTGATTTTGATCACCCATTTTGTAAGAAGTTTTGAATAGCAAGGGCCATGTAGGATTGCTTGTAGAGGAGTTGATATGAGAAAATATAGTTTTATCTCCCGAACAGAAACAATCACAGCGAATGCGAGCTTCTCCATCATCGTATAACAAGTTTCTGGCCCTGTCAGACTTTTGCTTACATAGTAGGCAGATTGTTGTTCTCTTTGATCCTCCCGTATGATTACTCAACTTACCGCATATTCAGAAACCAAAATATAAAGGTACAATCTTTTGCAAGTATCTGATTTAGAAAGGATTGAAGGGGTAGTGAAGTATGATTTTAGTTGCTTAGAAGCTTCTTCGCATTCATCACTCCACGCGAACTGTTTGTTTCTTTTGGGTGGTTGATTAAAAGGAAGGCACTTGTCGGTTGACCAGGATATGAACCTATTGAGGGCTGCAATCCTTCCAGTCAAACGATATACTTCTTCGAAGTTCTGCAGGGAAAGCATTGTAAGAAATGCATTAATTTGATTTGGATTTACCTCAATGCCTCGCTGTTTCACTATATACCCAAGAAATTCTCTAGATAGTACCCCAAAGGTGCACTTCGCAAGATTAAGCTTCATGCCATACCTGTTCAATATTTTGAAACACTAATCAAGGTGTTGAATGTGCTCGAACTCTTTGTGGGATTTAACCAACATGTCATCTATGTAGACTTCCATGGTTTTCCCAAGTTGCTCGTCGAACATCTTGTTGACAAGGCGCTGATAAGTTGCTCCGGCGTTCTTCAATCGAAAGGGCATTACTACATAGCAATAAATTCCTTTGTCTGCGATGAATGAAGTTTTCTCTTGATCATCATGATTCATTCGGATCTGATTGTAACTAGAAAAGGCATCCATGATATTAAGAAGTTCATGCCCCAAGCGGTCAATATGTGGCAAAGGAAAACTATCCTTTGGGCAAGCCTTGTTGATATCTGTGAAATCAACACAATCTCTCCACTTTCCATTTTTCTTTTTAACTACCACGGGATTGGCGAGCCAATAAGAATATTTGACTTCACGAATAGAAACGTCTTTGAGAAGCCTGCCTACTTTGTCATTTATTGTTTTAGCTGAATCAAGACCGAGCTTTCTCCTTGTTTGTTTTATTAGCTTAAACCTTTGGTTTACCTGTAACTCATGAGAGATGATTGCAGGATCTATGCCTGGCATGTCCTTGATAGACCATGCAAATGAACTTTTGTGCTTTGATAAGAGCTCAATTAGCTCTTCATGCAACTTTGTTTTGAGCCCCGAACCAATTTTCACCACGCGCTTTGGATGTTCCTGATCAATGGCGACCTCAATGGAAACCTCGGTGGATTGCTGTCGACTAGGAAATGCCAAACCTTTTAATGTCTCGGGGCTTGTTAATTGTTATTGAATCTTCAGCCTGTGACTCGTGAGGTAGCAAGATCTAGACATTTCTTGATCTCCCTTGACTGTCCCAAATCCACTTGGAGTTGGAAATTTTACACACTGGTGATAAGTGGAAGGTACTGCTTTCATTTGTTATATCCAATGGGTACCCAAAATGATGTTGAACGCAGCCGATCAATCAAAAAATGTAAATTTTACGATCTTTGAAACTCGTGTTGCGAGCACATGTAATCTAATTGTTGCATTGTGTTCCAGCTTATCACAAATGTTAGGCTTCTCACTTTCAGAATTCATAGAATTCAAATTTTCTATTCCTTTTCCAAACTGAATTCTGCTAGAACCAGATTCTTCAAAAGGCTCCTTTGGATCTTCTACTGTGTCTTTAGGAACCTGCAAGAGAGAAAAATTATCACTCGGAGATGGCAGCTCCGGTGCAGCGTTAGCTAGACTCTTAGAAGTCTTTTTAGAACCAACTGCAATAACGTTTTCCTTTTGGTGAAGAGAGTTAGGAGATTCACTTACAAAATGTCTTACTCTTTGTTTTAGAATGAGCAGATCTTGTTGAATCTCATGTGGTTTCATTGCAACCAAACAATGCTTTCTTCCTTTGTACTTAAACAAATATTGGTTTTTGGAACCAGAATACTCATGGATCGCTTGATGTTTGTTCTGCCACAGTTTTCCAAGGAGAATGTGATATGATTCCATTGGTTGAACATCACACAAAACCTCGTCTTCATATTTTCCAATGCGTATAGAAATCGTCACTTGATGGCTCACTCTTATGTTGTAATTATCATCGAGCCATGGGTTCTGCTTCACCTTTAATCCAAGCTTCTGGACCATATACTCACTTGCCACGTTGTTGCAAGTCCTTTCATCGATCTTGATGCTGCATACTTTGCCTTGAACCTGACATCTAGTGTAGAACATATCATTTTCTTCGTGAGTAGTCATTGCTGTACTGAATTCTTCTTAATGATCGGCCATCTCTGCCTGAAAAGAACACAAAAGAAACCCAGTAAAAAGTTCTTTTGACAACAGAAGGGACCCTAACACTTAAGGACACGAAAATGACTCTTGGTATTCAATTTGATCTGATGAACCCTAACAGCGACTGTTTTCAGAAATCGACCTTGAAAAATTAACAAAACATGTTCAAAATTTTCAGAAACAATTTTATCAAATACTAGACTCTGTTTCAAAGCAGACTCAACCGATCTTATGATTTTATCAAACAAAACGAATTTATGAAAATCAATACACTGAAAATCGCAGAAATTCTGTTTTGCGAAAACGCTTGAAGATGATCGGTCAGATTAAAGTATCAAATCGCATCCAAAAATTTTGAAATCAATTTTTCTAGACTCGTAAAAGGTCTTTTCAAAACTGGATTCACGATTTTATCAAACACCAAAGATTTATGAAAATTCTGACAATCAGCAGACAAAATTGATCAGAATGCAAAGAGGTGCAATGGATTGGAAAAGATACAACCTGGCGTGGAGTCAGCTCTGATACCACTTGATATGATCCTAGATGAGGATCAAGTCCCTGAATGCTCTCCATGAGGTTGTGATGGATTGAGTGATGATGAGTGATGCGGAAGAGATAAAAGATGTTGACACAAGGGGTAAGATTCGAAGGATCTTGGGGAGTGTTGCGAAACTTCCAAAGGGGATGGTGAACCTTTGGACTTTCAGACTTGCTCTGTACGTGGGTGAAGACCCTGGACGTGGTGAACAAGGGGTGGATCGAAGTGAAACTTCCTAGGAGTTGTGAAAGACCCTAAGACTATCGAACTTGCTTTGGGTGAGGATGAAGATCCGATCACAATAAGCAAGGAGTGATCAAACAAGATTCAGAGAGTTTGAGAATGTGAAAAGATGTTTGATAAATCACAAATGAAGCATTACAAGAGTTTAAATCAGCCAAAGAGTAAAGGAGAGAATCTCGAAAATGACATAACATTAAAAACAAAGTTGAACATAAAATAACTCTTCAAGTCTTTCAATATTTTGGTTGAATCTTCTTGTTTGACTTGGGCTGCTTCATTTGGATAAGAGATAGAAGTGGGCTTAAGCTTTATCAAGAGGCTGATGAGTGAGTGATATGGCTTACCTCATTAAAAACCTTATTTGGAAAACCCAATGGGACAAAACCAAATGAAGGGAAAAAGAGTGTAAGTCATATCACCTCTCTTGATAAAAGTTTAGGTGGCTTGGATCACAACCAATGTAGCTGGATTAGCACACACTAAACTGCCCGAGATGGTGTTGAGAAGATGTTGACAAAGTTGTCTTGAATTGTTGAAGTGATCGTCTTAATATTCCCGGATCAAACGTTGTTGTTGAGCTAATCCATTTCTTCTTAGCTCCCTCAGCTACAAGCTGCTCCAATTCAAGCTTCTCCTTCATTGTGCTTGGCATGATCACATCATCCTCTCCCACTTGAAAAGGATTTGACCTCAAATCCGAACAATCTGCAAGGAAAAAGATTAAGTTAGAATTAATGAAGTTTAAAATCCGAAAACACTTACCTTGCGAGCAGGTCTTGTAGCCATTGATCTTTGTGTGGGCTGGAAAACGTCCTATTTTCATTTGAATCCACAAAATTTCACCAGGCTTAAAGATCATTCGGCATTGCTTCTTGTTTGGTTGCTGCTCCTTTCTCCATTGTTTCAACGTGTCATAATCAACTTGGACAGTAAACCGCTTTAGCCATAAGTAAAATAACCACGTCTCTGGTGTATGAGTCTTCATTTCTTCAGCTTGTTTACCCTGTGCACTTTTAACCAAAACTCGAAACAAGAGATCATAGGCAAAAAGGTATTATCCTTTGATTCAATAAGCAACTTGTTATAGACCAGAATGTCAAAACTTTCAGGGAATGGTCTCGAAACAGAAAAAACCTCTCTAGTGTTAGGATACGAAGTGCAGTGTGTTATCCTAGAGAGTCTATCTATCAGCACAAGATTTATATTCGGTTCATACGTTTTATCAAACAGAAATCCTCCATGCCTAAAGTTCTTTGTATGCTCCAATTTCTCACAATAATGAATCACATCTTTAAAATCAACAGTTGACATATAAATCTCTTTGATGTGTTCATATTCCAACAACTTAGATTTAGGAACAAAAAGAAATGCATACCTTTGAATTGTTGCATTAGGCACAACAATTTCCTTACATATCTTGTTTCCAATGTCATAAGGAAATGCTTCAACGGGTGCTCCTGGATCAAAGACGATATGATTCTCCTTCCCACGGATTAGTGAGACAATTCCTTAGTTGTATTTAGGGAATACAACTTCTAAGTCCTGAAAATGACAAGATTTCTTATTCGGCAGCACCGGTGCAAGGTTATTAAAACTCACAAGAGTTTCTTTATAAACAAATTTAATCGAAGGTGGTGTCGAGAGTAAGGTTTTTTTGATCTCACCAGCCTTCACGCCAGAGTTAGAGTGAGTACTCACAACTTCTTTGCTAGGCTCGTTTTCATTTTGAACTGTAAGGCTCTTTGTTGCATTGTGTTCCAGCTTATCACAAATGTTATACTTCTCACTTTCAGAATTCATAGAATTCAAATTTTCTATTCCTTTTCCAAACTGAATTCTGCTCGGACCAGATTCTTCAAAAGGCACCTTTGGATCTTCTACTGTGTCTTTAGGAACCTGCAAGAGAGAAAAATTATCACTCGGAGATGGCAGCTCCGGTGCAGCGTTAGCTAGACTCTTAGAAGTCTTTTTAGAACCAACCGCAATAACTTTTTCCTTTTGGTGAAGAGAGTTAGGAGATTCAATTACAAAATGTCTTACTCTTTGTTTTAGAATGAGCAGATCTTGTTGAATCTCATGTGGTTTCATTGCAACCAAACAATGCTTTCTTCCTTTGTACTTAAACGAATATTGGTTTTTGGAACCAGAATACTCATGGATCGCTTGATGTTAGTTCTGCCACGGTTTTCCAAGGAGAATGTGATATGATTCCATTGGTTGAACATCACACAAAACCTCGTCTTCATATTTTCCAATGCGTATAGAAATCGTCACTTGATGGCTCACTCTTATGTTGTAATTATCATCGAGCCATGGGTTCTGCTTCACCTTTAATCCAAGCTTCTGGACCATATACTCACTTGCCATGTTGTTGCAAGTCCTTTCATCGATCTTGATGCTGCATACTTTGCCTTGAACCTGACATCTAGTGTAGAACAGATCCTTTCCTTCGTGAGTAGTCATTGCTGTACTGAATTCTTCTTAATGATCGGCCATCTCTGCCTGAAAAGAACACAAAAGAAACCCAGTAAAAAGTTCTTTTGACAACAGAAGGGACCCTAACACTTAAGGACACGAAAATGACTCTTGGTATTCAATTTGATCTGATGAACCCTAACAGCGACTGTTTTCAGAAATCGACCTTGAAAAATTAACAAAACATGTTCAAAATTTTCAGAAACAATTTTATCAAATACTAGACTCTGTTTCAAAGCAGACTCAACCGATCTTATGATTTTATCAAACAAAACGAATTTATGAAAATCAATACACTGAAAATCGCAGAAATTCTGTTTTGCGAAAACGCTTGAAGATGATTGGTCAGATTAAAGTATCAAATCGCATCCAAAAATTTTGAAATCAATTTTTCTAGACTCGTAAAAGGTCTTTTCAAAACTGGATTCACGATTTTATCAAACACCAAAGATTTATGAAAATTCTGACAATCAGCAGACAAAACTGATCAGAATGCAAAGAGGTGCAATGGATTGGAAAAGATACAACCTGGCGTGGAGTCAGCTCTGATACCACTTGATATGATCCTAGATGAGGATCAAGTCCCTGAATGCTCTCCAAGAGGTTGTGATGATGAGTGATGCGGAAGAGATGAAACATGTTGACACAAGGGGTAAGATCTGAAGGATCTTGGGGAGTATTGCGAAACTTCCAAAGGGGATGGTGAACCTTTGGACTTTCAGACTTGCTCTGTACGTGGGTGAAGACCCTGGACGTGGTGAACAAGGGGTGGATCGAAGTGAAACTTCCTAGGAGTTGTGAAAGACCCTAAGACTATCGAACTTGCTTTGGGTGAGGATGAAGATCCGATCACAATAAGCAAGGAGTGATCAAACAAGATTCAGAGAGTTTGAGAATGTGAAAAAATGTTTGATAAATCACAAATGAAGCATTACAAGAGTTTAAATCAGCCAAAGACTAAATGAGAGAATCTCGAAAATGACATAACATTAAAAACAAAGTTGAACATAAAATAACTCTTCAAGTCTTTCAATATTTCGGCTGAATCTTCTTGTTGGACTTGGGCTGCTTCATTTGGATAAGAGATAAAAGTGGGCTTAAGCTTTATCAAGAGGCTGATGAGTGAGTGATATGGCTTACCTCATTAAAAACCTTATTTGGAAAACCCAATGGGACAAAACCAAATGAAGGGAAAAAGAGTGTAAGTCATATCACCTCTCTTGATAAAAGTTTAGGTGGCTTGGATCACAACCAATGTAGCTGGATTAGCACACACTAAACTGCCCGAGATGGTGTTGAGAAGATGTTGACAAAGTTGTCTTGAATTGTTGAAGTGATCGTCTTAATATTCCTCGATCAAACGTTATTGTTGAGCTAATCCATTTCTTCTTAGCTCCCTCGGCTACAAGCTGCTCCGGTTCAAGCTTCTCCTTCATTGTGCTTGGCATGATCACATCACCTAGTGAAGGATCATGACCCAAAATCGACATTGCGAGGTTAAGATGATTGCGAGGTGATGCAATACCTGATTAATGAGCACTTTGCGTGAGGATGGATTGAATGTCACCACAAAAGGATGTGGAATTTCCTCTTTATAAGACTAAGAGTCTCCTAGTTTGAATCACACGAAAAAGGGGAACAATAATCAAAGTCTTAGCCACCATATAAAGATATGGAGACTAGAAGGAGAAAAGACAAGACCATAAAGAGAGATGAGTTTTGAGACATGCCTCGGAAACTTATACTCGAACCATGCAAATAAACACATAAGTTTGAATTCAAATACAAAGATAGAAAGATAAGAAATAGATAGATATGGGCCACACCAAAGATGATGAGATACAGGCCTTGTGATGGATCAAACTAGAGGTTGGCATAGATAAATATATGAGTCACAAGCCTCATTCAAAACCTTGTTTGGAAAAACCATTGGGACAAAACTGAACCAAGGGAAAAAGAGTGTGAGTGGATAATTTGGCCAAAGCTCCAGTCTTCTTGGACTTGTGTCTTGACCTGTGTAGCCTTGACACAATGTATTAAGGCCAAGTGATCCTCTTGAGTACTCACTAGCTGTAGTGATACTCGCAATGCTTGATGAAAGATCTTGTTCCTGCGATACTCCATAAGTCCAATGCATGCTTTCCATGCTCTTTTTTATCCTCTCCATGCTCTTTTTCCGATGATGAAGACATTGAGGACCCAGATGCTAACCTTCATCGAAAGAGGAAGAGGGTAACTCCTGATCCTAATTCTCAGAGATCTATAGCAAAGTCCCAAACTGTTGATAAAGGAAAAGTCATGCTTCAATGCCTCCACATCCTCCTCATGTTCCACCCCCGAGGACTTCTCAAGATGCTTCACAGGGGAAAGCTTGAAAACCTTGGACATACGAAATATAGGGAAACGATCCCGAAGTGGCGATTGCTCCTCTTCCAGAAATACTTCGAATGATGATTGCTCTGTTTTGAGTATGTGCCAATCACTGATACATATATATTTTGTAAAATTTCGCTGCTTACTCATGACTCCCTTTACAGCTGCGCACAAGAACATGATGGTAATATCAGAGTCTTTTAGGATGTTTACATCTAGTGGCGTAAAACCCCTTCCTGCCTTTGACCAATGGGATCGAGAAGCGTTGGCTCTTTATGTTAGAAATTCTATCCAATTAGCCAAGGTATGTAACCTTATAATGTTTTTGTAAAGCCCTGAGTGCATATATATTTCCAACTGCTGGTTCTTCTAAACATATGCAGGTTGCCGGTGGTCATAACCTTTATGAATCGGCTATTAGAAAGAGAGCTTAGCTAGGGACTTGATTGCTGCGAATAAACAAACCTTAGATCTCGAATTAAGGCTTAATAATGATAACGCCAAGGTCGGTAGACCTGTGCAGCTATAGAAAGAACGAGAAAATGCCCTCGACTCTTTTAAATTATCACAATAGAAAGTAGCTGCGCTCACATACGAACTGAACGCTATGCAAGCTTCATCGTCTTTGGGTCAAAAGATGATTTTCTGCTAGGACACACATTTACAGTTTGTTTGTTACTTTGTATAGATATCACAATTATGTTTTGTCTAGATGACTTTGTCCTTTGGGACTTGTAAACATTAGTATTACTATGATAGTGTAAATATTATTTAGGTGTTTCTCCTTTTATTTCGCTAGTGAAGGCTAATGAAACTTGACTTGTGTTTTAGTTTTCAATTCACCCCTGGGCTTTGTTTTAAGACTTTGTTTACTTTTGAAGTTAAACGTCTCTTTAGAACAAATATGTCAGGTTTGCAAAGTTCAACTTTGTTCTTTTAACTCTCGATTGAGTTGTATTCAAGGGAATGAGTTGATCAGACCCTTACCATTATTAAAGAAATACTATAATCAGTTTTCCTCGGTAAAGTGTGAGGTTTGAACTTGGCTTCAGAATTGGCATGCCTTTACCATTTTTAAAGGAAAACTATGTTCAGTGATCCTCGGTAAATTTGTGCAAGGGTAGAGCTCGGCATATAAAATGTCCAAGGGGTCTGATTTCGTTTATGTTCCGAACTCATCTGTTTGACTATAGAATCATGATGCGAGGATTGATCCCGGCTTTAGATAATGCAAACCTATGCTTGACTTTTGAAAATGCAAGGTTGCATTCTATTTAAATGTCGGGGTTTTAAATCTGCGAACCATAAATCAGTACGCAGCCCATAACGACACAAAAGATTTCTTTATCTTATAATGACTGATAGATCAGTTAATATGATTTGGCGAACAATATTTTGTTTCACTAATCGAGCCGATGATCCTTTCTGAAGGATGGTTCTCACTTTTCATTGACCTATGGGCCTATTGCGTAATAGGCCTAAAGCCTACGATATTCTTAAGTATTAATTACCAGACACATGTGAATATATCATTCTCGAGTATCACAATCTGTCTTATGGTAAAAGTAAATGTATGTTCACACACTAAAGGTGTAATAATTACTTGTCCTTTATTACCCTTGTAATTATTATATATCCGGCGGTGTAACCCTTCTAGTATTCCCCTCATTGGAGAGAGAAGACAAAAAATATTAACTTGTACTAAGAGGGAATGTTCCTAGAGATATAACCTTCAATGGAACCTATGGCGAACTTTTCCGATTTTCTCCCAGCCCGTAACGGTCCTGAATATCCCTTGAGCCATGATCTCGCTTCTGGGGATGGATTCGAAGCGCATAAGATTAAGTTACCTGATTACATATTGACCTTATCTGGGAAAGAGGACGGAGAAGCAAGAGACTTTCTTCATAAGATAAACTTTTGTTAGTATGCTTAGCATTGTTTAGAAAAATTTAAATAATTAATCACCTCGTAACTATCTCTGCCATTCAGTTGACTATTTACCACCACCTAGAATGCAGAAAATGTCAAATTCTTGGCGAGAAGAGGAAAGATCTCAAAAAGCGGATTGTTCAAAGCAAAAAGCGGATTCATCGCTAAGTATGTAACCTTATTGATTGGGAGAAGAATGGTCTTGACAAGGTCGAACTGATTCCTTGCTGCATTTGTCGATACATGAGGGATCTAAGAAAACTTCAAATTATGGAAACAAAGGCACGGGATGATCTACGAGTTGAGTTTCTAGAAGCCAAAGCAAGAGAAGGCTTCGATTTTGTTGTCGCGAAGGAAGAGATTGTTTGCAAAATAATGTAACTGTTTAGTTTAGTTGGCTTAGTCAGCCTAGCAAGAGTTTTTGTGTTTTGGAAATATAACTTTATTGTTTCACTTTAAATACAAGGGTATTGTCAGAAACTTGAACCAATCTTGAAAATCAAAAACATCAATTAATGATCATAAATTGATCTTTAGTTAATTTCCAACTCTTGAGTTTCTTTCTCTTTAAATAGATGTTCCTCACCATTTTGTAGAGCAAACAAACAAAATATCGCTACAATTATTCTATAATAGCAACAAATCCTCAGCAAAACTGAAAAGTTCCGGCGAACATATTGGCAAATATGGCAATTTCCCCTCACCCAAACCCCCTTTGATCTCTTAACGTAGGGCAGTACCCATGATTATTTTCATTCGATTAGATCATGTCAAATATGGTGATAATTCTTTGTAGGTTGATTAAGAAACTGCCACAGCAAAATCAAGAGATCGCCATCAAATTTATTGAAAAGGTAAATTAATACTTGTATATATATTTTTTACTTTTTTAGACATAATTAAATATCTACAAGATTTCTTTATAGCTTGTGGCGAGGCATGCGTGGATGGAAGATGAAAGGGAGATTGTTCGAGCGGAAGTGAGAGAAAAAAATGCACAAATTCGCCAGATTACTCGTGAGATGGGAATCATGTAAGCTTTGCCTTACGCTTGGCTTGCTATAAAGACCCATCCAAAATTTTCTAAGTCTGAGTTTTCCCAGTTTTGTTCGGACTAAGTCCTAGCCAACGATCCTATTGAGGATCATGGGCGTCACAAGTCTCCCCCCCCCCCCCCTTGAATGGGATTCGTCCCCATTGATATTTACCCATCTCCGGAAACCACTTAGGGAAATCAGCCTTCATCTTATTTTCCGTTTCCCAAGCAGTTTCCTCCTGACCACCACAATTCCGTACGACCTTAACCATTTTGATCTTTTTCTTCCGAATCCCTTTCTCCATTCGATCAATGATTCTAACAGGCTCTTCTTCCACCGTTAAATTTTCTTTCAACTCGGCTTGGTCACTTAGGAATTTTTGAAGTTGTGAAACATGAAAAACCTTGTGAAACGCATCAAATTTTTGTGGCAGTTGAAGCTTGTACGCGACAGCCCCAACTCGTTGTATTACCTTCTATGGACCATTGTATCTTGGGCTCAACTTTTTCCTATTTGTAAATAACCCTTTCCCTTTGTAAGTGACCGCCTTTAGGTACACCAAGTCACCCACTTCGAATTCCAACTCTTTTTGACGTTTATCCGCATAACCCAAACCCCCTCCGATCTCTTAATATATGGCAGTACCCAGGCTTATCATCATACTATCAGGTTACCCCGGTGATAGTTGCTTACGGTTTGATTAAGAAACTGCCGCCACAAAATCAAGAGATCGCTGTCAAATTTATTTAAAAGGTAGATTAATACCTGTATATTTTTTTACTTTAAAGACATAATTAAATATCTAAAAATTTTTTTAGCCTGTGGCGAGGCATGCGTAGATTGAAAATGAAAGTGAGATTCTTCTAGCGGAAGTGAGAGAAAAAAAAGCACGAATTCGCCAGATTACTCGTGAGATGGGTATCCTGGAAGCTTCGCCTTACGCATGGCTTGCTCTTGAATCCGAGGAGTTCGACTATCATTGTAAAGCCCATGTCCCAGAAATTAATTAATTTATGTAATTAATTGGGAAGTTCTTTTGAGTTTATGAACCTTAGAGGAGTCTCGAGAAATTAATTATTGGGTTGAAATAATTAATTTAGATTTGTTCCGGGGGTATCATAAATTGGTTTGAAAGTTGTGAAGTTTTTCTCAATCTAGAAGTCAAAAGCAATTTTTCTTCTTCTTCTTCTCTTTCTTCTTCATTGGAGCGCCATTTTTGGTTGGGGAAAAGAGAGTGAGTGAGCTTGATAGCTTGAGAGAAAAGAAGAGAGAAGAAGAGAGAGAGGCTTGGAAAGCTTGATGAAGCTTGGATCTTGAGATTGGAAAAGGTGTGGAGCTTTGTGGAGCTTGGAAAAGAACAGTGGTTGAAGCCTAGGGTTTTGGCGTGAGCTTGGAGGAGAAAGGAGAGATCTTTCTTGAGCTTGGGGAGTCCATCTAAGGCTAGATCCTTCCATTTCTAAGGTGAGTTATGACCAAAGGTTAATATTAAGCCTTGTGTGGGGGCTTTTGGGGTTGTTTAGGCATGTGGTATTCTTAGTAGGGTTATTGTCACTTGTGGAGCTTTAGGTAGAGTTTTCTAAGCTTGTGGTTGTTATAGAACCATGGATTTGTGCTTGTTGTGCCTTGTTAAGCTTTGATTGTGAGTTCTTATGCATGCTTGGTGTGGTCGATAGAGAGAGGACGATAGAGAGAGGTCGATAGGGTGTATCGACTAGGGCAGGTCGATAGAGTGAGGTCGATAAATCCTGCTAGATGTTTTTCTAGTGTTTATCGACCATGTGTGGTCGATAGAGCGAGGTCGGTAGGGTCTATCAACTAGGGTTGATCGATAGGTAAGTTCATGAGTTACTTCAGATGGATTTTAGGTTGGCTATCAACTAGGTGTAGTCGATAGACCGAAGTTGATAGTGTGTATCGACTAGGTGAGGTCGATAGGGTGTGGTCGATAGGGGGTATCGATGGTGTTGGTCGATAGAGTGTGGTCGATTTACCCAGTTGTTCTGTGATTTGTGTTTTTAGCACATCTTGATGTTGTGAATTTTTTGGTGGTTAGTCATGGATGTGTTGGATTAGCTTTCCATGAGGTTGAATGTTTAGCTAATTGTTTGAAGTAATATGTGGTGTTATTATTTCGTGTTGGTGTGATTGTTTGAATTGCGTGTTGATGTGATCATGCCAAGCCCAATGAAGGAGCAGCGTGAACCGGAGCAGCTTGTAGCCGAGGAAGCTAAGAAGAAATGGATTAGCTCAACAACAACGTTTGATCCGGGAATATTAAGAGGATCACTTCAACAATTCAAGACATCTTTACAACAGTTTCTCAACACCAACCAGGGCAGTTTAGTGTGTGCTAATCCAACTACCCTAGTTGTGATCCAAGCCACCTAGACATTTATCAAGAGAGGTGATAAGACTTGCACTCTTTTTCCCTTCGTTTGGTTTTGTCCCAATGGGTTTTCCAGAAACAAGGTTTTTAATGAGGAAAGCCTTAATACTCTTTCACAAGGCCTCTTGATAAAGCCAGGCCCAAACTCTACACTCAGCCACGAAATGGAGCCAAAAAGACATTCAAGAATGGTTCAAAGTTTATGTTTAATGCTTTGTAGAATTCCAAGGGGTTATTTTCTATTTTCTATGCATCTTTGAACTCTATATGTATTCCCTTGTTCTCTTCTTTTCAGATTATCAAAATTTTATTTTCAAAACTCATTTTACTTGTTTGATCATTTCTTGCTCAAAGTGTCGGGTCATCATTCCTTCACACCGAGCAAGCCGATAGTCTTAGAGTCTGTCACAACTCTTAAGAAGTATCACTCCGATCCATCTCTTGTTCATCACGTCCAGAGTCCTTACTCATGTACCGAACAAGTCTGAAAGTCTAGAAGTTCATCATCCCCTTTAGAAGTTTTGCATCGATCCATAAAACCCATCAGACCATACTTGCCGTTTTACATCATTTCATCACTTCCGCATCACTAATCTCATCACTCCAACCATCACAACCTCTTGGAGAGCATTCAGGGACTTGATCCTCATCTAGGATCATATCAAGTGGTATCAGAGCTCGTTCCAACCCAGGTTGTGTCGATTCAAAACGTTTTACCCTTTCATATTCTGCAGATCATCTGAATCGATTTGTCTGTTGATTGCTAGAATTTTCATAATTGTTTGGTGTCAGATAAAATCGTGAAATCAATCTAATCTGAACCTAGTTTGAGTCTAGTAATTGATAAAATTATTTCTGGAATTGTTTCGGCACGTTTTGATATTTTTTTTGTGACTGTTCAACTGCTAGTGTCGAATCCGGAATCACTGTCTGTCACACGTTTTGCTTGAATTTTCATAAAATATTGACGAGTGATAAAAATTCGAAATTTGTTGTGTCTGAACCTAGAAAGAGTCTAGTTTCTAGAAAAATTAATTCTAGAATTGTTGAACATGTTTTGATAATTTTTCGAGGTTGATTTCGTCGAACAGTGGCAACTAGAGGTTCTCAGAATTTGAAAAGTTATTTTCGTGTTAACTTGCTAGAATTGTTTAAAATCATTGTTTAATCCTAAAATCGTGAAATATGTTGCATTGAAACCTATATTGAGTCTAGTATTTGTTAAAATTGACTCTGGAATTGTTGAACGTGTTTTGATATTTTATTCTGTTTGATCAGTTCAAACTGTCGTTTAGGTTTCTTGCCAAGTTTTTCCTTGCTGTTTGAGCATTTTACTTGTTTACTTGTTGGGATTTGAACAGGTACCATGGTGGGAACCAGCCATGATGAACAAGAGTCTTCCAACTCCAACAAGCAACTTATGGACTCCTTCAAAGCTATGATGGTTGAGAGTATGGCCACTATGAAAGCCGAACTAGAAAGATCCATCAATGATGCTGAACAAGAACGATTTGAGGCTATGCTGGCTAAGAGTGCTCATAAGTTGTGTGAAAGATTAACAGCCAGGAACCGACGATTTGAAGAAGTAAATCCACAATGGCATGGTCATCTAAAAGAAAAACCAAGCAGAGAGCCATGGAGAGACAAGCCGAGACAACAAAGAAAAGAAGCTTACAGCCCTCAGCCAAAAGAAGTGTCCAAGACCGTTCTAAATGAGTAAATGGAGGATACGTCAACATCTCAACCCAAGAAGGCTACTGAACAAGTCGTGGTTCACAAGCAAAGCCTAAATCCGTCACTTGACTCAAGCGGTGAACCAAAGCAATGTAAGTCCTCAAAATCTAAGGAAGTTACTTGTTATAACTCTCGTACGAAAGGACATTTTTCTGCCACTTGCCCTGAAAAACACGAGCTGAATATCACTTCATTAGGATCAAAACTGAGCTCAGAAAACTCAAGTAGTGAAGTAGATAACCAAGGGGTAGAAACTTCCAGTTCTTGTATGATGCACTTGGTCTTGTCAAAGGATGTTGATTCAGGTCATACTATGGAGCATAAGGATGACAAAACTGAAGGAAGCATAAAAGAGAAGAATCCACAGTCGGTGTCAACCACTTCATAAGCTTGCCGAGATAACAAGTGTGAACAAATTAATTATGAAAACCGTGTGGTGACTAAACCATGTCCAGCCCCAGCTACCTGTGAATCAGATTTCACTCTCTTCAAAGCTGAAATATTACCGAACATCTTACTTGGTACTCAGGTAAGTTTAGCTTGCGAGTTTATTCGATATTGGAATAATTTTATTTTCACTCGTAGCTTCAAACAACCTGTTTTGAATGTTGAAATTTCAAGTATAATGCACTTGATTTTTCCCTTAAGTACCAAGAAAGATACAGGTACCTTAGATGTGTGCAATGGCTTAGGCGGAATCACATCCACACGGAGCTTAACAATGGATTCATCACAGAGAGTAACAAGAACTGAACACATCACTGTGATCAAGGAGAAACCACCAGATGCCTCACCACAAATAAAAACCCGAGGTAATTATCTAGACTCTCAAAAATGAATGAAAGCTAACATGCTCTCTCTTGGTGCAGATTGTACAATGGTGAGTTCAAAACATTTTCAAGAAAAGAAGACTACTCTTGTACCATTACCGGCTCATGAGTTTTGCTTTGACAAAATCAAACTCAAAGGGAATCAAGAGCAAGGTAAAGCTAATCTTTTTGCTATGGTTAGTAAGGTTAATGATGCTGAATATTTGGATCATAAAATATTTGTCTCTTTAGATAAATTCTCTTGTGTATCTAACCTTGCACCGGTGCTGCCGAGTGAGATGATGTGTCTTTTGCAGAATCATAAGAACGTGTTTCCAGTGGATGACCCCATAAGACTACCACCCATCTGTGATGCATCTCATAACCACATTTGGAGACCTGGAGACTATCTAGGACGTTCAAGACACTTACCCCACGAGATTTGGACCTCTTCACTTCACATGTTCTCTGTAGAACCTAAAATGGATTTTTCATCATTTTGTTCATTCCAAAATTATCAATGGCGACCAGGAGAGCTCTCATTGTGTAAGATAACCGCAAGATTCGACGGTTTTCTCACCAACAATTTTCTGATCAAAGAAGAGCCACCGGATCCAAGACCGCTTTCATTTACCGAGATAATTTGGAGCACCGATCACTCCAAGGATCCTATCCAGGTAAGTATCTCTTTAACTCGATTTTTTCCCATGATTTAAGGTCTGTGAGTATGAGTTTGTTATCTCCAGAAATCATTGAGAAAATTTTAGATTTATTCAAGGAATATTTGGAATCAAATCATTGTTGTAAAACACAAGTAAAAGAGAAACATGATAAGGATAATGTTTTGACTAAAGCTGAGATATGTTTACTTGTTTATTGTGAGTCCATGACTGTGATAACATGCTTGCTCTTTTCCAAAAGTGTTGATAAATTTTCAGGTACAAAAGAGGAGCCACCGGACGTAAATGTTATCTCATTTAATTTCTTTGCAAGGACTGGAATTGGAGATGTTTTCATGAAGGACAAGAAACCTCTTGCTTATTTCCAAATGATCTTGGAAATTGGAGAATCCGTGAGAAATTATTGGGGAAAAGAACCAGTTCCGGCTGAAGGGAGGTTCAACCCAGCACCAAAGATTGAAGGCCTATTCACAATCATCAAAAGGATCAATGGCGACAACACCTTTCTCAGAGGTAAGAATAAAGAAATTTCCTTATTCAAAGTTACTTATTCTCTTCTTTCTTTCATTGCAGATTGTTCGGATTTGAGGTCAAATCCTTTTCAAGTGGGAGAGGATGATGTAATCATGCCAAGCCCAATGAAGGAACAGCTTGAACCGGAGCAGCTTGTAGCCGAGGAAGCTAAGAAGAAATGGATTAGCTCAACAACAACGTTTGATCCAGGAATATTAAGAGGATCACTTCAATAATTCAAGACATCTTTACAACAGTTTCTCAACACCAACCAGGGCAGTTTAGTGTGTGCTAATTCAACTACCCTAGTTGTGATCCAAGCCACCTAGACATTTATCAAGAGAGGTGATAAGACTTGCAATCTTTTTCCCTTCGTTTGGTTTTGTCCCAATGGGTTTTCCAGAAACAAGGTTTTTAATGAGGCAAGCCTTATTACTCTTTCACAAGGCCTCTTGATAAAGCCAGGCCCAAACTCTACTCTCAGCCACGAAATGGAGCCAAAGAGACATTCAAGAATGGTTCAAAGTTTATGTTTAATGCTTTGTAGAATTTCAAGGGGTTATTTTCTATTTTCTATGCATCTTTGAACTCTATATGTATTCCCTTGTTCTCTTCTTTTCAGATTATCAAACTTTTATTTTCAAAACTCATTTTACTTGTTTGATCATTTCTTGCTCAAAGTGTCGGGTCATCATTCCTTCACACCGAAAAAAAAAAAAATCTTAGAGTCTGTCACAACTCTTAAGAAGTATCACTCCGATCCATCTCTTGTTCATCACGTCCAGAGTCCTTACTCACGTACCAAACAAGTCTGAAAGTCTAGTGGTTCATCATCCCCTTTAGAAGTTTCGAATCGATCCATAAAACCCATCTGACCATACTTGCCATTTTACATCATTTCATCACTTCCGCATCACTAATCTCATCACTCCGACCATCACAACCTCTTGGAGAGCATTCAGGGACTTGATCTTCATCTAGGATCATATCACGTGTGCTTTTCATATAACTTGTTGGTTGGAGGATCAATCTCACTCAGCATTTGGTTTACCAAATGTTGATGCATCACTTTTGTCGATGCAGGTAAAGATAAGGCATGATCGTGGAATCGAGGCAAGGGGGGATGATTAGGACCGGTAGTTTTAGGTTTTGTAGCTTTCGTAATATTTCTAGAACCGGTAGAATGCTGTTGTTGATTGTTGAATGTTAATTACTTATAGAATATTTAAATGTATGGGCGTTTAATTATTAAGTAACTGCATATTAAAAAAAATGCGGTTGTCACATTTTTGTATCTGAGGCCATACGGTTCTAGGATAGCTTGTTTGTTGTTTGAAGTCATAGAAGCATCCTCTTCGAGCTTTGTGGGATTCCACGGTGAGTTATCTTTATTATGATGATTGTGTTTTAGCATTTCTTAGTCCCTGTTCTTTGAAGTGTAGATGGCTAGAGGGAGTGGTGGAGGCCGTGGCCGGGGTAAAGGTCGTGTTCGTGTTGTGGAGGAACAGGTCGATGAGTCGCATGCGAGTCAGGTTGGGTTTGAGGGTGAAGCCGGTGTGAGTACCGGTGTGGCTAGTGTTCCAGCGGGTGCTGTGAGTATAGCAGCAAGTGCTGCAGGTTTAGCAGCGGGTGATGCTCAGGCCGGAGATGATCGTCTTGCTGATCTCTTGACAGGGTTGTTGGAGTGGTTACCAAAGAGGGTACCGGCTCAGGCTCCTGTGGTACCACCAGTGGTTATGGAGGTTCAGCCTCAGGTTGCAGCTACGGTTGCTGAGGAGCTCCCATCCTTCCTCAGGATGATGGAGCAGATGTAGAGGATAGGCACTGGGTTTTTCCCTGGACGTGCTAATCCTGAGGACTTTGATGCGTGGTTGAGAAAGGTAGAGAAGAATTTCATCTCGAGTAGGTGTCCTGTAGGATACCAAGTGGACATTGTAGTCCATTATCTGGAGGGTGATGCGCATCTCTGGTGGAGGGGTGTGGCAGCCCGGAGAGTTCAGGCCGAGATAGTTTGGGCAGATTTTGCGGAGGAGTTTAATTTCAAGTATTTCCCTTAGGACGCGTTGAACCAGTTAGAGTCAAGGCTTGCGAGATTGACTTAGGGGGATCGGTCGGTACGCAACAATGAGGTGGAGTCTAACCAGCTCAGCTCTTATGTTCGACTGGCGGTTGAGAGTGAGTCGGCCCGTGTGCACAGATTCCTGATGGGTCTTAGGGTTGACTTACGAAACCGTTGCATGGTTAAGGCTTTTTGCACGGTTGATAAGGTGGTTGACACTACGGCATTACTTAAGGAGGGTCCGAAAGACGAGGTGGTAGCGGTTAAGCTCATGCAAGGACGGAAGTGAAAGCGGAATGGCGCTTCGAGAGGCAGTCGGGGTGGTTAGGATTGCTTTAGGTGTGGGAGCATGGCTCACCGAGTGGTGAGCTATCCTAAGAAAGGCGGGGAACGAGTGGATTCTCAGGTTCGCTTTCACTACAAGGAGGCGGGGTATATTAGACCTCAATATCCTAAGCTGTCGTAGAGTGAGGTCACAGTGGTGCAGTCCGTTAAGCCGGTGGTAGCAGCGACTCGAGTGTATTCTATCATCAAGTCCAGATAGCCGAGTTCCAGACCGATCATAGGTATTTTCTTAGATTCATTTTATTTAATTATGTGTTGGGAATTTGGTTGCTTGTTGGGGTGTTAAGGTTCTCGGCACATGTATATGTGCAGGGACCTTGTGTGTTGGGCGTGTTGAGTGTAATGTATTGTTTAACATAGGAGCATCGTATTGCTTTGTTATTCCAGAGTTGGACGAGAAGGCTAATGTTCAAAGCGAAACTGGTGTGAGTTTGGGTTTCGTGGAGGTTACCGGAGGGAAGCACCTGATGATTCACGGTCGGGTTAGAGACGTGGATGTTCAGGTACAGGGAGAGTCTATGCCTGCCGATTTGATTATCTGCTCCATGGAGCTGTACGATGTCATTCTGGGCATGGATTGGCTTGGAAAATTCAGAGCGTATCTAGATTGTCACCGAGGGCGTGTTGAGTTTGACAGAGGCAAGAGGAGGTTGGGGTATCAGGGGGTGAGATCGACTTCCGGGAGTCTCGTGATCTTGGTTATTCACGCCGAGTGTATGATCAAGAGGGGTTGTGAGGCGTATTTGGCTACCATTTCTTTGGCGGAGGCCATTGGAGAGGCTAAGGTTCAAGATATTTGAGTGGTTCGAGAGTTCCAAGATGTGTTTCAGTAGTTGCAGGGGTTACCACCGTCTAGATCATATCTTTTCACGATTGAGTTGGAACCGGGGATAACACCAATATCTAAGACACTTTATAGGATGGCTCCAATAGAGATGGCAGAGCTGAAGAAGCAGTTGGAGGAGTTGCTGAGTAAGGGGTTTATTCGCCCGAGTACTTCACCATGGGGAGCACCGGTATTTTTTGTGAAGAAGAAACACGAGAGTTTTCGGTTGTGCATTGACTACCGGGGACTTAACTGAGTCACAGTGAAGAACAAGCATCCTCTTCCTCGGATTGATGAGTTGTTATAGGGGCTACTTGGTTCTCCAAGATTGACTTGGCATTAGGATATCATCAGATTCTTATTGATGAGGTAGATTTCCAGAAGACGGCTTTCTGATTTCGTTATGGCCACTACGAGTTTGTGGTGATGCCACATGGGTTGACAAATGCACCAGCTGCATTTATGAGATTGATGAACAGTATTTTCCAGGAGTATCTGGATGAGTATGTTATCATCTTTATCGATGATATCTTGATGTATTCGAAGAGCCTGGAGGAGCATAAGGTGCATCTGCTTGTGGTACTTGCGAAGCTGCAGGAGCAGAAGTTATTTGCTAAGTTAAGCAAGTGTAAATTCTGACAGCGAAAGATTGATTTTTTGGGTCACGTTATCTCTGCGAACGGGGTTTCGGTGGATCTAGAGAAGGTGCGGGCCATTAGTGCTTAGCCGAGGCCAAGGAATGCCATAGAGATTAGGAATTTTCTCGGGTTGGCAGGTTATTATCGGTGGTTTGTTAAGAGTTTCACGAGTTTGGCTAAGTCTATGACGAAGTTGACGGGGAAGAATGTTCCTTTCGTGTGGTCCTCGGAGTGTGAGGAGAATTTTGCGAAACTAAAGGCCTTGTTGACTAGTACTCTAGTATTAACGTTGCCTGATCCAGGCGAGCCTTACGTGGTTTATACCAATGTGTCGGGAGTTGGTATTGGCTGTGTGTTGATGTAGCGGGGGAAGGTTATTGCCTATGCTTCGTGGCAGCTGCAGAAGCATGAAGGCAAGTACCCATGATCTTGAGATGGCTACGGTGGTTTTCGCTTTAAAGATTTGGAGATCTTACCTTTATGGCGGAAAAGTGCAGGTGTTCATAGATTATAAGAGCCTGAAGTACATTTTCACTCAGCCTGAGTTGAATTTGAGGCAGAGGCGCTGGATGGAGCTAATGGCCGATTGTGATTTGGAGATATTTTACCATCCTGGTAAGGCTAATCTGGATGCGTTGATTCAGAAGCGGGTGGCTTTGGCTCGGAAGCATAAGGTTGAGTCTTTGGTGAGCGAGATTAGCAGATTGTGTTTGAGTGTTATATCTCAGGAACCTTTGGGCTTAGAGGCAGCGAATCAAGCGGATATTTTGAGTAGAATTTGGTTGGCCCAGGAAAAAGATGAGGGCTTGGTTAAAGCTTTGAGAGAAGCGGGTTCTGAGTATCAGGTATCTGCGAATGGCACTATCCTTGTGCGTGGGAGAGTATGCGTACCTTTGGACGAGGATTTGAGGCGAGAGATCCTGAGTGAGGCTCATGCGAGTATCTTCTCGATTTATCCAGGAGTGACTAAGATATACCGGGATCTTAAGCGATAATATGATTGGGTCGGGATGATGAAGGATGTTAGTAACTGGGTTGCGGCGTGCAACGTGTGCCAGTTAGTGAAGGCAAAGCACCAGGTCCCGCGTGCTTTGTAACAGAGTTTACCCATTCCAAAGAGGAAGTGGGATATGATCACGAAGGATTTTGTGGTGGAGTTACCAGTTTCTCAGACCAAGGATCCTATATGGGTCATCGTTGATCGATTGACCAAGTATACGCATTTTCTGGCCATTAAGAAGACTGATGGGTCTATGGTATTGGCTAGGAAGTACGTGTAGAAGATTGTGAGAGTGTATGGAGTACCGGAGAGCATTGTCTCGGACCAGGATCCTATGTTCACATTTGAGTTCTGGAATGCATTTCAGAACTAGAGATGGGCACGAGGGTGCACATAAGTACGGCTTATCATCCTTAGACAGATGGGCAGTCCGAGAGGACCATCCAGACATTGGAGGATTTATTGAGGATGTGCATGCTGGATTAGGGTGGTCTATGGGTGGATCACTTGAGCTTGGTAGAATTTGCGTATAACAATAGCTACCATACGAGTATTGGGATGGCTCGATACCAGGCTCTGTATGGGAGGCCATGTCGTACACCTTTGTGTTGGACTCAAGTGGGGGAGAAGAGCACATTAGGTGCGAGTATTGTTCAGGAAACCACGGAGAAGATCCGGGTTTTGAAGCTGAACATGAAAAAGTCCGAGGATCGCCAAAAGAGTTATGCTAATAAGAAGCGGAACGAGCTTATGTTTGAGGTGGGAGATAGAATGTATCTCAATATGGCTTTGCTGAGAGGTCCGAACAGGTTCATTTCGGCGACTAAGTTGAGTCTGAGGTATATGGGACCGTTTCGGATTGTAGAGCGTGTTGGACCAGTAGCGTATCGGTTTGAGTTACCCAGGATTATGCAGGCATTTCATAAGGTCTTCTATGTGTTGATGCTGAAGTAGTGCTTGCATAGGGGTGACAAGGTATTGGCTGAGATTCCGTCAGATCTCCAGCTCAATATGATCGTTGAGGTGAAACCTTTGAGAGTTCTCGAGCGGAGGGTCAAGGAACTTCGTCGGAAGAGAATTCTGATGATGCGAGTTCTGTGGGACTGTGACGGGGTGCAGGAGGCAACTTGGGAGCCAGAGGCTAGGATTGAAAGGAGGTTCCGGAAGTGGTTCCAGAAGCAGGTTGTGGCTTGAGTTCCATCGAGAGGTTCCAGTTTCGGTGTGTAGCTGTATACTAAGAGTTTTCATTTTGTATTTCTGTTGTGTTTAACGATGTTACATTATGAGTGTTTAATAAGATGAGTATTTCTTATTATTGATGACTTTGTGAGTCATGGTTATGTATCTCATTTTGGTGTTAAAAACCGATAATGCATGTGAGTAATAAGATCGTAGTTCTTAGTGCTGATGGCAATAGTGTCATGGAAAGTTTTTATGAGAATTAAAAAGCTTGGTTCGTAATCGGGAAGAGATTATGGTGTACCCAAACTGACTGGGTATAGGTACGATAGCCGGGTTATTGGTTATGCACAGCAGATATTCCAGGTGCAGAATATGTGTGATGCCAGTGTTACCTTGTGAGGATTTACACGAATCACGGGAGATAGTTCCATCGAGGTGCTTATAGATGTGTGACTTATTGCTCGATGAGAGGACTAGTTCTGCTAGTGCCGATAGCTCAAAGGACAGCGTGTCCTGAGAGAGCGACTGGCGATGTACCCAGAATCATAAGGTGTATAGCCTAGAGTGATATGTGATACCCTGGATTCGTACAGTGTATATCCTAGACGTAGGATATATTTCCCAGAATTAAGTGGTATGGGATATCGAGACTCTTATAGGTTATATTACTCTGAGTGGAGTGGTATGGCAAATACCCAGAACTCGGAGATGTTGCGGTGTCTTGGGTGCTGTGGTATGGTTGATACCTTGCGAGGTATGGTGGATATCCTGTGGGGTATGGAAGATGCCCATAAACTCGGAGATGTTGCGGTGTCTTGAGTGATAAGGTTTGGTCTGTGTATGAGCGATAAGCACATATGATGTTGCGGTGTCATAAGCATAGTGACTGAGTGGGAAAAACCTCAGTGGTTAGTTATGGACCTCGGATGTACATGCGTGTACAGGTGTATGTGTGTGTTGGCCATGTTGCTCAAGAGGTAGGGTGAAAACCACAAAGATTCGTAGTTACTCTCGTGTGTTGGCCGTGATGGTCGGGAGGTAGTGTGTGTTGACTTGGCTGGGTTGGCCGAGGGTTAAGTAATCGTTGCGAAGATTAGGGTTCATTGGAGATGAATGGTAACGTAAATTTGAGGATGCATCTATGTTAGTTAATTAATTTATGTAATTAATTGGTAAATGTTTTCTAGTTTATAAACCTTAGACAAGTTTCGAGAAATTAATTATTGGGTTGAAATATTTAATTTAGATTTGTTCTGCGGGTGTCATAAATTGGTTCGAAAGTTGTGGGGTTTTTCTCAACCTAGAAGTGAAAAGTAATTTTTCTTCTCCTTCTTCTTTTTCTTCTTCCTTGGAGAGCCATTTTTTGTTGGTGAAAAGAGAGTGAATGAACTTGATAGCTTGAGAGAAAAGAAGAGAGAGAGGCTTGGAAAGCTTGGTGAAGCGTGGTTGGAGCCTAGGGTTTTGGCGTGAGCTTGGAGGAGAAAAGAGAGATCTTTCTTGAGCTTGGGGAGTCCATCTAAGCTTAGATCCTTCCATTTCTAAGGTGAGTTGTGACCAAAGGTTAATATTAAGCCTTGTGTGGGGGCTTTTGGGGTTGCTGGGCATGTGGTATGATTAGATGAGTTGTTGTCACTTGTAGAGCTTTAGCTAGAGTTTGCTAAGCTTGTGGTGGTTAGAGAACCATGGATTTGTGCTTGGTGTGCCTTGTTAAGCTTTGATTGTGAGTTCTTATGCTTGCTTGGTGATATTGTTTGTTGTGGTTTCTTGGTGATTCCATGGCTTGTTGGGAGTGTTTCCCTGGTTGCTTGGTGTGTGTTTTGCTTGTGGTTTAGAGGTTTGACCTTAGGGTTGTGTCAAGGCTAAGTTGTAGAGTTAGGAATTCGGGGTGCCTATCGCCCATGTGTGGTCGATAGAGCAAGACCGATAGGGTGTATCAACTAGGGTAGGTCGATAGAGCGAGGTCGATAAATCTTGCTGGACGTTTTCCTAGTGCTTATCGACCAGGTGTGGTCGATAGAGCGAGGTCGATAGGGTGTATCGACTAGGGTTGATCGATAGGTAAGTCGATGAGTTGCTTCAGATGGATTTTAGGTTGGCTATCAACTAGGTGTAGACGATAGAGGATCAATCTCACTCAGCGTTTTGTTTACCAAATGTTGATGCATCACTTTTGTCGATGCAGGTAAAGATAAGTCGTAATCGTGGAATCGAGGCAAGGGGAGGATGATTACGACCGGTAGTTTTAGGTTTTGTAGCTTTCGTACAATTGCTAGAACCGGTAGAACTGTTGACCATGCGTGGTCGTTGTTGCTTGTTGAATGTTAATTACTTGGAAAATATTTAAATGTATGGGCGTTTAATTATTAAGTAATTATATGTTAAAAAAAAGCTTAAATATTTGATATATCATGGTTTTTACCGGTTTTTACTTGTTTTTAGGCCATAGTATATGTATATAATCGGGTCATTTATGTGTCTTTCGAGTTTCTATCGAGTCTTTAACAGGTTTATATGCAATTGGGACTAATTGGACGTTTTGGAACATTCATAGAGCATTGTAGCTGAGGAATCGAAGTTGGTGTCTTTGAAGTTCAATTGAATAGGATTCAAACTTGTTAGTTCTTCACCTAGGGTATCATGGTTTTTACCGGTTTTTACTTGTTTTTAGGCCATAGTATATGTATATAATCGGGTCATTTATGTGTCTTTCGAGTTTCTATCGAGTCTTTAACAGGTTTATATGCAATTGGGACTAATTGGACGTTTTGGAACATTCATAGAGCATTGTAGCTGAGGAATCGAAGTTGGTGTCTTTGAAGTTCAATTGAATAGGATTCAAACTTGTTAGTTCTTCACCTAGGGTATGTTTAAAGCTGCTTCTTCTTTTTCTTCTTCTTCTTCTTCTTCTTCTTCTTCTTCTTCTTCTTCTTCTTCTTCTTCTTCTTCTTCTTCTTCTTCTTCTTCTTCTTCTTCTTCTTCTTCTTCTTCTTCTTCTTCTTCTTCTTCTTCTTCTTCTTCTTCTTCTTCTTCTTCTTCTTCTTCTTCTTCTTCTTCTTCTTCTTTTTTTTCTTCTTCTTTTTCTTCTTCTTCTTCTTTTTCTTTTTTTTCTTTCTTTTTTTTTTCTTTTTTTTCTTCTTCTTTTTTTTTTTCTTTTTCTTCTTATTTAATTTATTTCTTCTTCTTCTTTATTTATTTATTCTTTATTTATTCTTCTTCTTCTTTTCTTCTTCTTCTTCTTCTTTATTTATTCTTCTTCTTTATTTTTTATTATTCTTCTTCTTTATTTTTTTTTTTTATTTACTTATTCTTCTTCTTCTTATTTTTTATTTATTATTATTCTTCTTCTTCTTTATTTATTTATTATTTATTTATTCTTCTCTTCTTCTTCTTTATTTATTTATTCTTTATTTTATTTATTTATTTTATTATTTATTTATTCTATTTATTCTATTTATTATTATTTATTTATTTTTATTTATTTATTTTATTTTATTTTTCTTCTTTTTTATTTTCTTCTTCTTTTCTTCTTCTTCTTCTTCTTTCTATTATTTATTTTTATTTCTTTTTTATTTATTTATTCTTTTTTCTTTTCTTCTTCTTCTTCTTCTTCTTTATTATTATTTTATTTCTTATTCTTCTTCTTCTTCTTCTTATTCTTCTTATTTATTTTTATTCTATTATTCTTTTATTTATTTATTCTTCTTCTTCTTCTTTCTTCTTCTTCTTATTTATTATTTCTTCTTCTTCTTCTTCTTTATTTTTTATTTTTTTTTTTCTTCTTCTTTATTTTATTTATTCTTTTATTTATTTATTCTTCTTCTTTTTCTTCTTCTTCTTCTTCTTCTTTATTTATTCTTCTTCTTCTTCTTCTTCTTCTTCTTCTTCTTCTTCTTCTTCTTCTTCTTCTTTTTTTTTCTTCTTCTTTCTTCTTCTTCTTCTTCTTCTTCTTCTTCTTCTTCTTCTTCTTCTTCTTCTTCTTCTTCTTCTTCTTCTTCTTCTTCTTCTTCTTCTTCTTCTTCTTCTTCTTCTTCTTCTTCTTCTTCTTCTTCTTCTTCTTCTTCTTCTTCTTCTTCTTCTTCTTTTTCTTTTTCTTCTTTTTCTTCTTCTTCTTCTTCTTCTTCTTTCTTCTTCTTCTTCCTTTTTCTTCTTCTTCTTTCTTCTTCTTCTTCTTCTTCTTCTTCTTCTTCTTCTTCTTCTTCTTCTTCTTCTTCTTCTTCTTCTTCTTCTTCTTCTTCTTCTTCTTCTTCTTCTTCTTCTTCTTCTTCTTCTTCTTCTTCTTCTTCTTCTTCTTCTTCTTCTTCTTCTTCTTGTGGTTTCACGTGTCTCGTTCTAAGGTTTAGTCTGACATATGATTAGACAATCCGAAAAACAAATTCCATCGGTAATCCGTCGGAAATACGTCGGTAACCATCGGAAATCCGTCGAAAATCTGTCGGAAAATTTCTGACGGATTTCCGACGGAATCGTCAATTCCGACATAATTTCCGACGGAATATAAATCCGTCGGAAAATTTCTGACGGAATCGTCAATTTTCATGTCAATCGGAAATACGTCGGGAATCCGTCGGAATTTTCCGACGGATTTATATTCCGTCAGAAATTCCGTCGGTTTTGTGATAATTTTCTTGTAGTGATTGCGTGGATGTCTTTTTATGGGGAATAAGATTTGCGCGATGACAAGAATACCTCGTGGTAAATTTCCAGATGAAAACTTAGGCGGGAGCTGAAATGTAAGTGAAAAAATCAATATATTAAGTAAAATTAGCATTAATTGCTTGACAAAGTTGTAGAGGGAAGAAGAGAGGTAAATAATAGATAAGTTTCGGTGGGAGAAGAACAAACAAAAAACTACAAGAAAATCTGACTATAGTATTTTAAACATGTTTGGTGATGTGAGAAGTCTATAGTTTCAATTACTGTATGAGACTGGAGCAGCGGACTAGTAGAGAAGAATCGAGGACCATATATGCAGTTTTCTTTGTAGTTGGTTGCTTTTTATGGGGGGGGGATGAAGGCATTTATTAGTATTGATTGGGCGATGGGTATAAATAGAAACAACAAATTTGTGGTTGGCTAATACGGTATGTTTGTGATCCAAGTCATTTTCGAAGCCACAACTAGTAATAGACGATGTGGTGTTGGTTATAGTTGGAGAATGGAAACCAACCGCCTTTAGGAAATGGCATTTTCGGGTAAGCAGGGAGGATATGGCTTGATGTCTCCAAATCACAAAATGATGCAGGCACCGGATGAGGATGACTACAAGCGGAGGGGTTGTGAACCTTCTAGCTGGCCGTACGGCTCTCTCTAGGGGATTCGGTGATGTAATTGAATGAAACACGAACTGGAGAGATGATAGATGCCACACGAAACTATGAACTGATCCGTAATAAATCTGGAGACACTATATTCACAAAGCTTCGCACACAAGTGAAAGGAATGTCGGCTGCTTTCTTCAAGAAAAAAAGAATACGATTTTTATTAATTCAAGGGTGGTTGCTTACAACTCAGGCCTGGGGTGTTATAAGATAACCCTAGTTCAGACAACACGAAATAAAAGAAAACAACAGGAAGTTTTAAAGAAAACAACAAGTAGTTCGAAATAAAACCACATGACTTGTAAATTTAAACAATAAACTCCAAAAAGGAAAGTATGGGCAGATGGAGCTTCTTCTTCAATTCTCCAGGGACTAAGGCATTTTTAGAGCTTGTGTAAGATGTTGAAACTGATAACAAACTCGACAATGCGCACTAAGGGTGTTGCCTCGTTAAAACCTTTCTCGAAAAACCTAATGGGACAAAACTGAGATAAGGAAAAAGAGTACAATTCCTTAGCACGTCTTTGTGTGTCTCCAACCAAGGGTAGTGGTGGAGACACGTCTCCTGGACGCCATGGTGACTCTCCAATATTATCCTTGGAACTCTCATTAGCTGAAATAATGAATACGGAGGTAGCGGTACTACCTTGTAGAACTGGTAAGAAGAAGATATCCTATTTCTGGGGCTGAAAGCAAATGTTGTTAGGGTCCTTGTTGAGTCTGTGGTGTCCCCTTAGCTCTGCATGGTTGTCTTCTAGTATTTCTCCTATGTCTTGGAGCTTGTGGTAATAGGATCTTCTCTAGGTGCTAGCGGAGTTTCTTGAATGATTTCCTTGGTAAGCAAACTTCCCTTTAGTTCTTCATGCTCTATGAGTGTGAATAGGCTCTCCAATGACTTGTTAAACTCCTCTCCTAAGCATCTTGTTCTTGACCTCGTTCTTGGAATTTGTCTCATGACCGGTATGCTAACTTCTTCGGCAGCTTTGAGGGAATGTTTCGATGTCCTCATCACAAAAGATACAAGTTACGAGGCATTGTTTGCAAATGTGGTCGATGTTTTTGACATTGATACAAGAAATTAGTGATATTGCAATATTATTAATTTGTAGTAATAGATGAATATTTTGTTGCAACTATGATATTGCAATTAAATTGAGACAAAACTTATAATGTTGATTTTTTATCGTTACAAATTTGTAGTTGTCGCACAAGTGATGCAAAATTTGTAATGACATGACTTCTTGCTATATATATATATCGTATTCACGATAATAGTTTTATAGCAAATTTGCTATATGATTGCAACATATGATTGCAATTCTAGATTGTTGCAAATTATTTCCACAGAAAAATATGGCAAATACCATGCCAGATTTGTAATGATTAATTTATGTATATATGTATTATAAAATGAAACAAAATGTGTATTGAGGTTGGGTATGTGCCTGCCTTGAGATTCGGGTTCGAATCCACTTTGCCACCCAACTCACAGCGAAGTTGTGCAAAAAGGAAGCTGGGCCTAAGGGGAATTAATCTGGGCTTAAGGTCTGGAGGAACGTCTGGATTATCAAAAAAAAAAATGTGTAGAAATTTTATTGTAAAATTACGACATTTCATTGTAAATATAAATTGTCATAAATAAGTGTTATGTAAAACATATAACAAATATTGTTGCAAAATTTAAATTATAATTGTGTAACATCTACTCCTTTCATATATTTTATGAGGATGATGAAAGCATATTTGTTTTGCAAATACTTCCATGTGATCTGCAATAACGTTTTGTTGCATTATTATGAAAAAATATTAGTCATAATTTCGTTGTGTATTCATAAGATAGCAATTTGTTTTGCAACATTAATCTTTATCCCAATATGTTTCCTATATTTTTGTTTGGAACATGATTTATTTAATTACAATAGTTTATGTAATATTCTATAATAATAATAATAATAATAGAATAAAGAAAGAAATAAATTTATTAATTAATCAAATATTAAAATACCCAACGATGCATACTTTCAGAAATAGTATAAAATAATCAGCGATAAATAAAAACCAAAACAAAATTTTTTAAAAAACTTAAAAATATAACTAAAACAACTAAGTAAACACTTAGCTGCAACCCATTTGCGAAACGTTCTCTTCACTTCGGATTCCAATTAAAATTTCTATGAAAATTATTAAAAACTTTAATAGAAATTATAAAGTTATTAAAAATCTATCTCCGAATAACTAGTCATTGAATTATTGTTAAAAATTAAGGTATGCTTACATCAAAAATGTGTGTTGATTCTAGAACTTCTACAAATTTATTATGATTGTTAATTAAAATATTAATAACAAGGTAAATAACTTTATTACTAGTGACTAAAATTCTATTTATTTATTATTCATTACTATATATTAATCATATTTAAAGGACTAATGCTTCTTTACTTTACTATTGATTTAACAAAAAAGAATTTTACTACTAATATTAATTTAATATATTTAAAACAGAACACTTAATAACGTAAAGAAATAAAAATGGCACTAGTAACAAAAATATTTTTTATAAGAATACTTATGTGTATATATATTTACCTTAAATGTGTTATACCATAACTCTCTTAAATATATTGGTGTAGTTAACCAATTACAATACAGACTGGGAAAGCTCGATCAAATGATCGTTCTTATTTCATTAATACCTAATCACATTTGAACCTATCAAAGAAATCAAAATATTATACAAATGAAACTAACTAAAGAATAAAATAAAAATTTGTATTTTTTCTTGCCACAATGTCTCAAGACCGATGGATTAAGAACACCTAAAACAGTTGGAGCTTCTCCATTAGTTTCATCTTCATTTGCCATATGCTTCATCTAAAATAATTTTGGTGAGAAATATATAGTTAACACAAAACAAAAAAATTTAAAAATGTAAAACAAATCAAAAACTAATTATGTGAAATGGAAATACAGAAATATGCCCATTAAAATAATCATTAGGACGAAATCATATTAATGAATCAAATATAACCAAACTCTCTAGTTTCCATGAAAGAAAAAAAAATTGTCTACTTAATCCAATACTATACCATTAAACGATCAAAGTTATCTAGTTAACCAGATTCTATATCATTTGATGAAGAAATATTGACCAATAAAAAATAGTTTAATCTACTTTGACGAAAAATAAAGAAAAATGTTTTTAATAGTGGATTATCCAGATCTTTAAGTTTCATTAAAAATAAAATAAAGTGAAAAATATACTTCTCATATGCAAATCCTTGCAACCATTATTTTATATAATTGTATGAAAACCCAAATTATAATCAAGTAGGAAACACAAAGCAGCATAAACCCAAACAAAACAACAAATAATAGTATATGAAAGTTTATCCAAAATCAAATCAAGTATATATGAGAAAACCATTGACCTTAAATGAAGATGCATTATTGATTTCAGCTCAAACAGAAGACGAGAACGAACATCGGAAATGAATATGAAGCACAAAATTCTTCGGTCTCCAACTTTCTTAATCAATGCTTGTTCCCCTAGAATCTTCTTTGAATTTTTTTTTGGCAACTCTTCTCTCTTAATCTTAACCAACACATTATATAGTTTGCGGTTATAACTTGATGTGGATACAGAATCTACATCCTAAATATAATACTGAATTTGTAAAGTAAAAATAGAAAATTGCTAAGAAAACAGAGTGTAAAAATTGTATATTATTATTGAATGAAAAAGATCGATCCACTTCCAAGGTTATGGAGGTCTATATTTATACATGATTCAAGGAATAAATGATATGAATGAATCCTAATTAACTTAATGATTTTTTTTTAATTCGTCATTTTTAATTTGGTATTTAATATCGTAATATCTTGACTTTTGAATGATTTTCTTTTTTAGCTCGCGGGTTTGCTTTGCTTCGCGAACTCTCTTCGCTTCGGTTGCTCCTTCTCTCCGCGGGCTTTTATAATTGATCGGATCCTCAGTTTGCTCTCTCGAGTTCTCTATCGGTTGACCCGTCATGATTGCTCCGAACCAAACTAGTCCTTTTATTTAATCTGATGAGATGGCTGACACGTATCATATTTGGAGAGAGTGGATCATTTGGTTCGGGATCCGATATCAACACTTTCTTAATACACTTGTTATTTCTCAAATAATTAACATTATCGAAGAAAAATCAGATACGACTAAAATATATAGTTTGAATTCATGGAAAAACAAATATTGGATACAGTTTCTTAATCAACTCTTAGTTATGTCATATTTTTAATAGGATTTATCTTTTGGAAAAAAAAGATAGCTCCTTAGCCTTTCTACTCTCTTCTTTTCTCTATGTGTATTTTATATAGTCGTTATTTTTTTCAAGCTTTTTGTTTTCTTTATTAATTTTAAAATTATTATATTATGCTTGTATAAGAAAACTTCATTACTAGCTATTAGAAAAATAAACCTTAATTTTAAAATAAGTAAATTTTTAAATTTAATTTGGTCGAAAAATCTAATACGCATGTTTCGTTCATTAAATTCAAAATTATCATGCAATATATAATTTTATAAACTCCCATAAAAATTCTCATAGTCATTCCAAGGCTTAAATCAATATTTCACAATCTCATGCAATTTGTGAAATTATCTTAAAGCCATTTTTGAACAAATTCTGAATTCAAATATATTTTAAAACTTCTAGTAAATTATGTATAATTGTAATGATTATTAGGATTAAAGAATTTAGAAATTTTAGAGAGTATTTAAAACATTCACATATTCTTTTTTCTTTTTTAATACCAGGAGGTTCAGGGCTAAAGCCCGTAATCCTTCCAGTCCCGAAATTACAACATGTAATATTAGTTTCGTTCCAAACGTAATTCGAACCAACGACCTCAACTTCGCCTAGGGTCTTTACCAGTTTAGTTAACGACACTTACTAACATTCACATGTTCTCACCAAAAATTTCTGAATATTTTAAAAGTCTTTAAAAGTTGTTTCAGATGAAAAAAAAACTTTAAAATCAATCAACCAATAACACTTAACTTTAATAAATTTTAGTATAATCTGAAAATTAGTTAAAATTTTTGAATAACACGAAATTCTTAAAAACTTAACTATATGCGATAATTTCTTTCTATAGCGTGTAACTGCGTCTAAAGGTAGCAGCATAACATCATCTTCAACTTTTTATTTTAGACACGAATGTTTTTTTAAAACTAAACATATCAATCCCCCGCACCCCCACCCCCACCCCCACTTAAAATTAAGATCATTTTAATAATTGTTAACAAAAATATTCATGATCATGCAACAAGTTGAGAGAATCATTACCATAATTGACTCTACTACTGCTGAGAGAATGAGAATGATTGGCACAAGAAAAAAGCTGGAATGACCTTCCTTCTTTTTCAGTTTGCCAGAATGACCTCCAAATTTAAATATTTTTGTTTCAATTTTCTTTTAATGTTAAAATTGAGTGAAAGACAATATCACCAGCTGCAGTTTCGGTTATTACAAAAAAACCACCGCTTCCTTCCCTCCCACTATCCCCACTCGCGTAACCCCTTCCCACTCGCGGCACTCGCCCCACTTTGGCATTTGATTCCCTTTAATGTAGCTCCATCTTCGCGACTCGGATCTCTGCAACTTAAATGCAGCATCTTCGGTAACTTTAATTTCAAAATCATAAATCAATCTCTCTCATTTTCTTCTCTTCCTCCGTTTCTTTTTCTTCTCGTTTTCTTCGTTCTTCGATTTCAGTTTATTTTTCTACGATTTCAGTTTCCCACTCGTGTATCGTTCTCGGTTAAACTAAAGGTAAACTAATGTTTACTTGTTCAATTGAAAACTACAGAAACTTCAATTTGGGTTTAGAGATTAGTAATTATTTGGTTAGGGCTTCGTTGAAGGGGAAATTATGAATTTAGGGTTTCGATTTAGGGTTACAACTCTTCAATTTAGGGATTTGTTATCTTCAATTTAGGTTTAAAAGTCTTCAATTCTCTGTGTATGTATGAATTGTATTGATATATTCGAATGTTTTGCAGATTTGGGATCGATTTAAAGAGTTAAAACCATGGCGAGGACGAGAAATGCAAATGTTGAAGGTCCTAAAGATCCAGTAGATGGAGTAGAGTTGGTAAAGACAACCGAACGTGGAAATAGTTCCCATTTGAAGAAAAAAAAGAAATCGACAAAAAACAAAAAACAAAGGGTAAGATTTTTTGAATTTTTTGATTACGATTAGTAATTAAGAATCGGTTTAACATGTTTTTATATCGTTTCTCTTGCAGCATTCTCAAGAAGTAGGCCAATCGAGTACATATAGTGGTGGTGTTGAGGAAGAAATAGTAAGTAGTAGAGTTAAAATAGAGTTAAACTTTCAGCCTTTTTAACATGTTTATATATCTTTTTCCTTGCAGCCTTCTTGTGAAGTTGGCCCATCAAGTGGTGGTGTTGAGGGAGAAATGGTAAGTACTACTAGTAAATGTTAAATTAGAGTTAAACTTACGATAAAATAAGGTTAAAAAACTGTTAAACTAGAGCTAAAGTTAAACAAGCGTTAAACTCAAGTTAAACTCAAAATAAACTATCGTTAAAGTACTGTTAAAGTGCCGTTCAAATACTTATTATACTGTTTTGAATGTAGGTACCTGTACAGCCTTTGGGGTTCTTCTTTCAGCCTAGCCAATTGGCAAAGTTTCCGAAGATTGGTACACGGTGTGATCCGCATAGGTGTGTCGAATACATAAGGACGCTTGACGGAAATGTGCTGAGGTGGTTCCTGAGACATCCCCAGTTTAAGCACATCTTCCATATGCAGACGGAGAACAACCGGAAGGTCATGGGTGCTTGGAGCTTCATCCAAAGGTTGGCGAAGATGGAGAAGCCACAACAAATGTGGTTTGTTGTAAACGGAGAAATGGTAAGTACTACTAGTAAATGTTAAATTAGAGTTAAACTTACGATAAAATAAGGTTAAAAAACTGTTAAACTAGAGCTAAAGTTAAACAAGCGTTAAACTCAAGTTAAACTCAAGATAAACTATCGTTAAAGTACTGTTAAAGTGCCGTTCAAATACTTATTATACTGTTTTGAATGTAGGTACCTGTACAGCCTTTGGGGTTCTTCTTTCAGCCTAGCCAATTGGCAAAGTTTCCGAAGATTGGTACACGGTGTGATCCGCATAGGTGTGTCAAATACATAAGGACGCTTGACGGAAATGTGCTGAGGTGGTTCCTGAGACATCCCAGTTTAAGCACATCTTCCATATATGCAGACGGAGAACAACCGGAAGGTCATGGGTGCTTGGAGCTTCATCCAAAGGTTGGCGAAGACGGAGAAGCCACAACAAATGTGGTTTGTTGTAAACGGAGTCCCTATAAGGTACAGTCTTAGGGAACATGGACTTCTCTGCGGATTTTACTACCACCAATACCCGAAGAACTATAAAAATCTCGGGGGGAAGCGCCTTGTTAGTAAATATTTCGGGAAGGATGCTCAACCTTGGGTGGAGCATGTGGAGACTAAGGTGCGCTCGATGAGTCATTCAGAGGATAAATTGAAGATGGCTGTTTTGTGGTTTCTTGCCATAGTGATTAAGGGTAAAACGAAGGTCGCAGGACCAATAGATTCATTTCTTCTAAGGATCGTTGATGATTTACCCAAATGTGAGACTTTCCCATGGGGACGTTTCACATTTGAGGATTGTGAAACCCAGATCCTGAATATCTGTGAGCAGATGAAGGGTATTGTCAGGCCAAGTACGACATTGCCAGGATTTATATTGCCAATTGAGGTACATTTGAATTTTTTAAACTAGTTAAAATATTTTTTAAACTATATGTTAAACAACATGTTAAACTATGTGTTATGTACAGCTACTCCCATTTGAAGCCATTCCTAATTTGAAGATGCATTTTAGAGAGAAAGTCCCATGCGAAGACCAATGCCCTAGGATGTGCAAGGGAAGGTTCAAGGATTTTAGCACAAAGGATTTCGGGGTGGGAGACATCTACAAAGGTCTCGGGAATTCCACGGTTAGCTTAATTTTAATTTTACTAGAGTTTAACTTTAATTTTAGTAGAGTGTAACTTGAGTTTAACATGTGTTGTTGAACTAGAGTTTAACTAGAGTTTAACTTGAGTTTAACATGTGTTGTTTAACTACAGTTTAACTATATGTCACAGGAAATTTCAAGCATCTTGGAGGCTAAAAGGTGAGGAGCGGGATCTGATGGCGGAAATCATGGGTGAGGAGGATGATTTAAAGTATGACATGATAGTTGATGGTTAGACGACCATTCTAGCGAATGGTGAGACTATATTGTGGACGGATCTCTTAGAAAGAGATCTGGCTCATAGAAACCATCCTACTCTTGGTACTGCGAATATTGATTCTGATGATGCTCCTCCTGCTATTGAGGCTCAAGTCCCACCCCCCGGCCTTTAGAAATCTATTACGGAAATGGCCAAGGCAATGATGGAAGGGTTCAAAACCCTTACTGGTAAGGTTGGTGAACTGAATGATAAGGTTGGTGGTTTAACAAGTAGGATTGAAAACCTAGAGAAATCCAAGAGTGGTGAACCATCTTTTGTGGAGCAAGAGTTTCACAACAAGAGTCCTGGGAGATGTAAGTTTAATTTTTCAAATAATTTTTCAAAGTTTATCTAGTTTAACTGCTGATGAGAGTATGGCTAATTATAATCTGAAACCGGCTGGAAAAAAAGTTATGGAGATGAGTGATGATGGTGATGAAGAGGAGGAGGAGGATAAGGAGAAGGAGGAGGAGGAGGAGGAGGAGGAGAAGGAGGAGGATAAGGAGGAGGAGGAGGAGGAGGAGGAGGAGGAAGAGGATAAGGAGGAAGAAGAGGAGGATGATGAGGGTAAGGAGGTCAACGAGGAGGAGGAGGATAAGGAGAAGGAGGAGGAGGAGGAGGAGGAGGATAAGGAGAAGGAGGAGGAGGATAAGGAGAAGGAGGAGGAGGATGATGAGGCACGCGCAGCTGTAGATGAGGAGGAGGCGGAAGCCACTGTTGACCATTCTACTCCTCATGGTTCAGTAGGTTTTACAGACTGGCCTTATTTTAGTGGCTCAAGTTCAAATGCTTTTGCAACTGCTGGTGCTACCGTCGACAGACTTCATGAATATGGTAAAGAAGTTAACTTCTGTTTTGTATATGGTTGAACCTAGTCATTTTGCTTTACTTTACCTTCATTTCAACTATTTGTGTAATTGTAGATCCTCAAACTGCCATGGTTATTTGGATTCCTCCTCATGACGTGGTTACGTCCGATCCTCCTGAGAATGAGGATGAAGGTTTAGGCAAGAAGAGGAAACGGAAGCAGTCCAAACACGTGAGCACTCCATACACTGGGGAAAAAGGAGGTCGAGGAGGTAGAGGTGGAAGAGATGGAAGAGGAGGAAGAGGAGGAAGAGAAGGAAGAGGAGGAAGAGGAGGAAGAGGCGGGAGGGCTAGCAAGAAACAAAAGGTATAAGTGCTTGATTATGATATTGTGTAGCTTCCCTTTTTCAAATTAACGATGATGTTTTTTAATTATAGTTTAACTGTAGTTTAACAATGTTATTACATTCCATTAAAATGTTATTTAATTGTAGTTTAACTGTAGTTTAACAAAAAAAACAGCTCCGTCATTCCATAAAAAAAACGGCGCCGTCATTCCATTACAAAAACACTGCGCCGTCATTCCATAAATAAAACAGCGCCGTCATTCCCTTTAAAATTTTCATATAGTTTAACTGCCTAGTATAACTAGTTTTCTAGTTTAACAATTTTATACATAGTTTAACTTTCATGCTGAAACCATAAAACCTAGTTTAACCATATTTAAAATGAGTTTCTCTAGTTTACCGTACATAATTAGTATTTTTACACACATTTAAAATCGTCTTATGATGCTATGTATACTAAATATAAGTTATATTTTATTTTTACATTGGTATGAGAGTAATAGCTAAGTAACATACATTGTATATGGTTTTTACCAAGATATGTAGGTGAACATGCATAATATATCATTTATTTTTAAAATTTATTTTTACCACGCTTAACCATTTGTGGCAATTAACTAAGCTTAACCATATGTGGCAATTATTATTTGTTAAACCGTTAAGAATATGACCGTGTTTAAAAATAGTTTAACTGTAGCCGAACACTAGTTTAACTGTAGCCTCAGTTTAACATAGTTTAACAGCAGTTTAACTTGGTAATACTAAATTTGATATAGTTTACTTGATTTAAGAAGTTATACCTGATATATCAAATACACATCCACCAACAACAAAAACAACCACAAGTCTTATTTCAACAAATTAAAATAAATAAATTAATTCGACATTAAAGTAACCTCCAACTCTTCGGTACAAGATAAATGGTCTTACAGTATGCCGTCACCCAATTCTCAGAAAAATAATAACGTGAGCAGCACTCGTGTAGATCGACCTCTGACGTTTTTGCGTAAAACATAGTTGCAGCAATCGCATGTTCACACGGATATTTGTCTATATCATAACGCCTACAACTACAACTTTTGCTTCTCAGATCAACCATTTGACGTTTACCATCTTCTCCAATGACCGTGTATTCGAGCATAAAACTGTTTAGCTCAGTTACAGGTAGCTTCTTTGCAATCTCACATCTCGTGTGCAATAACTTATATAGAGAAGGTACTAGTTTTTGTGTAGGTGGTACCTCCGCGGCAGCCTTCCTATGCTTGTTGGACCATTCACAAATCTTGGCAATAATTGAATCAAACAATGGTAGCAACGAGTATTTTCTTTGATCTTTGAACACACCATTGATACTTTCAACAGAATTGGTGGTGCATATGTTGTATCTTTCTCCTGGAAAATAGCATCTTGCCCACTTACAATCGTCAACACTTTCATCTAGATACTCAGCACATTTAGGATGCCTTATCCTAAATTCATTATAAACTCGGAGGAACTCAACCTCTGTGTAAATCCGACCACATTCTCTAAACTGGGTTGCAACTTCTTTTTTGTTAACGCCATAAGCACATGATTTCACATTCTGAGACATATGCCACAAACAATATCCATGCTTAGCATTGGGATACACTTCCCCTACAGGTTTTATGATGCTTTTATTTCTGTCAGAAATGAACACAAGCTCAGGGTGATCTGGCACAACTGTTTTCAACGTTTAGAGAAACTACCTCTAACTTGCATCGTTTTCACTGTCTACTACAGCAAAAGCAAGAGGATAATTGTGATGCTCTGGATCTTGAGCAGTTGCAACAATAAGAACTCCACCATATACGGTCTTAAGAAAAGTCTCATCCACAATGATAACTTTCCGCATTACTTTAAATCCTTCTATACTAGCACCCAATGCGAAGAAAACATACTTAAACTTGTTTCCTTCACCACATTCCAGCCGTGTTAACGTATTGTAATTCATCTTCTCCAACATGTGCAAATAAGAAGGCAACATTTTATAGCAATCCTCTGGGCTGCCACGCAAGTCAGCTACCGCTAGTTTTTTCCCTCTTAAAGCGGTACTATATGAGACCTCACAACTTAGCCTTCTTTGCACTAAACCAATCAACATTTTTGGGGTTGGAGTTTCATATTCATCCGGATAATCATCATGCACAACTGATGCAACTAATCACGGTGTTCCCTTTTTTTAATGTTGCTTGTACTCGTGGTTAGCCGAGAGCATGTATGCATCTTGTTGTATGTTCTAAAACAAGATTTGAAAATAGCTCAAATCCAAACTCGAATTTAAGCTATTACTCATATATAACACTTATATTGAAGAGATTAAAACTCATAAACAACATATTGAAGAGATTGCAAGCGGACTCTCCTAGTTGTTAATGGCGGAAGTTTCAGAGCTGTATGACCGGAGAAGAGGAGGGAGTTTCGGAGCTGTATGACCGGAGAAGAGGAAGTGAGATCGCCGGCGACGGAGGAGGCTCATCTGAGGAAGCTCGCAGCAGTTTCGTGTCATCGCCGTCGGAGGGACCAAATGCTGAACTAACCTTTTTGAAAAAAAAGAAGCTGCATAACCTCTATGTAATTTGTATAACCTTCATTTAACCTAGAAATGTGATATTCCCATTTTAACCTTGATTCAATTGAAAATTAAATTAAAATTTAAAAAAATCAGATGTCCATGTCATCGAGACGTCATCGTCGTCTTCATCATCTTCCCGATATTGAAGAACGAAACAAAGAAAAATCAGCTCCGATTCCTGCATCTTCTCCGACGATCCTCCTCCGTCACCGGTGATCTCCTTTTCTATTCTCCGGTCATCCAGCTCCGAAACTCCTTCCTCTTCTCAGAAATCCTCAAACTCCTTCCGCCATTGTCAAAGAGGTGAGATTTTGATCTCTTCAATATGTTGATTATGAGTTTTAATCTCTTCAATGTAAGTGTTATATATGAGTAATAGTTTAAATTCGAGTTTGGATTAGAGCCATTGTCAAATCTTGGTTTGGAATTCGACGAGTGGATCTGGGTAAAATCGCAGTTACTGTTGGTAAAGTAAGTTCGAAAGTTAAACTCAGATAAACTGAAGTTAAACTATTTTACAGGGTTAAACTAAGTTAAACTATGTTAAAACATGTTGCAGGAGTTAAACCTAGTTAAACTGAAGTTAAATGACAGTGTTAAACTAAGTTAAACTATGTTGCAGGAGTTAAACTAAGTTAAACTAAAGTTAAACTAAGTTATGTTGTAGTTAAACTAAGTAAAACTGAAGTTAAACTAAGTTAAACTGAGGTTAAACTTAGTTAAACTATACACATTATACACTGATGTTTTTTATTATTTGTTTGCAGGGGACAATGACGCTTATTTATTTCGATTATGGTGGACATTATTCACATAGGGGAGATGTTGTTAAATGGAATCCAAAAGAATTTGAAATATATTCTTTATTTACGTATGGTAATGCGGAGGAATTCAATTACTCATCGTTGGTTGAGAAAATACGTAGAAAAATGAATGTAGATGAAGCGACGAGGTTGAAATTAAGTTACATTCATGGAGTATTGCATAGAGTATCTTATATATACGATAACAATGATGTCTTGGGATACATATGGTTATGTGAAAATAAAGAGCAAGTTGTTTTGCACGTGGAGGTAGTGGAAGGTGTTGAACAAACCCAGAAAAGTTCACAAGCTTCAAGATAAGAGATAACGTCTGGTAAATCAAGTAGAGTTATGGGAATTTGTGACGAGGTTAGGAATGATGCTAGAGATAATGTAGATAGAGTTGGTTGTATCCCAGAAATTGGAGAATCATCAGAATCTTTTGCTGGATGGGATATTGTTCCTTGTAATCCAGATATTGGAAACAATGAATTGGGTGTAGATGATTGTGAAGGTACACAAGGTGATTTGGATGTCGCTGAATATCGAGGCACAATTTCTTATCCGGGTGTCGATAACTATCAAGGTTCACCTATTGTAGAACCAGATGAGGTTGTGGATGTTGTAGAGGTTGAATGGGGATGATGACATTGATATGAGGGTAAAACAAGAATTTGATAGTAAGCGCGGAGTCCAAGATTTAGTTGATAGAGCTGTACACAAGCATTGCTTCGAGGTCGCTACGATCAAGTCAACACGTAAGTTGTTAGTGTATAAATGTAGAGGTATTGGTTGCAAATGGTCAGTACGAGTTGCGACAGAAAAGGGTTCAGATCGTTGGTCTGTTAGAACATACAACAAGATGCATACATGCTCTCGGCTAACTACGAGTACAAGCAACATTAAAAAAAAGGGAACACCGCGATTAGTTGCATCAGTTGTGCATAAGGATTATCCGGATGAATATGAAACTTCAACCCCAAAAATTTGATTGGTTTAGTGCAAAGAAGGCTAAGTTGTGAGGTCTCATATAGTACCGCTTTGAGAGGGAAAAAACTAGCGGTAGCTGACTTGCGCGGCACCCCAGAAGATTGCTATAAAATGTTGCCTTCTTATTTGCACATGTTAGAGAAGATGAATCACGGTACGTTAACTCGGCTGGAATGTGGTGAAAGAAACAAGTTTAAGTATGTTTTCTTCGCATTGGGTGCTAGTATAGAAGGATTTCAAGTAATGCAGAAAGTTATCATTGTGGATGAGACTTTTCTTAAGACTATATATGGTGGAGTTCTTATTGTTGCAACTGCTCAAGATCTAGAGCATCACAATTATCCTCTTGCTTTTGCTGTAGTAGACAGTGAAAACGATGCAAGTTGGAGATGGTTTCTCCAAACGTTGAAAACAGTTGTACCAGATCACCCTGAGCTTGTGTTCGTTTCTGATAGAAATAAAGCATCATAAAAACTGTAGGGGAAGTGTATCCCAATGCTAAGCATGGATATTGTTTGTGGCATATGTCTCAGAATGTGAAATCACGTGCTTATGGCGTTCACAAAAAAGAAGTTGCAGCCCAGTTTAGAGAATGTGGTCGGATTTACACAGAGGTTGAGTTCCTCCGAGTTTATAATGAATTTAGGATAAGGCATCCTAATTGTGCTGAGTATCTAGATGAAAGTGTTGACGATTGTAAGTGGGCAAGATGCTATTTTCCAGGAGAAAGATACAACATATGCACCACCAATTCTGTTGAAAGTATCAATGGTGTGTTCAAAGATCAAAGAAAATACTCGTTGCTACCATTGTTTGATTCGATTATTGCCAAGATTTGTGAATGGTCCAATAAGCATCGGAAGGCTGCCGCGGAGGTACCACCTACACAAAAACTAGTACCTTCAGTGTATAAGTTATTGCACACGAGATGTGAGATTGCAAAGAAGCTACCAGTAACTGAGCTAAACAGTTTTATGCTCGAATACACGGTGATTGGAGAAGATGGTAAACGTCAAATGGTTGATCTGAGAAGAAAAAGTTGTAGTTGTAGGTGTTATGATATAGACAAATATCCGTGTGAACATGCGATTGCTGCAACTATAACTATGTTTTACGCAAAAACGTCAGAGGTCGATCTACACTATATCAAATTTATTATTACCAAGTTAAACTGCTGTTAGACTATGTGAAACTGAAGTTAAACTAGTGTTCAAGTACAGTTAAACTACTGTTAAACACGTTCATATTCTTAACAGTTTAACAAAAAATAATTGCCACATATGGTTAAGCTAAGTTAATTGTCACATATGGTTAAGCTTAGGTAATTGCCACATATCGTTAAGCGTGGTAAAAATAAATTTTAAAAATAAATGATATAGTATGCATGTTCACCTTCATATCTCGTTAAAAACATATACAATGTATGTTACCTAGCTATTACTCTCATATCAATGTAAAAATAAAATATAACTTCTATTTAATATACATAGCATCGTAAGACGATTTTAAATGTGTGTTTAAATACTAATTATGTACGGTAAACTAGAGAAACTCATTTTAAATAAGGTTAAAATAGGTTTTATGGTTTCAGCATGAAAGTTAAACTATGTATAAAATTGTTAAACTAGAAAACTAGTTATAATAGGCAGTTAAACTATATGAAACTATTAAATGGAATGACGGTGCCGTTTTATTTATGGAATGACGGCGCTGTTTATTTTTGGAATGACGGCGCTAATTTTTTTGGGAATGACGGCGCTGTTTTTTTTGGAATGACGGCGCAGTTAAAAATATAAAAATATTAGATGTAATAACATTGTTAAACTACAGTTAAACTACAGTTAAAAAACATCATCGTTAAATTGAAAAAGCGAAGCAATACAATATCATAATCAAGCACTTATGCCTTTTGTTTCTTGCTAGCCCTCCCGCCTCTTCCTCCTCTTCCTCCTCTTCCTCCTCTTCCACCTCTACCTCCTCGACCTCCTTTTTCCCCAGTGTACGGAGTGCTCAGGTGTTTGGACTACTTTCGTTTCCTCTTTTTGCCTAAACCTTCGTCCTCATTCTCAGGAGGATTGGACGTAAACACGTCATGAGGAGGAATCCAAATAACCATGGCAGTTTGAGGATCTACTACTACACAAATAGTTGAAATGAAGGTAAAGTAAATCAAAATGACTAGGTTCAACCATATACAAAACAGAAGTTAAACTTTCTTACCATCTTCATGAAGTCTGTGGACGGTAGCACCAGCAGTTGCAAAAGCATTTGCACTTGAGCCACTAAAATAAAACCAATCTGTATAACCTACTGGACCATGAGGAGTGGAATCGTCATGGTCCATTGTCTCGGACACAACAGTGGCTTCCGCCTCCTCCTTCTCCTCCTCCTCTTCCTCCTTCTCCTTATCCTCCTCCTCCTCCTCCTCCTCCTCCTTCTCCTTATCCTCCTCCTCCGCCTCCTCCTTCTCCTTCTCCTCCTCCTCTTCCTTACCCACCTCTACCTCCTCCACCTCCTTACCCTCATCATCCTCCTCTTCTTCCTCCTTCTCCTCCTCCTCCTTCTCCTTCTCCTCCTCCTTTTCCTCTTCCTTATTCACCTCTACCTCCTCCACCTTATCCTCTTCCTCCTCTTCATCACCATCATCACCCATCTCCATAACTTTCAGATTATAATTCAGATTATAATTAGTCATACTCTCATTAACAGTTAAACTAGATAAACACATTCAGATTATTTGAAAAATTTAACTTACATCTTCCAGGACTCTCGTTGTGAAACTCTTGCTCCAAAAAAGATGGTTCACCACTCTTGGATTTCTCTAGGTTTTCAAGCCTACTTGTTAAACCACCAACCTTATCATTCAGTTCACCAACCTTACCATTAAGGGTTTTGAACCCTTCCATCATTGCCTTGGCCATTTCCGTAATAGATTCCTGAAGGCCGGGGGGTGGGACTTGAGCGTCAATAGCAGGAGGAGCATCATCAGAATCAATATTCGCAGTAGCAAGAGTATGATGGTTTCTATGAGCCAGATCTCTTTCTAAGAGATCCGTCCACAATATAGTTTCACCATTCGCTAGAATGGTCGTCCAACAATCAACTACCATGTCATACTTTAAATCATCCTCCTCACCCATGATTTCCGCCATCAGATCCCGCTCCTCACCTTTAGCCATTAAGATGCTTGAAATTTCTTGTGACATATAGTTAAACTGTAGTTAAACTCTACTTAAACTCTAGTTAAACTATAGTTAAACTCTAGTTCAACAACACATGTTAAACTCAAGTTACACTCTACTAAAATTAAAGTTAAACTCTAGTTAAATTAAAGTTAAACTCTAGTAAAATTAAAATTAAGCTAACCGTGGAATTTCTGAGACCTTTGTAGATATCTCACAACCCGAAACCCTTTGTGCTAAAATCCTTGAACCTTCCCTTGCACATCCTAGGGCATTGGTCTTCGCATGGGACTTTCTCTCTAAAATGCATCTTCAAATTAGGAATGGCTTCAAATGGGAGTAGCTGTACATAACACATAGTTTAACACGTTGTTTAACATATAGTTTAACAAATATTTTAACTAGTTTAAAAAATTTAAATGTACCTCAATTGGCAATATAAATCCTGGCAATGTCGTACTTGGCCTGACAATACCCTTCATCCGCTCACAGATATTCAGGATCTGGGTTTCACAATCCTCAAATGTGAAACGTCCCCATGGGAAAGTCTCACATTTGGGTAAATCATCAACGATCCTTAGAAGAAACGAATCTATTGGTCCTGCGACCTTCGTTTTACCCTTAATCACTATGGCAAGAAATCACAAAACAGCCATCTTCACTCTATCCTCTGAAGGACTCATCGAGCGCAGCTTAGTCTCCACATGCTCCACCCAAGGCTGAGCATCCTTCCCGAAATATTTACTGACAAGTCGCTTCCCCCCAAAATTTTGATAGTTCTTCGGGTATTGGTGGCAGTAAAATCCGCAGAGAAGTCCATGTTCCCTAAGACCGTACCTTATAGGGACTCCATTTACAACAAACCACATTTGTTGTGGCTTCTCCGTCTTCGCCAACCTTTGGATGAAGCTCCAAGCACCCATGACCTTCCGGTTGTTCTCCGTATACATATGGAAGATATGCTTAAACTGGGGATGTCTCAGGAACCACCTCAGCACATTTCCGTCAATCGTCCTTATGTATTCGACACACCTATGCGGATCACACCGTGTACCAATCTTCGGAAACTTTGCCAATTGGCTAGGCTCAAAGAAGAACCCCACAGGCTGTACAGGTACCTACATTCAAAACAGTATAATAAGTATTTGAACGACAATTTAACAGTACTTTAACGATAGTTTATCTCTAGTTTAACTTCAGTTTAACGCCTGTTTAACTTTAGCTCTAGTTTAACAGTTTTTTAACCTTATTTTACCGTAAGTTTAACTCTAGTTTAACATTTACTAGTAGTACTTACCATTTCTCCCTCAACACCTCCACTCGATGGGCCAACTTCACGAGAAGGCTGCAAGGAAAAAGATATATAAACATGTTAAAAAGGCTGCAAGTTTAACTCTATTTTAACTCTACTACTTACTATTTCTTCCTCAGCACCACCACTATATGTACCCGATTGGCCTACTTCTTGAGAATGCTGCAAGAGAAACGATATAAAAACATGTTAAACTAGTTTAATTACATGTTAAACTAATTCTTAATTACTAATCGTAATCAAAAAATTCAAAAAATCTTACCCTTTGCTTTTTGTTTTCCCTCGATTTCTTTTTTTTCTTCAAACGGAAACTATTTCCACGTTCTGTTGTGTTTACCAACTCTACTCCATCTACTGGATCTTTAGGACCTTCAACCTTTGCATTTCTCGTCCTCACCATCGTCTTCACTCTTTAAATCGATCCCAAATCTGCAAAACATCCGAATATATCAATACAATTCATACATAGACAGAGAATTATGGACTTTTAAACCTAAATTGAAGATAACAAATCCCTAAATTGAAGAGTTGTAACCCTAAATCGAAACCATAAATTCCTAAATTCCGCTTCAACAAATCCCTAACCAAACAATTACTAATCTCTAAACCCAAATTCAAGTTTCTGTAGTTTTTAATTGAACAAGTAAACCTTAGTTTACCTTCAGTTTAACCAAAAACCAACAGATACGCGTCAAGAAGAAGAAGAAGAAACCGAACACGAAGAAGAAAAAGAAACCGAAGAAGAAGAAGAAACGGAAGAAGAGAAGAAATATGAAGAGATTGATTTTGATTTTTAGATAAAAGTAACCGAAACTTACAAAATATGAAGAGATTGAGTTGGATTTTGTTGTTTTGATTTTGTCGGTTTCGCTGGGAGTGGGGAGGAGTGGGAATGTCTGTGAGAGCGAGTGAGGAGAGAGGCGAGTGAGGAGAGTGGCTAGAGGGAAGGGTGGATTTTTTTGTAATAAACACAACATTTATCAATTAAATTGGTTTTTTACTCAATTTTAAGATTAAAAGAAAATCAAAACAAAAAAAATAAAAATTGGAGGTCATTCCAGCAATTCGAAAATCCTAGAAGGTTACTCCAACATTTGATTCTTGTCGGAGATTCGTGTCGTCGGGGTCAAATGACGAAGTCGTCGTCGTCGCAATGTAGAAGCTGACTTTTTTGTTTTTTTTAAATTAAATCAAAGTTAAAATAGGAATATCACATATGTTGGATTAATGAAGGTCATGTAGATCACATAGAAATCATACAGATCCTTTTTTTTCCATAAGGTTATTACAGCATTTGATCCCCATACATTCCTACATTTTAATATCAGGTTAATTTAAAATTTTATAATTTCCCAGTCGATTGTTAGATTTAATTCATATTAGGTAGGGGGAAAAGTATGGCGATCAAGAAGCTAAACTGGAAAAGTGGAAAAGACAATACGTTACAAGAACACAAAATTGGAAATAAGATTCAAAAAGGTGTTCTTTTAACTGGAAATAAAATTCGCAGTTTTTCTTATAAACTATAGTGAAATTTAAGATAACAATATACGGTCTCACAAGATAGAAAATTAAACGTGTATTATAGAACTATCACGGTTTCACAAACTTGGCTAATATGGCCAGGTCCAGAATCTTGACGTCAAGATTATCATCTATCTTAACGATACCATCCGACCCGTCGATTCCGATCAGCTTACCTGTAGACCCACGATATTGGCCACCAACGATTTTGACACGATCATTCTTCCTTGGAGGAACTATCTCAAGTTCACTTTGTAGAGCTATTATAGTGTCACCTTCACCGCTTGACCCGAGAGACACTTTACACGTTCCATCCTGAACAAAAAAATAGTATTATAGAAAGAAGAATTTCCGAGTTAGAAAGGAGCTTTGGGATCACTTCTCGCCATCAAGGTCTACAAGCTTCTCTATATGTAGTTATTATTTTTAACGAAACTGGAGTTGGTGAAAGGAGAAAGACTAACCGAAACATCTCTGATGACACCCACATCGCTGTCTTCTCCAGCCTTGTGTACGTCAACCAAAATATCAGGCATGAACCATGCTTCCGCATCCCCACCTGTGGTATTTACAATAAGCTTAAGAAAACAGTAATAGAAATGGAAACTACTTCCGTATGATATGACAACAATAGAGAATACCTATAACAGGAGACATGGCATCGATGCCGGTTCCAGGAGTCATTGGTTGTCCTCCAGGAGTTCCAGGTAGATATGAGGTCGAACTTGGTGTCATAGGCTGCCCAGGTGTAGACGGTAGGTAAGGACTTGGAGCATTCGCTGCATGACAAAGTATGTGAGGAAAAGATTGGTGGAGTAAGAATAGTAAATGTTTTGAGTAAGATTACATGCATCTTACCATAGGCTGAACCATGATCTCTAGGTGTTCCTGCATCTGAGTAACTACCACCGGGAGTACTAGCCCATCCTGAGCCAGGAGTTGGCGCTTCATATGCTCGTGAAGGAGGACTTCCCGGCTGGAAACAAATGCCAAATAAAAAAAATGTAATTCGCAATCAACGCAAAGACCACACATGTCAGATATTTTATAGCCAAATAGTAAGGTTTAAAGCAAAATGATAGATGGCTAATTCTTACCTGATATTGAGGACTTGTTCCCCAAGATGCCGGATTTCCGTCTTCCCAGTTATCCCTTATGCCATTAAAATCATAGTTTGAGAGAGATTCAATATTATTCTTTGATCAAAATTTAAATGTGTTGAGACTTTCTGAGCCATATTTGTCTAACATAACGGACAAGCTTACATTGATGCAAAATCACTACAATATTTGAAGAGAAACGGGAAGGAGATGAAAGAGAAATCAACTTCTGAAAATGAAAAAGCAACAACAAACTTACCTAGGTGGACTCATAGGCGTGTAAGGATTCCAAGCTCTATCACGCATGGGTGTCCTCATTCCATCATGGATCGGTGTAGCTGAAATTTACATAAAATCACCAAAAAGGTGTCATATCACAACATTAAAAACGAATAAATGTTCGATCTTTAGCAGTGCAAGAGCTAGAAGACAACAAACCTCCAGAGTCCCGCATTGGAGTCATATAAGGATGAAGTGGAGTTCGGGAAGGATGCATAGGCGTTTCACTTCCCATACCATACCGAGATGTATCTCTGTGTAAAATTCAGATGATATAATCAAAGTCTTTTATGATGATTGAAGTCAAAATAACCAATGAGATAGATAAGTAGATTACCGAGACGGTGTTGTCGCAACATTATCTGATATTGCATTTCGATCAACTGCATATACAACTATTGTTAGAATTCATTCAACACGCAGCAACTCATGTGCGGAGAAGCGAATACAAGGGCTTGCCTGTCACAATCTTCATCTCAAGTTCTACACGCACTGAATTTCCTTTCACTTCTACTACAGGTCCCCTGTATCCCTTGAAAGGTCCTAGACGGATTTTAACAGTAGTACCCAACAAAGAATCTTCTCCCCCTCCTCGTCCACCCCTATACCTCCCTCCAGCTGCATTTAAAGATACAAATAAGCGTATGAGTAAGTGGAAGTAGACAAAATATTTCAGCAATCCGCATTTCACAAAAGATATGCAATGAATCAATGTACTACCCAAAAGCAGTAAACATTGCAAATATTAACTAAGCAAAACATTAGGTACTCTTACTCATAACAAAAACTAAAAGGGGAAATCTAAACATACGGTTATATCCCATGCCTCCGCGTTGAGATCTTCTTGGAGATGAGGGTACTGGGGCAGGAGCCTTGAAATTGCTAAACCTTGATAAGGAATCACCACCCTAAAGTAGAAAACGTGCTGGATAATGTGAAAGTACAGTTTGATGAAACAAATAACAAAAACAAGGTCACATCAACAAGAGACGCTTACATTTCTATTAGCACCAGAACGTGATCCCCCGACAACAACGCATGACGTGCATTTAGCGCAGATAAATCCGGCATGCTCAAGGTGATGCCGATCAAATATAAATAAGACTTGTTTGTAAATATGCCTCACGGGACCTTGTTTACCCTATTATATACAAATTAATTGATATGAGAACAGAAAAGTTGAGCGAGGTAACCAACAACAACAAGACTGAATGTACTCACTTTGCTAGGACCCTCGATAACTCTGACATCATCTTTCACAGAGATTACATTTTTATAGCGATCTTGGACATTGAATTTCTTCTCAAGTTTGCATTTGATTTCTCTGAGTTTGACAAGAGCAACCTCTGGTCTGTCAGGAATCCCTTTAAGAACCTAAGAACATCAAAACAGAGTTATTACTAGAACCATTGAGTCTTTAAAACAAAACAAAAGAAAACCCCGAAGAGATTTTTTTATTCTAGCAGTTAAGCGTAAACTTAAAATGATGGTGGCAATCACGGAAAATTGGCCATTTACCTGAAAAGCTTCATTCTCTAGTCGTATAATTACTCCAAAGCTCAGGTTACTGCATCAAATAAATAAAGCTTTGATACGCGTGTAAATGGGAAATATGCATCAATTCAAGGTGATTAGGCATTTCCACTTACTCTAGAAGCACAAGGTCATGAAGTTCGTAGTCCCCAATTTTGGTAACACCAGTTGTCACTTCTGAGCTCTCAACAACATGATCAGCAAAGACACGGACCTACAAGTATATTCTCTTGAGATTTAGTTACCCTATTAGTCAGAAATAAGCTCAATCAATATATAAAAGTTGGCTTACATGTTCTTTAGTCGTGTCAGACAGAATGATAAGCACATGCTGATCAACTTTGACAACCATGCCTGTTGCTCCTTCATGGGTCCCAGAAACAACCTTTACATGATTTCCAGGTTCAAAGTATTTGCAGAGCTCTTTCTCATTTACAGCAAGAGGATCCTGCAACAACAAGAGTCATGCTCGTTCTTCTTTCCTGGCTGGATGATTTTAGAAACATGCAAGCAGTAACGAAAAGCCAAGAGTAAAGATGCTTACAGGGAGGCCTTTCATTTCTGATCTAATAAGAACATTTTCTTCATCTACTTTCTCAACCCAACCCTTCAAGTTTTTAAGATCTCCCTTGATAACAATAACTGCATCACCCTTCATGAAATGACCTTTCTTTCTGTTTGCAAATAAAGTTGACATACCACCAAAGTCTCCCTCTCCATTTTCACTTGGTTTATTGAATTTTTCAAGTTCATCAAAAGTTGGTGTAACATTCTGTACTGTGATGGACTTCAATGATACTTTTTTGTACAAGAAACCATCTTTGAAAAGCATGCCACCAATATTCTCAAAATAATCACCCGTCATGGGATCACGCCGACGCTCAACACGTATGTGCAATTCCCTACAGGCATGTAACAAAACTTCAAAATCCAGAACTTTTATAAATCCTTCTCCATAACAGGCTTAAAAAAAGGTAAAGTAAAACAAAATAATATCTAATAAAAGGAGTACCTCGCTTCATCAATGTTCATGAAACGTGGAGGTGGAACAAAAGCTTTTTTCTTTGAAACTTCTCTTCCGTCCTGCAGTTAATCAAGTAAAGTGTGCCTAAGTAAATAGTATGGTTTGAATGATTAGAGCACTCTTCAAAAACATTAGAATGCAAGGATAGTAATAGTAATTTTCCTTAACAGGCTACTCTATTAGACATGTTTATCAAACACATATAGCACCCATCTTTTCCTTGAGCATGAACAGAATGCATACCAGCTTACTGGCTAGTGCCTGCAGATCAATTCTTGGGATTAACTTGACTGTGACCCTTTGACGCACATTATCAACATCAACCACCTGCAAAAGACTCACATTTTTCAGCAGTCTATGGGATAGATTTACCAATGATGACACATGAAAATCAATCATACCTTAGCAAGATCACCTTTATACGTCCCGATTTTCATTCTAACCCAGGTATCCCGAGATAGATCAATTGCTTTGCTTTCAACCGAAAGAACATCTGTCATTTCTCTTATAGGGACAAGTAAGATCTTCTGATTAGCATATATATTCCTCATGCCCTTGATTGCCTAGCACAAGTACAAAACAAAACAACGTACTAATGAACACTATCACTCACGCAGAAGATCTAAATATATATGATACAAAGCAACCATCAAATACCTCTTTCACGTGAGCTTCCTTGTCTGCTTCAACATATATAAAATTTTTAAGATGGTCAAGCGCAACAACAGATCTAATCTGCAGATCTGATCCTCGATCTATGTATTTTTGCATAAGACAAACCGCAACCTCCCTTTCACGACCAATCTGACATTGCAATGTGAGAATCAATTCCAAGTATATGAAGACAAAGAAATAAGACTTCTAACTTCCAAGCCAAATTTTGTAAAACCCTTACCGCACATTTCACCATCCACAATTTCGGATCACGAACTGATGGCAAAAGGGCTTGTTGCTCTACATCAGTAGCTTCTTCATCATATTCTTCATGATGTCTAGAGAATCTCTCTTGAATCCTTCTCTCAAGATCTTCCACATCCTCATCATTTTCCTCACGAGAAAGAAACTGTCGTTCATGATATCGTCTATCAACACGCTCATCAGGTAGGTCAGTTCCAGCATCCACTATAAAGTCTACATTTCAAGAAACAATTAGTTAAAAATTTCCAAATAACAGATAACATTCATAGCTTATCAATGGTGACTTCAACATTTCCACAGCTCATTTGCATAAACACAAATCTCAACTATGTAAAGACTTAACCATTTGAAATCAATTGATCGGATTAGGAATAAATTACCATCTTCTCCTTCTTCTTCTTCCTCTTCATCTTCATCATCAACCTGATGAGCTTCACGGTCTAAGAAAATAGAAGCAGAAGGTTTTTTTCGTTTATTAGCTCCAGCTCCTTTGCCTCCATGACTACCATAATCTTCATCATCATCGTCTTCTTCATCTTCCTGAGAATCTTCTTCCGCATAATCATCAATAAAATTTGATCTTCCTCTCTTCCGTCTAGAGCCACCGCCACCGCCACCGCGACTACTTCTATCTTCGTCTTCTTCTTCGTCTTCTTCCGCTTCTAATTCTAATCCTTCATAGTCTTCGTCTACATCATCGTCTTCGTCTCTGTTTCGTGGCATGGTTTGGTTATAGAATTAGGGTTCCGATCTGGAATCTCCGAGCGTGTAAATTCACAATTTGCTATCTCTGTGTTTGTTTGAGCGAACCCTAGAAATGTGAGGGAAGTGAAAATGGGGCTAAAATCCGAAGAAGGCAGAACTAAACCGGGATGGTTTGCAATTAAGGTTTAATGGTTTTAACCAAATTTACAGATCCAAGTGGTGGTACAGTGGTAACTCGCAAAACGGACCGTTTTAATTGATTGATGATCCTCTTTTTTTTTATCATTGAATCTCTATACTATCTCCTGGGATGGACATTCCGGTTTACTGTTCGGTTTTTTGGTTTTATGGTTTTATAGAAAATGAAATCATTTAGGCTATGAATGTTTGGATATTTTTAACTTGTTTTTAGATTATAGTTTTTTGTTTTTAGATTTTGAATTTTAGATTTTGGTTTTTGGATTTTGCCAAAAAAATAAATAAATAAAATTTTAAATAAAAAATAAGAGAAGTCACGTTAAAAATGAAAAACCAAAAAAAATAGTTTATAAATTTTTAGTGAAAATTGGTAAGATGACCCAAAAACTAGTTTCGCTATATTTTAGGGAATTTGATTTTAGGAAAATCTTGAATGGATAAAAAGTTAGATTTTAAAAAACAAAAACCAAAAACTATAGTAAAATCTAGTTGCCATTCATGGCCTTAGAAACCGATTAAAATACGGTTTGGTTCCGTTTGGTTTTCTTCGGTTTACGGTTTTAACGGTTTTAACCATAATTAATTCGGTTCGGGTTGGTATGGTTTTGGTTTTAGATTTTTTTTTTAGATTATTTCATAAAACCAAATGAATCTTAGAATGCAACATAAAAAGCAATAGTATGAAGTTCAAAAAAATTGAATCCAAATCAAATAAATAATAAACCCAAATTGCAAATCTAAAATCAAACATATTAAACTAGAAGAAAAACAAAAAAAACTTAGAGAACTTCCATCATCATCATCAGCCACGGTTGTTCACCTCTTCACGTTGTTCATGAATCTCTAGTCAACATAAAATAAAATAAATTAACATGAGAATTAGCATAAGATCGAAATAATTAACAATATAGCTTAAGATAATTAAAAAATTATGAATACATACCTTGTTGTAAGGAATCCATAAATTCAATTTCTTCTAGCATTTTGTGAATGTTAACGTCTGCATCTGTATAAGATGACATCTTAAGTCAATATTGTGTTAAAATCAGGATTTCGACCATAAAAAAGGGTTAATGTACTTCTGTATGGGTATAAGATGCGATCTCATGTGCTAAAAACCAATTCTAATAAAACATTAGAAACGGAAATAGCAAGCATATCTCTTGCAATTTCTCTCTAGAATTTTTTTTTCTAAGAAAAAAGTTTAGTTTCCTTAAAGTTAGTTAACTAAAATATTTATTAGATTTATTTTTATCTATTATATAAGCATATATATATATAATTAAATTCAAAAAAAAATCAAATGGTTTTACGGTTTTAAACCGAACCAAATCAAAACCGAAATAATTTCTATAATAGTAACCGAACGGGTTTTTAGGCAAAACTGAAACCAAACTGAATCACTAATTTACGGTTCAGTTCGGGTTTTGTTTTTTGGTTACAGTTATTTTGTCCACCCCTACTATCTCTTCTCTATACTAATAAAATTGGAAAAATGGGTAAAAAAACCCTAACCTTTTTCAAAAATATTAAAAAAACCATCATCTTTTTGTTGGGTTTTTAAACCCTCACCTTTTAATAAATGGTGAAATAAACCCTAAGTATTATCAAAAAAATAAGTACATAATTATATTAAAATATAAATAAATAAATAAATTTGGATTTAGAATTTATTTTGAGAAATTTGATTTTGTGATTTTTTCTCCAAAATTGAGTTTTCTAACTAAACTAGTATTATAGATTAACACATTCCATGTTTTGATTAGAATTTGTTCGAACTTTTCCTTTTAAATAACTAGCTAAAAGTAACTAATAATGTCGCTTTTTAAAATATTTTAAGTTATATTTTAAATATATCTTAATTTTATGTATTTAAATTAAAAATATTTTGGTGTGAAAATTGATGTACTTTCGTAAGAATATAATTTCTGTTTATTTTCATGTTAATAAATTTATGTGACTAAACTAAATAAATATTTATTAACATAAAATTCATATTTGATAATACTCGATAAAATTTATTTTGATATTATAGTCAAATTCATAAAATTCATATTCAATAAATTTTATTTCGTAAGAATTTAATTATTCTATTAACATAAACCATCAACATTATTAGGATATTACTATATTTTAAAAAATTTATTTTCGTAAAACTTGTATGCATGAAATCTTTTTCAGCGGATAATCATAAATATGTGTTTATTTTTTTCAAATTATAAAACCATTGTCGTAAATAAATTAAAATTATGAAAACTGATGTACATGTTAAAATGTTCCATATGTTAAATCAAAATTAGAAAAATAGTAATGTACGAAATCAATTTGGAAAAAAATAAAAAATCTAAAAATGTTAGAGAGTAAGTGATAGTTTAAGAAAATATTAACACTTGCAAAAGCAATATTAACATATCTTATGTACATGTATATTTTTATTTGAAAAAATGGAAAAGAAAAAGTAAATGACAATTATTTTAAAACAAATAAAAATTACAAGAAGTATGAATGGAAAATTATCGGAATGATCATTTACAAATAAAAAGATAGTGATATAAATGTTAAGAAGAATAACTGGTGTTTAAGAAAAAGACCATGACTGGCAAAAGAAATAATAAATATATTATGTACATATCTATTCTCAGTTTTAAAATAAAAAATAAAAAGAAAATAAAAATCAAGAAGAGTTTAAAAAGTTTGAAAACAAATAAAAAATAAAAATATTTATTGTATTTGCTATTTGTAAATTTTAAGAACCAAGCAAACGACATAAATTCAGAGAAAATCTTACCTATGTAAATAGATTTAAATTTAAAAAAAAACAAATATGAAAAAATAAAATCATATGAATATGTTAATAAATGTTGAACCGAATATGAATTTATGTTAATAAATGTTTATTTGGTTTCGTAACACAAACTTATTAACATGAAAACAAACAAAATTATTTTTATTATTATAAACGTACATAAACTTCTACACAAAACTATTTTTAATTTAAATACATAAAATTAAGATATATTTAAAATATAACTTAAATATTTCAAAAAGTGACTAATATTAACTACTGTTAGTTAGTTATTCGAAAAGAAAAATTTGAACAAATTCAAATCAAAACATGGAATATGCTAATCTATAATAATATTTTTGTTAAAAATTGAGTTTTTTTTAACAAAAAAAAAGTTAGGGTTTTTTTACCCATTTTTTCTAATGATGTACTTATTTTTGTAATAATTAGGGTTTATTTCACCATTTGTTAAAAGGTGAGGGTTTAAAAACCCACAAAAAAAGATGAGGGTTTTTTTACCCATTTTTCCAATAAAATTAAAGTACAAATAAATTATTCATGTATCCAAACAACCTCTAATTAATTCTCTACAATCTTTACAACCAAACATAATTATTTCCCTATCTAATATTGTGATTTAATAGTATGAATTATGATTCTCCTATCACATTTGTTTGATCTTATTTTAAAATTATTTTGAATGATTATATAACACATATAATTAATAAAATTTTAGATTTTTTCTTGCATATGTCATGATTTAATTTTTTTTAAACAAACATATACTACTCAATCGATGAAAAAAAAATGTGTGTTCAATCAATGTGTCATATCGGCTAAAAATTTGGATAAGAACATTTTAATGCAAGGTAAAAAAAGTAACGAATTATGAGATTGAATAAGTTAAGAAGTTAACTCTAACCTATAAAATTATAAGCCATGAAAAAATATTCAATACACAATCAAGAAGATAACAAATTATATAAAGATAGAAAAAAAATGAATATAACAAAATAAGAATAAAAACATGAAAAAAGAGATGGATTCAATGAAATATATTTATAAAAAGAAAACTTCAAAATGGTAAATTGATGAAAAATAAAAATAGAAGAATAAATAAATACTTAAAATAGTATATGAAAGAGATTACACATATCATCAAGAAAAATGTAAATAATAAAAATTTTGATAAAGGCAAAAAAAAATTAATAGTAAAAATAAAAATTTAATAATCCAAAACATCAAATGGCCAATTCTAATTCATAATGAGTTAACCAAAATCAAAACAGTTTAAATCATCAAACCTCAAAATCCTATTCTCCACCCATATCAGGATCATTCTTGTGTGTCCATATATATGTTTTCACAGTCATCTTATCTGAATTGTCATGCATTTGCAAAATCAGAATTTCTAATTTTCTCATCAAGACCACCAATTGTTTTTTTTTTAATATCGATTGTGTGTTTGGAGATAAAAAATCAAATCCTCAAACTTACCTTCCTTATAACCTCAACGGCCAGTCTTTCATAGTCTTTACCTTGATCCCAATCTAAATTCTCAAGTTCAACATCGCTTAATCCCATTAGTACCTGTGAATCTGAACTATTCAAGATCAATAAACAAAAACCACATGAATAAAATTAGCACAAAGGTTTGATACATTATATCAAACCTTCCTATGAACTTTGACTGAAAAAACTCCAAAATCGCCATCAAATTTTAGATCAAGGCGTGGTGACTGATAATCGAACATGATTTTGTTACAGTGTATAACCCATACACTGTAATTGTGGAGGCTGCATAAGGAGAAATAGGGGAAGTCTAATGAAAAAAAGGAAGGTGAAAACAATTAGAATTGAGCTTAAGAATTGTAATCAATGTCTTACTTTTATCTACTAAGAACTTCAAAATCCTAATAATAAGTAAATCAACTCTCTTTCCTCTTTCTCCGACAACTCTCAAAGGTGCTTTGTCGCCGACCAAATTTCCAATCAACTGTGGCATCCTCCTCTGAAATCTCAGGTAAGATTCTCTTTCTCATCTCACATCTTCTTAGGATTTTCACTTAACTTCTTACAGTCGATGGAATTCATGTTCTTGGAAGAAGTAATAGTAGATAAAGAAAGGCATTACGAAAATAAGGATTCAGAAAAGGATGAATACAAATCCTTGATAACTAAAATAAGAAATGAATAATAGAATTTTATGGGAAGACTAAGATCAGAAATCAACAATCATTTACAAAAAAATGAATAACGGAGACAGAGAGACAACGATGGAGATAAAAGCAAAGACGATTTAATGTGAAATCTCGATAAGAAAATGTAGAAATGAACAATCATTTAATATGCGTCTTATGTGCCTTCACAATTACAGTGTATGTTACTATCTACGGCTATGTGTCTTCTGTCTTTCTTGTTGGCATCTCCGTCGTGGCGTAAATATTTATTATCTCTGCGTTTGTCTCTATCTACGTAAAAAATCCCAAAAAGAGAGAATCGATTGGGCCTGCTTCAATTACTACTTTTAATGGACTTCGTGGACTTCTTCTATCTTGCTTCCTTAATTTTTTAAACTGATGATTTATAAGCTGATGCGTAGCAATGAAATAATTTGATTAGATGTTAAATTTTTTTCATTTATTGATATGTCAACATCACAATGCACAAAAAAACTGATGTGTCATCTCAGGAGAGATGACACTGCTTTATTATAGTGTTGATTGTGACTGTTTATAAACTTCTTTAGTTCCCATAATTATTTAAAATTCTTTAAATAAAATTGTTTAATCCTCAAAAACTCTCAAGCTCTCCTAATTCAATCTCTAAGCATTTTCCGTGAATTCTTAGATGGTGGAGATAACAGGGATATGATGCTGACAAACACAAAACCAGATGAAAATAATGACACTTGGCATCTACTAAAAAAATCATAAGCACGTTGGAAATAACATCTAAATAAACTCACCAAACAGTAAAAACGCTTAAAATGATACATGTGGAGAGGCCTTAGACGAAAATTTTGAGATATTAAGGCAATAGGAAGCTTATGTTGGAACCCATTTTGAGACAAATGGAACCAATCACTTTTTCGGTAACTTTTCCGGCGACATTCGGTTGCCAAATTGAACAGACAAAAAGATGAATTGGATTCCTTGAAATAAACACTATAACTTAGTGTATTTATTTGTCAAAATTTGATTAAAATTAAATACGAAATGAAGATTCAAAGTAGATAATTTGAAAGCTTAAAAAGTCAACTCGGAATTGACCATATGACATTTATGTTCATTTGTCCCACAAAAATGTGTACGAGAGATAATAGACCACACACCCAATTAACTATTTTATTTGGGCTGGATTTTACATAAATGATTTGGACTAAATCCATATATTTAGGGGGACATATTGAACCAATGATTTGAAATGATTTTAATTTTTATTCAAATCTTCTCTTATTGGATTAGAGATTCTATAAAAAGCATTAACATCCTATCTTATTGGATTGATCATTTACATAAATGTTCTGAAATTTTGAAATATTAGAAAATAAAGATTTCATAGAATTTTTATATCAAAAATCATTTGGAATGATTTCAGAGCCAAGTTATAGTTAAAAAAAAAAAGAATCCAAATACCACCTCATATGATGGTATTTCAACAAAAACAAAAAAGAAAAAAGAAAAAAAAAATCCACAAGAACAAAATTATTTTTGCCGTCAAACAACGTCTCATCTTCTTCCCTAGTCAAAGACCTAACCATAATCTACATATGTATCCTCCTTTTTTTTCCTGTTCACACCGTTAAATTTTGAGGTATTATTAGTCGTTTCCAGTTTCACCATGTTGCTTTTCATGGAAAGGATGATCTATTTTTGAAAATCGTCAATGTTCACCGAATTTTGAATTCATCAAAGCAAATTGATTTTGTTTGGCGACTTATATCTGACCCACTTTATCCGACCAATCAATCAATATCATAAATAATAATCCATAGATTTATAGTTGGTTATGATTCTATTCTCTGTGTTTTCCTACAGTATGGAAGAAGATGAATTCAAACTCATCTTATAACAAAAACGTGCCTAGAAATATTAAGCAGATGTCAAAGTACATGTTGAAACCTAAAAGTATTGGTTTATTCAGTGTAAATGGAAACAATACACTAATGAAAGAGTTACCACCATATATGTGATTAGTAAAGATCAAAAACAAAATGATTTATTTCTTTTTAATTTTTACAAGTTCTTTTTAATTCTTAGCCTCTCAAATTCCTCGAAATTTCCATTAATTACCTATAAGATTTGTAACTAAAAATCTACAAAATTTGCTTAAATCATTTAAAATTTTGAATATCCTCAAATTTTCTTAAAATTTAAATTAATTCAAATCATCAATCCAACTATTTTTCTGGTAACTTTTTCGGCGACATCCGGCTGCCAAATAGAATGGATAAAAAGATGAGTTTAATTTCTTGAAATAAACACTATAACATAGTGTATTCATTTGTCAAAATTGGATTAAAATTGAATACGAACTGAGGATTCAAAGTGGGTAACTTGAAAGCTTAAAAAGTCAACTTGGAATTGACCAAATAACATTCATATGCATTTGTCCCATAAAAATATGTATGAGAGATAATGGACTACACACCCAATTAACTATTTTATTTGGACTAGATTTTACATAAATGATTTGGACTAAATCCATACATTTAGTATTATTTAAATTTAATCAAATATTTGACACTATTAAGCAAATATATTGTGCAGATTTTGTAGCCACCACTAATGCAAATAACCAATGCATTTGACGTTACAAGTCAAATTTTCTCTTTAAATTTTGTGATAATTAATTCTCAATTAATCCACTTAATACACAAACCTCATTTTTTTTGTGGAGACACTCACGAGAATAACTTATATATAAGGTCATTGTCTTCTTCATTTTCAATTGATCAGTTTTGTGAAACATATATTCTCAACAACAAAAATCCAGCAAATCCTCTCACTTCTTTCTCAAGTATGAGTCTCGAGAGTATAGCGTAGTATTGCGTTCATATATTTTGTCTTTCAAGTGTAGCGAATACGGTCTCCTAGTGGTTGTATCCTGAGATTCTAAATCATATCAAACTGTCACACTACAGACGATTTTACAATTTAAGGAAAGAGATCAAATCTCAACTCCACTTTATAAAATCGTTTTCATCTCAATTCCTTCCGTAATTCTATTATTTATTGGCAATTTTCGTATTCAGATTTTTGCGGTCCTACAGCTTAAGCTGAATGTAGAAATATCATTTCAGTAAATCATTAGCTTATAATTTATGCTTTGTGAATGTGTCGAAAGAATCAAAACTATAGACCACAATATATTTTAGGGTGAATTGGCTAATAGGGTACTTTTTAAAAAGTAATTGTGAAAGAGGGTTAGTTACTATTTACATTGGTGAGAGAGGGTTATAAAGAAATGGCGGAACAAATAAAAAGACAAAAAGATCCCAGATAATTACTGTAATTACATCATATGCCATTATATTTTTTTCACATCTTTTCTCTCTTTTTAGGCTTTGTTCCTTCTCTCTTTCTGTTTTTCTTTTCTTTTCAATTCTTGTTTCTTTGATTATCTAAAAAATTAAAGATCAAAACAAAGTAAAAATCAAATTTTAGTTTTTTAAAATCTTTTTGTGAATTTAACGAAATCCATTTTGTATAGATTTACAACCAAAAATCTTCATGTACAATATCTACGTTGTCTATGTACAGTCATTCCAAACATTTTGGACACCGAGACCTCATACGAGAATACGAGCCAAATCAGTGTACGAGGTTTGTCAGTGTACAAGACAAATCAGTGTACAAGAAAAGCGGTGTACGATGCAACATGGTGTACAAAGAGAGTAGGTGTACGAGGCGGCTCGGTGTACAAGATGATCACAAAACATTGGGGGTGTTTCTATCTTCTAAAGAAATCTAGCCTAAAAAATATTATATGGAACCTATTATAGGAGAATAGTGAGGGTCACATTAAACAAATATAAATAGTGAATGATCATATGCATCAAATGACACTATAACCTTATTGACAATTACTTTTAAATTAATGACCTTATGCACCAAATATCTCTTATTTAAATTATTTCATTTGTACATTATCAAACATTAGCGTATCAGTCACTACATGGACACCACAATCATAATGTATATTTTAGATTTGGTGTACGGCGTAACTCGGTGTACGAAACAAATCAGTGTACAATGAAATTTGGTGTAGGATGCGACTTGATGTACAATACCATATGGTGTACAATGAGATTTTCCTCCATAGACAATCAATTTTCCCATTAATTCACATCAAAATCCGTCCAAAAGTATTCAACTTTTCCCCCCTAAAACAGAGAAAAACGTGAAGAGTTCTTGTCCACTAGTGGAAGACAAGACATAATTAAATATTTTATTAGTTAAGAAATTATTAATACAAAAACAAATGAATTAATCTTAACAATATAAGCTAATACACTCATACAATTTAAATGAAAAAGGCCCAGAATGATGATGAAGCCCGCCAGATTAAATGAGGTGAAAGGGTTGGGGAAACCCTCTAACTCTTTTGAAAGGTTTGAGCCAATATTTGGGAGAATGGACGCTCTGGTCATTATCCAAAACCTAGTCTAAATGCCTATTACATGAGAGCTATTACATGAAAGCTGATGGGTCCAATGACCCAATTATAAATAGTGACTAACCTAGTTTTATAATTACTTTTGAAAAATGTACCAATGGCCCAAATAACTCTATATTTTATTTGAATTTGTCTAGAAAATGGAGAGGATCATAATCCATAGTTTTTGGCAAATTTTCTTTCTTATTTTGTTATGTTACAAGCAAAAAATTATATATATTGGGTAACATAGACAATTTGTTTTATTTGTCGCACTTCTATCAATGATTTGTTTAAATGTGAATGAGAGAAGTCATAAATGTGCCAAAAATCAAAACTATTTAAATTTTGATGAGTCAATTATTAAATTTGTTGAAAAAAATTTACTCTTTAAATTTTAAAATTTAAATAATTTGATATGTTCATCAAAATTTAATATGTGATCTTAAAAAAAATTATAAATTACAAATTATTTTTTCAATAAAAGTATATAAAATATAAAAAAAGTATAAAACACAAAAACCCACACGTATTAGCCTAGTCATTTGAAGAAAATAAAAAATAAAAAATAAAATATAGAGATTTAAACAATAATTACGAACCAATTCCACTCGATTTGAAAGTCTTATTTTCTCCTTTTGTTTTTCTTGAATTATTTTGTACTGTTTTCAGAATTATTTCGAATTGTGTGAATAGAAATGGGCTAAAAAGGCCATAAAAACAAGGCCCATAGTACTTAATTTTGTCGCGTAGAGAGGGAGGGAATTCGAAAATAGATGATAGCGGCAAACGCAGAGTAGCTGAAATTGCTCATTCTCTTCTTCTCTGCTCCTCTCGATCTCAAGCTCTCTTAGTTACAGAAGATGGAGAAAACGAAGGTTGTTCTCTGTTTATCAGTTTCTCGGAATCAAATTCCAGGTAATGAATCTAGATTCTTAACTAACGCATCGATCTCGTATTCAGTTCGATTTAAGAGTTTCTGCGTTTCGTTTATGCTAGTAAATTCGTTCGATTTCTTTGATTCTGGTGATAGATTTGATTTTTTTGGTGGAGAAATTGATAATTTCTGGCGATCGATTGATTGTTCTGAAGATAGATCATGATAATCAAATTTGATTTCCGCGAATTTTGGGTGATTTGGAATCTAGAATTTTGTGGATTATGGATCCTGTGCGAGATTTATTTGCTCTTCTAGTCGTCTTCATGTGTCTCTCTCTATACTCAATTTAAGTGTTTCTGGGCACAGATTACAATCCGGAGGAAGAGAATTTGACTGAGAAAATCCTGGATCATGTGGGTGATTTCAAAAATCTGGAACAAGTGATGTTGAAGCTGACAGAGAAACTAAATCTGACCAAGTCTCAGGTTGAGAGTTTAAGGAATACACTGATTAAGGCTGAAGAAGAAGCTGCAAATAAACTAAGTAGCAAATCAAAGACGAAGAAGATGAAAAAACAAGCTTCTAAGCAGCAGAGTAAACTTCTTCGTCTCACTTATTTCTTCCAAGCATTGTCTTCTCTTCAATATTAACAAAGCTTCTGTTTTTTTTGTCTTTCTATTCATTCTTTTAGCACTTGATGATGTTGATGGTGAAACAATTCAAGCAATGAAGAAGGAGATTTCAACTACTGTGGACTTGTTGAAAATCCTACAACACCTACACAAAGTTTTATTCCCTACAAGAGCTGGAGTTGGGAACCAAATCAGTGGACAAGTGAGAGCTGCTGCTGGGAACAAAATCAGTGGACTAGTGAGAGCTTCTGCTGGGAACAAAATCAGTGGACAAGTGAGAGATGGGAACAAAATCAGTGGACAAGTGAGAGATGGGAACAAAATCAGTGGACTAGTGAGAGCTGGGAACATAATCAGTGAACAAGCAAGGCTAAGGAAGCATGTTGGAAACCGATGGGAATGAAGGAGCCATCGAAGATACATACAGTCTCTTAATGGAATCATTTGGAGGAAAACAATTACACAAACCAAAAATAAAAAACTCCATAAAACTCTTTGGGGATTTTAGAGATTCGACTCTTACCGAATCTTAGCTTGTGAATTAGCGAAATAGTGATCTATAAACAGCACTTCATCTTTCTTCTTTATAGATTTAGGAATAGCTTAAGCTAGCCCTAAAATGTTTTCTCTATCCGGTGCAGAGATCGAGTTTCTTACAAGCAAAAACGTTCTTCAAACAAGCACGTTCTTCGTTTGATGGGCTTTTGGGGTAATTCGTTTAATAGGCCCAAACTGAATAAGAAAAGAAAACTCCTTTTTAATTTATGCCTTGTCCTCCACTCCTCCTGAAGAGTAAAAAGACCCTAATGGTGGCGGCTGAGCAGTTACCATTGGAGTTGGTGGAAGAGATACTTTCTTGGGTGCCAACGCAATCTCTTGCTCGATTCAGAGCTTTATGTAAGCAATGTAACGCTATTTGGGAGGACAAGAGTTTCTTGAAAATCTACTTTGCTCACCTCGCCCTCAATTCATCTTACGAACCAATTCCCAGATTTGTTCGGTAGACATCAATATCAATCTCGATGACCCTATAATTGAGGTTCATAATGTAAATTTAGACATTCATGGTACTACCAGGTTAGTTCATTGCGATGGGTTCTTGTTATCTGATATGTGTAAACAAGGGTTTGCGGTTTGGAACCCGTGGTTAAGACAAAAGAGAATTATCATAGAAAATCACCAATGCAGGTTTTGTGGCTTAGGGTACGATAACACTAGACCCAAAACTGGTTACAAGATTTCTGGTGTTAATTTTTTTTTACGATGCTTGTGGCAAACTCTACCCAAAAGTTTTCATCTACGACTACAAATCTGATGGGTGGAAGTTTATTATTAATGCCTCTTGGGGTCAACATTGGCGTCTACCACCATTGTGTCTTTGAATGGTGACTTATATTCGATTGCTTATGATTCAAAGACTTGTCAACATTTCATCCGAAGCTTTGATTTTCCAAAGGAGATGTTCAAGACCTTTTGTCTTCTACCATGTAATGAACAAGAAGACTTTGGCTATACTCAAGTCCTTGCTGTTTTTAGGGGAGATCGGTTTTCTTTGTTAAGGCAATCTTACACGACCAGGAAGGTCGAGATTTTGGTGACTAAGCACAAGATTGACGGTAATGGAGAGGCTGTGGCATGAATGAGTTTAGTGATAGTGTCAATACCTAACTTCCCAAGGTTACAACTGAAACAAGGTTTTTCTCACTCAGCAATGTAAAGAAATGCTAAATGTGACATGTTTGCAATTATAGTATAATAGAGGGAATACTAAGTCAATCCAATCAGGAAGACTGTGCTACGCAATGAAGATTTGATCAATTAATTCAAGTCAAGCCAAGCAGGTTGAATGTTGAATGTTTAACAACCTAGATGATGAAAAAGAAAATAGATAAGAGACCCACTCGAGTTGTCAGTTTGAGTGGGGTGATCGAGCTACAAAGGAAACAGAGAAAGTAGGGCACTCGACCTAAATGATCGAGTAAATAGATCGAGTGGTGCAGGAAAACGACAAAAAGCAGTGAAGCACTCGACCGAAGTGGTCGAGTTGTAGCAGTCGAGTGGTAACAAGCGAATGCACAAAAATAAAACCAAGCAGAGAAAAGCAAAACAAGCAAGCAAGAGCAGAGTAACAATAAAATAAGAAGTAGGGTCCTAAGGATGGGATTCATGGATATGTGATTCTCCTTGGTCTCCCCTAGATACTTAACAGAACTTCACAGAAGCTATCTCTAGACAATGAACATCAAAGTAAGGTGGCTCCACTCCCGTGATAAACACCAACATGCCTATACCACTTCTTAATCTTAATATCCAATCAAAGATACAAAGAAACTTAGAGCAGATATCAATGAAACATAATACATGCATGCATTAAGAACCAATTCATTAATGTCAAATACAGCTAAAACCTCTTAAGCCATGGGTTAAAGCTATAGATCTCTGGTATTAGTTGGTTCAAACATTTCATCAACACCTTCCGATTGGAAATGCCTAAGATCAAAATTACCAATCCCTTGGCTAACTAAGCATTAATAAAACCTAATCAAGAAGAGATCTATGCAATTTCAAGCTTAAACATTTAAGGAGACCAAGAATCCTACACAGATCTACCTCATCCTTAGATTTCTAATCACTACTCAGAACTCATCATCAAGAACACAAACCCAGAAAATGTTTAAAACGGCATATATTATAGATAAAGATGCGATGAACAACTTTGTAGAAGAAAATAGTTGCAAATATTAAATCGATAAAGAGTAATCAGAGCTACAAGTCAAGAAAATTGAAGAACATGGGAGAGAACTAAGAGGAACGAAAAATTAGGTTCAAAAAAAGGAGAGTCTCATAATAAAGAACAAGACTATTTATACTAGAAGCCATACAAACAGTAAAAGACAAAAGCTTAAATCAGGTATGGGAAGGAAAAATCCACTCGACCACTGTGGTCGAGTGGTCTTGGTCGAGCAGTTGGTCCAACGGTAGGTTCTCCCCTCGAGTTCACCCACTCGAGTAATCTAGGTCGAGTAGAGTTGTCTTGCATCTCAAGATATCTCCACTCGAGTCTTCTTGGTCGAGCTATGCTGGTCGAGTGGTATTCCTAGGTATGTGCACTCGAGCTCTTCTACTTTTGTGTTATTGGTCGAGTGCATGATCAGGTGGGCTTCAAAGATTGCAATTGGTCTCCCAAGCTCCATAAGTACCTATTATCAGCTCCAATATACGCAATGTATGCAATGCTCATGGAAAATGTCCTAAGTACTCTAAAGTGATGAATATGATGCAAAATGGTATAAACAATAGATGAAACTGCAATAAAATGATGATATATGATGGCTAAAAATATGTAAAATACAGTGACATCAACTCCCCCAAAAGTTTTCATTCATAAAATATACTACTCAAATAGAAATTATAAAACTTGAACGATTCAAAAAAAGTTAAGCATAAGTTGTTATGATTAATAGTGAATAGAAAAGCTGTAATTTTCTTCATAGTTGATTATATAGATCATCATCTCACATACAAAAATATCTTTGAAACAGAACCAGAAAGGGATGACCTGCAGATAAATTTCCAAAGTTATAATCATTATAATATAACCCAGATAGAATCCATATATTGGGAAAATCAGTTGCACTAAAACCACTACACCAAAAACAAATAATAATATGAGGATAGAAACTTCTAGGGTTTGGTTATAGTAATTTGTTAAAAAGATGATGAATAAAAATAGCAATGTTCAAGAAAACACTAGACGCTAAGCGGGCGGTGACCCAACGCCTAGCGCTTATAATGTTTAATCGGGGTCTAGATGATTTTAGGCAGATTAGCCGTTTACAACATAAAATATTATAAATATAATATTATAGATAAAAATTATATAAAATTATATATTATAAATAAAAATATTAATTCATACACAAAAATTAGACAGAAACATTTATTTAATTCATATCAAAGAGCATATGAATGTTTATAACCATCTATATGGAGGTTAAACTTATAAATTCAAATCTATGTAATTGAAAATTGAAAAATATACATTGAAATGAGATCTATGCGGTTTTAGGCAGTGTAAGCGATCATTTAGACATTGCATGAGCGCCTAGCGCCTAGACGGAGCCTAGATAATTGCCTAGACTGCTTTTTAGAACACTGAAAAATAGTAATGGCACAAATGATAGTAGACACGTTCCTTGCCTCTAAACTAATAGGTAACACATCTTAACCGTTCAAATTCAAAAAAATCAAATGGATAGAATCATTTAACAATTGATACCAAAATTTGGGAAATTGAGAATTGTATAATTATTCAACTATATGTTAGGAAATGGAGTTTGAAAATTTTCTTGTTAATTATTTGACGTTACATGTTCCCCTTTTTGGTTAAAAGTTTGAAAGTTAAGCAATTTTGAACTCAAATAATATGAATGCTTAAAAAGACAAACAACTTCACGATTTCACTGAATTATGGACAATACTCAAATTTGTGACGATTTTAGATGCAATAAGCACTTTCAACAAATATATTCAAACTTCCATTGTCAATTGCCACACTAAATCTGTTTGATTGTTTTCAAAGTTAATGTCTTATCTTTATAGCGTATGTGTCATAACTTTCAATAATATGAAAACTCTAATATATCTGATTTTTTCTTTGCGCAGTGTGTTTATCTTGTGCACTAATCTTTGAGACTTCTTTTAGATATAATATAACCACTTTTACTTTCTTTGTTTCTAATAGAATTTAACCTCAAAAAAATAAAATTACACCATATATTGTTGATCAAAACCAATTAACTTTTGAGCTTACATCAAACCATGATGCAAAGAAGAGCAAAATGATGTGCAACTACAATCACCTTTGCATCAAATTGAACAATGTTTGGCAACATTTCTGGAGCTTTAAATCGAATGAAGGCTTCATATAGAAAATGGAATTTGAAAATTTTCTTGTTAATTATTTGCTTTTACTCGTTCCACTTTTTGGTTAAAAGTTTTTAAGTTATGAAATTTAAACTCAAATAATTTGAGTGCTTAAAAAGAACATGTTTTGCAATTTCACTAAATTATGGACAAAAGTCAAATTTGTAAAGGTTTTAAATGCAATAAGCACCTACAATCAATATATGAAAGTTTCCATTGTCCATTGTCAAACTAAAACTGTTTAACTGCTTTCAAAATTAGGGTCCAGTCTATCTAGAGTATGTGCCTTAATTTTGCAATAATATAAAAATTCTAATATATCTGATTTTTCTTTTAGCAGTATGTACATCTTGTGCACTAATCTTTGAACCTTCCTTTATAATTCATAGAACCACTTTAATTTCTTTGTTTCTAATAGAATTTAACCTCAAGAATCACGCTGTATATTTTTGATAAAAATCAATTAACTTTGGAGCTTACATCACATCAAATTAAGTCTATAATCTCATTAATTGTTGCAAATATCATAGAAAATAATATTTGGGTATAAGTATTAAAAATAAATTATAAGCATCAAATATGAGAGCAAACAAAATAAACAAAAACCAAAGTACTCAATAAAGTAGATTAACTAAACAACATTATATAGTCATATCAAATTCCACTAGCCTACATTGTTGATTAAAACATAAAAAGAGGACAACAATAAGACAATATAATAGAAAGTAATTAAAATAAAGCTATAAATAGTTAGATATGACAATTTTTAGAGAATGATCATTCAATAGAAATTGAACGCCCTATTACTCCTCCCAAGATAGTTGAAAAAGTAGATAACCTCATTTCAAAGACAAAAGAGTAAAAAAGAGAACCAAGAAGACTAGATTTTAGGATCATATTCATAGGCATAAATAGCCAAAGAAAAAACATATTATTTTTTCCTCTCCTTTCTCTTTATTTTACTTGGAGCTGGTTGATTTGAAGTACTCGGTGGTGGACCTTCTATAGAGAATTTTCCTCTTTTTGTTTCACATGCTAAAAACAGAGGGAAACAATAAGTGAAAAAAAGTTTTCGATAAAAACCCCCTCAACTATATAATCTATTAATAGAATTGACCCTCCGTAAATAGTTTTTGTCTACGGTGATGAAATGTTGTTTTGAATGACAGAAAACATCAACGGATTTGTATTTATCATAGAACAATGAGATTTATAATGAACAAACAACATGAAGGCATGTAAGAATCTCGAATTGGAAACTTAGGATTTCAATTTGGTGATTTTATTGTAGATTTTGAATGATTTAGTTTGGTGTTTAGAAGCTGTTAAAAATAAAAGAAACAAAAACGTGAACATATTCAACAATTCAAGTTGTTGGACAATATATTTTTTCAAGAAACCAACAAAAAAAAAATCCAGCAACATTGTTTAACCAAAATAAACCTAATAGTCCTATGAAGTACCACTAGTTGCAACATAAGATACAACATATATCATAAAGTAGACATTACCAAAGCATTAATTTTGAGGAGAAAATTGTGTTGGCTGAGTGGTAGTCACAGTCTTCTGTTATTTTCTTGGTATTTTTAAGGTCTTTGGGTGGGTTTGGTACCGCTTCACGCTTGCATGAGCGTCTGTTGTGTCCAACTTGTTGACAGTTTCTGCAAGTATACAAATCTTGTTGTTTCTATGAAAAATCTTGTTATATCTATGAAATATTTCATTGTTTCTATGATAAATACAAGCGTCCCGATGTTTTATGTCATTCAAAACAATCTTCCATCACTGTAAATATAAACTTAATTTTTAAAAGAGTCAAATCTATTAATGGATAATAGTTGAGGGTATTGTTTACTACAACAATAATTGAGGGTTTAAAAATGGATGTTGCCAAAGTTGAAGGGTTTTTTTTTTCTATTAAATTCCCTTTATTTTAGTACTACAAGTTAAAAAAATATTTTCAACTTGGTTCCACTTTTTTATTGCAATGTTTGAGGTAAATACAGGAGCCAACTCACATAGTCTTCCAAGTTATAATATTACTTATCTACACTTATTTATTTTGTTTAATACATAGAAAAACCCATTAAGATAAGTTTTCCAAGTGTTACATAGCTGAACAAAAATAAATAGAGAAGTGGTGTCAGATTTCAAAGAGAACAATGATTGGAAAATCAAACTTTTGAGATGGTTCTGCTCAAGTCATAATAAGTGTTTTGCATGACAATGAAGATAATTCGGATTCAGTGGCGGGTAAACTTCTTGAGACGCTTCTTGATATCCTATAAGCATAGTTTTTTCTATGCCACCATGGTTTTTTTCCTAAGTATTGTCTATTGTAGTTGCTGAAGCTTCTACTGATGATACTATGATATGGTTATAACAAAAAAGAAACTACAAGCTAAAAAATCTTTACAAAACACCAACAACAGAAGATATCATCAGGAGAATTTGCAGCTCCTTCTAAGCCTCAATAAAAAAACCTCTTGTCCAGTGAGTTGTGTTAGTGGTCCTAGTATCTACAGGATTTCTTCAGATTGCTTCTGCATTGTATGAATAAAGGATACAAAGTAAGAACATTAATTTCAAAACCTCAGAAACTCGTGCTGGAATTTAGAGAAGATTCTACCAATATTACAAAAACAAAAACTGATTTCTTTTATTGTTGTTGTTGTTATAAATGTGTCCTTATTTTTTTTCGTTTTGGTTTTGTTTCAGCTGTAGTAGATGCTAATCCTTCACAACTCCAGGCTCTTCACGAAGGTACATCTCCAGAACGAGTTAGACCTAGCAGAACAATATTTATGTCAGATTCGAGAGAAGCATCGCTTTCTTGTTGATAACCTTAGATCCAAAGTCGTATTCTCAAATTTAAACTCCTTAATCTTCCATTTTTTTTTATCTTGTGAACCTTACTGTGTTTTATATCCACCAGCGGAGTCAATACTAGCTCGAGACATGAATTAACATCAAAATATCTAAATATGAAGTCGCAATGTTTGTAACCATTTTTGAAAATATGACTAACCATTTTTGTTTGTCAGCTATAAAAACAAAACAACAAAGGAGCTGTAACATATAATAAAACTAATCTTGTAATCTTTCTTCTTCTTTTTTTTGTTGTTGTTGTTGTCATCTTTGTTCTTCTCTTTGGCCGAAAGGAATGCGGAAAAAACTGGGGATATAGGTGAGATAAGAAGACCAAAGATCAACCACACAATCTATTGGAATCTTCCTAAACACATCTCCCTTTAACAATGTAGATGTAAGCATGTCCAGTTTCATCACAAGTAGACACAAATAGGCTCGTGTCATCAACGAAATAACTTGGTAGATAGGCACCAAAACATTTTTGTTGTAACCTCGGGAAGTTACGTATTGAGACTGCCATCAAACTCATCCACGCCACGGCCTCTCCATTACCGTCAATCTTGTGCTTTGTCACCAAAATTTCGACCTTCCTGGTCATGTAAGATTGCCTTAACATAGAAAATCGATCTCCCTTGAAAACAGTTAGGACTTGAGTATAACCAAAGTCTTCTTCTTCATTACAAGGTAGAAGACAAAAGGTCTTCAACATTTCCTTTGAAAAATCAAAGCTTCAGATAAAATCTTGACAAGCCTTTGAATCATAAGCAATCCAATATAAATTACCGTTTAAGGACACGATATTATCTAACTGTGGTATACGCCAAATCTGGACCCCAAGAGGCACTAATAATATAAATGTAATACCGGTTTTGTATAACCAAGCAGAAATTAGATTGATTGGTTAAGTGTAAACCGGAAAACTATCTCAATAAAAGAGGGTATTTGTAACAGAATTCATTAAGAAGAATAACAAACTCTTTTCAATAAATTCGTCTTCTTCATTCTACATTTACGAAACTAACATGGTATCAGAGCTTATGCTCGCTTCTTCTAACAAAATTCGTGAAATCGATTGATTATCTTTATCAATCGAGCTCAAATTTCACTTCTGTATCATCGATCAAGTTCAATTTGATCTCCGATCAATACGATGGTTTCCGTTAAGAATCTGCAGTGTCGTATGGCTAGATCAGGAACTCCAGCTCGGAATACATCTACGCATCATCAATCTGATCCAATTTCATCTACTTGTGATAAAACTGGACATGCTTGCATCTACATTGTTAAAGAAGATGTGCTTAGGAAAATTCCAATAGATTCTGTGGTTGATCTTTGGCCTTCTCACCTCACCTATATCCCTAGTTTTATGGGAAGAATGTCGAAAAAAGCAAGAACTTTCATAAAGTGGACGAAAAAAGCATGAACTTTCAAAATGCCGTTTAAATCGTAAAGCAATTTTTGAATTTAGAATTAAATACCAAACTTTTGTTAACTCGGCAATATAAGACACAACGTTAAGTCGTTAACTCCACTAATGGTTTTGGTTATAGAAACGTTACCAAATGATGATTGAGAAGCCATAGCACCATTTTCTGTAATTGTTGATGCTGGTGTAGTAGCCAGAGGCTCTGAAACTTGAACTTGAGCACTCAATTGCTGAATCTAAGATTGTACTTGGTCAGCATTCATTTGACTAAGATCAAGATTAATAGCATTGGTCGCTGGAGGAGGTATATATGGAAATGTTCCATTGACTGTAGCCGCAGATTGGAATGACGGTGCAGTGATAACATTTGCCACAACATGAGTAGATTGATTAGGTTGAAAATTTCCTCTTGGTCAAAAATTTGATCCAAAGGCAAGACCTGAAACTCTTGGCGTATGATTATATCTTGAAGCAGCTTGATTATAATTCGAAGTTGACTGATTATAAGCTCATGGATTAATCTTGTAACCATGTATATAACCAGGAGGATATTCATGAAGTTTGAAACATTTCTGAATCAAATGTCATGTTTGACCACAATGAGTACAGATTGGACGAGGTCCTCTTGGCCTATAATTGTTGACTGCACATGCCATATTATCTACAAAACCATTATACGAATTCGTTGTAGGATTTTCCATTGGAGCTGGTCATGAAGCTTGAAACACTACACTTTCAGATTGAGACGGTTTAATCTCAATCTTTGTCTTTCATCCTGTGTCACCATGTTGAAAACATCCTCAATATTTGGTATTGGCTTTAACATCAAGATATATTGACGAGTTGATTCAAAAGAACCATTCAATCCCATAAAAAACTTGGTGACACGACTCCGCTGCTGTAACTTTCCCCACAAAGAAGCAGCATTACACTCACACTTCCCATAAGTGCACAAAGGCAACTCTACATAGTTCCTATATTCTTCCCACAAAGTTACCAATTCTGTATAATAGGTACTCACATCCATGGTTCCTTGTATTATAGTACTAAGCCTCTGCTCTATTTCATATACACGAGGTGCATCATCTTGTTTAAAATGAGCCATAAGATTCTTCCAGATACCTTCAGCAGTTGAAATGAATAACAAACTCTGTCCTATTTTCATTGATACTGAATTCATCAACCAAGTAGCGATCATATCATTGCAACGAGACCAAGATCCTGAGTCTCTATGATCATCAGTAGGTTTCAGAATTGTACCATCAATGAAACCAAGTTTGTTTATCACATTAAGAGCCATACGCAAAGATCGTCTCCAAGAATAAAAATCAGCTCCATTTGTTAGACGATCAGAAACAAAATCAATCTGGCATGATCCGACCTGTGCAAGAAGTAAGGATTCTCATAATGATCCGTTGATTGATGAACATTAGTTGAATTTGCCATATCCAGAGATGAATCGTAAGCAATCTCAGCAATGATTTACAAGAGATAAGACGAAGATAATTGGTATAAGGTGACATGGTTTCTTTTGATAGGTTTGAGAATGCTATATTTTTTGTTTTTATTCAAATGAGTGTTTCAGTGGATAGGTTAATGAAACACATATTTCTATTTTAAAGGTGCCACATGACAGATCAACAGCTCTTCTTAGGCTATGCTGATGTGGAGCCATTGAGAGACCCCCAAACTGTTCCTTTTATTTAGTAGAGATAATAATAATTATAATAATAATAATAATAATAATAATAATAATGACAACTATAAATTAAAACATTAATTCAATTTTAGTAAATAGTAATCAACTTTACATCTTCACGAATCTTCAGCATTATCTCTTTCTTTGATTGGCATAAGTGTTTCAAAGCTTATCTCTTTATTTAAAATCTACTTAAATAAAGAAGAAAAGAACACAAGTTTAAATTTTTATATGAGAAACAAACATTTCATCTAACGTCTTTGGTTATTAACACTTTTTGTATACAAATAACCATTTCACCCCTATGTGAGTGTACAACAGCTTCAACGTCAGTGAGCGAATGTCGAAGAGTATCGAGTGTGAGAAACTGAGAACCCTAAAGGAGAGAAAGAAGAGTAGCACAATTGTTTTTTTGTTTGAAATTTTGTATTAAAACAATTTATTCATTTCTCTTTTTATTCTTCAATTTGTAATTATTTTTACCAAAAAACGTACTACTTATTTATTTTAATATTTGATTTTTCTATCTTTTGACATCCCTATTACTATGTAAATATATTTTAATATACAGTTACAATATTTCCTACGTTTGAAACAAATAGTCTTTAATGTTGCATAATTGTTTTGACAAACATCATATTTGATGTTTCTTTGATTAGAAAGTTAATAATAATGCATATGACGAGATCCCTCTTGTGAGCAACGAATTTGGGATGTCAATGACGGAAGAACTAGTCTTGGTTGAAACTCGTGTACTTTCCTCCACCAATGGCAGTTTTCTCGATTTCATTTTTGTGATTACTTTGATTTATTGGTACACGTAGACCTTTTATTTTCAGTGTTTGTCATAATGATTTGTTTATGTCTATAGTTGAAATACCATGAAAGTGGGAAAAAACCGTAAGTGCAAGGTTTAGACAATGAAACATGATGAACAAGGTAAAACTGTAACTGACTATCATAATGTTTTTTATGTTGCTCTCCATAGGCAATTGAAAGCTAATTCAGAATTTTTTCATGTATTTTCATACTTTTGATAATTCTAATATATCACTTCTTCGCATTGGGATGTTTTGATATCATTGTGGTTTAACTTGTGTAATCTAAAGTATCAGTCTCTTACTTCTTTAAATTGTGATGTATTTTTTTTGTTCTAAAAATTGGTTAATAGGTTAAGAATTTCTTCTTGCGCTTGTGTAAACTTCTCAACGCAGATTGATCGACAATACCGCAGAAAATCTGCAATCACTTGATTGGGATGTGCACCAGCAAAGGAATGGTCATATTAATGTTTTTGGGTACTTCTTTTAGTGATTTATTCAAATCATAAACGTTACTAACTGTTTTTTTCCTTAATAATAGCAAGTGAATCCACAACATGTTATTCTTTTCATCTTGTATCAGTATGAAAGTATTGAGGGAACACTTCACGATATCCACAAGAGGGCAACTGGTCTCCATTTGTTGATTGTATTATTGCCTGATTTTACGATATAGTAAGTTTGTGCAAATGAATGGTATTATTTTATGAAAATTAATTCTGAAAAGTTTTTCATAGACGTTTTTTTATCTGCAGCAAATTTCAAAAGGATATGTGAAACAGAACTGGGAATTGTCTCTTAGTGTGATAAACCAAGACAAGTTATTAAACTGAACAAACAATACATGGAAAATGTCATCTTGTCGATTAATGTCAAAGTCATTTCATTTACGTGTCTTGTTGTTTTATCCTTCACCTGTCTCTCCACTTATTAAAAATGATGGATAAAACGACAAAAAACCTAGATGACAAAGACCTTGACAATAATCTTCAAGACAGCATTTTCTATGTATTGTTTGTTCAGTTTAGTAACTTGTCTTACTTGACAACAATGAGAGACCATACCCAATTATGTTTCACATATCCTTTTGATTTTTTTGGTAGATATAAAACGTCTTTATGAACAAATTTTTAGAATTAATTTTCATACACAAATACAAATCATTTTCATAAACTTACCATATGTTCGAGCAAAATCATGCAATATTACAATTAACAGCTGGAACTTTTCCTCTTGTGGATATCGTGAAGTGCTTCCTCAGTATTTTCAGGGCAAAAAACAATGAGAGGATTAACAGGTTGTTGATTAATTTAATTTTATTAAGGATTAAAACACAGTTAATAACTTTTATGGTATGAATAAAGCATGAAAAAGTACTGAAAAGTGTGAATCTGACAATTAATTTGTTGATGTACATCCAAATCAATTGATTGCATAACTCCAATGGTAAACTTTGGTCAATCAACACTGATAAGTTTACACAAGTCCATGAAGAAATTCTGGTCCTACTAACCATGTTCTAGAACATACAAAATATCACATGTTAAAGAAGTAAGCACTACAAAAACGTACATTCGTAGCAGTTGACAATAGCATGAATTTTGTAACTGCTATGCATGATTATTTGTTTATGTTGTAACATTATCATAGCTTTTAATAATGCTAAGATAGAAAATCAGTAATCGGGAAGCAAAAATTACTTATTACACCAACACTTAGAGAAAACTCACTTAATCGGGAAGACTTAGACATTTCCCTCTTTCACTCAAGAGTTATGGAAAACCTCTTAAGAACCTCTGAAACCTTATTAGGTTTCAGCCACTCTCTACATTCTAAATCCTTCATCAATGGAGCGATTTTCTCAACAAGGAGAGAACGACTTATCAAATCAAGCTTGTCAAATCGTCTTTGTAAATTTTCCCCTTTCTCTCTTTTTGATTTCGCCGGACATCAAACTTCTTCTTCCTCCAAAGCTTATCAAATCGAGGTGGACGGCAGATTAGTGTTCCAAGCTGTTATAGTTTTTTGTAAGACTAGTTGATGGAAAATCACTAACACTAACTTTCCGCTCTCCGATAACCTAAGAAGATTAGGTCCTTTGTCGATTCTTGACAGTTGGTAATTTTTTGCTACAGGTAGAGGATGATCTACATCTAGGGGTGGGCATTCGGGTTTTCGTGTTCAGGGGTATAAGACCCATTTGGGTACTTCATAGCTTTGGGTCAGGTTTAGTTCGGACCAATTCGGGTTCGGGCTGGGTTCATGTATCTGAAATAATGAGGAAAAAAATAGTTAAATTTGAATAAAATTTGGTTAAATTTTCACAAATATAACTAGGAACTTTAAGATATTTTAGTTATTTTAATACATTTCAATTATTTTAGTTTTAAAATAATTGATATATTTGGGTTTGAAATTGTAATTTTATATAATTGAGTTATATCATATATAAATATAATTAATATTTGTATATAAATTAATAATATTTTGGGTGCCCATTCGGTTATCGGTTCGGGTTTTAGTGTTTGGGTTTAGAAGTCTAAGACCCGTTCGGGTATTTTAAAACTTTGGGTCGGGTTCGGTAAAATTTGTTTCCTAGCCTTATGACTACATCGAAGGAGATCATAAATATCTTCGAGAGGTGGCCCAGACCGAGGCTATGGAAGAGGAGGACGAGGTGGGTTCACCAATATCAAGGCCGTGCCTTTTTGTGATTTTCCCTGTAATTACAACTTTTAGGGGTTTTTTCCCCTTAAATTGATCTCTTCAATCATAGAATAAGCATTTATTTGTGTTAATTTCATGTTTCTGGCAGGAAATTACATTTACCTGATCCAAGATATATCCCATAACTTTCCGACCATAGCTTCTAACTGGGATTCGATTGCGGCTATGGATTGATCTTGATTCTGTGCTGTGCATCTCTTCATGAAGTAATGGCCTAAAAGGAATCTGTTTGCTCCTCTATTTTCCATTTCTCCTTGAACTGGTTGAATCTGTCTTCCTCTCATTCTCCTTCTACTTCTTCTTCTTCTTCTTCTCCTTCTCTGAGTGGCTGATCTCTCCCTCTTTCTTCAGAGCAGCGGCTCTCTCTCTCTATATTGTTTAGGTTTAGGTTTAGAATTTCTAAAATGAGGGCTAACCTAGGGTTTCTCTTTATATAGGGCTTATAATATGGTTGATTAGGTTATGGGCTTAGTAGGCTTTTGGGTTTAGGATTTTTTTTTTACCAAATGTTTACTGGACCAGGCCTGCGATTCACAATATTAATTTCACTAGGTTTAGGATAAATTCTCCTTATCATTTAGGCAATGGTGTTCAAGTCAAGGTTTTTCTAATTAAATACATTTGTAATCTCTCTTAAAGATTTGATTTTTGCTGAAATTTTTGTCTCTTTTACAATGATCAGACATCGGAGAAATGAAAGTTTAAATATTGAGTGGGATTCTGACTCGTTGAAGTGTAAGTTAAAGTCTATGTCTTTTATAACATATATGGATTTGGGATATTGATTGTGTAGGAGACAAACTTCAAAGAGTGGAGGCTAGTTGTGCTGGAATTTCAAGGAGTAACTGGCATCTATTTACTTATTGTCGGTTTCTCAAGCGATAGGTGCTCGTATTATAATTATATGTTCGTTCTCTTAGGTGATTTGAGAAATCCTACAACTTTATATCATATTCCAGTAAAGAAATTTTAGAACTTTTTGGAAATAATAACTGTTATCCATATTTAATATTCTCACACTAGACGTAGCTCCAAGGTTTTATTCTTCAAGTTGTAATTATTTTTACACAAAATATACTATTTATTTATTTTAATATTTAATTTTTCTATCTTTTGACATCCCTATTACTATATAAATATATTTTACTATACAATTACAAAATTTCCTACGTTTGAAACAAATAGCCTTTAATGTTGCATAATTGTTTTGACCAACATCATATTTGATGTTTCTTTTATTAGAACATTAAGAATAATGCATATGACGAGATCCCTCTTGTGAGCAATGAATTTGGGATGTCAATGACGGAAGAACTAGTTTTGGCTGAAACTCGTGTACTTTTGTCCACCAATGGCAGTTTTCTCGATTTCATTTTTGTGATTACTTTGCTTTATTGGTACATGTAGCCCTTTTATTTTCAGTGTTTGTCATAATGATCTGTTTATGTCTATATTTGAAATACCATGAAAGTGGGAAAAAGCGGTAAGTGCAAGGTTAAGACAATGAAACATGATGAACAAGGTAAAACTGTAACTGACTATCATAATGTTTTCTATGTTGCTATAGGAAATTGAAAGCTAATTAAGAGTTTTTCATGTCTTTTCATGCTTTTGATAATTATAATATATCACTACTTCGCGTTGGGATGTTTTGATATCATAGTGGTTTAACGTGTGTAATCTAAAGTATCAGTCTTTACTTCTTTAAATTATGATTTATTTTTTGTTCTAAAAATTGGTTAATGGGGTAATAATTTCTTCTTGGGCTTGTGTAAACTTCTCAATGCAGATTGATCGACAATACCACAGAAGTTCTGCAATCACTTGATTGGGAAGTGCACCAGCAAAGGAATGGTCATAAACGTTACTAACTGTTTGTTTCCTTATCAATAGCAACTGAATCCACAACATATTATTCCTCTCATCTCGTATCAGTATGAAAGTATTGAGGAAACACTTCACGATATCCACAAGAGGGCAAGTGGTCTCCATCTGTTGATTGTAATATTGCCTGATTTTACTGGAACATATAGTAAGTTTGTGCAAATGAATTGTATTATTTTATGAAAATTAATTCTGAAAACTTTTTTATAGACATTTTTTATCTGCATCAAATTTTAAAAGGATATGTGAAACAGAATTGGGAATTGTCTCTTAGTGTGATAAACCAAGACAAGTTATTAAACTGAACAAACAATACAAGGAAAATGCCGTCTTGTCGATTAATGTCAAAGTCTTGTCATCTACGTGTCTTGTTGTTTTATCCTTCCCCTGTCTTCTCCACTTATTAAAAATGATGGATAAAACGACAAGACACCTAGAGGACAAAGACCTTGACAATAATCTTCAAGAAAATATTTTCTATGTATTGTTTGTTCAGTTTAGTAACTTGTCTTGGTTGACAACAATGAGAGACCATACCCAATTCTGTTTTAAATATACTTTTGATTTTTTTGGTATATATGAAAGGTCTTTATGAACAAATATTTAGAATTATTATTCATAAACTAATACCAATCATTTTCACAAACTTACCATATGTTCTAGTAAAATCATGCAGTATTGCAATTAACAACTAGAGACTACTTTCCCTCTTGTGGATATCGTAAAGTGTTTCCTCAGTATTTTCAGGGCAAACAAAAAGGAGAGGAATAACAGGTTTTTGACTAACTTAATTTTATTAAGGATTAAAACACAGTTAATAACTTTTATGGTATGAATATATCATGAAAAGTACCCAAAAGTATGAATCTGACAATTCATTTGTTGATGTACATCCCAATCAATTGATTGCATAACTCCAATGGTAAACTTTGGTTAATCCGCAATGATAAGTTTACACAAGTCCATGAAGCAATTCTGGTCCCACTAACCATGTTCTACAACATACAAAATATCACATGTTAAAGAAGTAAGCAGTACAAAAAAACATACATTCAAAGCAGTTGACAATAGCACGAATTTTGTAACTACTATGCATGATTTGTTTTATGTTGTATTCGGGTTTTCGGGTTTAGGGGTATAAGACCCTTTTGGGTATTTCATAGCTTTGGGTCGGTTTGGTTCGGATCAATTTGGGTTCGGGTTGGGTTCATGTATCTGAAATATTGAGGAAAACAAATTGTTAAATTTGAATAAAATTTGGTTAAATTTTCACAAATATAACTAGAAACTTTGAGATATTTTAGTTATTTTTATACATTTTGAATATTTTAATTTTAAAATAATTGATATATTTTTGTTTATAATTGTAATTTTATATAATTGAGTTATATCATATGTAAATATAATTAATATTTGTATATATATTAATAATATTTTGGGTACCCAATCAGTTATCGGTTCGGGTACTGGTGTTTGGGTTTAGAAGTCTAAGACCGTTCAGGTATTTTAAAAATTTGGGTCGGGTTCGGTTCGGGTTTATGGGTCAGTTTCGGATTCTGGTAAAATTTGTTTCCCAGCCCTATGACTACATCGTAGGAGATCATAAATATCTTTGAGAGGTGGCCCAGACCGAGGCCAAGGAAGAGGAGGATAAGGTGGGTTCACCAATAATAAGGACGAGCCATTTTGTGATTTTCCCTGTAAGTACAACTTTTAGGGGTTTTTTACCCCTAAATTGATCTCTTCAATCATAGAATATGCATTTATTTGTGTTAATTTCATGTTTCTGGCAGAAAATTACATTACCTGATCCAAAATATATCCCATAACTTTCCGAGCAAAGCTTCTAACTGGGATTCGATTGCGGCTATGGATTGATCTTGATGATGTGCTGTGCATCTCTTCATGAAGTAATGGACTAAAAGAAATCTGTTTGCTCTTACATTTTCCATTTCTCCTTGAACCGGTTGAATATGTCTTCCTCTCGTTCTCGTTCTCCTTCTACTTCTTCTTCTTCTTCTTCTTCTCTGAGTGGCTGATCTCTCCCTCTTTCTGCAGAGCAGCTGCTCTCATTATCATTTAGGCAATGGTGTCCAAGACAAGGTTTTTGTAATTAAACACATTTGTAACCTCCCTTATGGTGATACCTGATCCGCACCAAGGATCCACTTTCTCCAATCATAACACGTGTCAACTACTATAGCAGGTCAAAATAAAGGCTGGGTCAGTTCGGAACAAGAAGGGATGGATGAACCGTACAAGAGCTTGATGGAGCGAACTAGGGTCTGACCAGTAGTGAAGCCTCGTAGAAGGAAGGAGCGAGCGAAGCCAAGAGTGGCCACGAAGTGAGGTGAATCTGCGAGCTGAAAGGAGGAAATTGTTCAAATGCAAGACGTTACAACATTAAAAACCAAGTCAAACTCGACGAATTAAAGGATTAATATTTATTTTTAGCATTTAATCCTTAATTCATGACCATGGGGGTTCAATCTTTTTGCTACTCGAGATCAATATATACAATTTTACACGTTTCTTTTAGCAAATTTATTTTCTATTTCAGTTCATTCTTACTAATGAATTCTATTTTACTTTAATAATAATTCAATATATTATTGGGTGTGGAATCCAGCATCCACATTTTGGCGCCGTCTGTGGGGAGAATCAGACATTCAAGCTACAAATCTACCATTTCAGAACAGTTATCCTCATCAAATTCATTATGGCTGGTAGTAATGGTGGAGACCAAACTGGTGTCAACAATGATCCTGCCACTATCGCTACCATCGAGGAGTTCCTGTAACGCCTGTTTCCCAGAAAAGGAAAATTTGAATTTATTTTGGGAATTTAGAGTGAAATTGGCTAACTCCGGTTTTGTGGTTGAGGAGTCGATTTGTGTTTTTTAAATAATTAACCGGAGTAATATTAATTAGTTTCAGAGTAATTTTTAATACCGGTCAAAATTAATTGAACCAGATTTAACTACATGCGGAACTTTGGGGTCGATTGATCAATTAAAAAGTTAGAAGAGGGTGTTTCTGATCAATTTGAAAGTTTGAGGGTAGATTTGTAAACTCTCAAGAAATCAGGGATCATGCTGTAAAGTAGAAGAAACTCTCAAAAACGTACTTCCTTTCTTCTTCAAACCCACCGCCCAGCCTTGTTCTTCACCTTCCTCGCCTCCATCGTGAAAATGAGAGAGAGAGAGAGATTGGTGGTGGTGTTGGTGAGATCAAAGGAGAAAAGAAGAGCTTGGTGGCGTGAGAGAATAGGAAGCGTAAGGGCTTAATCGGCAAGGCAAGGCAAGAGAGTGTGGTCTTGATCGCGGCTCGGATCGATCACCTAGCTTCGAGTCATGCCGGTTGTAGAGGTAAGATCATCTTCTTAGCTTCATGATTGATCGCATGTGTTGATGGAGTTTGTGTCAAGTTCGATGGATTTGACGGAGTGTGGTTGTCACAAACGGTGGTGTCATCGGTGGAGATCAATGTCATTGGCTTGTTGTCGCGAGTTCACGTGAGTCTGGGGACACAAGTGCCATGTTCCGGTGAAGGCGACGGCGATGTGGTGGTGTTACTTGTGTGCCGTGACGGTGGGACACCAATCTTGAGATTGTGATCTCCGGAGATGGTGATCACAGTGGCGTTGATCATGATGTCGTAAAGAGTTGGAGTTGTAGTTGCAGGTTCACAAAGGAGAAGATGATTCACTTTTGAATCATGGGTTTTGTCCTTTTGTGTTAATGGAGGTGCTGTGTTTGTTCCATGGAAGAAGAAGATGACTTATTCAAGTGATGTCGTGTTTGGGAATCTAGGGTGTGGACAGTTTCGGAAAGTTTCCGAAAGTTGCAGAAAAGTTGTTTCGGAAGGTTTTACATTTGGCTAAGGTGAGTGCATGACCATGAGATTAGCTGTGGGAATTTGAATGTATTAACATATTTTACTATGTAGACGCCATCGGATGAGAGTCTATAGCATGTTATTTGATTGGATGATAGATATTTGGATTATATGTTTTTATGTTGTATTTTTTTGTGTGTAGATATCTCGTAGATGGAAGGATTGCCTCACTAAGTATTTATTGAAATACTTATGCATCTCTTCTTTATGATGCAGGAAAATAAAAAGTGAGATTGTGGAATCATGGCGAGGAGAAGAGCATGATTTAGGACTCAGTTTTGTGAGTTGACTTAAAATCATGTTAGAAAATAGTTAACGTATTTTAGTAATTTTGGAATTAATTTAATTAATTTGATGATTTTTGTGAGTTGTAGAATTGAATTGGAATTGGGGGATTTTTAATATTTATGGGAATATTAATTATTTGTTTATTAATTAACAAAAAAAAAATGGGTGCGGTCGTTTCAGTTACGGTTCTAGGATGGTTTAGAAAAATTTACTTGAAATTAATTTAATTTTTGGTGATGCTTGATGCATGTTGATTGAACCATTGTGTGGTTGCAGAAATTAATTATGTGGTAGTTAGTCAATTTGTTTGTTGCATGGAGTCTTAGAATCATCATCTTCGAGCCTTCAATGAGATTCCACGGAAAGTCGTCCTTGTTCTCTGTTATATATTTGGTGTTCTTAGCTTTCATTTTGATGTCTCCATATTTTACACGTTTTAAGCATATATTTGAGTCTATTTTAGAAAAGATTCACCCCTTTTCTATACCATTTAAAGTCCTTTTTGTCGATTTTGCATACTTAGGAGGATTTGCATTAGATTTGCATACATATTGCATTTTTGGAGCTAAAACAGGTACAACTTGGAGCATGGATGCTAGGACAGCTCGAGTCCCACTCGAGCCCGTGCTCGCCACACCACTCGAGCCCGTGCTCACCACGCCACTCGAGCCCGTGCTCGCCTCGCCACTCGATGCCCCACTAGAGCCCACCTCCGCTCGAGTCCACACCCGACATCGCATCCCCGAGTCGACCTGCCATGCAACACTGCGACTCGACGTTACCACTCGACGCCATCTTGCTCAAACATGCGACGTTACCACTCGACGCTGGCACTCGACCTCCCAGCTCGAGCCCGTGCTCGACCTCAGCTCCACCACTTGACAGTTCCACTAGAGTCCCCACTCCACTCAACACACTCGACACCACTCGACCAGACTTGGTCGAGCTGCACCATCCGCAAAGACTTAGCTATTTTTCTTTGTCTTTTTCTGTTTTAGGGTTTTTCGTATTTTACTATAAATACCACTGTTGGGTATTATCCAAGGGACATGTCTTTTATTTTTAGGGTTTTTCTCTGCCTCCAAACCTTGTTCTTGGTGTTCTTCATTTTGTAATTCAGATCTCTCTTAATCTAGTACTTAGTTTGCTTTAATTCTTTGAAGTCTTACTATTCTCATCTTAATCTATATTTCTAAACTATTTTCAATGAATCTGAGATGTTTGATTTTTCTGGGTTTATGTTCTTGATGATGATGATTTGTGTTCTTGAGTAGTGATTTAGGGTTTCTGAGCATGGGTTAGATCTGTGTAGGATTCTTGGTCTCCTTAGATGTGTGAGGTTTAGATTGCATAGATCTCTTCTGGATTAGGTGTTCTTAATGCTTAGTTAGCCAAGACATTGGTAATTATGATCTCAGGCATTTCCCACTCAGAAGGTGTTGATGAAATGCTTGAATCAACTAATACCAGAGATCTATAGCTTTAACCCATGGCTTAAGAGGTTCTAGCTGTATTTTGACATTAATGAATTGGTTCTTAATGCTTGCCTATATTATGTTTCATTGATATCTGCTCTAAGTTTCCTTGTATCTTTGACTAGGTATTAAGATTAGGAAGTGGTATAGGCTTGTTGGCGTTTGTCACGAGAGTGGAGCTACCTTACTTTGATGTTCATTGTCTAGAGATAGCTTCTGTGAAGTTTTGTTAAGCATCTAGGATAGACCAAGGAGAATCACATTTCAATTGCCCCATCCTTAGACCCCTATTTACATCTTCTTGCTTTATCATCTTGTTCTAAAGTCATTTACTTGTTTATTGCACATTTATCTTTTTCTCTCTCTTTGCTCGATCTTTTGACTCGGCCTTGAAGCCCGAGTGCTTGTTTGTTTATTGTTTTAAGGCTTCACTCGATCTGTTGACTCGTTCAGTCTGGTTGAGTGCACCTGTTTGTCCTTTTTCTGCATTGTCTCGGTCACTTGACTCGGTCTAGGACTCGAGTCAAACACCCATCTTACTGCATTTCATTTTTTAGGTTGATAGATAAACATTTCCTTTCTATCTGGCTTAACTTAGTTGTATCTGATCACATCTTGATTGCTAACATCACACCCATTTGGATTGACAACCTTAGTATTACAATGACAATTCTAGGGAATTGATACATCCTTCTGCATACACACACACATAAAGAAGTTACATTGTTTTTACTTGGGGATTGCATAACTGACAGGGGATTTACATCCAGTAGGACAAGTTCCTATTGCTATATTTCCCTTGCCCACAGAAGTAGTCCATGAGTAAAAACACTATTATCACATTTTCTGGAAGTGTAAGATGGTTAGCAGAGGTAGAGGTCGTGGTCTTGGTCTTGGTCGCATGCTGAAGAATGCGGGAGCTCTGGTGATTGAGGAGAGTGTGGCATGGAGTGCTAAGGTTCATCAATTCGAGGACTCACATGCGGATCAGGAGGGGTCTGAGGGTGTGGCCAGTGTGGGGTGCTGGTGTTGTTGGAGGACAAGCGTGTGCTGCGGGAGAGGCCGCAGGTTTTGCTTAGGCTCGAGATGATTCAATTACAGATCATTTAACCATGATGTTCGAGCGATTACCGAAGAGGGTAACACTGCAGACTCCGTGAGTACCACCAGGAGCTGAGAGGCCAAGTGAGGCCAAGAGAGTCCGGAAGAATCCGAAGGAGTTCTGGGAGAGTCTGGAAGAGTTCCAGAGGAGTTCAGGGGGAGTTCCGGGAGAGTCTGGAGGAGCGCTGAGAAAGTTCAAGAGAGTTCCAGGAAAGTTCTGGGAGAGTCCCGAAAAATTTCGGTAGAGCTCCAGGAGAGTTTTGGGAGAGTATCGGGAAAGTTTAGGAGAGTTTAGGAGGAGTTCCAGAGGAGTTTTGGGAAAGTTTGGGAAAGTCCCACAGAAGTACATGAAGAATGAACCATGAGTGGTATGGTTTGGGGCTGTAGTTGCCTAGAATGGAAAGTTTCCAAAAATGGAAAGTTGGCTAGAATGGAAGGTTCCAAAAATGGAAAGTTGCCTAGAATGGAAGGTTTCTAGAAATGGAAAATTACCTAGAATGGAAAGTTTCCTAAAAGGAAATGTGGCAAAAAAGGAAAGTGGCCTAAAAAGGGGAAGTTTCCTAGGAAGGAAAGATCAAGAGGGATTCGTTGTTACTCGAGAATTGAGATCCAGGGAAATAAGTTGGGAGTAGTGAGGTTCGTCAAAGCTTATTGGATCCAGGAAGGATTGCTCGGTAACGTGTAGTAAACCGCACTAGTGAGCGGTGGTGTTTGTGACCTTGGTAATCAAGTGAAGTTGCAAAAGGTGATAAGTATTTTAAGAGCAGGAAGTGCTCTAGATTCTTATGCGGATATCCTAAGTGATTGGATAAGTCTTCAGATGACCTGAGGAATTGGTTGTGATATCCTGAGTTGGGAATATGTGGTATGTGAGTATGACATTGTGATGTTATACGTGGATCACGTGAGGTAGTTTTAGTCGAGTATGCTTATAGACGTTAGTGAGTCATGATTGCTCTAAGGACGGTTTGGTCCTGTACAATTCTATAGAGGATGGATATTTCCTCTAGTGCCCATAACTTGGAAAGGCTATGTGCCTAAGAGTGGAGTGGCATGGTTACAATGCCAATAACTTGAAGGACTATGTGGCCCGAGAGTGGAGTGGCGTGGTTATGTATCCATAACTCGATGGCTTTGTTCCTGATAATGGAGTGGTATGAGTTTGGTACCCATAACTCAGAAGATTTTGTGTCTTAGAGTGGAGTGGTATGATTATGAGTTATGAGCAATGAGTATATAACGTGAGTCTTAAGCATAGTGACTAAATGTAGACCTCAGAGGTCGATAGTGTTCGATCTCATGATTGGTTTGTGTTGGCCAGGTTGGTCAAGGATTGGTCAAATTGTTGTGACTATTGTGGGTTGAGTTCATTGTGGATGGGATTAAGAATGATCTGAGAGGTTAAGGTCAAGAAACTAGTTGGCTTCAAGAAATTTAAGTTGAGCTTTTGGTGACGGGAATAAGCCTAAGTTATTAGTGGAAAGTCTGGGTGGTAGGTTCTGGGTTTTCGTTGTTAAGTAGTGGCCTTGGAAAGTTGATTTGGAGACTATTCTAGTGCATAAGCGGGTATGTGTACCCAAGGATGAGGATTTAAGATAAGATATCCTGAGTGAGGCCCATGCGAGTATGTTTTCGATTCATCCGGGGGCGACCAAGATGTACTGGGATCTAAAGAGATACTATCATTGGGTCGGGATGAAGAAAGATGCGGCTAACTGGGTCACGGCTTGCGTTGTTTTCCTGTTAATGAAGGCTAAGCATCGGGTTCCAAGTGGGTTACTGCGTTGTTTACCCATTCCAGAGTGGAAGTAAGATATAATTACAATGGATTTCATGGTTGGCTTGCCAGGTTTTCAGACCAAAGATTTTATTTGGGTCATTGTTGACCGTTTGACCAAGTTGGCACACTTCTGGCCATTAAGAAGACCGATGGAGCTATGGTTTTGGCTAAGAAATACGCCAATGAGATTGTGAGGTTTCATAGGGTACCTGTGAGTATAGTGTGAGACCGTGATTCCAAGTTCACTTCAATGTTGGAAGGCTCATTCAGGCTAATATAGACACAAAGGTACACATGAATATGGCTTATCACCCTCGGGAGGATAGGAATCCGAGAGGACCATCCTACTTTCAAGGATTTTGTTGAGGATTTGTGTGCTTGACTTGGGTGGTCAGTGGATGGATTACTTGAACTTGGTAGAGTTTACGTATAACAATAGCTACCAGGGGAGTATTGGGATGACTCCATATGAGGCACTGTATGGGAGGCTATGTCATACACCATTATGTTGGACCCAAGTGTTGGAGAGAAGCATGTTTGGTGTAGATTTTGTTCAGGGAACTATGGAGAAGATCCGAATTTTGAAGCTGAACATGAAAGAAGCGCAGGATCGGCAGAAAAGTTATGACGATAAGAGGATATATAGGTTGTATCTCAAGATGGCTATGTTGTGGGGTCCTAACAGGTCTATTATAGGGACTAAGTTGTGTCCGAGGTATATGAGCCCGTTCAGGATTATTAAGCGGGTTGGATCGGTTGCATATAGGTTGGAGCTACCCAAAATTATGGGTGCATTTGACAAGGCTTTCTATGTGTCGATGTTGAAGAAGTGCTTGCATAAAGATGATGAGGTTATGGCTAAGATTCCATCATATCTTCAGCCTAATATGACCATAGAGGCAAGATCAGTGAGGATCTCGAGAAGCGAGTCAAGCAGGATCGTAGGAAGAAAGATTTGATGATCAGGGTCTTGTGGGATTATGACGGAGTTGAGGAGGAAATTTGGGGATAAGAGGCGATGATGGTTGAGAAGAACTCGGGTTCGAGGTTTGAGCTTCAAAAGCGGACCACTTCTAGTGGAGGACAATTTAACATCTACGTTTCCCAGTTCCTAATGTATATTATATTTTCATTTCAGAGTCAGAAACGATTGTTACATGTTGAGATTAATAAAATATGGGTTAGTATTTTATTAATGATTGCTGGTGAGTGTCATGTTCCTAATCAAAAAGGAACGAGAACGTTATGGAATCGATTAAAGAAAACTCTAATGAGATTGTAGAGTTTGGACTAATACCCGAGAGTTAGGATATGTTCTGTTTTACATTCTAAAATAGAATACGTTTTGTTGATATCCAGAGGTATTGGATATGAAGTCAGATATCCTGATGTATTGGATATGTCGTGGTGATATTCAGGGTTATTGGACATGTTTTGTTAATATCTTGAAGTACATGATATGAGGTAGGTGATAGTCGGATTATAGACTATGATGTGGTGATATTCTAGGATTAGAATATAGTGAGTTGATATCCTGAGGAATAGGATATGTTGTGTAGGTATTCGAAGAGTTCGAATATGTTGTGATGAGATTCTGAGGGATTGAATCTGATGTTGGGGTATTTCTTATTGTGGATGGCTGAGGATGTCATGAGTATGTATTTTGTTTTAGTGTTGTAAAAGATAATACATGCTGAGTTTAATAAGATGGATGTTCTTATTGCTGATGGCTGGTGTTGTCATGAAAGTTAAGTTAACATGACGTTCTAGAAAACGTTTTTATGAAAAATTAAAAACTTGAGTTATAATCGAAAAGAGATTACAGGGGTACCCTGAGTGAGTGGGTATGCGTTGAGATAACCTGAGTAGTGCTTATGGGGAAGGTTGAGATTACGGGTTTCAAATATGCGGATCATTGGAGGTAATTTCAGTCAGGAGTGCTTATAGATGTATTGATGGTCATAATTTCTCAAAGGATAGACTGGTCCTGTACATTTGTAGGGAGGATGGTTAGTTCCTCAGATACCCAGAACTCATAAGGTATATAGCCGAGGGTGGAGTGGTATTTAATACCGAGAACCTGTAAGGTTATACTGCCCAGAGTGGAGTGGTATGAGTGTGATATCCAGAACTCGTAAGGTATATAGTCCAGGGTGGAGTGGTATGTGATACTGAGAACTCATAAGGTTATACCGCCCAGAGTTGAGTGGTATTAGTGTGATACCCAGAACACGTAAGGTATATAGCCCATGGTGGAGTGGTATGTGATAACGAGAACATGTAAGGTTATACTGTCCAGAGTGGAGTGGTATGAGTGTGATACCCAGAACTCATAAGGTATATAGCCCAGGGTAGAGTGGTATGTGATATCGAGAACTCGTAAGGTTATACTGCCCAGAGTGGAGTGGGATGTGTACGATGTCAAGAACTCGTAAGGTGTATAGCCCAGAGTGGAGTGGTAAGTGATTACCAAGAACTCGTAAGGTTATATTGCCCAGAGTGGACTAGTATGAGTGTGATACCCAGAACTCGTAAGGCATATAGCCCAGGGTGGAGTGGTTTGTGATACTGAGAACCCGTAAGGTTATACTACCCAAAGTGGAGTGGTATGAGTGCTATACCCAGAACTCGTAAAGTATATAGCCCATGGTGGAGTGATATGTGATACCGAGAACCCGTAAGATTATACTGCCCATAGTTGAGTGGTATAAGTGTGATACTTAGAACTCGTAAGGAATATAGCCCAGGGTGGAGTGGTATATTATAACCAGAACCCATAAGGTTATACTGCCCAGAGTGGAGTGGTGTGAGTGCGATGCCGAGAACTTTTAAGATGTATAGCCTAGAATGGAGTGGTATGTGATTACCGAGAACTCGTAAGGTTATATTGCCTAGAGTGGAGTGGCATGAATGGATACCGAGAGCTGGAAGGACTTTATGGCCTAAGAGCAAAATTGTATGGATACCTATAGCTTATAAGACTTTGTGTCTTCGAGTGGAAAGGTATGAGTTTGAGTTGTGTGCAATGAATTATGACCAGAGTCTTAAGCCAGTGACTGAATGTAGACCTCGGAGGTCAATAGTATTTGATCTCGTGACTAGTTTGTATGGGCCAAAGTGGTCAAGGGTTGACTGTTTTGTCATTATATGGGTGATTGAGTCTTGTTGTTGGGATGGAAGCGTAAGATTCGAGGACGAATCTATGTTAGTGGGGGAGAATTGTAACGCCCGTGCCCCAGAAAAATAAAATTTTAATTTATTTTGGGAATTTATAGTGAAATTGGTTAACTCCGGTTTTGTGGTTGAGGAGCCGGTTTGTGTTTGTAAATAATTAACCAGAGTAATATTAATTAGTTTCAGAGTAATTTTTAATACTGGTCAAAAATAATTGAACAAGATTTAACTACATGCGGAACTTTGGGGTCAATTGATCAATTTGAAAGTTTGAGGGTAGATTTGTAAACTCTCAAGAAATCAGGGACCACGCTGTAAACAAGAGAGAGAGAGAGATAGAGAGAGAGAGAGAGAGAGAGAGTTTGGTTGTGGTGCTGGTGAGATCAAAGGAGAAAAGAAGAGCTTGGTGGCGTGAGAGAATAGGAAGCGTGAGGGCTTTGAGGTGTTTTGGTGTTGGCACGTGAGAGGAAAGAGAGAGAGATTGCTTCGTGTTGGGTTTGGCGAGAGGCAAGGCAAGAGAGTGTGGTCTTGATTGCGGCTTGGATCGATCACCTAGCTTCGAGTCATGTTGTAGAGGTAAGATCATCTCCTAAGTTTCATGATTGATCGCATGTGTTGATGGAGTTAATGTCAAATTTTATGGATTTGACGGAGTGTGGTTGTCACAAACGGCAGTCTCGTCGGTGGAGATCAACGTCATTGGCTTGTTGTCGTGAGTTCACTTGAGTCAGGGGACACAAGTGCCATGTTCCGGTGAAGGCGACGGCGATGTGGTGGTATTACTTGTGTGTCGTGATGGTGGGATGCCGGTGTTGAGATCGTGATCTCCGAAGATGGTGATCACGGTGGCGTTGATCGTGATGTCGTGACGAGTTGGAGTTCTAGTTGCAGGTTCACAAAGGAGAAGATTATTCACTTTTGAATCATGGGTTTTGTCCTTTTGTGTTAATGGAGGTACTGTGTTTGTTCCATGGAAGAAGAAGATGACTATTTAAAGTGATGTCGTGTGTCCTTGAATCTAGGGTGTGGACGTTTCCAGAAAGTTTCCGAAAGTTGCAGAAAAGTTATTCCGGAAGGTTTTACATTCGGCTAAGGTGAGTGCATGACCATGAGATTAGTTGTAGGAATTTGAATGTATTAACATGTTTTCCTGTGTAGCGGCCATCGGATGAGAGTCTATAGCATGTTATTTGATTAGATGATTGGTATTTGGATTATATGTTTTTATGTTGTATTTTCGTGTGTGTGGATATCTCGTAGATGGAAGGATTGCCCCACTAAGTATTTATTGAAATACTTATGCATCTCTTCTTTATGTTGCAGGAAGAAAAAAGTAAGATTGTGGAATCATGGCAAGGACAGGAGGATGATTTAGGACTCGATTTTGTGAGTTTACTTAAAATCATGTTAAAAATAGTTAAAGTATTTTAGTAATTTTGGAATTAATTTAATTAATTTGATGATTTTTGTGAGTTGTAGAATTGAATTGGAATTGGGGGATTTTTAATATTTATGGGAATATTAATTATCTTTTTATGAATTAACAAAAAAAAATAGGTGCGGTCGTTTCAGTTCCTCTCAGAAATCACTCAAAACATGTCCAATCTATCTACAAAACTTGGTACCATCGTGAGAGAGATGACCTCCTGACAAGGTAAATTTGACTAACAATCAAGCAACTCTCTTTTCTCATTTAGATTCGATATCTGCTGGCCCTTCCTCTAGAAGTCGAAGTGCCTGTGTATTTTATAAGGCCACAAGGAGTTCCAATCCTCAAACTCCTGCAAATCCTCTGCAAAGTGCCAACCTTCAGATGTCAATCAATCAAGAATCAGCACTTCAGGCTGGAACCACTTCTAGCACAGAAGCAATTATTGCCAATAATACGGTTGGTGACGGTGTTGACCCTGCAGTTGCGGCAGTTGCGGTCAATAATAACAACAACAATTACATCCTAGCCAAGATAGGAGATACTAGGGGACGTGCCATCGTCTCTGATTTTCACCAAGTAAATCATGCCCTCGATGAGCTGAAGTTAAAATTTCACCAAGCAAGCAGTTCAGTTTCTCGAGCTGAAGACGCATATTACTGCAAATTGTTCTGAGAAAATCTTTCTGGTCATTCTCTCATGTGGTTTACACAACTAGATTCCGCTTTGATCGATAGTTTCGATCAGCCATCATCGGCCTTCATCATGCAGTATTCAGTACTTATGGAAAAAAGAAAAATGGAAAGTGACTTATAGAATTTGTCTCAGGGTCCTCAAGAACCTTTGAGAAAACATATTGCCAACTTTAAGGACATCCTCTCCAAAGTCCCGGGAATTTGTCAGATTGCTGCGCTGGCTGCTTTGCGGAATAGTTTATGGCATAAGTCATGATTCCGTTTGGATCTTACAGTTAACAAGCCAACTACCATCCAAGACACTTTGTTCCGAGGAAGAAAAGGCAACCTTCGAGAAGAAGTACTGAACCGTGAAACCTGGAGTTGTTCCCGCTACTAAAAAGTTCGAATCAAAAATTGGTAAAGACACCAAACGCTTTGGAGCTTCACCATATAACAACAGTGTTGTGCGATCCTCTCCTGGAAAAGGAAAAATCGGGTCACATTCACCAAACACTTGGATCCGTGATGAGAACGCTTATTGCGACATCCATTGAGTGAATGGCCATAGTACCAAACACTGTAGTGTCCTCAAAAAACACTTGGCCGAGTTGTGGTCTTCTGGTGACCTCACAGATTTTAAGATTGAAGAGTTCATCGAGCAGTACCACACAGATCGCAAAGATCGTGACTCAGAGCCGCTAGCAAAGAAGCCAAAAACGTCTGAGCACACTCCAACCAAACCTTCAAAATGGAGGATATATGTAATCATCAGGGGCTGAAAGCTGTTTCCAAACAAAGTTCGGGCTATCAAAAAACATAAGCGAGCCGCCGTAATGAAGGTCAGCAGAGACCCAAGAGGAGTCGATATCAATACACTGATTACCTTTGAAGACATTGATACCCAATGTCTCACAAAACCAGATTATGACACGTTGGTGATAACTCTTGATATTGCAAACTATGAAGTTTCCAAAGTCTTAATTGACACTGGAAGCTCGGTTGATCTCATTTTCTTAAGTACTTTATAAAGGATGGGGATTAACAGGGTAGACGTTGTTGGATAACCTGCACCGCTCATAGCTTTCACAAGCAAAAAATCAATATCACTTGGAAAAATCAAACTACCGGTGCTTGCCGAAGGAGTATCAAAGATCGTTGAATTCCTAGTTTTTGATCGACCGACTGCGTACAATGCCATTCTGGGCACCCCTTGGATTTACCAAATGAAAGCGGTACATTCAACCTATCACCAGTATGTGAATTTCTCGATTCCTAGCGGACTAGGAACGATTAATGGAGATCAAGAGATTTCTAGATCTTGCTACCTTATAAGTCACAGGCTAAAAGTTCAATAGCAATTAACCAGCACCGAGCTACCAAAGAACTCGACATTTCCCAGTGGACAACAATCTACCAAGGTTTTGATCGATGTTTCTATTGATCCGGTACACCCCAAGCACGTGGTGAAACTCGGTTCGGGACTTAAGTCAAAACTACGAGACGAGCTAATCGAGTTCATGTCGAAACATAAAAGTTCTTTTGCTTGGTCCATCAAAGACATGCCAATTGGTCCTGCAATCATCTCTCACAAACTGCATGTTGATCAAAGCTTCAAGCCAGTCAAGCTAAAAAGGAGAAAGCTCAGCCCTGATTGAGCTAAAGTAGTAAACGATAATGTGGATAGACTTCTCAAAGCCGGTTCTATTCACGAAGTTAAATACCCAGATTGGCTAGCCAATCCTATGGTAGTGAAGAAGAAAAATAGAAAGTGGAGGGTCTGCGTTGATTTCACTGATATCAACAAAGCTTGCCCGAAGGATAGTTTTTCTTTGCCATATATTGACCATTTGGTCGAATCGACTGCGGGTCATGAACTCTTAAGTTTCATGGATGCTTTTTCCAGCTACAACCAGATCCGAATGAATCCGGATGATCAAGAAAAAATTTATTCATTACGGATAAAGAAATTTATTGCTATGTAGTAATGCCCTTTGGATTGAAGAACGCCGGAGCAACTTATCAACGTCTCGTCAACAAGATGTTTGACAAGCAACTAGGGAAAACAATGGAAGTCTACATTGACGACATGTTGGTTAAATCTCTCAAAATGTTCGAGCACATTCAACACCTCAATCAATGCTTATCTCTGCAAAGTGCACTTTCGCTAGATGTACCGTCCGGAGAATTTCTTGGTTATATTGTGACACAGCGAGGCATTGAAGCAAATCTGAACCAGATTAATGCATTTCTAACAATACCTTCGCCGTGTAACTCAAGGAAGTACAACGCTTGACTGGAAGGATTGCAGCTCTCAACAGATTCATATCTTGGTCAACCGACAAGTACCTTCCTTTCTATCAACTTTTGAAGGGAAACAAACAGTTTTTGTGGAGCGGTGAATGCGAGGAAGCTTCTAAACAACTAAAGGCATACCTCACTACTCCTTCGATCCTTTCTAAAGCAAATACTGGTGAAAAACTATACCATTATATTTCAGTTTCAGAATATGCAGAGAGTGGAGTAATCATATGGGAGGATCAAGGAGAGCAATGATCTATTTGCCATTTAAGCAAAACTCTGACAAGACCAGAAACTCGTTATACGATAATGGAAAATCTCACACTCGCTGTGGTGGTTTCTGTTCGGGAGGTAAAGCCATATTTTCTCACATCAACCCCTCTGTAAACAATCCTACATGGCCCTAACCAATCAGAACTTCTTGTAAAGTGGGTGATCAAACTCAAACTTTGAATCAACGAAGCTGTTTCATGCGACGAAAATATGATCTTGCAATACTTTGTGGAAAAGCCTTTATCAAAACAAGGATGTTTGGTTAAAATCAGGCTCGAACAGTCATTTCAGTTTTTTCCTGCTTCTAAACCAAGCACAAAGTACTCATCGTTGGGCTTCGCCTCGCCGAGGAAATTAAAGTACAGTGTGGGGAATATAGTTACTTATCATGTCAAAGTTCAAGCACTCCGAATCTTGTTTCAGTAACAAGGCTTAAGTACCCTTCACATTAATGATTGGGGGCTGACTAAGAGTATACTCCCTCACTCTATAATCATTAGCGAAGAGTCCACCAAGTTCGGCACACGAGTTTTTTACTTTTCTTATGTTTAATTTCTAGCTCTTGCTAAAATTATTACTGTACGAACTACAAATTGGCTTGATCCCAACATGGATGCGTAGGCAGTCTGATTTTTCAGACACAACTATTTTAAATTCCAAAAATATTTATGTTCGCATAAGTTTGTTCGCATACATAAATGACTACTTTTTGATTTGATGAACTTAAAGGATCGAGTTATGACCTTAATTGATTTTTTCGAATTCCAAGATTGATTCAAATTTCCAATAATACCCTTGTATTTAGAGCAAAACAGTAAAGTTGTATTTCAAAAAATACAAAACTCTTGATAGGCTGACTAAGCCAACTAAACTAAACAGTTACATTATTTTTGTGAACAGTCTCTTCTTTCGCTACAGCAAAATTGAAGCCTTCTCTTGCTTCGGCTTTCAGAAACTCAGCTCGCAGACAAGCCTCTTCATCGTCCCGTGCTTTTGTTTCTGTTATTTGGCATTTTCTAAGATCCCTCATATATCGACGAACGCAGCGAGGAATCAGTGCGACTTTGTCAAGACCATTCCTCTCCCAGTCCATGGGATTACATTCCTAGCGATAAATCTGCTTTTTTCTTCGAGCAATTCACTTTTCGAGATCTTTCCTCTTCTCACCAAGTAGCTGATGTTTTCCACATTGTAGGCAATGATGAATAGTCAACTGGATGGCATAGGAGATTAAAGGTTAACCAATCACAAAAGTTTTTTCAAATATTACCAAGCATACTGACAAAGTTTACCTTATGAAGAAAATCTCTGGCTTCTTCTTCCTCTTTCTCGGATAAGGTCAATATATAATCAGAAAACTTAACCTTATGCGCTTTGAATCCATAAGGTTACTACGGGATGGGGGAAAATCATAACAGTTTGCCATAGGTTTCATTGAAGGTTCTATCTTTTAGGAAGATTCCCTCTTAGTGTAAATTAATCTCTTTCTAATAACCTACTCTCTCCGATGAAAGGAGTATTAGAAGAATTATGCTGCCTGACTAGTAATTATTACTCCTTTAGTATGTGAAAATAAGTTTACTTTTCTTGTAAGATAAATTGTGATACTTAAGGAGGATATATTCACAAGTGTCTAGTAACTAATATCCAAGAAAGCCATCGGCTTTAGGCCTATTAGGCGGTGGGTCCAGAGGTCAATCAAAAGTCAAAACCATCCTTCAAAAAAGATCATCGGCTCGATTTGTGAACCCAAATATCGTTTGCCAAAACGTATTAACTGACCTATTGGTCATCAAAAGATAAAGAAATATTTTGTGTCGTCATGGGCTGCGCACTAATTAATGCTTTGCAGATTAAAAACCCCAACAGTTAAAGAAAATGCAGTCTCGTATTCCCTAAAGTTGAGCACAGCTAGAATCAATCCTCACATCAAGATTCTATAATCGAACTGACGAGTTCAGAACATAAACAGAATTAGTCCCTTTGGACATTTCATAAGCCGAGCTCTATCCTCGCACAAATTTACTGAAGATTAGTAAACATAGTTTTTCTATAAAAATGGTAAGGGCATGCCAATTCTGAACCCGAGTTCAAGCCTCGCACTTCACCGAGGATAACTGATTATAGTATTCTTTTAATAATTGTAAGGGTCTGATAAACCCATTCCCTAGAAAACAACACGTCCCAAAATTAATGAACAAAAGTTAGACTTTGCAAACCTGACATATTTGTTCTGCAGAGACGTTTTACTTCGGAATTAAACACAGTCTTAAAACAAATCCCCAAGGGTGAATCTAAACCTAAAACACAAGTCAAGTTTTGTAAGCCACCTCTAGCAAAATAAAGGGACAAACCCTTAAATAATATTTACACTATCATAGTAGCACTGACATTTACAAGTCCTAAAGGACAAAGTCATCTAGACAAAACACAATTATGATATCTATACAAAAAAAACAAAACAACAAACAAGCTATAAATGTGTGTCCTAGCCAAAAATCATCTTCAGAATAAAACACCATTAAGGTCGGCCCAAAGATTTCTGGGCTGACCGCCACCGTCCGTGAGCACCTCCACGGCCTCTAGGGGCCCCATGCCCTCTCTAGGGCCCGTGAGCACTCGACGTCCCCTCTAGGTACTGCACTCACCCTCATCTGACGGCCGGTTTGTTATCTCCCGAGGCTCTACAGACTTGTTACTATCCCAACAATCACTTCCCGGTAGGTCACCCATCCTAATGCTACTCCAGTCCAAGCACGCTTAACTCTGGAGTTTTCTTAGGACAAGTGACGGAAAAGATAAGTGCACTTTGGTGATATAGGTAGCCAAATCAAATCTCTTAACCTCTTCTCAGAAACCGGGATGTTACAGTCTCTATCTTTCGACAAAGCCTGAATAATTCCAAATCTAAGTTTAGTAACTTGTTTGGAACTCATAATTGCAAAATTAGAGCCAAATTGATTAAACTGTACCTCCTTAGGGAGCGAAGATGGACCTCCAGCAGCCTCGGTAGAAGTTTGACCATGGATAGCTTCGGAGGAAATGGGAGAAGGATCATCGAAAGTCAATAAGTCAGCAAGGAGAGAACTGTACCGCTCAAAGTTTGGTTCGGAAGATGGCATATATCACAGCTGGGAGTCAACCTCCATCATTAACATCGGATTGAAACAGCACTTTTGCCTTCCAAGAATAAAAATGATCGGCTATCTCTTCAATTAAAACGCGACATCCATCTGAGCAACTTGAAAGCTTCTGATGGGTCTCGCGAAGTTTTAAAAGGTCATCATATTTCCGCTTTAGCTCATCGAGATCATTTTGTTTTTGACGCGAAGACGATGAAGCCCGCATAGCGTTCAGTTTGTGTGTGAGTGCAGCTACTTTCTCTTACGACAGCTTAAAAGAGTTAAGGGCGTTGTCTCATTCTTCCTCCAACTGCACAGCTCTGCTGACCTTGGTAGCATCATTCTTGATCTTCATTTCAAGATCTAAGATTTGTTTACTCACAGCAATCAAATCCCCTGATGAAGCTCTCTTTCTAATAGCCGATTCATAAAAGCGAACTGTTTCATTATGACTAGCGGCAACCTGCATATGGTTTAGAATAATCAGCAATTAGAAGAATACACACAGGATTTTGCAAATACAACATAAGGTTACATAACTTGGCTAATTGGATAGAATTTCTAACATAAAGATCCAATGCTTCCCGATCCCATTTGTCAAAGGAGGGAATTGGTTCTACGCCACTAGATGTAAATGACCTAAAAGACTCTGCGATTACCATTATGTTCTCGTGCGCAGCTATAAAATGAGTCATGAATGAGCAGGGAAATTTTACAAAATATATATGTCAATGATTGGCACATACTAAAAACAGGGCGACCATCATTCGATATATTTCCGGAAGAAGAGAACTCGTTAGTTTGGGATCGTTTCCCTCTATTCCGCATGTCTGAGGTTTTCAAGTTCTCCCCGTTGAATCACCTTGAGAAGTCTTCTGGGGTGGAACACGAGGAGGTGGTGCAGGCATTGATGCAGGACTTTTTCCTTTATCAATAGTTTGAGATTTTGGTATAGATCTCTCAGAATTAGGATCAGGAGTTACCCTCCTCCTCTTTCGATTTAGGTTAGCATATGGGTCATCAATGTCCTCATCATCGGAAACTTTAGCCGAACGAGTTGAGCAAGGATGTGAATCAGGCTCGGGCCGAGGTTCACGAATTGGAAGCGCAGCAACGAAACTACTCTTGAGAGCTACATTAGTAGTATCCGCAGCATGGTTCTTCTCTCAAAGTCGCATACCAGCATCGTCGATCTGCTTTTTCAATCTAGCCTCGATGATACATTTTAAGCTTTTGATACGGTTCATTTCTTGAATAGAGTATTTGCGGGCATTTCTAACGGTCTAAGTGAACCACTTTGCAACAGACCGCTCGCAATTTGAATTCGGAGATGGGAAAAGGACTTCCAGAGAACTTCCCTTTTAAATACAAATTTAAAGAGGTTCACAAAATCCTCTGAAGGAGTAGGCTTCGGAGAGGATTCTGCGAAAAGACAAAACAATTAATCAGACGTTCAATCTAGAACCCAAAAGTCTAAATCCAAATGCGCATCTTTTTACATAGCAAGCATGTCAGTCCAGTCACGGCGCAACATGTTAGCGACAGAAGAAGAATCAACTTTAACAAAGAATCAATATTCCTTCCAACGATCCTCATCTTCAGGAAGACCAAAGATTAAAGTTCTGTTGACACGAGGGTAGGTCCTATACGTGCCTTTACCATCAATGCAAATGCCAAACAACTCGAAAAGATAACTTAAACTTAGTGATAGACTTGCTTCAGCAGCAAGAGTCAGCGAACACAAAATGTGGCGAAGCATCTTCGGGCACATTTGCGGGAATGTCATTCCAAGAGAAAAAGACATAAGAGAAGTGCGTCGGGGATTGGTAAAAACAGACCACAGGTGTAAAAGTAAATCTCGTAAACCCACATATAACCATCACGGATCGATTTCGGAGATTCATTAGGATTCAGAAGGACAAACTCGACTCTGGTGAACTTCTGCAGAACCTTCTAATACCTTCAATAAACTCACGCGTCGACAGTGATGGAGAATGTGGACCAAATCGATCTATCCGACCAGAGCAGTTTCCTGGCGAGGTTTTTTGACGTTTCTCTGTGGAAGTAGCAGAATTCGTCAAAAAATTCGTCATAATCCACAAATTGAAGAATACAGTAATTCACAAGAAGTAAGAGAATTTCTTAGAACGAACAAATTCTTAGAAAAAGAAATCAGCGAAAGAACTATCTTCTTCAAAAATAAAACCGTCTCGGTAATAATGGGAAGTGGAAGGGTTTCCTGCGTATCGATAAAAATCAGTATTTAATAGAGAGGCGTGTCAAGGCGTCAAGATAGCCGAACTCTGAAATTTAAGGTATCAGAAGGCGAAAAGCAAGGAAAACATTTAAGTCCTCTGAGCCAAGCAGCAGCTTGCAGGACTTGGGGGGGGGCTAATGTTGATACTGGATCCGCACCGAGTCAATCCAGAATCTCTAGAACACATTACACCCTTACGATTAAAACTAACGCACCCCAATCACGTCAAAGACTCCAACGCTTGATCACATAGCTCAACAAATCTCTAAGAAATCTCTCTAGGATTTGTATGCCTCAGCTCCCTCTTTCTCTGCTTCTTCAAGACGTGCACAACTCCTCCTTATATAGCCAACACGTTTTCCTAATCACATAAGAGAAAGTTTCCAAATTTCATAAGGAAAAGGTTTTCCTTTTTATCTTTTTCCTTTTCCTTTTCATCAAGTCTTCCAAATATATCTATTAGTCATTTTTCCTTTGTGATCCATCCTCAACACGTGCTCTAACCTTGTCTTCTCAAATCTTCTAGAACCTAGACAGGCACACAAAACAGCAACATCATGTATCACACTTCCTGTGTCACACAGCAATTGCATCAGACAGAAAATTTTCATCTTCATTCTCCCCTTTTTTTACTATGTTTGTGAACTCAACAGTTCTAACTCCAAAACAACATCACCAGGCACATCATCATTCTCCCCCTGCTTGAGTTACAACATAGTCAAAACTTAGTTGAAAAATTGTCCCCGCTTTGCAAAACAAGGTTGATAACCTAGTGCACCATCTCCATAGAATTCATCTTTTGTAACCTAATTCCTCATGTGCCTTATACCTTCATGACTGGATTCAAGAATGAATCTGAAACAATTCCGCTTAATATGTTCTTACATGTTCTTTTGAGTTCTTCAAGTTGTACTTTAGCTTGTGATGCTTCTTCTTCTTTTTATGTCGCATATTTTTGTAAATTAACGACTTTAGCCTCTAACTTGAGCTTCTCCTTAGTTAAAACTGAATTCTCCTCAACTAGTTTAAGACAATTTTCGTACATCATCTTGTAGTTCATAGCAAATTCTTCATCATCAATACTCTCTGCATCGCTATTACTGTGTTTCAGGTTCTGCTGTAGTTGCAGGTTTTGCTGTATTCGTAGGTTCAGTTGCAGTTTAATGCTCTGTTGCAGTTTCAGAGTCTGATGCATTTTGTGACATAAAATTAATAAGCGCCACAAAGTTCTTCATGTCTTCTTCATCTGAATCAGTTTCAGAATCACTAGTGACGACATTCATAGCCTTCTTCTTTTGCTTGTGTGGATTGGCACATTCAGATCAAACATGTCCATATCCTTTACATTCAAAACACTGCAAATTCTTTGATGAACTTCTCTTCTCTTAATCTATTATATTCTTCTTCTCTTTTCCCTTTTGCTTCAAATATTTAGCAAATTGTCTTGATAGCATAACCATTGAATCTTCAGTTGATGATACCTTAAGAGCAACTCCAATGTCATATTCCTTCTTCTTCATTCCTTTAGCTTCATATGGTTTGCTTAACTCAAAAGCTTTAAGAATCCCAATAAACTCATCAAAAGCCATCTCATCTAAATTATGAACTTCTTCAACTGCATAAATTTTTGACTCAAATTTTGAAGGCAATGATCTCTTCAACTTCTTCACCAGATTTGTGTCCTTGTAATGCTTTCCAAGAGTAAAAGACTCATTAGATATGTCACATAACTTGGCACTGAATTCAGCCACAGTTTCCTTTTCTTCCATCCTTAGATTCTCAAACTGTCATGCCAACATATGTAATTTAGTTCTTTTAACGCTTGTAGTGCCCTCAAACTTATTCTCCAATGTCCTCCATGCTTTATGAGCTGATGCACATTGAGAAATTAACTTGCTCCCCGGGACCACATCCAGACTTCGAATTCACTAGAACAAAAAAGCAAATACAACCTATTCGCAAACGCATAAATCAAGCACAACCCTCTTGATTCACCACTTCGTTCTATAACATGAACTCTCAAGGATAGCCTAATCCCTAACTAAACTCCCCCTAAGTTTAGATTTCAATCCAGAATCTCTAGAACATGTTACACCCTTATGTTAACACTAACGCACCACACCCCAATAACATCAAAGACTCCAACGCTTGATCACACAAGCTCAACAAATCTCTCAGAAAGCTCTCTAGGATTTTTATGCCTCAGCTCCCTCTTTCTCTGCTTCTTCAAGACGTGCTCAACTCCTCCTTATATAGCCAACACATTTTCCTAATCACATTAGAGAAAGTTTCCAAATTTCATAAAGAAAAGGTTTTCCTTTTTATCTTTTTCCTTTTTCTTTTCATCAAGTCTTCCAAATCTATTTATTAGTCCCTTTTCCTTTGTGATCCATCATCAACACGTGCTCTTACCTTGTCTTCTCAAATCTTCTAGAACCTAGACACGCACACAAAACAGCAGCATCATGTATCACTTCCTGTGTCACACAGCAATTGCATCAGACAGAAAAATTACATCTTCAATATTTTCCTTACATTTCTTTACATTATTTTCTACACAATTATCCTGCCTCACTCACATTTACAAATATGACACTCACATTCATGGAACTTTTATATTGCATAAATTATCTAAAATATACATCTCAAGTCGTAGATAACATCAAATAAGTCTTAGACTAACACCACTAGATAACTTCAAACCCAGCCTCCAAGTCTTTACAAAGGACACTCCTTATTCAATGTTGTGAGAGCTGTTCCATCAAAGGTGAGCCTTCTGAGAGTCTTGATTCTATATGCAGATTACTACCTCCTCCTCAAGGAGGTCACCACAATTGACTGGTCCCTAGCACTCGAACTGTTGTCTCAATATGCTTTTATGGTGTGCAAACTTCAATGTCTTGTGTGTTTATTCTGAACTGCCTGATGCAGGAGTCACTGTACAAATAAGCTACCATATCCAGAGGGAAAACATAATCTGTCAAGTATATTACTATAAAGATATGTGCTTAACATTATCAAGAAATTTCTACCCTGTTGATGATCAAATCGTGGATTTTGTATTTATTGTAGCAATAAGATTAAGAACAGCTGAAACAAGACTTACAGAAACTAGGTCATGACCACTTAATGAGGACTGAAGGATCCTGGTTAACTTAAAGTCTTTGTATGTTACATGTGAAGCCCTCACATCCGTAAGCTTTGATATCACCTATAACATTCCAACCTGATAGATAATCATGTATTTGATTGAAACGACATCTAAACCAAATCCACTTAAGGGAATGAGATGGTGAGTAGTGACACTGAAAAAATTGAAAGTAGATATAAGGATCTGACATCGAGCTCCATAACTGCAAACTCGCTTTTGATGTCAGTTATCTCATCTTCCTATGTTTTAAGCTGCAAAAGAGGTAAGTAGTCAACATACAAGTCAAATAAGCCGTTTTGATACAATGTATGATTACAAAAAGTAAGAGATGAAGTGATATATATAGTAATACTTAGGAGTTTTGTCTCACTTTCATCAAGAACATAATAATTGAGAAGAAAATCTAACACAAGATTTTTTTTTCTTTTAAGAATGCACATCAAACAAAGTACTATACATCATCAAACACACAGATACGGAACAACAAAATATACATGTTAAAACAATGGAGAGTGTACTAAAGTATGAAAATAATTTATCATCATCTTTCGTTTTGATACAATGCCGATTTACAAAAAAAAAATGATGTGAAGGAACACATGAAACTCCATAAGACCTTGGAGTTACGTCTAGTGTGAGAATATTAAATATGGATAACAATTATTATTTCCAAAAAGACCCAAAATTTCTTAACTGGAATATGATATAAAGTTGCAGGTTTTCTCAAATCACCTAAGAGAATGAACAGATAAATATAATACGAGCACCTATCGCTTGAGAAACCGACATAAGTAAATAGATGCCAGTTACTCCTTGAAATTCCAGCACAACTAGCCTCCACTCTTTGAAGTTTTTCTCCTACACAATCAATATCCCAAATTCATATATAATATAAAAGACATAGACTTTAACTTACGCTTCAACGAGTCTGAATCCTGCTCAATATCTAAACGTTCATTTCTCTAATGTCTGATCATTGTAAAAGAGACAAAACTTTCAGAAAAAATCAAATCTTTAAGAGAGGTTACAAATGTGTTTAATTACAAAAATCTTGCCTTGAACACCATTGCCTAAATGATAAGGAGAATTTCTCCAAGATCTAGTGAAATTAATATTGTGAATCGTAGGCCTGTCTAGTAAAAATTTGGTAAAAAAAAACCCTAAACCCAAAAGCCCACTAAGCCATAACCTAATCAACCTAATTATAAGCTCTATATAAAGAGAAATCCTAGGTTACCCCTCCTTTTAGAAATTCTAAACATAAACCTAAAAAATAGAGAGAGAGAGCAGCTGCTCTGGAGAAAGAGGGAGAGATCGGCCACTTAGAGAAGGAGAAGAAGAAGAAGAAGAAGTAGAAGGAGAAGGAGAACGAGAGGAAGAAAGATTCAACCAGTTCAAGGAGAAATGGAAAATGGAGGACCAAACGGATTCCTTTTAGTCCATTACTTCATGAAGAGATGCACAGCACAGAATCAAGATCAATCCATAGCCAGTTAGAGGCTTTGGTTGGAAAGTTATGGGATATATTTCAGATCAGGTAATGTAATTTCCTGCCAGAAACATGAAATTAACACAAATAATTGCATATTCTATGATTGAAGAGATCAATTTAAGGGGAAACCCCCCCTAAAAGTTGCACTTACAGGGAAAATCACAAAAAGGCTCAGCCTTGGTATCGGTGAACCCACCTTGTCCTCCTCTTCCTTGGCCTTGGTCTAGTCCACCTTTTGAAGATATTTATGATCCTCCTTCGATGTAGTCACAGAGCTGGGAAACAAATTTTACCCGAACCTGAAACCGAACCCGATCCGAAGTTTTAAAATACCCGAACAGGTTTTAGACTTCTAAACCCAAACACCAGAACCCGAACCGATAACCGAATGGGTATCCAAAATATTATTAGTATATATACAAATATTAATTATATTTAGATATGATATAACTCAATTATATAAAATTACAATTATAAACCCAAATATATCAATTATCTTAAAACTAAAATAATCATAATATATTAAAATAACTAAAATATTTTAAAGTTCCTAGTTATATTTGTGAAGATTTAACCAAATTTTATTCAAATTTAACTATTTTTTTCCTCAATATTTCAGATACATGAACCCGACCTGAACCCGAATTGATCTGAACCAAACCCGACCCAAAGCTATGAAATACCCAAATGGGTCTTATACCCCTAAACCCGAAAACCCGAATGCCTACCCCTAGATGAGATCCTCCTCTACCTGTAGCAAAAACTACCAAATATCAAGAATCGACAAAGGACCTAATCGTCTTAGGTTATCAGAGAGCGGAAAGTTAGGGTTAGTGATTTTCTGTCAACTAGTCTTATAAAAAACTGTAACAGCTTGGAACACTAATCCGCCATCCACCTCGATTTTTATAAGCTTTGGAGGAAGAAGAAGTTTGATGTCTGACGAAATCAAAAAGAGAAAAAAGGGAAAATTTACAAAGACGATTTGATAAGCTTGATTTGATAAGTCGTTCTCTCCTTGTTGAGAAAATTGCTCCATTGAAGGAGGATTTAGAATGTAGAGAGTGGGTGAAACCTAATAAGGTTTCAGAGGTTCTTGAGAGGTTTTCCATAACTCTTGAGTGAAAGAGGGAAATGTCCCGATTAAGTGAGTTTTTTCTAAGTGTTGGTGGAATAAGTGATTTTTGCTTCATGATTACTGATTTTCTGTCTTAACATTATTAAAAGCTATGATAATGTTACAACATAAAAAAATAATCATGCATAGCAGTTACGAAATTCGTACTATTGTCAACTGCTATCAATGTGCGTTTTTTTGTTGTGCTTGTTGATGTCCTAAAGTTTATGGAAACGCTATTAATCACATATTATATATTTTATCATACGTTAAGTATGTACAATTTTTTGTAGTGAAGAGACCACAAATTTAGATTACACACGTTAAACGACGATATATCAAAAAATCCCAATGAAAATTTGTGATATGTTAGAATTATCAAAACAAAAACAAAAGACAATCCGTCACTTCATCTTCGACATCTATACTACATATACTAACTCCTCTACTTCTCACTTGCATGAAGCCAGCCAACCATGGGCATACTTGTCATAAACAGAGACTTAAAGTGTCAAAAACACAAATGTTCCATATATGTAGCATTTTCACCATCTTTATTCAAAAAAGTGTCATTTTATGCAAAACTCTCTTAAATAATTTTACGCGTTATTTTATTTACATTCCCAATAAAATAAAATAAAAGTCAAAAATGATTAGACCAAACTCAAAAAGTGACCATGACAAGAAAAATAAGTAAATTGAGTAGAAATTGATAAGTCAAGAGCAACAAGTTAGAAGAAAATGAGATTAAGGTTAATGAAAAAAGGTAAAAGAACTAACCATATTATGTGATGTAAGGGCTTATATAATCATGATTAACCCTAATGAGACTAAGCAAATGTGTGGTCATCCGTTTAGATGGCTCATGATCTCCTCCGTTATTTCTTTACCTTACTGGAATTCAAAAAGAAAGAGACGAGTCTTCAATCATACCTGAAGGAGAAGACAAAAAGGTTGGTGAGAAATTAATGAAGAGTAAAAAGAAGAATATGGAGTATATCAGTGATCAGCTCATGATGCAACTACAACATGGTCGTGGAATTGTTGATTTTAACTAGGGTGAGATCTATGCATTGATATCTTACTTAAAGGTTACGATCATGCTTTGTAGGAAGAGGCAAAATTTCTTGCAGCATCACAATTCACTAGTGCCACCATTTGAGGGAAAATTCTAGGAGTTACGGACCATCACAAGTTATATTTTTTAGAAGACTATCAGAACAATACGAACACAATGCAGACCAATGAAGCAGCAAGAAGGATCAACATTGGTACTTTTAAAAGAGAATAAAACTCATTACTTAATGGATCAATGAACTTTGCATTGGAACCGTCTAAGCCTTAGATTCTATCAAAAAATCGGGAAAGAAATGGTATCTTCCAATAAAAAGCTAAACTCTATAAGCCACTTTCCGTACCAAGGAAGTAGTTGTAACGGAAACCCTGATTTAGAGTCGGTTGGTACCCAAGGAATGAATTTCCATGGTGTGATTGGGTCAGTCACTCAATCATTACATCATTATAGCATGCACAATAATCATATCATTGCTATGAACCAACTAAGACAATACTTTTTTTTATTTAATAAGCCGTGATCTCGGGTTAATGAGGAAGGAAGCAACATTAACAATGGATATTCACAATTTCATAGAAGCATCAGTATAACGGCAAACGATGGTCTCCATAAAGAGCAATCTCCTAATGGAATACTCGCCAGAAAAGGCAATGTTGATGCGATGACGTTTTATATCAATAGGGTTTTCTCGAGCAATAATCATCATTTCTAGATTTCTAGTTAGTTTTATGTTTGAAGTATGGTATGAAATTTTGTAATTATGTTTGTTTGTCTGTTTTACGAATTTTGGAGCTTTTAATATTGTTATTTTGAACCTTTGTGTTCATCTTTTTTTTTTGAAATTATGGACCATTAACAACTTTTATATATCTTTTTGAAAATGTGTTTGTTTAAACTTATCATTAAGTTATAATACATTGTATTGCATTAGTGAGCTATAAAAAGTATCAAAATTAGTCAGCTACAAAACATTTCAAAACTATTTACTTGTGACCCTATTCAGCAAAGCATATCCATTGAATCTCATCATTTAATCCAAATAGACTAGAATCTTTAAAACAATTCACTTACTGAGTGTAAAGTTGTAAATGTTGGAAAAAGAATTAATCCTTTATGGGTAACTATCGATCTGTTCTGAGAAAATATTTATATATTTCATGTTGTTATTTATAGTGTTACCACCGAAATCACCTTGCTATCAATAACCGCCTTCGGGTTATCATATTTATGGTCTCTTACATAGTTATTACAAGATATATTTGATCTAATCTTATTATGATGATATTCGACTATCTGCATCATATGTGATTACGATGAATATTTTTTCCAAACAACGATTCTACGACTCTCTCTGCAACATTTGGATCGATGACGGACAGTTCTACATGTATGACATCTCCATGATGAACATGCTCTCCCCGCAACACACGAAACCATGACAGACAGTTCAATATGCAACATTTTGGAATCTCTGATAAGATTTGCATTCATCAATCTGCAACAAACTACGTTCTATAGGAATCGAAACCCATACCTAAGCCTTGAAAAACTTGACAAGTGGGCCAAGGTGCTTCCAATGAGTTTTTATCTTTTGATTTTAAGAAATTTTGGGAAAGAAAACGGGAAAACTCAAACTCAGTATTCTTAAGTTGAAGTTCCACGTTTACTGTATAACAATGTTTTTCAGATTTAGTTTTATGTAATCAACATAAATTTAGAAAATCAATTTGAAAAAATAGAAATAATTTTCTGTACATAGAAATGAATGCTTATGATTTTGGATGAGGTTTCTTGAATCCCCCTCAAATATTATTTCCTCAAGAAATTTTGCTCTCGCGTCAGAACTGGATTGCAACCTAGGATAAAAAATTTCTCCATATCATTTAACCTCACCATGTTTATTTTGTACACCTGTTAATAATATGAGTTGTTGACATTGCATTTTTATTTATCTTGTGGAGGAGGTTACCGTTTGATTGGAGCTTGATTTTAACCTGAAGTTATCTGGATCTTAGCTATGTACACGGACCAATACATGGTTGGGTGTTTTCTTCTCTGATCTAGGACACTCAACAGAATATGTGAGTTTCCTTTGAGCTAGATTATCAGCCATTACCAAGCAGTTTGATAGGGTTCTCCACAAAAAATATTAATCTTGGGTAAGGTTTTTACTGTCCTCAAAACATGGTAAAAGGGGATTGAATGATGGCCTGATAGTTTTATTGTTTAAATGAGACTCTTAAATCTTCTGCTTCCACACCCAATGTCCTTACTTGGCATGGTAAACTGGGGCGGACCTACCTTGGATAAAGGGGATTCAAATGACACCGGTTAAATTCATAATCTGAATATTGTTTTACTAGCTAATGTGGATTTGTGGCTGATTTGGTTTTAAAATAATCATTTTGACCCCACTAACCAATGTTCGATACTTCATTAATTCACTTTTCCATTTTGTTTTTGTTCGACTATAGCTAAATTTAATGCATGACATGTAAAAACGATTGTTTTTCTCTTGTTTTCGTTGATTTCCATTTAGTTTTGTTATATTAAAAAAAAAAAGTTAATCACTAGGAGAAGATAGAAATGTTTCAAAATAAATATCAAAATTGTATAGAAATTTTTTTATATAGTATATAGACTAAAAAATTTGTTTTTGTATAGCATGTAGGTTTTGATACAAAGGTCGAAAATTTGTGAAAAATGTAATTTTGAATATAGCTTTAACCCCAATAAAAAAAAGCATTTATAGGTCTGCCACTGATGGTAAAGTCCATTACTATTATGGATCAAAAAATATCTTCTTATTATCAATCTCTTCTGTCTAACTTGAGCCCTTATATTGGTTTTACCATCCCCCAACACTTCTCTTATATTTGGTAGATGTCATTAATCCGAGTAGGAATTCTGTGAGAGAATATAAGAAAATATTGTTTGGGTTGAAACATGGTACTATATGTGGTGCCTTAGAATGATATGTTGGCATTCAAGTGTCATGAACCTTAAGGGATACCAGAGTTTTTTTTTTTGAATTGAATGTAAAATTTATTCAAAACAAAAAAAAACAGTTTTACAATGAACGTAGCTTTTAGAGCTGAGATAAAATTAAAAGTTTCTAAAATAAGTTTGGATCGCACATGTGCAACACTACTTTGCTAGGCATAAAGGGGGCCGAGTAGCAAACCAAAGGGTGAGGCCATCTTCAAAAGTGGAGTCTCCTTGATTACGGATAGAGCTGAAACGGTTTCTGATATTCTTATCTATCAGTTTGGTGAGACGAACGGTGGGGATAGGCATTTCACCATGACGCCTCCCGTTTCTTTCTCTCTAAAGATGATAGATTGTTGCTTGAAAGACATACCTGTAAATGAATAGTTGTGTCTTGTTGTAGACAAAACAATGTAGCAAGGAAACCAGCTGGTCCCAATCAAGAGAAAAACCATTCCCAAGGAGTCTACCTACAAGTGAGGTCCATACTTTTGCTGAATAATTACATGAGAAGAACAAGTGATTACGAGTCTCATTTGTGTCTCCACAAAAAATGCAGTTTGTTCTTTGTCCTGAGTTCCACTTCTGCATTCGATCACCCGATGAAACTCGATTTTTTAGAGCTAACCACATAAAGAAAGAGAATTTGGATGTTGCGTATGTGAACCAAACTCCCATGTACCAGTCTTTGCATGGTTGAGAAGTGCGTATCAGAGTCTTCATCATTTTAGTGCTAAAATTCTTCTTATATTTGTCGCTGGAACTTCTCCATAAAGAGATATCCTCATCGACTTGTAATACAACCTTTTTAATTTCATCTTCTATCTGGATTATCTGGGAGCCAGAGTTTCCCTTACACCTTGCTTCATTAGGGATTGGGCTTCTTGGATGTTGCTTCATGCAAAGGAAATTTTTGTTCACAAATGGCATCTAAATGGACTTATTACTGAAATCTCTTCTTTTGTAAACGTTGGGAAAGAAAGAGTTTGGTTCACAAACCATCATCGCAACTATTTCCCCAACATAGACTAATAATTAAAACCCTCTAAGTCTCTAAAGCCAAGCCATCTTTCTTTTTTGGTCCCAAATATTATACTAAACTTACTAATATTGGTCTTCTACCCCGACATCAAATTAAACTCTTTTAAAACATTGGTTATCTCAGCAACCATAGAGCACTCAACCATCAAATTAGTGAGCAAATACAATTTTTTTCCTGAAAACTCATAAAACATAGGTTATAAATGATCAAAAATAGCCAAAACGCATAAATAAATAATAATCACCATGTAAACGTGGTATGTAAGCGGCCTGTGAGAGGAATACTTGATCCCATATACATGTCGAGGTTTAGTGACATTCTCACCATTTTGGCAGATTCAACTCTTAGCTGCATACTGATATATCATGGTTTTTACCGGTTTTATGCCATGATATATGTCTTTTATCGAGTCTTTTATATTGCTTCGAGTCTTTTTAGAGTCTTTTACAGGTTTATACACATTTGGGATCTTTTGAATGATTTGGAGCATTTCTGGAGCTTTTGGAGCATATGCAGATGCAGAGTCATGCAGAGACGATAGAAGTTTGACATTCGTTGAAGAACTTTCCACCGATGTTTGATACAAGATATATCAATGAGTTATCTTTCATCTGGAAGTGGTTTGAGATTATTCTAACGGTGCGATCAAAAGTTATGCCAGATTTCATGGAAGCAGTCCAGTCTGTCACGCGAATAGAGTAAGCCGAGTTCATAACCATGAGTGTTGATCGACACTAGCAATGGTGACGATCGACACTGACCAACTCTGATGCGGAATTTAACATTTAATGAATTGCAAAGTGGCCCAGAACTTCCAGAAAGTTAACACAAGACCCCAGATCGTGTTTAGCTTTATAAATTAGGTTTTTAGGTTTTATTTTATGAATCTTCTTTTTTGTGTTTACTTTGGAGAGAGCTTGGAGCTAGGGGCTGATCTTATACTTTGTTTCTCCTTTGAGAGAAGATTTCGAACTCCTCTATCTCTTTCTACTTTTATGATATCTATTTCAATCATGTCTTTGATTTCAATTGATATGTCTGAGTAGTTTCATAGTTAGGTTTAGGGTTTTCAAATGTTTCTGATGAATTGTTGAATTGATTATATTATTGAGATTAATTGTTAGAGTTCTTCGCCTTAGGTTGTTCTCAAAGCTAATTCTAGGAGGCACGACAGTGCAATTGGAATTTAGATCTTAGGTTAATCGATTAGGCACGACAGTGCAGTTGATAATCTGATCTATCTAAGGTGAGCAAAATTACTTATTCGCAAAGAAATTTGGTTTAGGGATTTTGTGAACATATCGAACCTGAACGTTAAGGCTGATTTATATTCTTAGGATTTGCAAAGAAATTTGGGATTCTGGAATTTAGATTTAGATAGTTTTCGCAACGACAGTTGGTTAATTATAGCTTAGTGATTTGAGTTCTAGAACGGTTCTTAATTATAATCCCAATAATTGATTGATTCGCAGTTCTGACGATTCCTGAGATTTCCCTATGCCTAGCGTCTTTCTCTATTGATTTACATCTCTTTTAATTATTTTGCATCGCTATTTCATTACAATTATTCTTATTTAGCTTAATACTTTTACTGATAATCTATTGTGTAACCAAGTCCTTGTGGATTCGATCCCTAAGTACTACAGTGATCTCTTAATTTGAGAGAGTAGCTCAGGGTAAATTTGAGCATATCACATACCAAGTTCTTTGATGAGATATATTTTCCAAGTCTCTATACACACCATATGGAGAGAAAGAAACAGAAGAAGACATAGCAAAATTCTTTTACAACCAAGTCAATTAAGCAAGAGTATAGATCGCATTGTTCGTAATCGCCTATCCTTGATTCTAGATCTGCACTCCACTCAGCCAAATGAAAGCATCCAGCTCTGGTTTGCGACAAGAAATTGAGTACAATCACGTTTCTTTTTTACTATTTCACGTTTTGATTATCTTTCAAACTTTTTTTTATTTCAGAAAAAGTTAAACTAAGGATGCATCATATGTAATAAAGGTTTTTGGTGAATATAATTTTACATTCATACAAAAAAAACAAAAGATTTTGAATCTGCATAGTTTGGATTTTCACCCTAAGACCTCTTTTAAAAATTTGGACCACAACATTTACTTAGGGTTTTTCAAAATAGCCTCGCTTTCAAAAATCACCTTAATGTTTTTATTTTGATCGGCTGTTACATCATTATTATTAGATATATTTGATATAATCATATTATGATGATATTCCATTATTTTAAGCATACATGATTATGATGAACAACTTCTCCAAACAATGATTCCATGACTCTTTTCATAACAGTATTCACATCCACGACAAACAGTTTTGCATATAAACTGCTTCAGTTTTTTTTTTTCCATTTCCATTTCTGTGTGATCTGCATCTCTTTTTCGTGATACCCTCTTCGATGTCAGTGTGGAAAGAGGCTATAGAAGCAAGATATTTGATGCTCGTTACAACTCTTCTTCGCAATTGGTGCCTTGTACGTTGAATTTGGGACCCAGGAAAATTATGTCTACGAAGATGCGACGAATCGGTGCAAGAGAAGAAGAATGGTTTTCCGACTCTCGATAGGGTTCAACATTCTCAAAATTATTTTGGTGAAAGGTTTGAATAAAAGATTCAAAGAACATGGTTGTGTATTGGTTGACGAATTTGAGATCTCGGAAAACCAAATTTATGGAGAAACAACGAATCAGTGAAAGAGAAGATATCAGGTGCTATAAACAATCTTAGAAGAATATGGAGTTTCATCCATGAGATGTTAGCCAAAGAAAGAATATCCAAAAATGATGGTATCATCAAATTGAGATTGACTCTAAGGAAGGAAAGAAACTGATTAAATAACGAGTTGCCAGTAAGGTTTGGGTATATCCAAAGCATCGTAAAAATTTGCTTTTTCATCGTTTTTTTTAATGATCAGTTATGTATTTATTGATGTGTACTTAGAGTTGCTTATCTTTGATGTAGTATGAATGTATCAATTTTGGTATCCGATTTAATTTTGATAAATGAATTAGATATTTAAAAAAAAAACAATGATTTTTTTCCAGATTTAGTTTAATTAATCAAAAAAAATTAGAAAATTAATTTGCAACATAGAAATAATCTTTTGTAATTGAAAAAACAATATAAAGAATTTAAATATCCCATCATCTGTCTCTTGAAGTTTGTATGATTTTCTTCTCACCTAATGATATAATAATGAAAAACTTGAGCTGGCAAAACTGTTGAGAAAAAAATTCTTAAAAGAAAGCCACGTCAGCAGTCAAAAAGGTAGAATTAGGTCATAAATGCATTTTGAAACAAAATGAGAAATTACAAAATAAAAGAGATATCTTGCTGTTTCGAATTCGATCGTTACTAGAAACTGCGACCACGACATTGGTCGTGGAGAGAAGAAGAAGAAGAAGAAGAAGTCAAAGTCACCCGAATCAAGTGGGACACGCTCTTTATCAACCAAATTGATAAAGTTAAAACCATCGGAGGCGTTGGAGTGATCTCGACGACGATGGAGAGATCGGCGTCGGTGGGTTTTAACGACGGCCGAATTGGTGGCAATCACTTCCATTCTCCATCTTTCTCTTCTTCTTCCATGAGACATGTCAACTACAGGTTTACATCAATTTGATTTAATAGTTTATTGAATCTTATTGATTTAGGGTTTTTTAATTTATTGATTTTCTCTTTGATTATGCTTGATTAGATTTGGTGAAGTGTTACTTAGCTTAGTTTTGATTTTGGGTAAAATGATTGTTTTATTTTTCTCCTGGGATCATAGTAAAAAATGAAGCAGAGGTTCTTATTCTTATTAATGAAATTCGTAAATTTTTACAGTTTTTTTTTCCGTAAAGAACTGTGAAAAGATAAATCTTTTTCCTCGGAAAATTTTGAGGTTTTTTTTTTTTTGGTTCATAATTTTATGACTACTTGGAGATTACAGAGTATGTGAATGATGGATTTGTTTATTTGATAATGATTGTTATATGTAATATTGATGTGAATCTAATAAAACTTAGTTGTTGTCTATGAACTTTCTTGTAGTTGTGGATCTTGTGGGTATGAACTAAACCTAAGCTCAACAAATCGAATCACATCCACAATCGGATCGAAGTACGGTAAATCGATGAAGAGTGGAATCATATCATTCTTCAACATTGACGAGAACAGATTCAATCAGGTTGAAGAGTTCCAATGCATGCCTCACTTGTCTAGATACTCTTGGGGTTTGTTCAAACGCAAAACAAAGCTTCTATGTCGCAAATGTAACAATTATATCGGCGATGCTACTAAAGAGAAGACTCCTGAGTATGCACTTGTAACACAAAACTCAGATTCGACGACGAATGGTAGTGGTGGTAGTGTTAAGAAGTATGATATCAAGATTCGCTCGCTTCAACCTTCTTCTGCTGTCGCTGTACTATGAGTGCTTCTTCTATACTCTATACATTGTCCAATTTAGAACCTCATCAAGTGTTTTGTATCTTGGTACTGTTTGGCTAAGTCGTATAGTAAAAACAATTTGCCATTTGTTTCTAGGAAACTTTACTTCTTCATGTTCATCATTTGTGTTTACAAATTTTGTTCTTAAAAAACTATTTTCAAACAATCCAAATACACTTTTCTGATCAAACCATTTTAGTTTCAAATGAGGTTTTATCAAATGAGACATATTCACCAAATCATTCTTCTGTTAAAATCCAAAACCTAACAAACTCTTTGTAGCACAAAACATAATTAACATTAATTAGAATCACATGTGATTCTAAAGGTTAATTTCCAGATGGTCTTCCTTGAGCACCATTAGCAACTTGAGGATTGTTATTATTATTACCAGTACCTTGCTGTGATCCTCCAAACATTTGCATCATCGATCGTAATGCATCCGATAACTCTTCCGGCATTTGCTCCGTGCCACCGAGATCTATGTTGATGTTTCCACCTACACGAACCTCAGGCTCCTCTGAACCATTTCTGTTACCATCTCCTCCTCCTGCTGCTCCCTCATTGGTACGAGAATGATTTAACGGGAATGTGGTTCCGGTCATGTTCATGAACATGCTCATCAAATCGGGGTTTAAAGGCATTGAGAACTGAGATGGTATTCCCTGGCCTCCTCCCATTTCTGGTTCTTGACCCATGCTCGTATGCTGCTCTTCCAACACCACAAAATATTAGTTTTTCGTTTCTTGTCTTCTTAGTTATTTCTAATCCATGAGATGAGTCAGAAGTGAAAGTAACTAACCTGACTGTGTCTCTGTCGTTGTTGTTCTTCTCTTAGCTTTTGTTCAGCCACCTACATTTGACAACTAGTCAATATCACACTCTCATATAACTTACAGAATCATAATATTAAAGTGGAGAAATGTAAGAAACCGACCCTGATATTTTCTTTAACAGATTCGTTATGCGGATCCAACTGCAAAGCTGACATAAGTGCGATGAAATGTTAACACAGAATAAATGCTAGCCAAGTTGAAGAAGTAAAGTTCTCTAGCTCTTTTCTAAAGCAGTCGGCCCTATAAAAGGAATATGCTAACTTAACAACGAAGTTCGGATTACATACCTTTCTTAAATCCTTTCTCGATAGCATCGACATACTTTCCTTGAGCATAATATGCTAACCCAAGACGACTATATGCCTTACTATAATTAGGATCAATCTCAATGGATTTAAGACAGTCCTTAATTGCTTCTGAGCATCTGTTTATCTGAGTATAAGCAGCAGCCCTGATAAATGGATTTTTGTTAAAACTAATTAGATCAGTAGACAAATGAAAATATCTAAGCATGTCAAAAATCAGATTGATGCAAGGAACCACACCACGAAAAGAAATAACAAGTTAAAAGACTTATCACTCACCTGTTGCAGTAGAAAACAGCGTTCTTATCCGAGAGTGCAATTGCAAAAGTATACAGCTCGATTGCCTCTAGATAAAGATTGGACTGCATAGCCTTGTTACCTAAAAGGCAGAAAATGTTAATCAATGTAACAATGACCAAAAGACTTGAGATAACAACCAAATAATAAAGTAAAAGGTTCCAACGATTACAATGAAATGGACTAACACATGATACATTGACAAATTAAACACATGAGTGTACCTTGGCACTTGAGTGTTTCTGCTAGGTTTTTCACATCAAACGTTTCACATCCAGATTTTTCCATTTCCTGATATTCAGATACAAAACTCAATAACAATAGAAGTAAACCGTAGTCAATAAAACTCAAAACAAAGGGATATAAAAAAAACCCTACATTGATAGCATCATGAAATATCTTAGTAGCTTTTTCAAGCTGAGCAGGATCATCATCTCCAGCAGGTGTATTCCTAAAATACCGAACTTTCTCAAGCGCACCAAAGAGTTGAACAAACAGTTCATCTCTAGAAGTCCCTAAAACTGTAATTATCCAAAAATTCAATCAGAAGTGACATTGTTAACAACAACAAAATTCATTCCACTATTACTCACCGTTTAAGAATGGCTCTTTGCTCGCGTTTAGGGAAACATGAGAATCCGAAAACACAGGACCTGAGGAGGAACTAGGATCCTGAGTAGAAGCAACAGTTGGTGGTGGTGGTGGTATGGTTTCTGAATGTTCAGTTTTGTCCAATGAAGTGAACAAATTAACAAGCGAAATAGGTTTCAATCGATCATCTCTTGAAGAATCTGAGTTAACTTTGAACGCTTCTGCTAAACATTCTTTAACAACCTCAAGACCTTCTTCATCAACACCAGAAGCAACCTCAACTACAATAAATTGAAGATAAAGCTTGAGAAATCACGATGAAATGATATTGATCAGACGATTCTGAGAAAGCGAGGATTTGCTTACCGGAATTGAGGAAATCTAAGAAAGAAAGGACAATTTTCCGGCAGATTGGAGACTCCGTTGTTAGTTTCGCCATCGGAGAAGAATCTGGTTTCTTTTGTGTCTTCGTCTTCTGTGATTTGAGTGTTGTTGAAGGAGATAATTGAAAAATGAAAACACCGTTTGGAAATAGGGTTATGATAAAGTCTCTGGTTTTAGATTTGTTTGGAAACAGGGTTGTATTAAGCTTTATTTATTAAGTTAAGCAAACAAATGAAATAAACGCAAAACATACGTTACACTTTAAATAAAATAATTAATAATTAAATATGGGGAAATCTTAATTTTCTAAGAGCATCGTACAAAATTACAAATGGGCATAAACATTGAATACTTATACAATTAGGTACTCAAGTTTGTGTCCAATCTCTCCTATTTTGTATCAAAACTTTTTTTTTTTTTGTCTCTTTCAATCTCTAAGAAAGAGAATTGATTCAATCTTCTCGCGTCGAGGCCGTTGTTGTTCCCCAACTAGAGGCTTCGATCCTGAGAATCGGTACAAAGATTTGGTTGCGATGGTGGAAATGAGAGATCATATTGTTTGTGAGAAGTGGATCCATATCGAGAATGCTAAGATTTTACGCGAAAATGTCAAATGGTGTTACCGCGTTGAAGGCATTAATCACTACCAAAAGTGTCGTGATCTCGTTCAGCAGTATCTTGACGCTACTCGCACGTCCGTTGGGACAAAGATCACTGTCCTATCTCTCTTCACAGTGAGCTTTCCGATGGTCTCTGTCAGTGGTGAAATGTGTAATTGAAGGTTTTGGTGAATTGGTCCTTTTTTTTTTTGGTCAAACCTATTTTATAGATAGTTCAAACTCCATGAATGGAGGAAGTGTTCAACAAGAGAAATAACACATAAGATAGCAAGGATAACATAGCCACGTCGCTACTACAATAGCTAAGCGAGAAACATACAAGATACCGATATAATTATACATAACACCAAATAATCCAATGATGGAGACATCTTTAGAGTTGAGAAGTGAGAGCATGCCTTAGGAATCGGAGATCCCACTTGGTGATCGAATGTCCATGAATGAAGCACCAACTAGTGCAGCTTTCACAACAAGAGAATCAGCTATAAGAGCAAAGGCGAAAAAGCCCCAGCTTATTTCGCCTACGAAGAGAGGAATACCCCCTACCTCGTTACCACACCACTTCATTGCATATAATTCAGAGAGGCTTGTCCTCACAGCCATCATGAACCAATCAAACATATAAGGGGGAAGAGATAGATGGGGTTAAAGAAACTTGAGTTTCGCAATCTTTAGGGAGTGAAGTTGAGCTGACCCATATATGACTATTGTAGACCATTCTAACAATTTATCAAAACCTTGATATGTGTAATATGACTATTGTGAATTGGCCCTCTTAATCTTTGATTTTTGAGCTCATTTACTATTTAGTGTCATTAATGATGAGATTTATCATCGACTTAATTGATAAATCTCATATCGGATTTGAATTTGACGTAGATAAGTAGTCTTAGATTCTTCATATTGAACATTTTTTTGGTTATATTGATTTTGTGAAATCAGGTCCCAGGTCGGAAGCTCTTGAAGGTGCAAAATGTTGATCAATAATTGAGTTTGTACTATGTTAAGTTTATTTAAATTAAGAGTCGTGACTATTGTTTGTCTAAAAGTCACAAGTAGAAAAGACACATCTCTTCGTGTCTGTTGGTTATCTATTTAAACTCATTGTATTGTGATGTAAGAACAAGTTTCTGATTCAATAAGAATCAAATTTTGATTACTCTGTTTTTTCTGATTCTGATAATCAAAGTTTTCTGATAATCAAAGTCTTCTTGTTGTGTTCTTTGTAATAAGAGACTTCAATTTTCCAAACATGGTATCAGAGCCCTACTGATTCAAGAGTCAATTCAAGTACAAAAAGAAGCAAAACTTCCGCAAAAGATCAAGCCAAACAGAAAAAGGAAAAAACAGAGACGATGGAGGGAACGACGCAACAAGTGATCTCTATATTCTATGGGGATAATTTCAATTTCTGGCGCATCAAGATGACAACCATCTTATATAAAGACCAGAAAACTGTGGACGGTGGTGGAAAAAGGAGTTCCAAACTGACCGACACAAACAGAGGACACAGGAGAAGTGCTCCAAATGAAAAAACAGTGGGAGGATGCATCTGCAAAGGATTTGATGGCGCTGCATATTCTTCAAATGACATTTTCGGATCAAATATTTCCACGTATAGCACCAGCAACTACTTCTAAAATTGCTGGGGATGTATTGGAGCCAGAATTCCAAGGATCACCACAAGTCAGGATGATAAAGCTTCAATCTCTTAGAAGGGAGTGTGAGAATTTGAAGATGAATGAAAGTGACAATATCAACACTTTCACGACAAAGTTGATTGAGATGGGAAATCAACTCAGAGTTCATGGAGAAGAGAAATCAGACTATCAAATAGTGCAAAAGATTCTGATTTCACTTCCCGAAAGATTTGATAGCATTGTAGCGGTGCTGGAACAAACTAAAGATTTAACCATGCTATCAGTTACAGAATTGATAGGCACGTTGAAAGCACACGAGAAGCGTGTATCACTTCGAGAAGAATGATCAACAGAAGGAGTGTTCTATGGAGAAAATAAATGTGAAGACAAGCGTCAAAAGAAGGCCGAGAAATGGTGTGGCGTTTGCAAACGTAACAATCACAATGAGAGTGATTGCTGGAAGAAGAAGAACAAAGGTGTTCTTTCGTAACAAGTGGCCAACAACTAGAGAAGATATTTCGTGTGTAACAAACCGGGACATCTAGCAAAAAATTGCAAACTTAGAAAAACCGAGGGAGCGGATCTAAGTCTAGAAGAAACAGATGATGATTGTGACACCCGTGTTCCAGAAATAGAAAGTCTTAGTTGTGAGATGAGTATTATTTTGGGGACTTAAACCCGAGAGTTGGTTTTAAGTTGTGCAGTTTAAGAGATGGTTTAATGTTGGTTTAAGATGCTGATTTCAAGTTAATATTAAACCAAGAGGATAATTAATTAATTAATTATGGTTTAAGTTTAATTCTTGGTTTAATTTAAATGAACCAATTAAATTTCTAAGTCTATTTAAAGAGAAAAATAGCGGAAACCCTATTCATTCTCTCTAATTTTCGTGGCCACCTTCAAGGAGAGAAAGAGAGAAGCTGAGTGTGGCTGAGAAGAAACAAACCGGGACATCTAGGAAAAAATTGCAAACTTAGAAAAACCGAGGGAGCGGATCTAAGTCTAGAAGAAACAGATGATGATGGTCACATACTGTTTAGAGTAGTTGAAGAAGAAATGTCATCAAAAGTAGATGATGAAACATGGTTACTTGACATCGGATGCACTAACCATATGACCATGGAAGTTAAAAACTTCATCAAAGTATAAAGGTTTCGATCAGAGTGGGGAATGGTCAACATGTAATTACGGCATGAAAATGAAATATCCAAGTGATGACAAGGCAAAGAGAAAAGATCATCAAAGAGGTGTTTCTAGTGCCAGGTTTAGCGAGAAATCTATTGAGTGTTTCATAAATGATATCCAATTGATACAGAGTCTTATTTGAAGACAATAAATGTCTCATCAACGATCCTCAAGGAAGAAGGATACTGGATATTAAGATGAAGCATAAGAGTTTTCCATTTAGATGGAGAAAGTCGAACTCAAGTCCTTTACTTGCAAGTGAAGAAGAAGTAAACAAAGTCAAGTCATGGCATAGAAGATTGGGGCATGCTGGTTTTGACAAATTACAGAAGATGCAAACAGTGAAGATTGTGGATAATTTTCCCAAGTTTGGAGTCACAAAAGAAGTATGTGACTCATGTGAGATGGGAAAGCAAGCAAGGAAAAGTTTTCCTAAGAAGTCTCAAACAAACACAATTGTTGAAAATCCAGAGCTATTAGGTTACTTAGATAGCAATTGGGGTGGCTCAAATGAAGATATGAAGAGCACATTTGGGTATGTTTTTACTCTTGGGTCTGCAGTATTTTGTTGGCAATCCAGTAAATAACAAACAGTGGCACAATCAACAGCAGAAGTAGAGTATATCACAGTTTGTGCAGCAACAAATCAAGCGATTTGGTTACAAAGACTTATGGAGGATATTGGCTTTGATTCTCAAAGGGGAGTTCCAATTTACTGCGACAACAAGTCGGCAATTGCAATTGGGAAGAATCTGGTGCAACATCGAAGAACAAAGCACATTGAGATCAAGTATCACTTTGTACCTGAAGCAGAGCACAAGGAACTTATTCAACTCAAGTATTGTCAAGGAGAAGTTCAACTTGCAGATTTGCTTACAAAAACACTTGGCGTCTCAAGGTTTGAAGAATTAAGGAGGAGGCTTGGAGGAAGACCAAAACTCAATTAAGGAGGAATGTTGATCAATAATTGAGTTTGTACTATGTTAAGTTTATTTAAATTAAGATACGTGACTATTTTTTGTCTAAAAGTCACAAGTAGAAAAGAAACATCTCTTAGTGTCTGTTGGTTATCTATTTAAACTCATTGTATCGTGATGTAAAAACAAGTTTCTGATTCAAGAAGAATCAGATTTCGGTTACTCTGTTTTTTTCTGATTCTGACAATCATAGTTTTCTGATAATCAAAGTCTTCTTGTTGTGTTCTTTGTAATAAGAGACTTCAGTTTTCCAACACAGAAATGGTGGATCCGGATATGAAGATCCCGGTGTTTACTATTCATTTTCTTCTTGATTTTGATTGTTTATGTTAGTCATTGGGTGGGTTTTATATTATCATCTTAGGGTTTAGTTTTCTATAATAAGTATGTATTTCATTGGATTTCTTGAGTTTATCATCTAATTTCTTTGGATTTGGTTTCAATCAATGAAATTTCGATTTTCTGCAAATTTCTCAAAAAACTCTCGTAGAGAGAATGTGAAACAGAAGATTATAAGTCAAAGGTAAAATAGTCTAATTTTTTTTATATATAAATTTTTATTCCTGTAAACCCTCTACACAAATGCCTAAACTGAAAGTTTCAACTGAAAATATGCCTAAGTTCATTATAATCCCTTAAATAAACATGCAAGAATATTAGCACACGCTTGGAAGATTGATGCATCACAACAGATATGCCACTTTATTTGGTAGATATCCCACTTTATTCAACTGAAAATATGCCTAAGCTTATAATAATCCCTTAAATGAACGTGCACAGAACCTAGTAAACCCCTCTAAAAAAACTTGGTTAAAAAGAGAGAGTAGACGGCCAACTCCGGTTGCTCCCTCAGAGCCGGAGTTTGGTTTTGTTCTTTATATATTTTATATGTGTGGCCAATTGGTTGAGATCGTCATTTTCAAAGACTTATTTTAACTCGACGGTGGTTTAGCTCTAAATCTTGTTTAGTTCTGGGGTTAGTAGGTGTTGTAAAAGATTTATTTGAGTTTGGTTGTGATTTGTAGTTCTGGGCAATGTTCTGTTGTCGTATGTCTTAGGTTCCTCCTCGCCGAAGCTCTTGGAGGCCGTAACCGAGTCGATCGTCTTCTTCCTTAGCTGTCTCCATGAGGTTTTGTTGAGTCGGTTCGGCGGTGTTTTTTTCGTTTCCTCCACTAGAATCATTCTCCATATCTGATCGAGATTTGGTTTATTTTCGTTTGCTACATGTCGGATCTTAGTCGACCTTATTTGACTATTATTTTCCGGTTCCGGCTTCATTTAGGTTTCAAAAATCTTTCCTTGATATTGGAATGATTCACCTTCTCGGGTTTTGTTGTATTCGATTCTTCATTTCAGAAGTCTACTCATCACAAAGGAGGAAAAATATATGCCACTTTATTTGGTAGATAGTTGCTGGTCAGTTACTGGTCACAAAGAACCTAACACAACAAGATATGCATTGTGTTAAAATATTGTCCGCAATGTGAAGCACCTGATGAATTACCCAATCACGCAATTTTGAGTGTCCACTGACACTTTAAATATGAGTCTTAGGTTTCCACCCTCTTAGCTCCTGACATCTTTCCTATATATGTCAGATTTAATAGACTACATATTATGGAGAAAACAGATGATGGAGACATAGTGGCCAACGGTGATCTCTTTTCTTGGTTATTTCGGTCTATTTGGAAAACCTGGAATGAGAAACTCTTTCAAGGTGCTACTAATAGAGAAGCTTTAGCAGTGCTTGCTTCTTTTGAACATTCTTGGGATCAAGGATGGAACAAAATATGGATAAAATCAGATTCTTAAAAGCTGATCCGAGACTTGAATTCAGGTATCAAACAAAAAGAGCTCTATGGAGTAATCGCTAATATCGATTCAATCTTATCATATTTCAACATTGTTTTCTTTTCATTTACCCCAAGGAGTACCAATGGGCTTGCTGATAGTTTGGCCAAAGAAACCTTTGTAATTTCTCGCCCTTAGTGGGTTTTAGCTGTAGGCATTTTGATATGATTATGGCCAGCAAGGATGAGGAACCTATGCAACATGGAGACGCCAAAGAGGAGCAAAGGCAGCAGCTTGACCCGGAGCTACAAGGAGCTGAAGATTTATGCATTTCTCCGGGTCCTATCACTCGGTCTAAACAAGAGAAGCTCAAGACCACTTTGCAACATCTCCTCAACACCATCTCGGGCAGTTTGGTGTGTGCTAATCCAGCCACATTGGTTGTGATACAAGCCACCTAAACATTTATCAAGAGAGGTGATATGACTTATACTCTTTTTCCCTTCATTTGGTTTTGTCCCAATGGGTTTTCCAAATAAGGTTTTTAATGAGGTAAGCCATATCAATCACTCATTAGCCTCTTGATAAAGCTTAAGCCCATCTCTACCTCCTATCCAAGTGAAGCACAGCCCAAGTGCAATAAGAGTTCAGCCGAAAATCTCAAGACTTGAAGAGTCCTTTTTATGTTCAAACTTTGTTTTAATGTTGTGTTAATTTCGAGATTTTCCTTTACTCTCTTGTTGATTTAAACTCATGTAAGGCTTCATTTCTAATTATCAAACATCTTTTCATATTCTAAAACTCTCTGAAACTTGTTTGTTCATCCTTGCTTAAAGTGATCGGATCTTCATCCTCACACCAAGTAAGTCGAAAGTCTTAGGATCTTTCACACTCCTAGGAAGTTTCATCTCGATCCACCCCTTGTTTACCACGTCTAGGGTCTTCACCCACGTCCAGAGCAAGCCTGAAAGTCCAAAGGATCACCATCCCCTTTGGAAGTTTCGCATCAACCCCCCCCCAAGACTCATCGGATCACTCCTTGTTCTTCACCTTTCATCTCTTCCGCATCACTCATCTTGTCACCAACCCTCACAACCTCTTGGAGTAGCATTCAGGGACTTGATCCTCACCTAGGATCATATCAAGTGGTATCAGAGCTGACTCCACGCCAGGTTGTATCTCTTCCGATCTGATATACCTTTTCACATTCCGATCTGTATTATCTGTTGACTGTTGGAATTTTCATAAATTCGTCTTGTCTGATAAAATCGTGAGATCTGTTTAATCTACTTCAAAAAATAGTCTAGTATTTGTTAAAATTGATTCTAGAATTTTTAAACATGTTTTAATAATTTTCCGAAGCTGATTTCGTCGAACAGTCACATTTAGAGGTTATCAGAATTTGAACAGTTATTGTCGTGTAACTTGCTTGAATTTTTTAAAATCATTGGTTAATCCTAAAATCGTGAAACTTGTTGCATTGAAACCATGATTAAGTCTAGTATTTGTTAAAATTATTTCTGGAATTTTTGAACGTAATTTGACATTTTATTCTGATTGATCAAGTCAAACTGTCGATTAGGGTTACTTGTCAAGTAATTTGTGTTGTTCTTGTTGTGATTGAACATTTCACTAGTTTACTTGTTGGATTCTGATCAGGTACCATGGCAGGGACTAGCCATGATGAACAAGAGTCTTCCAACTCCAACAAGCAACTTATGGAATCCTTCAAAGCAATGATGGTTGAGAGTATGGCCAATATGAAAGCAGATTTAGAGAGGTCCATCAACAACCGATTCCGAGAACATCAACAACCTGTGATGGAAGAAAAACTTAGGAGGCACCTACGACCTTCTGATGCTGAGCACTACTATAGTCAGACTTCTCGATCAAACCGTCCTCGAAGAAGACAGCCAAGAGAAGATGAAACCGCTAGAAATCACCAAACCGCTACTCGAGATCCTTTAGCCGGAGTGAAGATAGAGATTCCGTTTTTCCATGGAACCAGTAAACCTGAAGAATATCTTGAGTGGGAAAAGAGGGTAGAGATTATCTTTGATTGCCGGGAGTTTACTCAAGAGATTAAGATCAGACTCGCCCCAACCGCATTCAACGATTATGCTCTAAGCTGGTGGGATCAGTTGGTAACGTCTAGAAGAAGAGCTGGAGATATACCGGTTGAAACTTGGACTCAACTAAAGATCATTATGAGGAAAAGGTTCGTACCAAGTCACTACCACAGGGAACTTCATCTTAAGCTTTGCAACTTGTCTCAAGGCAGTAGGTCCGTTGAAGACTATTTCAAGGAAATGGAAACCTTGTTACTCCGAGCCGATATTCAAGAAGACAATGAAGCTACTATGGCCAGATTTATGGGAGGTCTTGACAAAGACATCATTGAGAGGCTGGAGGTACACCATTATATTAAGCTAGAAGAGCTTCTCCACAAAGCTATCATGTTTGAAAAACAACTCAAGAGGAAGAGCTCTAGGCCCGGATACAACTCTACCAAGTTCAGCAAAGACTACAAGCCTAAGGATTACAAACCGCTTGCCAAGCCTAAGATAGACGAGCCTCCGCTCAAAGGAATTGATCAAGGATCAAGCACCAAGGCTAGAGAAATTCAGTGTTTTAAGTGCAAAGGTTTCGGCCACTACTCCCGTTCATGCTCCAATCAGAGAACCATAGTTATTAGGAACAACGGCGAGATAGACTCAGAGGAAGATCACTCGGAAACTGAACCTTTAGAGGAACCACTTAGATTGCCGGAGTTCGGACAACTCTTGGTCACTAGAAGAACCCTTAGCCTACACATTCAGGCCGAGAAAAATGAGCAACGAGAAAACCTCTTCCACACTCGTTGCCTAGTTCAAAAGAAAGTCTGCAGCCTAGTGATTGATGGTGGTAGCTGTACCAACGTCGCAAGCCAGTCTATGGTTGATAAGCTCGGACTCACCATCACTAAGAGAGCTAAGCCGTATAAGCTGCAATGGCTTAATGATGAGGGAGAATTGGAAGTCAAAAACCAGGTCATAGTTCCTTTGTCTATATGAAAATATGAAGATGAGATCCTATGTGATATTTTACCAATGGATGCTGGACATATTTTGCTTGGAAGACCTTGGCAATCTGATCGAAGAGTCATGCACGATGGATTTACTAACAGATACTCGTTTGAGTTTAAGGGCAGAAAGAACATCCTTGTACCTTTAACTCCTCAAGAAGTTTATCTAGATCAAATGGCCTTGAAGAAAAGTAAACCCACTTCCGAAGCCAAGCTCAAAGAACCGGCCAACCTTATGATCACGCCTCGACAAGGGAGTTACCCCTCTTCCCTCCTTTTTGTGTTTAAAGAATGTTTTCATATTAACCAAACGGTGCAGGAAATTCCTAGCAAAATTCAATATCTTTTACAGGAATTCAAAGATGTTTTTCCGGAAGAACCTCCCCAAGGTTTGCCGCCAATCCGTGGCATCGAACACCAAATCGATTTCCTACCCGGAGCGTCTCTTCCCAATAAACTAGCCTACCGAACCAACCCTATAGAAACTAAGGAGCTTCAACGACAAGTCACCGAGCTCATGGAGAAAGGACATATCCGCGAAAGCATGAGTCCATGTGCCGTACCCGTTTTGCTTGTCCCGAAGAAAGATGGTAGCTGGAGGATGTGTGTCGATTGCCGTGCTATCAACAATATCACTGTAAAGTATCGACATCCCATACCTAGATTAGATGATATGCTTGATGAATTGCATGGTTCTTGCATTTTTTCTAAGGTAGATCTTAAGAGCGGGTACCATCAGATTAGGATGCAAGAAGGGGATGAATGGAAAACTGCATTTAAAACTAAGCATGGTTTGTATGAATGGTTAGTCATGCCTTTTGGGTTAACAAACGCACCTAGTACGTTCATGAGGCTAATGAACCACGTTCTTAGATCATTCATAGGTCGTTTTGTGGTAGTATACTTCGATGACATTTTAATCTATAGCCGCAGCTTAGATGAACATGTGGAGCATCTTAGAAAGGTTTTAGAAGTGCTTAGGAAGGAAACCTTGTACGCTAATCTTAGCAAATGTACTTTTGGAACGGATAACCTTGTCTTTTTAGGCTTTGTTGTGAGTACAGATGGTATCAAGGTCGATGAAGAGAAGATACGAGCTATCAAAGATTGGCCGAGTCCAAAGACCGTTAGTGAAGTAAGAAGCTTCCATGGGTTAGCCAATTTTTACAGGAGATTTGTTAAAGACTTCAGCACTCTAGCTGCCCCACTTACGGAGGTTATCAAGAAGACTGTCGGATTCAAATGGGAACAAGTTCAAGAAAATGCATTTCAAACTTTGAAAGAGAAGCTAACACATGCCCCGGTTTTATCTCTTCCTAATTTCGATAAAAATTTTGAAATTGAATGTGATGCCTCAGGAATTGGTATTCGTGTTGTTCTTATGCAGGAGATGAAGCCCATAGCTTACTTTAGTGAAAAGCTTGGAGGCGCCACACTCAATTATCCGACTTACGACAAGGAGCTCTATGCGCTTGTTAGGGCTTTGCAAACTTGGCAACATTATCTTTGGCCCAAGGAGTTTGTTATCCACACAGATCATGAATCTCTCAAGCATCTCAAGGGACAACAAAAGCTGAACAAGAGACACGCCAAGTGGGTTGAATTCATCGAGATATTTCCGTACGTCATTAAGTACAAGAAAGGTAAGGAGAATGTAGTAGCCGATGCTCTTTCTCGGAGGTACGTTCTTTTGAATTCTCTTGAGGTTAAGTTGCTAGGGTTTGAACAAATCAAAGAACTATATGCTAGTGATGATGACTTCAAAGAAACCTATGCTGCATGTGAAAAATTTGGCGTTGGAAAGTATTTTCGGAGTGATGGATTTTTATTTTACGATAATCGCCTATGTGTGCCTAACTCCTCCTTGCGAGATTTGTTTGTTCAAGAAGCCCATGCTGGTGGACTTATGGGACATTTTGGCGTGGCAAAGACTTCAAGTGTGCTACGTGAGTACTTCTTTTGGCCGCACATGCAAAGTGATGTCGAAAAAGCTTGTCAAAGATGTATAACGTGTAAGCAAGCTAAATCGACAATTCAGAATCACGGTTTGTATACCCCTCTTCCTATTCCCTTGCATCCTTGGCACGACTTATCCATGGATTTTGTAGTTGGGTTGCCTAGGACTAAGACTGGAAAAGATTCGGTATTTGTGGTAGTTGATAGGTTCTCTAAAATGGCTCACTTCATACCTTGCCATAAAACCGACAATGCCGTTAATATAGCTGGGTTGTTCTTTAGAGAAGTCGTTAGGTTGCATGGAATGCCTAGAACTATTGTTTCGGATAGGGATACCAAATTTCTTAGTTATTTTTGGAAAACCCTTTGGTCTAAGTTAGGAACCAAGCTTTGTTTCTCCACCACATGTCACCCACAATCCGATGGCCAAACCGAAGTAGTCAATAGAACCTTATCCACTCTGTTGTGTGCTATAATTAAAAAGAACCTTAGGACTTGGGAAGAATGTCTGCCTCATGTTGAATTTGCTTATAATCATGCTAGACATTCCGCATCTAAGTATTCACCTTTTGAAATTGTTTATGGGTTCAATCCCATCTCACCTTTGGATCTAATGCCTTTACCCGTGAATGAAAGGATAAGTCTTGATGGTAAGAAAAAGGCTGAGCTTGTGAAACAGATCCATGAGAAGGCTCGGAACAACATAGAGCACAAGACCAAGTTATACGCTAAGCATGCAAACAAGGGCCGAAAGTTTATGGAGTTTAAAGAAGGGGACTTGGTGTTGGTTCATTTGAGAAAAGAACGGTTCCCTAACGAGAGAAAATCCAAGCTTATGCCCAGGATTGATGGTCCATTCGAAATCATCAAGAAGATCAACGACAACGCCTACCAGCTTGATCTCCAAGGTAAGTACAATGTGAGTTCGAGTTTTAATATTACTGATTTGGTTCCTTATTTTGCAGATGAAACAGATTTGAGGTCAAATCCTTTTCAAGAGGGAGAGAATGATATGATTATGGCCAGCAAGGATGAGGAACCTATGCAACATGGAGACGCCAAAGAGGAGCAACGGCAGCAGCTTGAACCGGAGCTACAAGGAGCTGAAGATTTATGCATTTCTCCGGGTCCTATCACTCGGTCTAAACAAGAGAAGCTCAAGACCACTTTGCAACATCTCCTCAACACCATCTCGGGCAGTTTGGTGTGTGCTAATCTAGCCACATTGGTTGTGATACAAGCCACCTAAACATTTATCAAGGGAAGTGATATGACTTATACTCTTTTTCCCTTCATTTGGTTTTGTCCCAATGGGTTTTCCAAATAAGGTTTTTAATGAGGTAAGCCATATCACTCACTCATCAGTCTCTTGATAAAGCTTAAGCCCATCTCTACCTCCTATCCAAGTGAAGCACAGCCCAAGTCCAATAAGAGTTCAGCCGAAAATCTCAAGACTTGAAGAGGCATTTTTATGTTCAAACTTTGTTTTAATGTTGTGTTAATTTCGAGATTTTCCTTTACTCTCTTTTTGATTTAAACTCATGTAAGGCTTCATTTCTAATTATCAAACATCTTTTCATATTCTAAAACTCTCTGAAACTTGTTTGTTCATCCTTGCTTAAAGTGATCGGATCTTCATCCTCACACCAAGTAAGTCGAAAGTCTTAGGATCTTTCACTCCTAGGAAGTTTCATCTCGATCCACCCCTTGTTCACCGCGTCTACGGTCTTCACCCACGTCCAGAGCAAGCCTGAAAGTCCAAAGGATCACCATCCCCTTTGGAAGTTTCGCATCAACCCCCCCCCCCCAAGACTCATCGGATCACTCCTTGTTCTTCACCTTTCATCTCTTCCGCATCACTCATCTTGTCACCAACCCTCACAACCTCTTGGAGTAGCATTCAGGGACTTGATCCTCACCTAGGATCATATCACATTTAATGAAGTAATTTTGTGTTAAAAAAAAAAAATTAGGTCTCATTGTTTTAGGTTTGTCGCACCATCCAAGCTTGAGTAATAGAATAGCCATTTGTCGATAAATATTCACTTAGAACCCGGGCTATATAAGTGAATATACATTAAAGAAAACAAAATTAAGATGTAGTCCTACTTCAGTCAGTAATTGTGTTTGACTCTTGATGAGAAAACAAATGTCTCGCCACTTTCGCAATTGATCCCAAACTTTCAATCTGATCAATTACAAATTGTTTTAAACAATTCAGCCCTTACTTTTAATTTCTTCAACTAAAACCTCAAATATCCAAATTACGGATGTTACAATAGAAATCAGAACTATTTAAATCTTTTAATATTTATTTTTTATTTTTATTAGATATAAAGTTTGTTTGGATGTAGGAATAAGTGAAGAACTTTTTTTTGGAAACAATGATAACTTAAATGTACTTTACTTTTAATTGTATAGAGATAGAAAAAATCTAAAATTTTATTAATTATATGTATTATATAATAATTCAAAATTATTTAAAATAAGATCAAATAAACGTGTAAAGAGATTCATATTTTTCAAGTATGTTGGTTTAAATTGGGTAGATATATTTTAGAAAATTTAAAATTAGTGTTAGTTTTCACACTATATAAATCTTTTAATATAGATATATATATATATATATATATATATATATATATCTATATTTTTTTATTAGATATAAAGATTGTTTGGATGTAAGCATAAGTGAAGATGTGTTTGAAAACAATGATAACTCAAATTTACTTCATTTTTAATAGTATAGAGATACTAGACTACTAGTAGTCACAATCTTTTTTTCTTTTAGTTCTTTTATGGATAAAACGTAAGGGAAATTTAATGAAAAAAACCCCTCAACTTGGGCCTCATCCATATTTAAACCCTCAACTATTGATTTAGTAAAAAATCCCCTCAACTTTAATCCGTTAATAGATTTAACCCTCCGTAAACCGCTTCCATTTCCAGTGACGGAATATTGTTTTGAATGACATAAAACGTCGAGGCGTTTGTATTTTCATAGAAACAACAAGATTTTTAACTGAACAACTAATAAAACAATATAAAGTGCACTCTGTTTTAAGTTTAACCTAAAAATTCTCTAAATCCTAAATCCTAAAACCATAAAACCTAAAAAATTCCTAAACGAAAAGTGAGAGCAGAGGTCGTAGAGAACAAGAGGTACCAAAACCACCGAACAAACCTCAAGGAAGACCAAGAAAAAAAATAGAAGAATGTGGCTGAAGAAAACTCTACCACTGAGCCAACACAATTTTCTCTTCAAAATTAATGTTGGGGTAGTGTCTACTTTAGGCTATCTGTAGTTTCTTATGGGTGCAATGGGTAGTACTTTGTAGGAATATGATGTAAGAATAAATACCGATATTGATTTGGAGATGATCAAGACAAGAGGCGGTTCGAGTAGCAGTCATTTAGTACCAGAAATGGCACTTTCCATAACTGGTTCATTTCATATCTTCCCTTGGCAACCAAGAGAGTATCCACATCAATCAGAGTCTTTCCTACACGTCCTAAGGTGCACCATCACACACCTGAACATACAAAACCAAAGAAGACCAAACTTGCCTTATTTGGAGTCGGGACCATTCAAATCGCAACAGCTCTTTCCTTATCCATTCTTGCGCATGTTTAAGACTCTTCCAGCCATTGAGAAGGTTCTAAGACACCACACATATCTCCCCAAGTTGTCAAGATACAAGCTGCAACACAACTTCCCATATTTGGCCTCAAATCACATTAAAACCTCGCCAACGACTATATGCATTAAGTTTGATTGATTTGTTTCTTTCTTTAACCTTTTTGAACATTAGGATAGTTTCATTTTCGAGCCTATATAAGCTCATTTTCGTCATCATTTGTATTGAGCCTGCTATGAATTATTTTCAATAAAAAATTTGTGTTTTGTTTCAAAGCGTGTAGCCTTTGAGTTCTAGTCATTTCAAGTCTTTGGAGAGAGTTCTTACTCTTGTGTGATTGCGTGTAAATTAGTTTGTGAGATTCAAGCTAGTTTATTCTTGTGTTGTTGTGGATTCAACAACAAAACCTCCATCTCCATCTCTACCATCGTTCCATCGCACCATTCAAGCCGAAGCCTTGAAACCATGAAGCATAAACCTTAGGTGGATTCCAAGGGTTTGTATCAGACTATAATTTTTCTTTTTGTTAAAAAATGCTGCTGGGTTTTTTTTGTCGATTTCTTGAAACAAAATATTGTTCAACATCTTGAATTGTTAGATATTTATTCATGGTTTTTGTATTTTATTTATTTTTACACCTTCTAAACACCAAACTAATCCATTCAAAATCCATAATAAAATCACGAAACTGGAACCATAAGTTTCCAATTCGAAATTTTTACATCCACTTCATGTAGTTTTCAATTAAAAATCTTGTTGTTTCTATGAATATACAAATGCCTCAACATTTTATGTGTTCCAAAACAACATACTGTCACCGGAAATGGAAGCGGTTTAGAGAGGTTCAAATCTATTAACGGATTAAAGTTGAGGAGATTTTTTATTAAAACAATAGTCGAGGATTTAAATATGGATGGAGCAAAAATTGAGGGGTTTTTTTCATTAAATTCCCAAACGTAAGCTATAAAAGTTATCCCTTATGAAACATGTTAACGTTGCAAGAATTAAGAGCATTTAATGCATATATACCATAAAACATTTTCTGGATATTTTTTTGTTTTATCTAGCTTACATATCTTTTCTATAACTTCCATGCTAACTATATCTTTAGACGTAGGCCTTGATTGGTACTGCATTCAGAAGAGTATTATATTTTTTTTTTGTCAATCAACTATTGTTAACATAACAAAAGCATTTAGAAGTTTTTAATGTTATGCTTATGCTCCATCCTCAATGCTCTCACATAAAAGTTTTCCCAAGCATTAGACTTTTAAAGTATTTAGTAATAAGTTTCTATAATTAATTTATTTGGTTAGATAAAATAAATAAATAAATATATATATATATATAACTAAGTTTGACTCTTATATATTTTAATTAATATTTATCACTAATTTATTTGTCATATTAATTTAAAATAAATATTGAATAAATATAATGTAAATATAAAACGAAAAATATATTATAGGTATATAAATTATGTATATATATATAGATATGTGTGTGTGTATTTATATTGTATGATAGTTTAAATACGAAATTATTTTAAAATATAATAATACAATATTATTTAATAAATATAATTTAAATTTGAAATATAATAATATAATAATTATACATAGATCATATCAGGTGGTATCAGAGCACCATCGGGAAGTTGAGTGGTTTCTATCTGATATTGTTTCTATTTTTATTAAATATTGGCTTGTTAGAAAATTTTGAAATAAATCGCATCTGAACCTAGGACGAGTTCAGTATTTGTTAAAATTGAATCCAGAATTTTTAGAGTTGTTTTGATAAATTTTTTGAGATCAATTTCTTCGGGCAGTCGCGATTAGGGTTCTTCGGTATTTGAAGAGTCATTTTCGTTTTGTGTATTTTTTTATCGTGATTTCTTTCAAAAAAAATCTTTACTGGTGTGTTGTTGTGTCCATCTTGCAGGTAGAGATGTCGGATATCGAGGAATCAAGCAGCAACATGCAAAAGCTTCTCATCAAAGTACTCACGAAGAAGCTGGAGCATATGATGACCGAGAAGATCAATTCCTTTCGAGAAGAAATCATTCCAATGATCACCAACGAGTACACAAATCCATAGAGGACTGAGCAAGTGAGAAATGAAGAAGGAACTTGAATCAAGCAAGGCAACAAGGAGAAAACATGGAGCAGTTGAGGCGTTAAGAAGAAAACCCAAGGGTTTTGCCGAGAGAACTCCGGCGAAGACAAAGAGATGTCGGAGCTGAGGAGTATTATAGTAACTCTTCTCGTAGCAGTCACAGGAGATCAATACATGATAGGAACGAGAGGAATCATCAGAGAGATAGAAAACCAGATTGAGTAGAGAAGGACTGGAATTGGTGAATATGAGAAAAGAGAAGAAGATAGAAGGAGATGACGTTGTTGTTGTCGGAGCCTCCCATCATTGACACCGTCAAGAGAAGCTACGGAGAAAGGTAATCAGTGAACTCTTCTCCTCATCGTGCTGATAACTGTGGTGTTGCTTTTCTGTGATAACCAAACCAAGTGAATTATTGTGAGCGTATGGAATTATCAAAAGAAGGTGATGGTGTTGACGTAATGTTATGTCTTTGACGTCTCTTAATGAATTAAGTGATTGGCTATGTTAGGTGAAAAGGGAGAAGCACCCTGGACAGAGAAGCTCTAGATGAGAACAAAGAGATAGAGAACAAAATCAGATCGAAGTGGTAAGGAGAAGAAAAGAAAGAAGACAGGAAGAGGATGAAGCATAAAGAGGCATACCAGTTTTGTAAGGCTGATTCCCGTCGGACCAGTGGGATATATACCTCATGTAAGGCGTCTCTGGATCGATCATGTTGCCAAGAATCCATAGCCACTAACAGAGCTCGAATCAGAGTTATATTAAAGAAGTTACGTGTGTTGCTTTCTGGTCAAGCAACTGCTGAATCTATCAAAACCCCGAAATCCTAAAAGACAGTTCCGAGATGTCTTCTTCAAGACAACGTTTGGAGGTCGAAACGTTGTACGATCTGGATGAAAATTGGTGAAGTTATTCAGGGTACTACAAGCTTCTGATTCGATGGTGAGATTGCGTTTCCAACAGTTAGTTGTCGAATTATTTGTGTGTTTTTGAAGCATATTTGAATAGATTAAATTGTGACAAGTTCTAGTGTTTGGTTTGGCCATCGAGGTTGGATTGAGCTGAAGCTCTGCATGAGCATTTGTGAGACATGGATCTATGTCATAGTTGATGGAGAACCAAGTTGGACTTATGATTTTGAACTGTATCATTTCCGGCAAGTAAGGCTAAGGTGAGGACGAGATCGTGTTTCTTCATATATTAATATATTTAGATAATTACTTAGTTTAAGGTTAAGCCGAGTATACCTACGAGTTACATATATTATGAGTAACCGTATTTGTTTGATAAGTGTAATAATATTTATAAATATTATAAATATATTTTTATAAAGAAAATAACTAGTATTCTAGGGTTGGAAATTAATATGGGAATTTTAATGTGTGTTGTGTGGTTTTTGTGATTGAAATATTTTTGTGATTAATTAAATAAGTGTTTGTGAAATAGAAATGCGGGTGAGCCATAGAGTTATGTGCGAGGAGAGATCCTCGTAGTTGTGTGTTGGCTTATGGACGCGGAAATGCAGGTAAGCCAGGATTGCAAGGAAGACGTGCGTTGGGACTAGGAATCCAGTATGCACGTGAGAAAGAGGTGCAAGGAAGACGTGATTTGGCACTAGGGATCCAGTATGCTTGTGAGAAAGAGGTGCAAGGAAGACGTGCTTTGACACTAGGGATCCAGTATGCACGTGAGAAAGAGGTGCAAGGAAGACATGATTTGGCACTAGGGATCTAGTATGCACGAGGGATAGCGTGTCTTGACACGGGGTATCTGGGCTGCGTATTAGCGGTTACAAGCCGTGTTCGCATGGAATTTTTTGTTGTGTGTGTGTCGTGGACACGTGATTGCCTGCTCGTCTTAGGTCTAGACTTCGTGATAGTTTAGATATATTATTGTATGGAGAATCGTGAGCCCTAAGGCTTGCCCCACTGAGTAATTCCCAATTACATTTAAGGAAATGGATGGAGAGATTCTTATGACGGGAAAGAGATATAAGACAAATTGCAGATATGCTTCTCACAAGCTGTTCAAGGATAAGGCTAAGAACCGTGTTGATAATTTGCAAACGTTCTTAGCTTCTCTTTAGGTAAATTTGTTCTCTCTCTTTGAGAAACTCATCTTAAAGAAACATAGATTTACTTAACTGGCTAAGTCTCATTTTAGCTATCAAGGTCATGTCTCTGCTGTGCTTGGTGGAGTTAATATCAGTGGACCTCATCTACATATTGTAAGTTTTAAGTTCCCAACCAATGATATATACTGAGAAGAGATGTTTTAATGTTTGTTGTTTGTTATTATTCATATACACATAACTGGATGCTTGTTGGATGGAAATGATGAACCTTGAATTGTTACTTCCTAGCTTTTTCTCTGTTTTTCTACACACCATAGTCATGTAGGAAGAGTAAATACAAATAAACCCATAAAACCTGTATGATATAAGTAGTGTTTTGTTAATGGTGGTATATTGACATGAATGGTAATGTGTAGCCAAAGTTGCAAATTGTGCGAGGGCCTTTAGTAGACGAGGTGCACCAGCAGTTTAGTCCGTGGGTGGAAAAGGTAAGTCACATTTTGTGGTAATTCTAATGGCATACAAATTTCTATTTGAGAGTCCTTAGTACATACATTGTGTTATCTAGTAGGTGGTAAGACTGTTACATACATTGTGTTATCTAGTAGGTGGTAAGACTGTACAAAGACAAAGAGCACGCCGAGTTTGAGTACATTGTAAGTATTCTCCAAAACTCTCTTTTTTTCTTTTGGGGATGATAGAAAGATCCTTGAGGCTCATTCTCTTTACCAGATTGGTCCAGTTCCTGTTGATAAATGAAGTTTCACAGGAAAATAGATTATCACGCGGATGGTAACAAATATGACTACAGATAAGGCCTCGTATACTGACTCTAACGGAAGAGACTTTTTGAAACGGGTACCCACAAATTTCTATATTCTCCATATTTCAAACACCAATGCAAATATTGAATGAGATTGCGTACTCAGGTGGTAATAGATATGGTATATCAATTTTGTATCTTAGAATAGATCATGTACACTCTATTTCAGGTCCGAGATAATAGAATAGACTAGCTTCTTGAAGTGAATGAACCAATTGCAGGAAACTACTATCCGGTAAACTATAAGAAATGGCAAAACCAATTTTTTGTTTTGTTTGGAGCAGATCGATTGTGTATAGGTTTTCAGTGTTAACGCATTGTTAGTGTGGTTATTCAGATTAATCTTGGAATGTACACAAAAGACAAGAAATCAGAGTTATCGGTGTTGGTTGATCGGGCTACTGGGGTGCAATTATTAAGGATGGTGAAATAGAATTGATGCTTCACAGGTTCCAAATTTCATCAGTATTAACTATTAGTATGGCTTTAGAAAAGACAAGAAACATTATTGTGTGAAAACATGTAAACAGGCGTATGTGCTTGGATGATTCGAGAGGAGTAGAAGAGGGCCTTAGGGAAAGTGTATGTGTGAATGATACCTGCGCAGGATTAATGGTATGAATAATTGAGATACTTGTGTTTGTTGTTGAGGAAAACTCTTTGACTATATACTTTGTGTAAAAGCAGGTTCATGGGAATTACCATGAAAGCATAAATAAGGTAGGAGAAGGAGGCCGGTGGAGACGAGAGACTGGCCAGGAAATATAATCTCCTCTTCTAATGGCATTCACACACAAGAGCAAGGAAAAATGGAAAGCCTCCAAATCTGTCAAAGGTTACGCCATGGATCCTCTCTATACCTTCCCTCCAAACATTGCTCTCATGACTCTTCAGGAGATGGATCTTGGGAACGTCCTTCTATGCCTGACTCTTTTCACTTATCCTCTTGAGCTGGTCCAGACAAAGCTATTGCTTGTACTTAAGTTTTTTATTTATTTATTATAAGTGAACATGTTGTTTGATTAAGACATGGTTTATATGTGTTGGATGTGAGACATGTTTATGTATGTTGGATTTTTTTAATGAGTATAAAATTTTAAGATTTCTATAATTCAGGGTCTCTTGTGTAAAACATGTAAAATTGGGGTCAATTTTAAAATATAATAAATTTGGGGTCAATTTGAAAATATGATAAATTTGGGATCTATGATAGCACCAAATATGAATTGTCATCACTTTTTAACAAAAAATGGAGGTGCTATAACAAAATAACTAAAAGCATTCAAATATTGCTATGGTATCTGAACCTATAATAACATACAAAAAAATTACTATCGTATAGGTGGCACCTACCATAGCTGCAGATGACATAGCATTTATGAAATCACTATGTAACATATCTGATAGCAGATTTTCCGCGCTAATAATGGACATATTTCTTGTAGTGATACTTGGAATGGGAAAAGAAGACTGAACGGTTTTCGATTGTCAATATTACACTGAGGCGAATAAAGTCAAGGTTTTAGCTACTGAGTTCTGTGACTATGCGTTGAGTTGGTGGGATCAACTTGTGACATCAAGAAGAAGGAACCAAGAGTGTCCGGTGAAAACTTGGAACAAAATAAAAACAATTATGCCAAAAAGGTTTGTGCTGAGTTACTACTATCATGAGTTACATAATCAATTGAGGAGGGTTGTGCAAGGAAGTAAGACAGTGGAAGATTACTATCAGGAGCTGGAAGCTATGCTGATCAAGGCTGATGTGCGTGGAGATCGTGAAGCAACTAAATCGAGGTTTCTTGGGGTTATGCAACGAGAAGTTCAAGACAGGTTTGAAATACAGCATCATGTGGACTTACATGAGATGTTACACCAAGTGATACTCATAGAGCAATAGCTCAAGAGGAGAGGTCCTATACGATCAAAATATGGAGCTGGAAGTAATAACTTTATACGAGGAAACTATGCGAGAGAAGAGAAGCCAAGAGTGCATGGAGATGGTAACCAGTCTAACACTATGAGATTGGAAGCTAAACCTTTGGTGGTGAAACAAGGAGATAAAAGAAAGGTTGAGGCAAGGACGAGTAGCACCAAGTGTTACAAATGTCAAGGCATAGGGCATTATGCAAATGAATGCACCAATGAGCGTATCATGGTTCTAAAGAAAGATGGTGAGTACGAGTCCGAAGATGAGCCAACCGATCCTAAGCCAAAAGAAGAAGAAGTAATGGAGCTACCAACTAAGGGAGATTTGTTTGTAGCCATGAGAACATTGAGCATTCAAACCAAGAACGAAGAGCAAAGAGTTAACTTGTTCCACATGAGATGTCTTGTTAAGGGCAAAGTTTGTAGTCTTATCATAGATAGTGGGAGTTGTACGAATGTGGCAAGTGAGGTTATGGTTAAGAAGATGGTATTGGAAGTGAAGAAGCATCCAATGACGTATGATATCTAATGGATAAACGAGCAAGGTGAAATGAAAGTGAAGCACCAAGCAGAAGTACCTATTGTCATCGGCAAGTATAAAGACGAAGTTCTATATGACGTTTTGCCTATGGAAGCTGGACACATTCTACTTGAAAGACCTTGGCAATCTGATCGAAGGGTTATACATGACGGTTTCACCAATAGACACATCTTTGAATTCAAAGGCCGAAAGACCACTCTTGTTCCAATGACTCCACACGAGGTATATCTTGATAAAATTCAACTAAAAGGAAAGCATGAGCAAGGTAAGAAGTCTAGTCTCTTTGCTATGGCTGGAAAAACTCTATATGATGATCCATTTGATCCTAAGTTATTTGTTGCTTCGAATATAATGAATTATGTCACTAACCTTGCACCGGTGCTACCGAGTGATTTCAAAACTATGCAGGTTGTGTCTAAAGAAATAAAACAAAAAAAGGATGGGATACATCATCATAGAATATATCCACACTGTAATGAAAGAAGTGACTATATCAAAGGAAAAGAGTTGCAAATCGCTAACCACCTCTTCAAGGGAAATCAAGCTAAGCCGAGTGCCAAACATTTTGCTCATGATGGAGAGAAGAGTTTATATATCCTTGAAGTCATGGATGAGTAACAAACCGGGTCAAGCCTTCACGTCCAAGACATTGATATCTCAAACCTACCAGGATTTCCTAAACCCTTTAAAATAATTTTCAATGGCTTTAAATCAATAATAATACAACTTGGTCTTGTTGTTGATTTTCTAAGCATTAACATGGACTTATATTATTGTTTTAAAAGCAATAAATATTAGCTCTTTTGCAGGGATCGGAACATACGTTTGAGTTGTAGAACATGGATTCAACCAATGGATATACAAGAAAAGAAGTTGTTCCTTATGACTACTTCTGTGATACAAAGAAGGAAATAAAGGCGATTAACACATTTCAAAGATGCACATAGGGAAGGATGAATGTTCTGTCCAAAGCACTTAAAGGGAGCATCAATCAAGCTGAACCTCTTTGGAGGATTTTCGATCAAACCCTTATGCCTTTATTTTATTGTCCTCACAAATATATTTTACCTCAATATTTTGATGGTTCTAACTTAGCGTTGTTTGTGGCAGTAAAAACATATTTGAGAACAAATCTTTTTCAACAAGGGGGGGATGATGTGATATTAGGAAGCCTCCAAACCCAAAAACAAGATTTCAATATAAACAAGGAAGCAATAGACGAGCATGGAGTAAAAGGAGCTTGAAAAGCAATCATGTGACTCATGGAGTATCTCCAGAACAAGCAATTTCATCAACCATTGCGAGTGTCACTACAACAAGTGAATACTGTGAAGGATCACTTGGGCTTTCAAGGATGTATCAAGGCTACTCTGGTCGAGATACATGCCCAAGATACTTACCATATGGCCATGAGGACCATGCATACTCTTTTTCCCTTCTCTTCGGTTTTTCCCAAGTGGTTTTTCGGGAAAGGTTTTTAAGGAGGTGTATTGGGTCTCATGTTCATCTTGCCATTATGCTAAGACCGATCCACACTCAGGCCCATCTACATCTCAAGACGTAGCCCTTATTTCTTTATATATTTCTCTGATCTCATTTTCCAATTTGAATGTTGGAGTCTTTATTTTGCATGGTCCGCTTGATGTTTACCGAGATATGTCTCGTAAACATCCACTTTTTATTGTCTCTTCTTCTCCTCTTCATCTCCTTCTCTTTATATTGTGTCTCGAGACTCCATTGTAACCTATCTATCTTTTTAATCAATCATATTTTCTAAAATATAGATCATTGTCTCGTTTTCGTGTGATTCGAATTCGAACACTTAGTCTTATCAAGTGGATTTTCCGCATCCTCTTGCGGTGACATTCAATCTATCAAACTTCTAGGTGCTCTGTAATCGGATCTAGAATCATCCTTTTGTGTTCTCAACGTCCTGGTGACGATTTTGGGTTGTGTTTCCTCACCAGGATCATATCTGGTGTGCAAAGGGGTCCATTTCTGAATTGCAATCATCCAATCATTGAAGGACCATGGACCTCTTCGTAGTACAGAAAGCATCGATTCCTCCTAGTAACACCGCCAGATCTGCCCCTTTTTTCTGGCTTGGTATCTTCGACTTTCAGTTGGTGTAAGGGATTTCAATCTCTTTTTTCCTTAGATATGTTTTGACTGTAACTTTAGCTCTTTGTGCTCTAGTTCAATGACCTTTTTAGATCTATGCATTGAGTAGTTCTCTAAATCCTGCAATTTCCTTTTTTCTCGTTGTTGCCCTTTGGTTACGTGCCGGTGTTGTTCTGTCACTGTTCAGTATTTTTGAGTAGTGATATCCGGTTGAGTCCTAGTTTCACTCCTTGTTTCTACTCATCAGTTCTGTTCGAGTGCTGGCCAGTTCATTAGACTTGGGTTAGGCGTCTTGTTGGATTGGTTTATAAACCGTCTTCGCTGTTTCCGAAAGATGTTGGGACATTGTTCCTGTTTCTTTCTTGCCGGTTCAAAAGCCAATGAACATTCATTTTGAGAGGTAGTTCCCATTCACAATAGGAGGATTTTGCCGCAACTTGGTTAGTCTATTGAGGCTTCGTTAGGACGCCGTTTCAAAAGGTCTTTGAGAATTAAGATTATATGCGGATTGGTTATGATTTTATTCATAGTTTCTGGATGTGGTCTTTGAATTTGTATTTGGTTGAGATTAGACCTGTTCTTTTTAGAGTCGCTGAGCGACAGAAAAAATAGAGTTTTCCAGTGCTTTTCTCTCTCCTCTGTAAAAGTGGAAGCGAAAATGTTTTGAGAAACAGATCGAAACAATTAGAAAAATGAGTTTTTTCAGTCGCTAAAATTTCCAACGTCAGTTCAGTCGCTAATTACACATGTTCTGTCGTCGGTTCAGTCGTTGATACTTGTAGATGTTGTAATTTACGGTTATGATAGTGTAATTTTCTGGTTTCGGACATTAATCGCACGCGACTATGAAAAGAACATGCATATTATCAATATTTTTGTTAGAGGGTGGTTGTTTGGTTTACATCTTTACCTTCAGTTCTTAGTGCTTTGTATTCGAAGAAATCTTGTCTTCTTTCGGTTTTGTCTTTGGAGGTTGTGTTTTCACCCACCGTTTATGTATTTTACCCAAGGTTTTTAATGAAACTAGATTTGAACCCTCGGTACACTGCAGGTCAATTGTTTTAATATAAATATATTATTTTTTGTTTTTTACTAAATAATTGTATTTTATTCTGATAAGTTAATTTACTATTTTTGTGTTTCTTTATGGTTTATAAATAGATTTTAACATATATTTATAGTATTTTATTTTTTACGGTTTATAATATGCTTCAAACCTATACCAAATCATTATGTTATTTATTCTCATTGAAGTAATTTAGAGCAAATCCTACCGTATTAGATATTAAATTAATCTAAATAAAAGAATTTCTAATTAAATGAAAACCAAAATATGTATCAACATCATCTATCAATACAAAAAAACAAAACATATACGGAGATTAATCGCTTTTGACGGTCTCTTGTAACTCATGATGTCATACAGTTACATCGGGTTTTTACATTACTAATTAAAAAACAAATTTCATTATATTGTTATATATGTTATTTTTAGTATATATTATATGATTAGTTATCTAATATTTGTCTTAAACCTGTATATTTTGGGACGGAAACCTGTCTTGTCCAGTGCTCGTCGAAAACTTACCATCCTATAACCAATCTCTGTAATATAATTATCCTTTTTGGATTGATAATTTTAATCTATTTGTATTAAAATTTAATTATTATAAATAGGTAGTTCTAGTATTATATATATATATAAGTTAATATTATAAAATTAGTTATATGTCCATTTTGGAACAAAAACCCATCATATCCCGTATCAGTCGGAAGCTTTACGTTCCGTAACCGATCTATTTAATATAATTACATATTTTGCATTGATGATTTTAGTCTAACTGGTAAGCAATTGAGTAATAGGTTACAACAACATATCTGTATAATAATTTAAAAAATCTGTTGATCATTAGGATGTTTTAGATTTTTTTTAATTTCATTTATATATTTTGTAAAAAAAAATAAAAAATTAGTATATTGTTAGTCGCATTTCATAATAACTAACACATAAATTATTTTTTAAAATATACTTCTCAAATAATAATATAGAGATTTCTTGTTTTTTAAATCTATGTTGAATTGATAACTTTTCTATATTTTTAATATATAAAAATATTTTCAACTTTTAAAGTGAATATTGCAACATATTAATCTGCAAATACGTTGACCAAAACAAAATAATAAAAGAAAATTACAAATATTACCTTTGACTCGAATTGAAAGACAATTTTGAGTCTTTTGACTATTATCTTCAAAAATATTTGATTAACACAAATGTAAATTGGGAATTCGGCCAAAAAAATACTCACTTTGCAGAAATTGCCAAAAGAAACCCAAACTTTTGCCCTCGCCAAATAAACACTGAAGTCTCATTGACTTCAAAATTTTAATCACCAACTTACGGTTGACTGGCCAATTAAGGACTTCGTTATCTTTTTAAACGGAAATCTTAAACGCCATCAACGCGAATGTTAGTTTTGTCGTTAAGAGAAACGACGTCGTTTTGAAAGTATGTTTGGTTTAAAAAAAAATTGGGAATTCGGCCAAAAAAATACTCAACTTTGCAGAAATTGCCAAAAGAAACCCAAACTTTTGCCCTCTCCAAATAAACACTGAACTCTCATTGACTTCTTCTCATCTCTATCCAACTCCTTGTGTGTTTTTTTCGTAAACCTTGTACTCAAATTCCTTGCTAAATTCAACCTACTATAATTCCTGGTCATGCATTTTTGTCTAATGTCCTCTAACATGTCCAACAAAGGTTTCTTCCTTGCTTCTCTAATGGACTTATTGAATGACTCACTCAAATTATTGAGATTATCATTGCATTGAGACCCTAACCTGAAGAATGCTCTTGACCATGTTTCAGGTTTCGTGAGTAGAAGAGAGGCATATGCACTTGAGTCGTAATCCTTCAGAGACGCCATGTGGTGCCTAAACAGACCCGGTTGCTTTCACTAAACCCTACAAGTATAGAGACAAGTAAATTAAAAACAAGTTAAACACTACTAGTTAAATACTTCTAGTTAAAACATCACTTTTTGTTTGTCAGACATGAGAACATAGTCTTTCCCACATCCTAAATCCAAATCAGCTGCTAGAAGTTTAACAAACCAATCCAAGTTGGTGTCATTCTCTATCTCCACAACTGCCCAAGCAATAGGCACAATCCTATTGTCTCCATCTCTCCCTACAGCAGCCAACAATTGTCCCTTTATATCCCATTTTAAGAATGCTCCATCTAACCCTATCACTGGCCTACAAGTCTTTTTCCAAGACTCCTTCTGTGCCTGGAAGCATATGTATAGCCTGTAGAACCTCTGCTTGCTTCCAACTTTAGGTCCTGGGATTATCTCAATTTCAAAAGTGGAGCCTCGGTTACGTTGTAACACTTCTGCTTGGTAATCCCAAATTCGATCAAAATGAGCTTCATGGGTTTTTCTTCTTTCCTTCATCACCAATGTCTTTGCTTTGATGCAAGAGTTTTTCTTTGTTTCCAGCTGATACTCCGTAAGGATCTCTGCTTTGATCTCGAGTGCTGTAAGTTTCGGATTCAACCTCAATCTCTCTGCAAACAGCTCTGCAATAGCTCCACGCTTCAGCATCGTTGCCTGGCCTGAGATCTCACACCGATGGACATTGACATATGTCTTGATCTGTAACTTATTTTTCCTCTTCTCATAAGCACAGTATATCTTCCACGGACATGGTTCCTCATCTTCTCTCATTATCGCAGCACACTTGGCACACATCTTTAAACTACTTGAATGAAAGAACTTGATGTTGTACCTGGTTTTCAACGTGTATCTGAGGCAAGCATGTTTGAATTCATTAGCATCAGCAAACGTCTTCCCAAATTGAAGCAGCTCCTCTGGATCAATGTCTTCTCTGTAAGCTTCAGAAGGTCTCATTTCCTCTTCATTCTCCTCATCTGATGACACAACATCTGGGATTTTATCTCCGTCCCAAGCGTATTCATCCCCAATGTCTTCCTCAACCTCACAATCATCATTCCTTGCATCCTCTCCACAGAATATACTTAAATCTCTACATGTTTCTTCTTCAATGCCACCAAGACCATTCAATTGTTCGTCTTCCTCACCGTCACCATCAACTTGTTCTTCTTCGTCGCCTTCACCCTCAACTTGTTCGTCTTTGTCACCAGCCTCGACTTCTGTGTCTTTGTCACCAGAAACGCCGCCAAATTTATCCACCTCACTAACGCAAACCACTTCAGGTGGCTCAGACGGATGTTCCATCTCAGCTCGCTTACGCTTCTTTGATCTATCACCTACTTTTCTCTGTTTCCTTGATTTTTTCGCACCACAACTTACTGTTCCCGGTTTTATCGATTTCTCCTCTCCATTACCAGCTTTTGTTGATTTCTTCGCACCAGCAGCAGGTTTCGTTAATTGCTTCCCACCACCACACTTCTTCGAGCCACCTCCTTTCGCAGGATTCTTCAAGCTCTTAGGAGTTGTAGCTTTCGACTATGATGCTTCGGCGCCCCCACTGCCACCTCCTTTCGTCTTTGAGCTACGTAAATTCCGACCAGGAGGAGGACTTACTCTAACTCCGTCCGTTGCATACATCGTCTTCGCCATCGCATTTTAAGTTCCCCAAATCGATTTGGGATTTCTGGGTAATTAGGGTTTTTTCTGGGTAAATAGAAGAGAATAACCTAATAATATAAGTCAATATATTCGGAATACATTTGAGAAAGACAGTTGGTTCAGTGGCTATAATCTCCTCTATCTATGCACTTCGACTGACGAGTTTGAGCTCAGGTGAGGGCAATTTTTTTTTAAACCAAACATACTTTCAAAACGACGTCATTTCTCTTAACGACAAAACTAACCTACGTTGATGGCGTTTAAGATTTCCATTTAAAAAGATAACGGAGTCCTTAATTGGCCAGTCAACTGTAAGTTGGTGATTAAAATTTTAATGTCAATGAGATTTCAGTCTTTATTTGGCGAGTCTAAAATGTAGGTTTCTTTTGGCAATTTCTGAAAAGTTGAGTTCCCAATGTAAATTTGCTTCTCTAGAACACATAGATTCCACCTGACTCCATTCTTACTCTATTCCGAAAAACATGTCTGGCGAATCAACGACTACATCCATGGAGAGCGCCGTCGCCGATAAGATCGTTTCAAAGGACACTGAAGCAACAACAGACATCGAATCTCAGATTCTCACGGCGATGCGTAACCGTGTTACCTATCTCAGAAATAAAGCAGAGTAAGAAACTGTTACTTCTTCATCTCTCTTCGTCTCTTTAGATTAATCACTGATGTTTGTTGAATTTGGTCAAAATGAAGATTATAAATGATAATCTAGGTTTTGTAAAATTGTGATTGTTCATTGTTTGTGCATAGTAAGGTGGAAAATCAAAATTAGGTTTAGTGATGATGTTAAGAGTTTAGTTTTGTATCTCATTCCCCTTTGAATTTAGTGAAATGAAGCGAACAAATGATAATCTAGGTTTTGTAAAACTGCGACTGTTCGAGTAGCCATAGATTTGTTTCATAGTGATCAAAATTAGGTTCTGGTGATGATGTTAAGATTTTTTATTTTTGTAGCTCATTCACGATTGAGAGTGTACGGAGATTGCTGGAGGAAGATATGGAATTGGAGATCTATGATTTGGATGTCCATAAGAGTTTTATTAAACAAAATTTGGTTCAGGTATGTTTTTTGCGTTGGTTAAATGTCAAATTTTGTATGAATTTAGAGAAGATTAATCGTTTTTTTTTTTGGTGTAACAGTGCTTAGAAAGTGCTGGTGATAATGATGAGACTTCAGAGAATTTTCAAAAAACTGAGAAGAGAGTTGATGTTACTCCTGTGAACGTCGCAAAGTTATCAAAAGGGGACAAGGCAAAAAAGGATGCTAAGGAAGATACGACATGTGATGATGATGATGAGAAAACGGAAGATTCTCCTCTGATGGGACTTTTGACAGAAGAAAACACATCCAAATCTGTAGCTGAGGGAACAAAAGATGAGGATAGCAAAGAGTTTTTGCAAAGTGAAATCAAGAGAGCCCTTCTCAAACGGCGTTCGTACATTAAGGCTAATGCAGAGTAAGTTGAATATGTCTCTTTTTGGATATGTTAGTTTATTGTCTTTAATGATTTTGGGAATGAAGTTTTCTTGGTTTACAAATCGCTTACTTTTGTTTCAGGAAAGTTACATTGGGTGTACTTCGTCGGCTTTTGGAACAAGACCTTAAGTTAGAGAAGTATTCACTTGACCCATACAAGAAATATATTAATGAAGAATTAGATGAAGTAAGTAATTAAAATTTTATTATGTATCTTATAAGTTATAACTGAAAGCCACAGTTTTCTAATAGCTTTTATTGACTAATTAGGTACTACAAGATCCTAAACCTTCACCTAAGACTCAGAGCAAAACTCTAACCAAGAAGGCCAAGAGCAAAACATCTAAAAACTCAGACAGTGAAGAAAGTTCTGATTCTGATGGTGAGGAAGACGAAGAATTCGCTGTAAAAAAGAAAACTGCTCAAAAAAGGAAATCACCAATGTCAGAAGGAACCAGAAAGCGGAAACGTGAAAATGAGAAAGTTGCATCTGTAAAGAAGACAAAACAGACAGATTCACAGAGTGACAGTAATGCAGGAGATAATCCATCTTCTTCTGAAAAATCTGTAAAGGTATTGCAGCTTTATTATAGTTCCTATCTTGAATGATCGAATCCTATTAGAACTGTGTACGATTAACACCGTTTGGTTTCTAATTTCTTATACCTTTCAACTGCAGAAACAGGAAACTGCAACAACTGTGAATGGGAAGCGTGTTGAGCATCTTAAATCAGTCATCAAATCTTGTGGAATGAGGTTTAAATCAAACCCAGTAGATCTTTAAAAAGCTAATTTTGTTCTCATACTCCAGGTTCTTGATTTTTTAATTTTCCGTGGCAGTATCGCTCCATCGGTTTACAGGAAAGCCAAGCAGGCTCCAGAGGAGAAACGCGAGGATACTCTGATAAAAGAACTTAAGGAGATACTTTCCAAAGAAGGGTTGTCATCAAATCCTTCCGAGAATGGTAATGTTATACATTTAAGAAGTTTCTTCAATAATTTTGACACTTGATGTTTGAAACTTATTGACAATCTATATGGCTTTACTCGGTGACAGAGATAAAAGAAGTAAAAAAAAGAAAAGAAAGATCAAAGGAGCTTGAGGGTATTGATACAAGTAATATTGTGTCGAGTGTAAGAAGAAGATCCAACACAATTTTTGTACCTCCTCCAAAGCCAGAAAAAACAGAAGAAAGCGAGAGCGATGAGTCAGAAGATTCTGAGAATGAAGAGGATGAGGAAGAAGACGAGGGTAATGAAGATGGCGGAGAGGGAAGTCAGTCTGAAGAGGAACCAAACACTGGTATGAATCTTACTTGTCTCAAGTAAATAATTTACATCAAATCTCAGCAAGATATGTTTTTAAATACCTGATGGTTGTTTGGTTTGGTTGCAGAGGATGGTGATGAAGATGAAAGAGAATGATTTTACAATCGTTGGCTTTGCTTAGCTTTGTTGCAGGATCAATGTAGCTTAGTGTCTCTATATGCTGTAGGAGAGTGGTGATATTTTGTACTTGTTTAAGTTACTCAGAATCATGACAATAGGATATTTATTTTAAGACATGTATATTTATAATCCTTGATTAGGTTTGAATTGAAAAGTTTAAAGTTGTTATGATTTTCAAAAAGAAAGAAAGGTTAACCAAACTCTCCGTTGATTTATTTACTCATCGTTAAACCAAGGCATCCGTTTTTTTTCTTTTTATTTTGCTTATTCAATTAGACCCACATTTTGTTCTAACATATGCACTATCTGATGTCCATAAATTGCAGGATCCAATACCAATATCATTGGTAGGCCTATTAGCTTTGATACCAATTATGAAAACAAGAACATGAGCGCACACAAAGTTTCACTAAGATTCAATAGCATGCTTAATTCTTAAAACATACACTATAATTCTCCTTTTCTTTTTTTTTTGCTTTAGAAAATGTTTTTGGGCCAAAGTTGGTACATATCACATGAATGCATGCATAACCTAGATCAGTCAATCTAGACACCGCAATGCTCGTAGGTATGTGCTTGTAGGTGCTATAATTAAAATCCATATGTATCCTATCTCATGCAATCACAATCAGACATTCATAATTATGTCATCATGCTCAATATGTTACCATAACTTCATATCTCTTACACCCCAACTTCAAATAATGCTAACTAGATCAAATCAAATACATCACAATATCTCTAGAAACACATATGAATCTACAGATCACATCTCCACCTTGGAAATGAAGTGGAATGCACGCTAGGGTTTACCACACCTCGTTATTGCGCCTCAGCCTCCACTAGCGGCTGCAGATGCTCTACTGCCGAAAGCACCGGCTCAGACTGCTTCTCCTTCACGTGGATCCACTCAATCATGTCTGCCTCTCTCTCCTTTCTCTATCTTTCTTTTATCGTTTTGAGGCACATATAGAAATCCTAAGCTTCTTTAGATACTTTCCCAAGCTAGACCCCAAAAACTTTTCCAAACCAGTTTTGGACTGTTACAACTTTTCCCCACTTAACTGGGCAACAAGGTTCCTTCTTAAAGTTATCACACTCGGCCTTACTATTCTCACTAGACATCTCAGAGAACTTGGTTCTCTATCTAGCACTCACCTCTTCGGGTCACCGGACTTGCAGAAATCCTCGGCACCTTGCACTTATCTTCTTTGGTATTCTCAATGATTACATGGTCCTCATGACTCCTTAATACTATGCTTTGACGTTCTTACAGACATTCCACTAGCTGTGCAATTCCTCTCTCACTTAGATTCAAACCAAACACTCAGGATGAAATAATAAATTTTTATTTTTTGTATGAATGTAAAATTATATTCACCAGAATTTTTTTTTTACATCAAGCTCAACATTAAAAGCAAAAGAGTTAGAAGATTTGAACGTTCATGCTCTAATCAAAAAAGTGATTTAGAGGCTACCGGTATGGAACAAATAGCGAAGACCACCCTCATAAACATGGAATCCCTTCATTTGGCATCTGCTTAGGCGGTTTCGAACCTCTTTATCAATAAAACCAGTAAGCTTTGCAGCCGGCATTGGAGCTGAGATGTGGTGTCTACCATTTCTTTCCCTCCATATGCTATAAAGAGAGATCTAAAATACATACCTCAGTACGAAAGAGTGAAATTGTGGCTTCGAAGAATCGGAGAGTAGAGGAAGAATGGCATCCCAACTTGTTGTGTATCTGTGACCAAGTAAGCCTCGAGTAAGGGCTGACCAAATGTGAGAAGAGTAGGAGCACGAGAAGAAGAGGTGGTCTCGACTCTCCACTCTTTTACTACAAAGAACACAACCCACACTAGCATCCACATTCCATTTGATTAAATTATGGCCTGCAGCAAGACAGTTGTGAATAGCAATCAAAGTTATTAAAGAATAAATGTTTTGGTTATTAATATTAAGAAATAAATCTCTAGAGAATCTGGTTCTTCAAAAAATAAAATAATAATGGAAATAAAATGAGAAAGATCATCAACTAGTTTGAAAGAAAATTGTATGATTTCTTAGTTCAATATTTTTGGCTATTTTTCGTATATAGTATTATATTAAGGGTTACATTCAAAAACAGTTACCTATTTATTATGTACTAGATGTATAGTCAACATTTAGTTCCAAAAAAATGATCAAACACTACAAATTAATATCATGCACAATGACAGAACTATAAATTAACTAATTAATTCAGTTTTAGTAAATACAATACTTCCGTTTCTGAAAAAGAGTTATTCTAGAGTAAACATTTTGTTTTACAAAGAATGTTATTTTAGATTTCCAATATAATTTTTTAAAAAAAACAAAAAAAAACTAATTTATCCTCTATTGAAAGTTAAAACTCTTTAAATTTAAGTCTATATCATCTTAATAGTGACATACTAAATATGAGCAAATCTGTATAACTAATAGTTTTCTTAATTTGTGTGAAAAATGTCAGAATTGCATTCTTTCACAAATAGAGAGAGTAGTAGTCAATTCTAAATCTCCATGAATCGTCAGCATTATCTGCTTCTTTCGCTAGAACAAGTGTATGAGATCTTCTCTTTATTTCATACCTCTTTAATATATCCGACCATTAGTTTTCTTTACATTCCTAACAAAATAATATAAAATTCAAAAATAGTTAGATCAAATTAATGACTGATGACGCCAAGAAAATAAGTAAAACTTTTTTGGGTAGAAAATGATAAGTCAAGAGCTATTAGTTTGAAGAAAAAGAGGTTAGGGCTGATGAAAAAAAGTGAAAAACCTAATCATATTATGTGATGTAAGGGCAACTACAGGGGTTAAGGGCCATCACAAATGATGTTTTTGTAGTAGGCAGTCAGAAAATAGCTTATATGGTATGGAGTTTTTGTTGTAAAATACTACTTTTGTCCCGAGTAATAGTAGGTTCTAGGCTCAGACGGATCCAACAAGAAAATTCATTGATCCATTAAGTAGTGGCTTTCATTCTCTTAAAGTAATCTTAATCTGTCTTGTTGCTTCAACAATGAGATATCTAGGAAAACCGATAAAGCATCCAGAAGGATTAACATTGGTATTTTAACATAAACTAAAAGTATGTAGTATATAAAGCTGCAAGTGCACAGAATACACAATATGTAGTATATAAAGGTATCAATCCCACAAGGACTAGAGTAACACTACAAATTTGTGATGTACAAACAGAGCTAAGATGAAACTATTGGGGGGGGGTTCTGTAAATTTTCACGATGAAAACTAGTAAATGCAGTACGTAGGAAAACAGTTTAAATCAATAAGAGGAAAGCGTTGGGCTCAAGAAATCTCAGGGTTCAATGATCAAATAGGAAGTCTAACTGGACTAAGATATAACTAATGAATATAGCAGAACTCAAAACACTACTAACAAATTAACCACACTTTCACATGCATTAACTATCTTAACATGAACTCTTAGTAAGATTTCATGCTAGCAATCCTAACAAGTTCGATATGTTCACCTAGATGCCTTAACATCAATTTTTTGTTGGCTAAGGATACTAAGCCTATAATCTATTGATTTCGAGAACCTAATCAATGGTTCGTTGTATCAGGTATATCTGTAGATCATTCGCTAGATTCGTCAACTTAACTCATGCATAGAGATCATAGAAGATAGAGAACTGATTCATTAATCCTAATCTATAATGACAACCTAATTAATCATTGAATCCCTTGAATAGATCTCTATGCCCAACTGGTGGATTACTCAGATATAATCAAAGAAACCATGATAAGAAAATATAATATGATGATTGCATAAATAAATCTAAAGTAACAATGAAAAGGGGTTCAAAAATCACTTTGAAAGAGTAAGAGATTTTGTCTCCCCAAAGCTACGAAAATATGAAACTAAGGGGCTGTTATTGGATTGAGTTTTTACATGATTTTAATGGATTTTAATTTGCAGTTATTCTAAAATCCAATTAGTGGGTTTTGATGAAATGACAACACTCAAATGTGGGTTCTTAAATCTACTACTAAACTTTTTGTATGGATTACCTTGTATTTGGAAATCATTGAAAATAAAATAACTATCTAATATTTTCAAAATAGTTATAACAAAATATAACATTCATCAAAACGTTTATAAGAAAACAAAATCCATAAATTTCAATATAAAATTATCTTCGAAAAAAAAACTAAAAACTTTATCTCCATATCTAGTTTTTATTATTAGTTGCATCTCTCCACATTGTCTGGGCCATTGTTTCTCTCAATATGTTTGCAATTTCTTTTTCTTGATCTTGAGTCCCAAAATCTTCTTCATTGTTTTGAAAATCATCGAATGATATGTTGTCTTCCATGTTTTCAGCATCTTCTTCAATAGAAAATTCATCGGACCGACAATGCGTGCGAAGGAAATTATGTAAGGTTGCACAATCCAGTACTACTTATGGTTGTGTTTTAAAAGAAAATGGAGGAGCAGGTTTAAATATCAAAAACCATGACTTGAAAACGCCAAATATCCTCTAAATCACATTTCTTAATGACGCATGACGATGATTGAACAATTCATGCGGAGTTTCAGGATCGCAACCTTGGCCAGTAAAATCTTGGAGGTGATACCTAGTAGCTCGAAAAAGAGCAAAAAATTTGGGTCTATCGCAAATCCACAATCAGCTAAATAAAATTTTCCTGATAGAAAAAATATATGTAGATTTTAGCTTATAGTTTAATACATATAATTGTTAGCTTATCATTTAGTATCCGAAATTACCTGGTGGAACCACAAATTTATTAGTCCTCATTAATGCATCATATAGAACTTTCAAATCATAAGAATGTATATGAACTCCACATCAAAGTTGCAAACAGCAAGTACATTATGTGATATTACTCCTTTTCGATTTCGGTAGCTAGCAGCATCACGGATAGGTACCATAGCATGTATGTGTGTACCATCAATTGCTCCCAAAAAATCATAAATCAAGTGTAGTATGATTTATTATTCTCCAAAACACAATAATAAACAAAGAAAAATATATAGAAACTGAAAACACATTTACTTTAAAATAAGGATAAAATCTTGTACTCTCTCTTATTTTTTCAGCTACATAAGGTTGGGTTTGGCCGACAACCTTGTAGAAAACAAAAGAGAGAAACTAGTTAAAAAATAGATGAGTGTGATTATAAATAATATATTACGAAAACAAACAAAGCATCATTAAATTAAAATCAAAGGACGTAAAATAATAAATGGAACTTGGAAAAAGAATAAAAAATATAATATTTATGTCACCCTCGTTCTCATTCTTTGTGTTATCACGGGCCCGCCAAATGTAGTTTCAATATTAAAATTTATTTTAAAACTATAAATAGGATTTAAACTCTTTGTGACTGAGGTTTGACATGTCTTAACTCTTCGGGTTTTCACCTTCCAAATGGCAAAATAGATTGTCTTGATTATTGTCCAAGGTGAATCTTGACTCTTCCAGCTTTCCATAGATATTAAGGACTCCGGATTTGGTTCATGGGAAGGTCTTCAACTGATGTCAAACCTATGATGCACTGAAACTGTCCACAAATGGGGTTTAACGGTCTTTATGCCCTTTATGCTCCAAAGCTCCCAAATGTCTCCAAGAAGTGGAAATGGTAGAAAATGGCCTTGACGTTTCTATAATCACTTGTTTCTTCATTGAAATCCTAATACAAACATAAAATATGGGCAAAAATACGATGTTATCAACTTCTCTAAACTTAGACTTTGCTTGTCCTCAAGAAAATAAGAAAGCTAAAGCCGGTGGAGAGGTTTGAAAATCGCGGAAACTCATCTATGATCAGCGACAATGCCCAAAATAAATACCCTGCAGACTCATTACTACAGAGATTCACGTCTGAAAAGAGGTTATGGTGTAAGGGTGGAAACCACAAAAAATAAGTGGCCATTCAAGATCAGAGACTGATAAAAGGGATAAAAAGTCATGAATGTGCTATTCAGTTCCCTAATCTAATACCTCCAATGAGAAATATTTAAAGTCAATATTAAGGTTAAAATAAAATGGAGTTAACATCAGATCTAACCGTGCTCTCCATAGGATGAAACTTCAGGGAGAGAGGTCATGGGTGAGGTTTTAGGTATTCTCCGTTAATTAGCGAATCCTGCTAAACTTGTCTTTAGGGAATAAATAAGAACATATAGTAAGTCGAATGCATCATGTCCTATGGTCATCATTTCCTATAAACTTTGACTCAATAAAGCCAAAACAAAATCGATATATGACTCAAGAGAAATAAAAATTTAAATAAAAATGCGTAAGTAAACGGAAAAACGTTCCCCCCAAACTTAAATCACACTATCCCCAGTGTGAAGAAATCTAGAAAAGACGGGAAAATAAAATAGACGAAGATAAAATGCATAAAAGGTAAAGATCGAACGAGTGAACCTCGACTTCTCAGGAGGTCCTGGTGCTCGGTGGGGGACTACTTATGATGTATGGGTTCTAAATTCATTCCTGTTACCTCCGGGCATTTTCCTCAGGAAGGTACTATTACTAGTGGATATTGAATCTCCGGTGGTTCTGATAGCTTCGACTTTCGTCTGATGGTACGGTCCATGTGGTGTAGGCCTTAGATTACGCAAGTCCAATCCTCGGTTAGCAAATCTGTCTCAATTATTACTCATAAAATATTCCAAGTATTTGTTGAATATTCAATCCTAGATCATTTGCTATGGAACATGGAAGTGGAGTTGCGGATTGGGTAGGTCGGGGAAAGGTGTGATCTTCAAAGCTGACAATCTCAAAATCCAAACTTCCTTTTCAAAAATTTCCTCAATCATTACTGTCAAAATACTTGACTTTATCATCAAATCTTCGTAGATTTCGTAGTCGAAGAACGGTTCCAGCTGCTTTCATGACGTTGAAAGTTGATATTCTTCAAATCTGAGCTCCCTTTTCCAAAATTTCTTCAAGCAAAATCTTCAAAATTCCCAACTTCCTGGTGGATATCAGATGATGCCTCTTTTGTACGAGTAGATTTGATTTTTGCATACCCCTTTGTGAATTCCATAGTCGTGGATCGGTGCGATGCTCAAACGATGAATCTAATCTAGACCTCGTTTTTGGAATCTTTTCGAGTATTACTCTTGAAATACTCCATATAGTACTGAGTATTCAATCATTGATCATATGCTCAGGTGGATTCAAAAATTCTCGAACAAACTTGCTTCACATGGTCACGGCTTAGTGTAGTCGGCCATGGTTGCTCTTCTCGGTCATGGATATGGTTGATGGTGTCTGGGAAGTGTGCTTGTCACTGGGAATGTGTGTAGATAACTCTGGAATGCTCCGTAAGATCAAAGATCGCTCAAAAATTTCGGACTTCCTCAAGAACCTAGGTCACGGGCTTCGTGATCGGGGTTGGGTTTCATGTCATGGCAACTCGTATTGGGAACAAAGTTTGCTCAATGGGGACTTTCAGCATCGGTCACATGCGGTATGATCGGTCTGTCGCCTTTTGTATTCATTGGTCAAGTGAGTTTGACCGGTCTTGAGGTGGTACTTGCCACTTGATGCAATCTCTTCAGTTCCTGCTCAAACCTCGGTCACTAGCCTCGTGACCGAGCTTAGCTCTCTTGGTGACCTCGGTCACGGGTTTTGTGGCCTAGGTAAATCCTACTCGACTTTCTTTCTTTTTCTTCTTTTCTATTATTATTATTATTAATTTTTTTTTATGAAAAACCTGAAATAAAACATGCAAAAATCAAAATCGGTGCAAGTGTTACTACTACTTGCAGCAAGGTTTTCGATGAGAGCTCGTCCTTCTAGAACAGTCTTAGTAGTGAAATCTCTATTGCTGGCTGTGTCGAGTGAAAGCTGAAACTTGGGATGTAAACCTCTATAGAAAGTACTTAGAAGATTACCTCCACTGAAGCCATGGTGAGGACAATCATGTTCGTAGTCCTTAAAGCGTTCCCATGCTTAATAGAAAGATTTGACCGGTCCTTGTTGAAAGCTTTGAAGTTTGTTCCTAAGAGAGTTGGATCTTGACTTCGTGTAGAAGTGGTTGAGAAAGGTTGCTTACATCCTTCCCAAGTAGTGATCGATCCTGGGGGTAATGACTTTAACCATCTATGAGCCTTGTCGGCTAGAGAGAAAGGAAAAAGCTTACACTTCAAATAGTCTTTGTGTGACGACCACACCTTTTTTTTTTTTTTAACACAAGCAGTTACTCAATACTAAACGCCCATACATTTAATATTCTCCGAGCAATTACAAAAAAACAATGATAGCATTTAATTTACACACCCGACCACGCAGGTCAACAGTTCTACCGGTTCTATCAATCCTACGAAAGCTACAAAAACCGCAAAACTACCGGGTCCTAATCATCCCCTCCTCACCGCCTCGATTCCACGATCACGTCTTATCTTTACCTGCATCGACAAAAGTGATGCATCAACATTTGGTAAACCAAATGCTGAGTGAGATTGATCCTCCCAACAACAGATTATATGAAAGCACCACACAATCAAACAACCACAACAACATTAAATAATAACACCAAATATTACTTCAATCAATCAGCTAACCATGCTAAACTCATGAAAAACTAATCAAACACAGCCATGACTAACCACCTATCCATTCCAAACCTCAAAAAATGCTAAAAACACAAATATGCTTCACAAAACTCAAGTCTGCTCAAGTCTGCTTCACAAAACTCAAGTCTAGTTAAGTCTGCTTCACAAACACACAAGTCTGCTTCACAAAACTCAAGTTTGCTCAAGTCTGCTTCACAAACAGACAAGTCTGCTTCACAAAACTCAAGTCTGCTTCACAAACACAGAAGTCTGCTTCACAAAACTCAAGTCTGCTCAAGTCTGCTTCACAAACACACATCAAACAACAAGGGAAAGACTCCCACAAGTCATGGAATCACCAAGAAACCACAACACTCACTACACTAAATCAAGCATAAGAACTCACAATCAAAGCTTAACAAGGCATAGCAAGCAACAACCATGCTTCTCTAACAACCACAAGCTTAGCAAACACCTACTAAAGCTCTACAATGACCCATGGAATTCACCAAGAACCCATGAAAATCACAACACCAAATCAAGCATAAGAACTTACAATCAAAGCCTAACAAGGCACAACAAGCAACAACCATGCTTCTCTAACAACTATAAGCTTAGCAAACACCTACTAAAGCTCCACAATGACCCATGGAATTCACCAAAAACTCATGAAAATCACAACACCAAATCAAACATAAGAACTCACACTCAAAACTTAACAAGGCACAACAAGCACAAATCTATGGTTCCCTAACCACCACAAGCTTAGCAAACTCTAGCTAAAGCTCCCCACCTAACCAAGAGGCTTCCAAGCATCCTAGCAACACTACAATGCCTATCACAACCCCACAAGCCCCCACACAAGGCTTAATATTAACCTTTGGTCATAAACTCACCTTAGCCAAGGATGAATCTAGCTCTAGACAACCTCCTCAAGCTCTAGAAAGATCTCTCTTTCCTCCCCAAGCTCCACACCTAAAGATGCTCCCCCAAGCCTTCCTTTTCCAAGCTTCCCGAGCTTCACACGCACAAGATCCTCACAAGGTCCAAGCTTCTCACAAGCTCTCCAAGCCTCTCTCTCTTCTTCTCTCTTCCCCAAGCTCACTCTCAAGCTCCAAAGCTTTCTCTTTCAGCCATAAATGGCGACAAGGAGAAGAAAAGAAGGAGAAGAAACCAATTTAGCTTTTGCCACTTATTTGAGAAAAATTCCACAACTTTCAAATCGACTTATGACACCCTCGAAAAAAATCTAAATTAATTATTTCCACCCTATAATTAATTTATCAAGACTTGTCTAAGGTTCATAAACTCGAAAGAACTTCCAAATTAATTAAATAAATTAATTAATTTATGGGACATGGGTGTTACACTTTGGATACTCCATTTGTACTTGTAGTACTGCAGATTTCTTGAAAGAGATCGATGTGATCCATAGGATGTTCCGTGGTAAGACCATAAAACTGGGTTTTCTTTACCAATCCAATGATTTGAGGCTTAATCTCGTAGTCACATCTTGGTTGGTTAGGGACTCATATCGCAGCTCGATGTTGAGGATATTGATTTGGAACGTCAAAGTTGGCTATGGTACGGTTCAGATTGGCATGTCTCAGAGGGTGCACATAAGCTTGTATAACACCTACATTGGCATGATGTTGTGCATTAGCAGCATCAGGAGGCTGGTGAGGAGCATTAAGGTTATCTCCCACGCCTAAAGGATCAGCTTCTCGTGGAGCTTGATTGCGGACCTCCAGAGGGTCGGCTTTTACTTCAACAGGTACGTAGATGGGGTTGTCATCCTCATCATGCATCGGCTATCCATCAGTGTCAATGGCAGCATTTCGTCGATCGATGTCAAGGTCACCTTGTTTGTTGTTCCTTAACTTGGCCATGAGTTGTTGTCTCTAAAGTTATCTAAGTTCACGTTCTAGTCGGTCAATATCTTGGATTGGAGTCATGTCCTGAGAGTTTTGGCTCCTTGTCATTTACTGCAAAATCCAAAAACAAAAACAAAAACTCAAAAGGAAATAGAGGTTATCGAGAAACAAAAGAGATGAAAGTAAAATAAAATTGAAATATTCAAATGAAATATTCAAAGTATCTTAGACGAGAGTTCTTATCAAATTCAAAGGCAGCTAGTATACTCTCCCCGGCAACGGCACCAAAAAGTTGATGTGTCTCAGGTTTTCCTTTAGAACAAGACAATGATGTAGCTACAAGTGCAGAGCAAAATCAGTAGTAGTACTTAAGGTATCGATCCCATAGAGAGTAACAACTATGCAAATCGAATTCAAGCAAAGAAATCTAACTAAGACAAAATATGAAAGAGGATTTGTTTGGTGTTTTCATATCAATGATGCAGTAAGTTAATCGGTTGTAAAATATGATGATAAAGGTGTTGGGTATTTAAGGGGTTATCTCAAGGTTTCCATGGTTCTCAACAATTCAAGTGAAAGATCAATATGCAATATGTTTTCATCATAGGTTCTCAACTACGAACACAGATAAACAAACAAGCCATAGTTCATGAAATGAATGTCGTAAGTCTTTGCACCCCGTTACTCAACTTACGCAGGCTACGGCATACATCGACCAGCAGGATAAACAAGTTCGATAAGTTCACAAAGCCCCATAACTCAACTTACGCAGGTTATGACGCGAAGCTTCGGTAACACTAGTTCCGAGAAGTAGGTTTACGAGGGTAGCGCTCCATTCTCTTAGCTCAGTGCTTGGTGATCAATACAAGCAACATGAATTATGTAAAAGATGTCCCAAGAGAACTCAAACAATATATGAATATCAGATCTAACGACCTAAATGAATTAAACCATGCATCTCCATCGATATCACACCATTAAACCCAATAAAGAGAATCACTCGCTCATGATGCAAAGAAACACAATAGATATCATGAAGAACAACATCATAAACGATTCACATAATCAAAGAGGGTTCAAAAGAAATTTCTCTAGACGTCACAGAAGATAACTTGTCTCCCCAATAAGTGAATAAGAGTAAAAGAGATGAGAAACAATGATGAAACTCCAAAGGGCGACTTCTAGGGTTTTGGAGGCGAAAAAGGAGGCTCTCGTGGAGACGTCCTAGGGTTGCGGCTGATGTGTGAATGTGTGGAGATTCTCCAAACTCACTTTCTCTTTCAAAGAGTGGAAGCCCCGCTCCTCTTTTTCTCCTTAAGAGGCGGTATATATAGGCTCTGTTTTGGAATTAGGTCAAAATTATCAAAACGACGTAGTTTTGATAAGTGCAAGGACAAGGTTCCAACTTTGGTCACACTCCTTGTGACCGAGGTTTGACATGTCTTCACTCTTCAGGTTTTCACCTTCCAAACGACTGAATGGATTGCTTTAATTCTTGTCCGAGGTGAATCTTGACTCTTCCAGCTTTCCATAGATATAAAGGACCCCGGATTTGGTTCATGGGAAGGTCTTCAACTGATGCCAAACCTATGATGCTTTGAAACTGTCCACAAACAGGTTTTGATGGTCTTTATGCCCTTTTTGCACCAAAACTCCCAAATGTCTCCAAGAAGTTGAAATGGTGGAAAATGGTCTTGAAGTATCCATAATCACTTGTTTATTCATTGAAACCCTAATAAAAACATATAAAATATGAGCGAAAATACGATGTTATCAACTCCCCCAGACTTAGACTTTGGTTGTCCTCAAGCAAACAAGAAAGCTAAAGTCGGTAGAGAGGTTTTAAAATCGCAGAAACTCATCTATGATCAGCGACAATGCCTAAAATAGATACTTTGCAGACTCATTAGTACAGCGATTCACGTCAAAACTTTCTCACTATAGACTCACATCATTCTCAACTCCGGTCCATTCATCTCAAACCTACAAAAAAGCTTAGTATTCACACTTCTGTTAACTCCTTACATTCATTAAAGGTTGCGTGAGATTTCTCACTAGAAAGTATCATTCAGGGTGGACGACGCTTGGTAAGAAAAGGGCTTTTTGGTGTTTAAGTGGTGGATTTAAAGTGTTTATGGCTTACCGAGGACTCGAAGGTGCAGCAATGTCACAGAGCCGCAAGAGAGTATAAACCCATTGATGTTCACAGTTTTCAACCACTTCTTCGCGTAACACCTCACTCTTTTATTTTTTTTCTTCTTTTAGTTCCCCTAGACGTAGATTTTTCTGTGGGGTAACAACTCCATATCTTCTATTCTTTATAATCTTTCTTCCTCGGAATCACATGTGCTATGAGATTTTATTTCGTTTCTGTTTCCTTTCCTTTCTTTTTTTCTTTTGGGGAAACGGTACGTAAATTCACATGAGTCTCATAAGCACGAAATAAGTACCTTTTGATGTTGAATTCCGAGGCCCAATAATTTGTAGACCAATTCGTAACCATCTCTTCTATATTTTCCGAAGTCTTCATCTTCAGTGGTTGGAAAGCTATGTCAGAAATTTCTCTCTCACGTTTCTGCACATATCTGCCAAACGAGAAGGAAAAAGAGAATGATATGAGGTCTGAAAAGAGGTTATGGTGTAAGGGTGGAAACCACTAAAAAATGAGTGGCCATTCAAGATCAGTAAAAACTGATAAAAGGGATAAGAAGTCCTGAATGTGCTGCTCGTTTCCCTCATCTAATACCTCCAATGAGAAATATTTAAAGTCAGTATTAAGGTTAAAATAAAATGGAGTTAACATCAGATCTAACCGTGCTCTCCATAGGATGAAACTGCAGGGAGAGAGGTCCTGCGGTGAGGTTTTAGGTATTGTCCATTAATTAGCGAATCCTGCAAAACATGTCTTTAGGGAATAAATCAGAACATATATTAAGTCAAAAGCATCATGTCATAGGGTCATCATTTCCTATAACCTTTGACTCAATAAATCTAAAACAAAATCGATGAATGACTCAAGAGAAATAAAAATTTGAATAAAAATGCGTAAGTAAACAGATAATTGTCCCCCCCCAGACTTAAATCACACTGTCCCCAGTGTGAAGAAATCTTGAAAAGATGGGAAAATAAAATAGACGAAGATAAAATGCATAAAAGGTAAAGATTGAATGAGTGAACCTCGACTTCTCAGAAGGTCCTGGTGCTCGGTGGAGACTGCTCAAGATGTCCGCGATCTAAAGTCATTCCTGGTTCCTCCGGGCATTGTTTTCAGGAAGGTGCTATTACCAGTGGATATTGAATCTCCGGTGGTTCTGATAGCTTCGACTTTCGTTTGATGGTACGGTCCATGTGGTGTAGGCCTTAGATTACGCAAGTCCAATCCTCAGTTAGCAAATCTGTCTCAATTATTACTCATGAAATATTCAAGTATTTGGTGAATATTCAATCCTATATCATTTGCTCGAGTCGAATAGTGTATGGAACATGGAAGTGGAGTCGCGGGTTGGGTTGGTCGGGGAAAGGTGCGATCTTCAAAGCTGACAATCTCAAAATCCAAACTTCCTTTTCAAAAATTTCCTCGATCACTACTCCCAAAATATTCGAATTTATCATTAAATCCTTGATCATTGATAATTTGATTGGGCGAATTTGATTTGGGGTAAGTCTTCGTATATTTCATAGTCGCGGAACGGTTCCAGCTGCTTTTATGATGTTGAAAGTTGACATTCTTCAAATCTGAGCTCCCTTTTCCAAAATTTCTTTGAGCAAAATCTTCAAAATACCCAACTTCCTGGTGGATATCAGATGATGCCTCTTTTGTACGAGTAGATTTGATTTTTGCACACCCCAAAAGTGTGTGCATCAGTATCATCTCCTAAACCAACAACATTTTTCCAGTCACCAAACCAACGTCAAATATGATCTGTAAATCCTCATAATCATCAAATGTTTCATCACACATTTTGGTCTTACTTGGATGTGCCTATGAATAAATTTATAAACTATTATTAACTTTTAAAATGAATTTTCATAACAAAATTAAAATATAAAAACAAAATAAATTACCTTTTCGTAATCATCCCACACATGGCTAGGAGCTGTAAAGTTTCCATAGTGTTTGTAATTTTTCTCGAATACAATTGAAGAATTCAAAGTGGGCAAGATTTTTTTTCTCCACAGTCATCTTGCTTATACAACCACTTGCATCATGCCAACTATGTTTGATACATTCGGTGAGGAGTTTTATTAACATTTTGGTTTCTCGTGAATTCCAATGTTCATATGATCCTTTTGCTTTTTTCTTGTTGTTGCGAATCTCCCATCTTACTTCTAGTAAAATGACATCCTATTATACTTCGAAGGAATTGAAATATTTATTATAGTTTTAGTCAAATGACATATTACATGTGTATTTGTATTAGATATATACCTATAAAAATAATATATAATATCAAAGAAAACATATCAATTATTTAATATGTAGTTTTTTCTCTTGACAAAAAAAAATTACTTATATATATATATATATATAATACTATGCACACGAGTTTTTGCTATGCACCTCTTTAAAATATATATATATATATATATATATATATATATATATATATATGAAGGTGTAATGTATATAATATATATATATATATACACATATACACATAATATAAATTCACATATACCACAAATAACTCTATCAAATTTCAATTATTGCATGCAAACGAAATAATTATTTAGAAACGGTGGCAAAAGATTCACGAGAAGAGAGTAGGAAAATAATTGCAGAACTGAAAAAAAATCATTGCATGCTGTGAATCCAGAATTGAGATCATATGTGATAGGAAAATACCACAAAAAATTTGAAAATAAACAATGATATATAAATCGTAATATACAAAATCGATATGAATAATTACAGATAACTTTTAAAGAGATAGTAAATAGAACATTTACCTTTCTTTCCCAGAGTTCAGAGTTCTTCTTGTTTAAAGTTTCTTTTTGTTTTATGTTCTACGTTGCTTTCTAGTTATATAGAAAAAATTATTAGATATTTTGAGATTGAAGATTTGATTAGAATCAATCATATCTGTCAAAGGATATTTGATTGATCAAGATTATATCTGTCATATATTTCACTCTTAACTCTGATTTATACGGTTTCCATGTATATGCTCTCAACCTCTGTATAACCATGTAAATGTATATGTCCTCTATCAATAATAATTATCATTCACAGATTCATTGTACAAAATACTCGATCTTCTAACTGTTGACCAATAATCTTGTTCATCGATAGAACATATAGAATATCCGATTATGATAAATTAAAAAAAAAAAAATCTGAAAATGCAATCTATTATATTTCCAATGATATTCAATTTCCACAGGGTCAAAATTTTACACTGATAATTATTTAAGTTAAGAAAATTTTATTCTGATATTATGAGAATCTCCAGAAGTAATTGGGAGAGCATGAGGAGAGATGAAATAAATTAGGAGTGCACTTATCTTTTCCGTCACTTGTCCCGAGAGAACTCCAGAGTTAAGTGTGCTTAGGCTGGAGTAGCACTAGGATGGGTGACCTACCGGGAAGTGATTGTCGGTACCGTGTGAGTGAGGCCAAAACATGGGGAAAGATCATGTGGTGATTTGTAGGGATAGTAACAAGTCTGTAAAGTCTCGGGAGATAACAAACCAGCCGTCAGACGAGGGTGAGTGCAGTACCTAGAGGGGACGTCGAGTGCTCACGAGCCCTGGATAGGGCGTGGGGCCCCTAGAGGTCGTGGAGGTGCTCACGGACGGAGGCGGTCGGGGCGTTATAAGTGGTATCAGAGCTCTAGGTTATGTCAAACCGGTTCTGACCCGGGAGGCAGTCCTGAGGGCGATGGGTGCGCAACGAGGACGTTGCGGTCTGTTAGTGGGGGTGAGTTGTAACATCCCGGTTTCTGAGAAAAGGTTAAGAGATTTGATTTGGCTACCTATATCACCAAAGTGCACTTATCTTTTCCGTCACTTGTCCTGAGAGAACTCCAGAGTTAAGCGTGCTTGGACTGGAGTAGCACTAGGATGGGTGACCTACCGAGAAGTGATTGTCGGTACCGTGTGAGTGAGGCCAAAACATGGGGAAAGATCATGTGGTGATTTGTAGGGATAGTAACAAGTCTGTAGAGTCTCGGGAGATAACAAACCGGCCGTCAGACGAGGGTGAGTGCAGTACCTAGAGGGGACGTCGAGTGCTCACGAGCCCTAGATAGGGCGTGGGGCCCCTAGAGGTCGTGGAGGTGCTCACGGACGGAGGCGGTCGGGGCGTTATAGTTCCCCTTTCTATTTTAGAGTTTTTATTCACATAGAAAGCTGCACAAGACCATGGAGATCTTGACTTTGAAATTAAATTTTTATTTAAAAGTTCTAAAATTACTTTTTTGCAATGATTGTTTTTCAATGTTTAAAGTTTTTTGTAAATTTCGATTTTTTAGAATAGTATTCTGGTTTACAATTTCCTGCACATGACTTTTTATTTGTAGGATCCATTTCAAATTGTTTGCAAAAGAACCCTAACTCTATTTTTGTTCTTTTAAGTTCCCATTTGAGGTGTTTTTGGAGTTTTAAATCTTGACAGATTTTAAGACCTTCTTGTTGGACAAGACTAACTAATTCACCGTAAGTGAAATAGTCATAATCTATTATTTGGATGCCACTAGATTCTCTAATTTTAGTTCTGACCTTTTCTCCTAAGAGTGTTGGTAGACAAGCAAGAAATTTTTCTTTCCAGAAGGGTTGATTTGAATCTTGCCGGAGTAGGACTCTAGTGAGGAAGGGGTTTTTATACCATTGGAAATCACTTAATTTTTTTTTTTTGGTGGATAGAAATCACTTAATTTTTTACATTTAAGATTTGAAAGGAGTTCAGCGTTTTTGTCCCTAAGGACAGAAGGATCTCCTATGAAATGAAGGGTTATAGCTAAGACTAGGGTTGATACTGCATTTTGTTGTGTATTTCCAAAATTATCTATAATTGGCATTCGTTCTTCATCCATTTTTATAGCATCAAGAATTTCTCCTTGTTGCTGGTTATTTAGATAGTTATCCCACCATCCTTTAAGCTGTCCTGAAAAGCCAGCTATAAGGAGTTCAGCTACCGTTTTATCTTCATTGCCTATTTGTGTTCTATAAGCGTTTGCAGCCATGGTCATTTTTTGTAGAAAATTTAAAATGTTATATTCAGATATTCTATCTAGATTCCAGTCATAGACTAAAGAAGAGCTAAACCTAGATTGTTCGATTGGCTGAATTTGTCCTAGATCTGGTGCAGCTATTATTTGATTTTTAAGATTGTTTCTCCAATCAAGACGGTTTATTCTATTGTTTGAAAATTTTTCTATGGTTTTATCGGAATCTGATTCAAGACATAGGGTATTTATTCGAATATTTGAACTTTGTGTTTCGAGATTTCTAGGATTTCTTTGGGCTTTAGAAGTTGGGGTATCAGGGACATCGTAAGCTTGATGCTTACTATTTTCCCCTATTTCTATATTGCTCATTGGCTTTGAAGAGCTCGTATGAATTCTATATTCGTATTTTCGCTTTTAACACTATTTTTTGAAATTTGAAACGGTTTGAAAATTGAAAGTTTTAGTTTTTTATTAGATGGAGTTTCATTTGGGTGATTTGTTTGTTTTAGAATTGTTTTCTCAATCCTATCAAGTTGTTTACTTATTGTGCCATGATTAGTGTTTGAAAAATTGTTTTGGAGAATGATGTTCTTGACATTCGTCTTATCATCTTCTTGAGGGATTTTAAAAGGAATTGCTTCGATCGGTTTACCCGATAACTCAAGTTTTATTCCTTGTTGAGGGGTGATTTGAATGAATTATTTTCCCATTAGTAATTGTTTCCCATTCACATCCTTTGTTTCGATTGGTAATAGGATTTGCAGTTTTTAAAAAAGGATTATAAATGTTATTTTCTTTTGTATAATCTTCAAACCAATTAAAAAATAAAATTTGAACTCTGTTTTTGTTAAGGTATTCATAATATTCTTCTTGTATTTTTTCTTTGATTTTTGAAAATTCTTTGAAAAACCTATTTCTTTGTTGTAAATTATTTTTTGAATAGAATTCTTCTCGCAAAATATTTTTATTTATCTCAAAATCTTTTTCTAAAACATTTAGTTCATTAGCCATATCAGTGATAGCTAAAAAAGTTGGGCTTGTTGGTTCTGATTTCGTGACAAATTCATTTTGTTTAAGACTAGTTCTTAACGTATAGACCGGTTTTGGAATCTGTGTTCGAAAATCAACATTTCTCAAGATTGAATTTGGAACATCAGAAGTTAAGAATCATGGTTGGAATCTGGGTTCTTGAATTGGATAATTACGACCTATTTGGGAGACTCTTCCTAAGTCTATTGTATTCATATTTGAAGAGGATTCATAGATGAGATCATCCTCAGTATTTTTCTCATTATGTCTAATGAAAGAAAGCTTTACTTTTCCGTCATTAGATTGTTCCATATTTTTTAAATGTAGGGAGAGATCGTGGATACACCTAAAAACCCAGATAATTGAGTGTACACACGATCCTCTCCATGTGGGTTTTATCAAAATGTGATTACAATAGAAAAATACTTTTTTGTTGAAAATGATCTGTATTTCATGATTGAAAAGTTTTTTTGGGAAAAACCAGTTTTTCAAACCATACAATTCTGAAAAAACCGTTTTATTTTACCAAACAATTTTGGAAATCACAGAATCAGTTACTTTCAAACATAATTTTTTGGACGAAAGTCACACGGCCCCTACTTATTCGACTTTTAAAATTTATGAAATCATTTCCCCAAGAGATTGGGATTATGATCTCAATGATAATATAAAGTTTCCAGAAGATTGTTCGAATTATTCTTGCTACAATGTTCCATTCAATTACTGGGATTATTGCCAAGCTTGGTACAATGCTTTCCTTATTCAATCCCCCAAACACAAATACACGTGGTTGATCTTTTTCGACACCGCATGTAACCTATTTAAATCTCCTCTCTGGTTTAATCAATGGTGGAACAACTTTGGTTCCGTCATAAACATTTTCAAGCCTCAGATAAATAAATCCTTCCAAATCTCTAAATCCAGTTTCATACCATCTGAAGATGAAAAAAATTTCCCGGCTTGGCCCTTTTTCATTCTAATTTCCATTTGCCCTGGGTTTTCTCATGGACTTTTGAATTTTCGGATGATACAATACCAATTATCAGACGAATATTTAAAGTTAAATGGTGGGATAAATACAGAATCCCCTCGAATTTATATCCTTCAAATATCTCTGAATGGATTAGATCACAAAATTCCAAAACTCTTAATCCACCAGCCCCACAAAAATTAATCCAAACACCAGAAATGACTCTCTTCCTAGCCCAAAAATCAAAAATGATGTTGATGTTAGAAGCTGCAAATTCAGAAGAAGAAATCAAATCAATCTCGCTGCGATTTCTACCGACGATATCAACACAAAACTCCCAAGCATCCGGAAGTAAACCGGAATTAGACGAAGATGATATATAATAATAAATAAAAAAATTATATATGTAAATATATATTAAAGCTAATGTTAATGTAACATTAAGGGGAGGAAATGTTTATAATCCCCCACAAATCAGTTGTAATATATTTCATACTTGATAAGTTAAGGCTATTCCGAAGCAAACAGGTTCGGTAAAGAATAATCAAATCCGTTAATAGCTGGTGCTTTGCTAAAAAGCATAAAAGATGTACAAACATCTCTATCTAAAAACAAGTCCAAACAAGGGAGCAAAATGACAACATCAGACGCACTACCAAGTCTCCGTAAAATCGGCAATCAACTACAGACGATGTCGGCCACAACTCCGGTTTCAACTACAAAAGCAAAAGACTAATCCGTCAAAATCCACCGAAATCAACCACAATAGATGTCGGCCACAAAAGTAAAGAGGCATCTGGAGGCTACAGTGAAACGCACTACAAAAACGTAGAGATTAATTTAAATATTTAAATGCACATGTAAACTTCTATATAAAGAAGTATCGCACCACTCTTCAAAACACAACTTACACACTGTCTGTCTCAAAAACTCTCTTACCTCTTCCATCTTCCATCTCGAGTCATGAACTCTTCTTCCGTTTTTAATTTGTAAGTTGCTATTTATAAATCTGTACTTGTTATAAATCTAATAAAGAAATTCCAAATTTTCCTATCAACACCTCTTAGTATACAACCAACTAATCTTACTTCACTCTAAGACACGGTTCCCCCAATACATTGTAACAGGGTTGTGAAAAGATTAATTGAGTGTATCCGTAATCCTCTCCCTATGGGTTAAGATTGTAACCACGATCTTAACCCATATATATATATATATATATATGTAAATACAAAATTAGATATATATACAGAAAGCATGAGCACAATGCCGACACAAGAGATGCATCGGCCACCGGCCAAGATCAAATTGAAGGTATTTGTTCTTAGAAAATAAGTTTTTTAGTTGAAACAGGTTTTAGAGAGAGAGAGAGAAACAAATTATTTTTTTAATAAGTTTAGTGTAACATAAAAATTTGATGGGGTTGGGTCTTGTTCAAGTAGGCCTAATTAAAAAGATATAATAAATGAACAAAAGAAACTTAGTTCGATCAAAAGTAAACAAAATATTGAAAGGAAATGATTTTAACATCATTTATTTGGGAACAACCGAATCTTAGGAATTGGCAATTCGGCGTGGGTAATAAGTTATGCTTGAGTGTTGCAGTTGTTGTTTGTCTCTATCTAAAGATAAGTTTGTCGGTTTGTACCATCGATTTATCAATTTCTTAGATGTCAATATAGTTCAATTCAATTGCTAACTTAACTTATTGATCATTTGAACATGAATTTTTTTTTTGAAAAGTGTTTGAATATGATAAGCGATGAATTTCGTTTTGTAGTTAGGTTGTTCATGCTAAATTGATATCTTTTGTAATGATGTTGAGAAACAATAATTTTAAATTCTGAAATTGACTTGGAAACGAACATGAATATGTAGATAGATGTTCCAGGATCAAAATATGAATATATAAGAATTATTTGTTTGGATTTTTAATTAAACTGTTCTTTAAGCTGGTCTTGATTCATTTTGACTCATTTTACTTATTAGATTTGTCTTTCTGGTTGAGATAAGAAGAACAGAGGAATACATGACATTTGAACTATGTTTATGGTTGTCGGAAAAAATCATTAAGTGATTGTCGAGAATTGAAGACATGGTAAAGGTGAGGAACTTAATACAACTCATTAATAGGTATTATCGATAGAACTATAATAATGAAGCATGCTTTTGATTCATTGCAATTTGTTATACTGAGTCAAGTGAAGTAGGAATGTTAGAAGCAATGATGATGGTTTCTTTAGTTATTAAAAAACTTACAAGTTGCAAAATAATAGAACAATGCATTAAGAGAGAAGTTGTTTTAGAAAGCAAATGACATTTCAGAAACAAAGAAGTAAACAATTTATAACATAACTTAAAGATCAATAATTAACCAAACAAACCTTAATAAATTCTCAAGTCTTAACCGATGATTCAATAGATAGCATGGGAAAACAAACAGAGCTAACATGGTCTCATATTTTTTATAATACGATACAATCATACAAACATTAAGAAAAAGCATTTTTAGAAAACAAATAAGAACACACATAGTACTTCATATTTAGACAGAGTTTCAGAAATTATAGTATTAAAACCACTGAATTTCCTCTTTTTCCTTCTCAACTTCGTAAAACCCTTCAGTGAAAAATGACCTACAATAGCAAAAAACAATTGGATTAGTTACTATTTGAACAATGATGCACTAATAATGAAATTAAATAACATTGCTTCAATATAGTTCTTACAAGTGATTAATCTCACTAAGCTCCTCCAATTTCGGGTTTAATAGTATCTTAGAGCATCCGACTCTAATAATAGCAGATATCTCTCCTACATAAGAAGCATGTTCTATATTTGGTTCATTCTTTAACTGCCTCCAATTACTTTGACCAAAAACATCTTTAAAGTAAAATTCATACCTCCAAGTTTACACCTCCAAAACTGTAAGACACATAATACTTTTGAAAGTTCAGTGTAATTAAGATCATATTGTCCCTCACGCCACTGAGTCATAAATTTTACACATGCATTTCCAATGGCACAACGCTTAACAAAATTACTCCTAAAATACATTTCTCATTTAGTATACACTATTATAGTATATACAAACCAAAGTGTTACCAAAACAAAAGCAATATAATATGTTAACTTACTTATGATCCACGAGGTCAAATCTAACAGCCATATATTGATAGTCATCCTCATCCTCTCTTGGAACATAAGGGATTCTTACTGGATTCCAAAAAAGTTTGACACCCCGTATAGATCTAATTTAAATAAAATATTTTGAAAATGAGAATCATCAATATAACAAAACAGTTGATATAAAACTAAATCGGATGGAATTTTTTTCAACTCAAATAACAATTTATGAACCAAAATAGAAATACCTAACAGAAATGAGCATACTTGTATTTAATTTTCTTTCAAAATTCAAGTGTTAACAAAAATCTGTTATAAAATTAACTCTTTCTTAAGAAACAAAACAAAAACAAAACAGAAAAAAACATAGACGATTTACTTACCTATTGGAAAATCTTTACCAATAGAATCTTCAAGAAACTCATCATAAGTTTTTTGAAAACCAAAATATTGACTTTCTGAAAGGTTAGGAGAAGCTATAAAGCTAGTTGTGTTGGTGAAAATGATTTGGTAAGCATGGTTAGAGTTTCTGATAGGGTTGATTGGATTCACAACATTAAAGTCTGAGAGAATAAACCATTCTCCTTCTTTAATAATCTATGCATGTAACATTACATAGGAATTGTTTTGGAATAGAAGCTTCAATTTTTGCACCGTAGACAAAGTAAACGAAAACTCTTTTTAGACATAAGGAACTACCAAATGGTAGTTAAATATGAGGAAAAAACAGAAGATTAGTATTAAGATCTTACACTTAAATCAACTACAATCATGTTACAGTAGAAGTCAAAAGCAGATCGTTTGTCAAACCACAAACTAAGAAGTTTGACACAAATTTTCTCATCACGTACACCTTTTGTCAAAGCAGCTAAAGGAAGAAAAACATCCATTTTACTCAACAAAGAAACAAAATTGTTATTGTAACCAGAAGAGTTTTATTTGTTAAATGTAATAAAAAGTGATTGGAGAATATAGAGAATGATGAGTCTTAAGAAGTTGTAGTAATCATTGCTCTGTTTATAGAGGAATTATTTTTCAATATATCCTCTATCAAATAAAGAATATATTGGTAATGTGTTGTAAAATCTCCTAGAATCTTTTAACTATAGCAACTATTAAAACTAATTTTCCTTTTCTTGTTTCCCAACAATATACTGAAAAGTTGTTAAGGGGATGTATTCAACTAAGCATTTGGAGATATTTGAGTTTAAATGACAAATTATGTGTAATTGAAACATGAACTTTAAAATATTTTTTAAAATCTAGTGTCATTGGATTAATCAATTAAAAATGTACAATCAAATCCCCTGTCGTTGAAAACATTTTAAAAATTAGATTTGAAAGTTTCAGCTGAGATTTGACGGGATTTCTTAGTTAAAAATACAAAATTCAAAATCTCATGGTTTTAGGTGAGATTTCTGAGAATTTAATAACAAAATTCCTAATTCACTGAAATTCAACCAAATCATTCAAATCTTATTAAAACTCAGACCTCTCCAAATTATTTATCCAATACACCCTCCTAAGAATTTGGTTGAATTGGATAAATAATTTGGAGAGATCTGAGTTTTAATGAGATTTGAAATGATTTGGTTGAATTTTGGTGAATTATGAATTTTGTTATTAAATTTTCAGAAATCTCACATAAAACCATGAGATTTTGATATTTATATTTTTAACTAATAAATCCAATTCTTAAAATTTTTTCAACAGCAATGGATTTGATTGCATATTTTAAAATCATTAATTCAATAACACTTGACTTTAGAAGATATTTTAAAGTTCATGTTTCAATAGCACATGATTTGTCATTCTAACATAAATATCTCCAAATGCTCAGTTCAATGCACCCCACTTAATATTTTAAATGGGATTGTGTTAACAAAAAAAAAGAATCAACTCTTTCTCATAAAGAGTAATTGAATTAATGATTAGATTTTAGAGAATCATAAGCCTTATTAAACACTAAATTTGTTAATTTCGGTTTATGATATGATTGTGTAAAATATTGCTATCAGTTTTGTATAACTAATACTATGAAATCTTACGATTTTTAGTCAACGATTTGGACTCGTTTTCAAACTATCGAATTCCTATAAATACATTTTGGAGTGTTGGAAATACATATATTATATTATATTTTTTTTTACCATATTGGAAAAGAATATCACACGAAATCAAGATGCAATGTCTGCTTTTAGAAACAAAAATGAGTAGTTGTTAACCTAAAAATAACAAAATTGTTAAATATAAACAATATAAAATGCGAATAAGAAACAGTTCCCAACATTCTTAGTTAAATTGAAATATGTAGAGAATTTCTAGTCTCATAATGATTAATTTCCAGTACCTCTTCATAGTAGTATTATCTATGAAATATCTATACTATTAAAAGGGAAGCATTTTTTATAAGTAACCTTTGAGTTCTAAAAATATTAAATGTAATGCCATTAGTATAATTTGGAAAAAAAATGTTTCTGGGCAAATTGGAAAACAAAATTCTCAAAAACACGCGGATCTTTTTCATGACAGGGCCGGCTCTTTTTGTTGCTTGGGCATGGATCTTTTGTTGGGTGCCGGATCTATAAGTGTGACCATAGTAGAAGGCCCAAACATGACCTGTTAAGTAAAAATTAGTGTTAGCATAGTATAAGGCCTAAACATAATCTATTAACTAAAGATTTGTCTAAATCTTCTCTAATATTCATTTCATAGTAGATCAAGTCAAGTTTTTTATCACAAATCTCGCAAACAGAATTACCTCAAAGACTGACCTCACAAACAGATTTACAAACAGAAAGCAAATCTCCAATAAATTTACAAAATTATTTGGAAAAAAATATCATAATCATAAATTTTACAAGAAACCGCCCGATTAGAAACAAAAATATTGATCCTGACAACTTTGAGGAAATCCAATACAAAACGATTCAAACGACTCTAACATCCAATTAGAAAAAACAAATATTTTGCAGATTTGATTATATCTTATTCAAGATTTTTCCACCAACTCTACAATATCCGATAAATGTAACACTAAGCAGTAATATTCACAATCATCAAATCAAAGAAAACAACTTACCACATCAAAGATTTCAAACAAAACGATTGCTGCAAACTAAGCTTGCCAAAATTGTCCATTCATGGATGCAGCTTCCAAGCTACACGGTGGAGAGAGTCTAAGCATGATTTTACCGGAGGTGACTGTAAGTGTTTTTTCTCTAAAATAGTAAAATTTATCTTAAAAAAACTATTTACTAAAATTGACATGATTTCTATTACTTTTCCTTAGGACACCCTTATTAATGCTACCATCAAAAAACAACAACTTCAGAAGTTCTTCAAATTTATCAAAACTGGCGAGTGGAGAACTATGGAACATTTCACTCTTTTCAAATCCATGGGAAATTATAAAGCAACAAAGCACACCTATAAGATGGCCTTGATGAACAAGACTATTATAAGTTGATCTCCATCAATTTCCAATGATTAGTATTTTGATTTTCCTAACTTTGAAGATATTTCAAATGATCAAGGATTGAATGAAAACATTTTGATTGGTAAAACTCTTATTTCAATCTTTTATGAAACTATAATTATATTTCATGGAAAATCTATTAATAAACTCTATTTTGTTTTTGCAGATGTACTCAGACAGGTTGTGAATGTTGGTGAAATAAAAATTCATGAGATCAATAACAAGCCTACAAAGAAACTTGAGACTGAGCTTCGAGATACAAGGTATAGATTTTTGATGATATTTTAAAGTGTTGTTCAATCATATCTTCTGGTTATATTAATTATACTTACATTTGAAAACAGGTGAACGACCAATTGCAAATGCCTATGACATCTTTGTTAGAGATCAATGCAAACTACCCAGCCATGGAAGAGTTTATAGCCAAGTATGTATGCCTATCTTAGTTTAAACATATTTTTCATGGTAATCTTAACTATTAGTTATATTTTTTATTACATGCTTTTTCTTTTTAGTTTACCAAACGATGGACTTGCTTTGACTGTCCAAGAAACTATTACTCGAATGTTAAAGTTAATCTCTGTTAAAGTTAACAATTCCTATTACTCGAATATCAAATCCTTTTATCAGAGATTAACTTTATAGATGAATTCATGTTTCTTATTTCCAGGAACTATTGATGTTACTAAACCATTTCAAAATGTATCATTCATAGCTTATCATTGCCTACATTTCCTACTATTATCATTTTTAAAAAAATTCTATAATTCGTTTACAGTAAAATTGATTCAACGATATGATAAAATATGTTCATGTTTCAAATTTGATAAAATTCGATAAACTGAAACGCACATCAGAAATCTAATCTTTTTAAATCATTGTTGTTATCTGAAATATATCCGGTTCGCCGATCTAAAAATCCAATAAAAAAATAAATGTATCACAAGTGAGAATGAGCTTCAAATTAGGGTTCCCCGAATAAAAAAAAACAAAATTAACATTTCGATTTCCAGATTAACAATTAAAGACTAATCTGATAGAATATGAGTAATTAGGTTGTAAGAGTTTCTATTAGGAAGAGGAAAAAAAGAAAACTTACATTTGATGTTTGAAGGTGGAGGCGAAGAGAGAATTTGTGAAGTTACTTTACAAATTTACTCTGGTCTTGATGAATTCATTGTAGTAATTTACCAAGGTTTGGAAAAGTTTCGGGGTCAATTGTGTAATACGGAAACTTGTTATACATATATGTGTATAATCGCGTGTATCTCCCTCTTCGTCGATACCTAGCCACCTCCTAAGTGGAAAGAAGAAAGAGAACAAGCTTTGTGGGATCGTGGTTGAGGTGGAGGTTCATCATACGTGTCAAGCTTCAATCTCTCTCTCTCTTCTCTCATCTGGTAAGTCTCCTCTCCTCTTGTTTTCATATTGATCGATACGGAGGGTGCTCGATGTTGGGTCACGGTGGTCGCGTGTTGAGGATTCGATCGGAGGGTATTGGAAGATGTTGGAGGTTGGTGATCGGGGATGGCATTATTGAGTCACGGTGGTGACGTGATCGGAGGCGTGTCGGGAACGCCACGGTTGGTGAAGGAGTTGGTTGGGTGGTGGCGGTGTGGGTGTCGCCGTGTTGTCCAGGGCGGTTGGTGGGCGTGAGCAACGATGGTAGCGGTGCCGGTTGGCCGAGGTGTGTCGTGATTCCGGTGATGTTAGGCGTGACTCCGGTGGACGCGAGAAGATAAAATCATGTTTTAGTTTTAGGGTTTAGTTAGTTTATTATTATTTTATTATTTTTAATAAAATATGTCCTGGGTATTTTTGGTCAAACCTTACCTCGGACATATTCCAAAGTTTTCGCGGTGAGTGTTTGCGTGTTAGAAATTGGCGATAGCATAGTATAATCTGGTGATAGCGTTGTTTGTTGATAGCGTTGTTTGGTGATTGTGTGGTTATTTTGTGGTGTACATGTGTTGCATGTTTATTTGGTATAGCTGACACAGATGTTAGCCCGTGTAGTTTGATGCCTCATTCAGTATTTTTTATACTGAGGCATCTCGTTATGTGATGCAGGTTAAAACAACCGCACCCATTTTTTTTTTTTTGCAATAAATATTAAAATCTCCCAATTTTTATTAATTAACTAATTCACAAAAACTCATATTAATTTAATTAATTCAGTTTAACCAATTTAAACCATCAAATAAATCACACAAAAACTCAACCATAAATTAATTCATTGATTAAACATGATTAAAATCACCACAAATAATTACTTAAATTCCGAAACTTGAATCACATTACTTCTTAAATTATTAAATAATTTAACCAAATTCCTAACATGATTTTAACTCAAAAACTCATAAAATAAATAATTAGCAACAATTCAACTATTATTCGAATTAAACAAAATCAACCATAAAAACCTCAACCGAGTTCTAGATCATCCCCTCTTCCTCGCCATGATCCCACGGTCACACTTTTTCTTTTTCTGCATCAAATAAAAAGAGATGCATAAGTATTTCGATAAATACTTAGTGAGGCAATCCTCCCATCTACAAGCTATACACACAAACGATTTAAAATATTTAACGTATTTAAACACGAAATACCACATTAAAACAAACATTTCACGAAACACTCGATCTAGATCCACCCGAAATCATACACGACCTCTATTCATGCAAAACATATTAAATAATTAAATCATTTAGATAAGCTTATGGTCCTGCACTCACTTTAACCAAGCACAAAAATTTTTGTGACAAAATTCTGTAATTTCCTAGAATTCCCGGGATGAATAAACCCTAAATTCTCGAACACAGACCGTGATGAGATAGGAGAGGCGCAAGCTTCCCACGCAAGGCACCGGCCAACCGCAACAATCAACACCACCACGATGCTCTGCTCTCTCCCTCTTCTTTTCACGCCACCAGTTCTCCTCTCCTCTCTCCTCCTATCGCCAAAACATAGCAACCCCTCTTCTCTCTTATTCTCTCCTTGCCACACACGTTACTCTGTTCCCTTTCTCTCTCACCACCACCGATCAAGACTCAACTCTCTTCTTTTGTTCGATGGAGGTGACAAAACTCTAAGGGCATAGGGAAAACTTCTACGGCGTGACTTATAGAAGAGAGAATAGGGTTTTGGCGATGGTTTTTAATAAACCAATAGAAGATTAGAGTTTTTTGTTTTTTTTGGTTTAATTAAATTAAACCATGAAATTCAATTAAACCAAAAAACCAAATTAATCCGAAATTAATTGATTTTTGGTCCAATTAATTTAAACCGAGATTTAAAATTAAATCAAATCACTTAAACTCTCTTGGCTAATTAATTAACCCGCAAAAACATAAATTTAACTTTTATGTTCCCGGGACACGGACGTTACAATTCTCTCCCACTACCATAGATTCGTCCTCAAATCTAACGCTCCAGTCCATCTGTATTAAACTCAACCCACAATCATCACAACCCTTGCCAACCTGGCCAACACACACCGATCACGAGATCAAACACTATTGATCTCTGAGGTCTACATTTAGTCACTAGCTTAAGACTCCGGTCATAAACTCATTGCTCACAACTCATACTCATACCTCTCCACTCTAAGACACCAAGTCTTATGAGTTTTGGGTATCCATACCACTCCGCTCTCAGGCCAGAAAGTTCTTCGAGCTCTCGGTATCAACTCATGCCACTCCACTCTAGGTAATATAACCTTACGAATTCTCGGTAATCACATACCACTCCACTCTGGGCTATACACCTTATGAGTTCCCGGCATCACACTCATACCACTCCACTCTGGGCAGTATAACCTTACGGGTTCTCGGTATCGCATACCACTCCACCCTAGGCTATATACCATACGAGTTCTGGGTACCAGAGGAACTATCCATCCTCCCTAGAGTTGTACAGGACCAGTCCCATCCTTTGAGTAATCATGACCCTCTATACGTCTATAAGCACTCCCAACTGGAACTACCTCCCATGATCCGCATACGACCCTGCAAGGTAATACCGGCATCATCCATATTCTAAACCCAGAATATCAACCTTCTATAACCAATACTCATGTTATCTATCACATATCTAGTCACTCAGGGTACTCGTATAATCTCTTTCCGATTATAAATCAAGTTTTTAACTTCCCAAAAAAACTATTTCCAAAAATTCATGTTTACTTAACTCTGATGACAATACTAGTCATCAACAATAAGAACTATCCATCTTATTAAACTCCTCATACATAATTGTTTACAACAGCAGAACAAAATATATAGTCATGATATCCTCAATCATCAACAATAAGAAATACTCATCTTATTAGAAATCATAAAGTATTAATCGTCTATATCACCAAACGGAATACATAATGATCATCATAACATAATAATAAACTCGAAACTGGAAACCATCGATGAAAACTCAAGCCTCTGATTGCTTCTTAAACCATTTCTTGAATCTTGCTTTCATCCTCGCCTCTGGTTCCCAAGTTTGCTCCTCCACCCCATCACAATCCAATAAAACCTTGATTATCGGAACTTTCTTATGACGATCCCGCTTGACTCTCTTCTCGAGAATCCGCACTGGTCTTGCCTCTACGGTCATATTAGGCTGAAGATCTGACAGAATCTTAGCCACAACCTCATCATCCTTATGCAAATACTTCTTCAGCATCGACACATGGAAGACCTTATGAAATGCTCGCATAATCTCAGGTAACTCTAACCGATACATAACCGGTCCAACCCGCTCAACAATCTTGAACGGACCCATATACCTCAGACTCAACTTAGTCTCTCTAATGGACCTGTTAGGACCCCGTAACATAACCATCTTGAGATACACACTATCTCCCACCTCAAACTCGATCTCTTTCCTCCTCTTATCGGCATAACTCTTTTGCCGATCTTGTGCTTCTTTCATATTCAGCTTCAAAACTCGGATCTTCTCCGTAGTTTCCTGAACAAAATCCGCACCATATATGCTTCTCTCCCCCACTTGGGTCCAGCATAATGGTGTACGACATAGCCTCCCATACAACGCCTCATATGGAGCCATTCCAATACTCGCCTGGTAACTGTTATTATAAGTAAACTCCACCAAGCTCAGATAATCAATCAACTGACCTCCCCAGTCAAGTACACACATCCTCAGCAAATCTTCGAGAGTCTGAATGGTTCTCTCGGATTGCCCATCCGTCTGAGGGTGATAAGCCGTACTCATGTGTACCATAGTGCCCATCTCAGCCTGAAAAGCCTTCCAAAACGCCGAAGTGAACTTGGAATCATGGTCTGACACTATACTCACCGGTACACCATGATACCTCACCACCTCATTCACATATTTCTTAGCCAAAATTGCAGCTCCGTCGGTCTTTTTAATGGCCAGAAAATGTGCCGACTTGGTCAAACGATCAACAATGACCCAAATAGCATCTTTGGTCCGTGAAACGGGCAACCCAACAACGAAATCCATCGTAATGATGTCCCACTTCCACTCTGAAATAGGTAAACTCCACAACAACCCACTCGGAACCTGATGCTCAACCTTCACTAACTGACACACATCGCAAACCGCAACCCAGTTAGCCACATCTTTCTTCATCTCGACTCAATGATAGTACCTTTTTAAGTCCCGGTAGATCTTGGTCACCCCTAGATGAATCAAAAACATATTCGTATGGGCCTCACTCAATATCTTACGTCTCAGATTCTCATCCTTGGGTACACATACCCGCCCATGCACCAGTATAGTCCCATTCGCAGAAACTTGATACTCGGAACCCACATCACGGGAGGCCTTAACCAGACCCTCATCTTTCTCCTGAGCCTACTGAACCCTGCTCAAAAGATCAGCCTAATTCGCTGCCTCTAAGCCCAACGGCTCCTGAGATATAGCACACAATCTCAATGTGCTAACCCCGTTTATTAGCCGAAGCTACCCGCTTGCGACTCAACGCATCTGCAACCAAATTTGCCTTCCCGGGATGGTAGACTATCTCCAGATCATAATCAACCACTAACTCCATCCAATGTCTCTGCCTTAAATTCAACTATTGCTGCGTAAAAATGTACTTCAAGCTCTTATGATCTGTGAACACTTGAACTTTCCCACCATAAAGATAAGATCTCCAAATCTTCAAGGCAAAAACCACTGCAGCCATCTCAAGATCATGGGTAGGATAATTGCTTTCATGCTTTCTCAACTGACGCGAAGCATAAGCAATTACCTTCCCCTGCTGCATCAACACGCAATCGAGACCCAATCTCGAAGCATCTGTGTACACCACAAAAGGCTCACTCCGCTCCGGTAAAGCCAACACTGGTGTACTCGTCAACATCATCTTCAGATTCGCAAAACATTCCTCAAACTCTGGAGACCATACAAACGGAACATCTTTTCCCATCAACTTTGTCATAGACTGAGCCATACTCGCGAATCCGTTAACAAATCTTCGATAATATCCCGCTAGACCAAGAAAACTCCTAATCTCAATGGTATTCCTTGGCCTCAGCCATTCTCTGATAGCCCTAATCTTCTCTGGATCAACTGAAACTCCCTCCTCCGAAACAATATGACCCAAAAACCTAACCTCTCGCCGCAAGAAACTGCATTTGCTTAACTTAGCGAACAGCTTCTGTTCCCGCAGCTTCTCCATAACATTCCTCAAATGAACCTCGTGCTCCTCAGGACTCTTCGAATAAACCAAGATGTCATCTATAAAAATGATCACAAACTCATCCAGATACTCCTGAAATACTCTGTTCATCAATCTCATGAACGATGTTGGTGCATTCGTCAACCCAAATGACATCACCACAAACTCATAATGCCCATATCTGGTCCTGAAAGCCATCTTCCGGATATCTTCCTTAGCAATCGGAATCTGATGGTATCCCGACGCCAAGTCTATCTTGGAGAACAAAGTAGCCCCTCTCAGATGATCCAACAACTCATCAATCTGTGGTAAAGGGTATCGGTTCTTCACCGTAACCCGGTTAAGCCCCCGGTAATCGATACATAACCAGAAACTTCCATCTTTTTTCTTCACAAACAACACCGGTGCTCCCCATGGTGAACTACTCGGACGGATAAAACCCTTACCCAACAACTCCTCCAACTGCCTCTTGAGCTCTGCCATCTCTGTTGGAGCTATCCTGTACGGAGCCTTAGATATCGGTATTGTTCCCGGTTCTAACTCAATCAAAAAAAGATCTGACCGAGATGATGATAGCCCCTGCAATGACTGAAAAACATCCTCAAACTCCTGAACAACCCGAATATCCTGAACCGCAACATCTCCAACAATTTCTGGGGTGATAATAGTTGCCAGATAAGCTTCACAACCCCGCTTAATCATTTTCTCTGCCTGATAAACCAACATCCCATTTTCTCTTTCGAACGCAACGCATCCCCGATGACAATCCATATGCGCTCAGAATTTACCGAGCCAATCCATACCCAAGATAACATCATACAGTTCCACGGAACAAATGATCAAATCTGCTGGCATAGACTCCTCGGCCACCTCAACGTCCACACTCTCAACTCGACCAAGCATGCTCAGAAACTTCCCTCGAGCGACCTTAACGAATCCTAACTGTTCACCTGGTTCACCCTGGATACCGCCTCTCTCAGCCCATTCCGGAGTAGCAAAGCAATGCGATGCTCCAGAAACAAACAAAACGTGAGATTCAATCTTTCCCACAATTAAGATCCCTACACATTTCTCATATGCTAAGAACCCTAACACAACATCACAAGGCAAATGACCTGAACAAACAAGAAGTTAACTCGCGTAAGTCTAGAAATTTACCAGTGATCGGTCTGGAACTCGGCTCTCCTAACTCCACCATGGTGTACACTCGGGGCATCACTGCAGCCGGCCTAGCTGGCTGTGCCCCTGCTACCATTCTCTGCTGCAACTTGGGATATATTGGCTTGATATGTCCTGCCTCCTTGCAGTGATAGCATACTCGAGTTTTCCTCTGCGTCCCGCCCTTCTGAGGATAACTCGCAACCCTATGGTCCTTGCTTCCGCACCCGAAGCATCCCTGACCACCTTGGTTGACCTTGGGAGTACCCTCCCACTTTTGCTTTTAGGACAAAGCACATTAAACATAAGGTTAGTAATCCCAATAATTTTAATCTAACACCTCATTTAATTTAGAAATAAATTTGTTAACCTTGCTTGGCAAATGAGGCTTTTTGGGCTCGATGTTGTTCAGCCACAACTCTCCTCAAACCCTCCTCGATCAACGTGGCCTTTTTGAATAATTTATATTCTCTGACCAAATGATCTCACTAAGCAAAGGTTCCTCAACTTGGACCGAAGGCCTCTCTCCACCAGAGATGTGCATCCCCTTCCAGATAGTGGAATGCAAGGTAAACCCGGTATCCCTCGGGACACCTAATAGAACCGAAATTCCTCTCCATCCGCATCCTCCACTCATCTGCCTCTTCAGGCTGGGCACCACCTGGGAAGAATCCCGTGCCAATCCTCTGCAACTGCTCCATCATCTTAAGGTATGATGGAGGCTCTCCTGCAACCGCAACCCTCAGCTGCACCTCGACTACTGGTGGTACCCCCGGAGCCTTCACCGGTACCCTCTCTGCTAACCGCTCCAACACCCTGGTCAAGAGCTCCGCAATCCGATCGTCACGAGCTTGAGCAGCACCCGCTGCAACACCCGATGGCACTCCAGCTACACCGGCACCTACACCGGCCACACCCCCAGGCCCTCTCTGATCTGCCTGCGACCCCACGATCTGCTCAACCGTAGCACTCCATGCTACACTCTCCTCAACCACCGGAGCCCTCGTGTTCCTCTGAGCGCGACCCCGACCTCCAGCAATACTGCGACCACGTCCTCTACTACGTCTTTGACCATGACCTCTACCGCTGTTATCCATCTACACTTTCACAACAAAAAGTTAAGATACACAAACACTTAACAGAAGCAAAAATAACTCACCGTGTAATCTCATTGAAGGCTTGAAGAAGACGATCTAGAACTTCATGCCCAAACAATTGACTAACTCACATAATCAATATCACTAACGGTTTAACACATGCATCACACATCACCAAATTAAATTAACTTCTAATTTAATTATCCTAAACCATCCTAGAACCGTAATGGCTCTGATACCAAATTAAAACAACCGCACCCATTTTTTTTTTTTTGCAATAAATATTAAAATCTCTCAATTTTTATTAATTAACTAATTCACAAAAACTCATATTAGTTTAATTAATTCAGTTTAACCAAATTAAACCATCAAATAAATCACACAAAAACTCAACCATAAATTAATTTATTGATTAAACAAGATTAAAATCACCACAAATAATTACTTAAATTCCAAAACTTGAATCACATTACTTCTTAAATTATTAAATAATTTAACCAAATTCCTAACATGATGTTAACTCAAAAAAATCATAAAATAAATAATTCGCAACAATTCAACAATTATTCGAATTAAACAAAATATACCATCAAAACCTCAACCGAGTTCTAGATCATCCCCTCTTCCTCGCCATGATCCCACGGTCACACTTTTTGTTTTCCTGCATCAAATAAAAGGAGATGCATAAGTATTTCGATAAATACTTAGTGAGACAATCCTCCCATCTATAAGCTATACACACAAACGATTTAAAATATTTAACATATTTAAACACAAAATACCACATTAAAACAACCATTTCATGAAACACTCGATCTAGATCCACCCAAAATCATACACGACCTATATTCATGCAAAACACATTAAATAATTAAATTATTTAGATAAGCTTATGGTACTGCAGTCACCTTAGCCAAGCACATAAATTTTTGTGACAAAATTCTGTAATTTCCTGGAACTCCCAGGATGAATAAACCCTAAATTCTCGAACGCAGACCATGATGAGATACGAGAGGCGCAAGCTTTCCACGCAAGGCACCAGCCAACCGCAACGATCAACACCACCACGATGCTCTGGTCTCTCCCTCTTCTTTTCACGCCACCAGTTCTCCTCTCCTCTCTCCTCCTATTGCCAAAACAGAACAACCCCTTTTCTCTCTTCTTCTCTCCTTGCCACACACGTTACTCCATTCCATTTCTCTCACACCACCACTAATCAAGACTCAACTCTCTCTTCTTTTGCTTGATGGAGGCGACAAAACTCTAAGGGAATAGGGAAACTTCTACGGTGTGACTTATAGAAGGGAGAATAGGGAAACTTCTACATTGTGACTTATAGAAGGGAGAATAGGGTTTTGGCGATGGTTTTTAATAAACCAATAGGAGATTAGAGTTTTTTTTTTGGTTTAATTAAATTAAACCATGAAATTCAATTAAACCGAAAAACAAAATTAACCCGAAATTAATTGATTTTTGGTCCAATTAATTTAAACCGAGATTTAAAATTAAATCAAATCACTTAACCTCCTTGGCTAATTAATTAACCCGCAAAAACATAAATTTAACTTTTATGTTCCCGGGACACGGGCGTTACACAGGTAAAGATTGATTCTTATGGGAGCTCGTGGGACCAAGGCTGTGGGGATAGAGTCTGGGTGATTTATGCTATTTTATTTATGTCGATTTGTTAGACGTTGTGGTATGATTTTTTGCTTCAGCTAATTTGTTAGACTGGATTTATTATTAAATTAGTGAAATTAATGAATAAGATGTCTAAGTTGTTGGAATTGATTTATTTATTTAATTGGTGAATTGAATAAATAAATGAATAATTAAGTTGTTAGAAATTTTTTTTTTGATTTTGATGTTTTCGCGTTAGTAAACCGGTCCTGGTTTAGGGTTTTCGGGACCGGTCGTTTCAATTTGGTATCAGAGTGGAGTTGTTTCTAGGACGCTCTAGCTGGTGATAGTGTGCATAGTATTGTTAGCTAGGTGTAGCTATTTGGTGTATAGTGTTGGGTTGCAGGGTCATTTCATCTCTCAGCCGAAAAGTGGTTCCACGGTAAGACTCGTTTTTGTATTACTATTTATGTTGTCAAATAGTAGTAAGTTGTTATTTCAGATGGTTGATGCTGATAGAGTTGGGCGAGGTCTCAGAGGTCGTGGAGGTCATGGTGGTCGTGGCCGTGGTGGCAGAGTGGGCCATGGCAGCAGGGCGGGCCGTGGCGGCAGAGTGGGCCATGGCAGCAGGGCGGGCCATGGCGGTACAGGTGGCAGAGCAGTAGTGGATGTGATGCAGAGTGTCATAATGGAGCAGGCGGAGTATGGATATTCGGAGCAGGAGAGTCGGTATGAGACAGCGGCCGTGCATAGTGCTATGCCGGCGAAGGGTGGGTCTCAGGCGGGTGGGTACCCAAACCGGATGGGCGCTGTTTTAGGCATGTTAGCCCAACTTTTGGAGAGGTTACCTGGTGTGGTACCAGCTCCACCTCCAGTGGCGCCATAGGGGGATGCTGCAATGCCAGGTGTTGTTACTCTGGGAGTTTCGAGAGTAGTTGTTGAGGCCGAGCTAGTGGTTCCATCGTACCTAAGGGTGATGGAACATATGCAGAGGTTGTGCACCAAGTTTTTTGGTGGTGGTGCTAGACCGATTGAGTCTGATGAGTGGAGGTCCAGGTTAGAAAGGAATTTTCAGCTGATCAGGTGCCCTGAGGAGTATAGGGTTGACTTGGCAGTGCATTATCTAGAGAGAGATGCACATGAGTGGTGGCAGGGCGTTATTGGGAGGAGAACGGGGGTATTGTTGTCTTGGGATGAGTTCAGAGGGATTCGATCTCAATTACTTTCCGCATGAGGCTCGGGACAGGTTATAGGGAGAGTTCGTGTACCATTCACAGGGGAGTCATTCGGTCTGGGAGTACGAGGCTGATTTTAACCGGCTAAAGCGGTTTACTGGTTGGGGTGCAGATACCGAGCTTGAGTTAATATGTGCTTTTATACGAGGTATGCGTATCGATCTCATGAACCATTGTATGGTCTGCAAGTTCGAGTCGGTGTTTGAATTAGTTGAGTTTGCAGCGCAGCTTGAGAAAGATATGAAGTGGGAGGCTAGCTTGAAGGTTTCGGGATCAGAGGCTTCGAGGAGGTCTCAGGGGCAGAGTGCGGCACCGAGCAAGGGTGGCAAGCCCGGTCAGCCGCAGGGGCAGAAGAGGAAGCTTGAGGATACTTCCAAGTCAGCGGGTTCTGGACCACAGTGTATCAGGTGTGGGGTTCAGGAACACCGAGTTGCTGATTGTCTTTTGGATAGACATGTATGTTATTTCTGCAAGGAGTCGGGACATATCAAGAAGGATTTTCTGAAGTTGGCTCAGCCAGTTGCGAGGATCGAGGCACCACCTCTGAAGCGGGCTACAGTGGCACCGAGGGTTTTCACCTCAGGCGCGGGTCAAGGCAAATGGCAGCAGACCGGTTACTGGTTAGTTCTTTAATTATGTTCTTGTTTGATTGTTAATTTTAGTACTGGTTATGTAATTGTCAGTCGCTGTTTGTCTTAAATCCTTTTGTGCTTAGGAACCCTTAGTGTCGCTGGGGTAGAGTCTCACAGTTCTGCGACACCGGGGTGGGTGTCAGGGAGTTGTATCCAAGAGTTGTCTGGAGATCAATGAGGGGTTGTGAGAGTTGCTGGGTGTCATTTGTTGAGGACTCAGGGCTGTGCAGAGGGTGTCGACATTTTGATCGTCAGAGAGCTGATGCCAGCAGATTTGATAGTGTGTCAGGTGGAGCTCTATGACATCATCTTGCGCATGGATTTGTTAGGGAAGTTCATGGCTCATTTAGATTGTCATCGAGGGCATGTGGTGTTTGAACGTGCAAGTGGGAGACTCGTTTATCAGGGAGTGAGACCGGTTTCGGGGAGCATCGTTGTTTCTGCGGTTCAGGCGGCATTGAGCAGGTTTTTTAAGCGTACTTGGCTACTATTTCTATAACTGGTGAGGTCAAAAAGTTAGCAGGGCAAGATATCGGGGTGGTTTAGGAGTTCGAGGATGTGTTCCAGCCGTTGAGCGGGTTACCACCATCCAGGTCAGATTTGTTCACCATTGAGTTAGAGCCTGAGGTGGCACCGTTGTCTAAGGCTCCGTACAGAATGGCTCCAGTGGAGTTGGCTCAGCTTAAGAAGCAGCTTGAGAAGTTCCTAGATAAGGGTTTTATCAGACCGAGCAGTTCTTCGTGGGGTGTGCTGGTTCTGTTTGTTAAGAAGGACGGGAGTTTCCGGTTGTGTATCGATTATCGGGGTTTGAATCGGGTTACTGTGAAGAACAAGTACGATTACCAAGGATCGATGAGTTGTAGATCAGCTACGGGGTGCTTCGTGCTTTTCTAAGATCGATCTGGCATCGGGTTATCATTAGATTCTGATAGATGAGCCCAATATCAGGAAGACGGCTTTCAAGACAAGGTACGGTATTAAGAGTTTGTGGTGATGCCATTTGGGTTGACGAATGCACCGGCTGCGTTTATGAGGTTAATGAACGGTGTGTTCCAGGAGTATCTGGATGAGTTTGTCATCATTTTCATCGATGATATTCTAGTGTATTCTAAGAGTTATGAGGAGCATAGTTGTTCACCTGAGAAAAGTTCTGGAGAAGCTACGGGAGCATCAGTTGTTCGTTAAGATGAGCAAATGTAGTTTCTGGCAGCGGGAGATGGGGTTTCTGGGTCAGGTAGTGTTTGATCGTGGTGTTTCAGTGCATCCGGAGAAGATTCGCTCAATTGAGGAGTGGCCTAGACCAAGCTTTCTAGGCTTGGCAGGCTATTACAGGAGGTTCGTCAAGGGGTTCACTAGTACGGTGGAGTCCATGACCAAGTTGACGGGGAAGGACGTTCCTTTTGTGTGGTCGGATAAGTGTGAGGAGAGCTTTGTGAAGCTCAAGGAGATGAGACTTACATGGTGTATATCGATGCGTTGGGGTCGGGACTTGGTTGTGATTTGATGCAGCATGGTAAGGTGATTTCATATGCATCCATGCAGTTGAGGAAACATGAATGCAATTACCCTACTCACGATCTAGAGATTGCTGCAGTGATATTTGAGTTGAAGATATTGAGGTCTTATCTGTATGGCAGGAAGGTACAGGTGTTTACGGACCACAAAAGTCTGAAGTACATCTTACTCAACCCGAGTTGAATCGGCAACAGAGGCGGTGGATGGAGTTATTTGCGGATTATGACCAGGAGATAACTTACCATTCGGGTAAGGTGAATATCGTAGCTAATGCCTTAAGCAGGAAGCAGGTCATTTCAGACACTGAGCGGGATACAGAGGAGTTGGTTAGCATGGTGAGTGCCTTAAGACTGTGTGCAGTGTCTGAGGAGTCTGAGCTGCTTGGTTTAGAGGTGGTGGATCAGGCAGATATTCTCACAAGGGTGCGGTTGACACAGCAGTTGGATGTGGAGTTAGTGTGGGCTGCCAAAGCGGAGAAGTCCGAGCACGAGTTTTCCATCAATGGAGTGATTTTGTTGAGGGAAACGCACCAGAGCCATTTTTCGATTCATCCAGGAGATACCAAGATGTACTGGGATCTCAAGCAATATTATCAGTGGGTAGGGATGAAGAAGGATGTAGCCAGTTGGGTTGCGGGTTGTGATACATGTCAGTTGGTGAGGGCAGAGCATCAGGTTCCGAGCGGTTTACTAAGGAGCTTACCCATTCCGGAGTTGAAGTGGGACATGATTACCATGGATTTTTTTGTGGGTTTACCGTTTTCTCATGGCAGAGATGCAATTTGGGTCATTTCGATAGGTTAATCAAGTCTGCGCACTTCTTGGCCATAAAGAAGAGCGATGGTGCGGAGATGTAGGCTAAGAGGTACATCACTGAGATTGTGAGGCTGCATGGTGTGCCGGTTAGTATAGTGTCGGATGGAGATCCGAAGTTCTCCTCGTTGTTCTGGGGCGCTTTCCAAAAGGAGATGGGCACTAAGGTACACATGAGTACAGCTTATAATCCCCAGACCGATGGACAGTCGGAGAGGACTATCCAGATGTTGGAGGATTTATTGAGGATGTGTGTGTTTGATTGGGGTGGTCATTGGGCGGATCATCTGAATCTAGTGGAGTTTGCGTGCAATAACAGCTATCAGGCTAGAACTGGCATGGTACCATTCGAGATGTTGTATGGTAGGCCGTGCAGGACCCTATTTTATTGGACAAAAGTGGGGGAGAGGAGCCTGTTGAGGGCTGATTTTGTACATGAGACTACTCAGAAGATCCGAATTATTAAGTTGAACATGAAGGAAGCTTAAGATTGTCAGAAAAGTTACGCGAATCGGCATAGGAAAGAGTTGGAGTTCGCAATTGGCGATTTGGTCTATCTAAAGATGGCTATGTTGAGAGGTCCGAATAGGTCCATTACCGAGACTAAGTTGAGTCCGCGGTATATGGGTCTTGTTAAAGTGTTGGAGCGAGTTGGACTGGTTGCGTATCGGCTGGAGTTGCCAGATTCTATGCAGGCGTTTCACAAAGTGTTTCATGTGTCGATGCTGAAGAAATATCTGCATAAAGATGATCAGGCGGTGACGAAAGTGCCATCAGATTTGACAGCGAGCATGGTGGTGGATGCGAGGCTTTTGAGTGTCCTAGATCGCCGGGTGAGAGTGATCAGGATAAAAAAGGTTCCAGAGATGCAGGTTATGTGGGACTGCAACGGAGCCGAGGAGGTTACTTGGGAGCCGGAAGCGAAGATGAAGCGCAAGTTTTCCATGTGGTTCGACAAACTGGAGGGTTAGCCGGGCTTAGCATAGTGTTGTATCCAAGGTGTTGGATTTTTATGGTTTCTGCGTTGTTGTACTCATTATTTATGGTATTATAAATGATGTACTTTTGATTTTGGTTATTCAATAAAGGTGTTTTGGTGGAAATTTTCACGTTGTGTTGTTACTAGAAGATTAGTAGATAGGGGCGGATCACTAGTTGTAGTGATTGATAGCGTGGATGTGGATACCAGGTGTTCGGTAGCCGTAAAAGGCATGTAGTTTTTCTGGATTGGTTTAGCGGATGGGATGGTGGTCCCATATAGCAGTATCAGAGTGCACTAACGAGTCACTGCCAAGGGTACCTGGCCGGTTGGGCTTCTTTGTGATTCCTGACTGGTGGGATAGGTCACTAGAGATATTGCCGTTGTCTGGCTCTCTATTCATTTAGACGGATCGATCCATGGTGTTGGGTCGTGAAGTCAGGGACAGATTGATCCATGGTGTTGGATCGTGAAGTCATTATACTCCCGGGTGATGGAGTGGTTGGCCAAACCAAGTAGAGAACTAAAACCTAATAGCATTGAGTAAGGATAGTATGGATAGCGTGGATAGCGTGAATAGCATTGATCGAGATAGCGTTTAGTGAATAATGTTGTATCGGTGAAAGGGAGATAGCGGTGATAGCATGTGTATAATCGTGTGTATTTCCCTCTTCGTCGATACCTAGCCGCCTTCTAAGTGGAAAGAAGAAAGAGAACTGAGCTTTGTGGGATCGTGGTTGAGGTGGAGGTTCATCATACGTGTGAAGCTTCAATCTCTCTCTCTCTTCTCTCGTTGGGTAAGTCTCCTCTCCTCTTGTTTTCATATTGATCGATACGGAGGGTGCTCGATGTTGGGTCACGGTGGTGGCGTGTTGAGGTTGGAAGATGTTGGAGGTTGGTGATCGGGGATGGCATTATTGAGTCATGGTGGTTACGTGATCGGAGGAGTGTCGGGAACGCCGCAGTTGGTGAAGGAGTTGGTTGGGTGGTAGCGATGTGGGTGTCGCCGTGTTGTCCAGAGCGGTTGGTGGGCATGAGCAACGATGGTAGCGGTGGCGGTTGGCCGAGGTGTGTCATGATTCCGGTGATGTTAGGTGTGACTACGGTGGACGCGAGAAGATGAAATCACGTTTTAGTTATAGGGTTTAGTTAGTTTATTATTATTTTATTATTTTTAATAAAATATGTCATGGATATTTTTGGTAAATAGGTCTTTAGGATTTTCGGAAGTTTCAGAAGTCGTCAAACCTTACCCTGATCATATCCTGAAGTTTTCGAGGTAAGTGCTTGCGTGTTAGAAATTGATGATAGCATAATATAATCTGGTGATAACGTTGTTTGTTGATAGTGTTGTTTGGTGATTGCGTAGTTATTTTGTGGTGTACATGTGTTGCATGTTTATTTGGTGTAGCTGACAGAGATGTTAGCCCCTATAGTTTGATGCCTCATTCAATATCTTTTATTCTGAGCCATCTCGTTATGTGATCCAGGTAAAGATTGATTCTTGTCACCAAAAGTGATGCATCAACATTTGATAAACCAAACGCTGAGTGAGACGATCCTCCCATAAAGAGGTTATAAAAAAGCATCTAAGCAAACATACAATGCAAACAATTCACAACCACAAGAAAAACACAAGCCACAGAACGTGGGATCGATCCAAACATCTTACGGCTAAAACACCACAGACTGGATCGATGGATCTGCCTTTGAATCGATCGATCCACCCTCTACGCCCAAAGCTGACCATTGCTATTGCCTCTTACCACACTAGTAAGGCAACCAACCCCCGCCCCCTTAACTTCATAACTTGAAACTCCTAACAGAAAGGCAATAACCACAGCCCTAACAACAACCCAACTCAACACATACACATCACACAACAAGCACACACAATGCTTACATAACCTATGGTCCCGTACTCACCTTGAAAACAAAGATGATTTGCGAACCCAAAAAAAAACAATCCCCCAACCAGCAGTGACTTCCCACTCGCCAACAGTAGCTCAACTCACCCTACAGCCAACCACAACCACCAAAAACAACATTTAACCTAAACTGTAAATTCTAGAAAAATCACGGAATGCTCAGCCTGAAAAATGGGATCACGAAAAAAAATCTAACCGTCCACATTCAAATCCCACCGTTGAAAATTTTCCCCTAGATGTGCTGAAGCTACCCACAAACTTTCGTGACGATCCAACAGAAGGTTCACACGCGATCTCCTTTTGAATACACGCTGGTCCATATCGCATCTGAAACAGAATGGTTCATGAAAACGTAGATAACTCTTAGAATATTGACTCAAATCAATATCCGCAAATGGTCACATCTAGATATAGGTCTTAGCTATAATCTAGAAAATTTCGTTACCTTTGCCAACGATTTTCTATGTTGAATCTCTTCTCTATTGGACTCTGACAGTTCTTTCTCTCCCTCCCTTCACCAAAGATTTAGCCTCTCCCTCTTCCACTCAAAGCTCATCTAGCTTCAAACTCTCTCTCTAATCCCACAGTTCTCTCAAGCAAACTTCTCTCTTTTCCAAGCTCAATCCAGCTTCAACTTTATCTTAAACCCCAATTCCACACCTCAACACCAAGAACAAAGCTCTAACCTCTTCTTTCTCTTCTTCTCTTTAGCTCTCCGATTCTCTCTCTCCCTTAGAAAGTTGTGACACAAGAAGAAGAAGAAGAAGCCAAGAAATAAATATCTCAAGTTTTGGGAATTACAATTTGACTCTCTCTCCTTGGATTAATTTTTGGATAATTAATTTGTCAAAACCCGAAATAATTTTATTCCGGAACACGGGCGTTACGCTGTTTAACAACTCTCAAACTTGCAGTATTGAGACCATCCCGAAAACTAGCTATTTCAGACAAATCTGGACCAACTCGCAGAGGGTGTCGACCGACACTGATCCATCTGTTCTACCCTGGTGTCCATCACAAAAATGTCTTCCTCCAGCAACCTGTCCATGAATAGAACCTCGTCTTGGAGCCTTGTCCAGAAGAGATGATCACCACTTCATTCCTCAAGTTCAGAATCTTGCTTATTCACTTGCTCACTAGAACCCAACTCCTTGACATACCCAATAGTAATGTCTGTGGAGGTTTCTACAGAGATTGTTTGACCATCAATGGTGGGTAACTTCCTCAGTTTGTCCATGTCAAAATTCATGACCATGACACCCAAATGTAAAACTAATCCTGCTTCCCCTTACATCAATCATGGCACCAGCTATAGCCAAGAAAGGTTTTCCTAGAATGACAGGATCCTTAGGTTCTTCCTCATATTTCAACACCACAAAATCTATGGGAATCAAGCAACCTCTAATATTAACTGGAACATCCTCTAAGACACCTTCTGGAATATTTTTGGATCGATCAGCCAAGATAAGATAAATCTTCGTTGGCTTAAAATCAATCATCTCAAGTCTAACAGTAACAGAGTGAGGTATCAACTTGATACTTGAGCCAAGATCACAAAGAGATTGAGAAAATCTTCCTTCGGAGATGGAGCAATCTAGCACAAAACTTCCTGGATCAGGTAGCTTCTCTATAATCGTACTCTTAATTATGGCACTAACTTGTTCAGAGACAACCACTTTCTTCTGCTTTCCTTTCCTCTTTTGTGGTGTCTCTTTCAAGAAAATTGCACTAATGTCCTTGGTATTGGTGGATACTGGCCATTGGTGTCGAGCGACACTGATACCTAGTGTCGATCGACACTGACCTATGGTGTCAAGTCCCTCGTGTCGAGCTCGGTCGATTTTGCTCTATCTCGTCTTAATTTTTAGGCAATTTTTACTGGTGTCGAGCGACACCGACCATTGGTGTTGGTCAACACCATCTCTGTAACCTCAAAATCTTCATCACTCTCCATGAATTCATCTCCACTTTCCACCAAAATGGCATTACATGCATGTTTGGGGTTGTTCTCAGTCCTTCCAGGAAGGAATCCCTCTTGTCTTTTGACAGATCCCACAGTCTGTGCAATCTGAATATCAAGCTTCTTGACATGAGTACTCAAAGTTTCAAAATTCCCATTCAAGTCGATGTAAAGAGCATCAATCTTCCCATTGAAGTCAACGGTGATCTTCTGCTAACCTTCTAGAATCTGTTACAACATAAACTTCATCTCATTATCTTCAGTTTTTGGAGGAGGCATCTTATAAGATGAAGATCCATAGTTCATGTCAAAGTTGCTGTTCGGATAGGTCTTCTGGTATTCAGGCTTTGTCGTGTATCCATAAGAATTCTGATTTTTTGTGAAGGTATTCCTCTGTGCAGTACCATATCTTTGATTCTGATACCCAGTTCCATTGACGTAGTTGACATCCTTTTCCTCAAACTCTCTCACTGGTTCATATATAGGTCTAAACTTCTGCAACAAATTGAACTAATTTCTTACCCACAAGAAGATTATGCACCGAGTCTGATATGTTGTGTTTTTATTGGTTTCAATGCATGGTCTTCATTTAAAACGCATTACATTTACATAGCATATTAAGGTTTAGTTGCATTGTATAGCATAGTTGGCAGGTGCATGTTCTTTTGTAGGTTTGAAGGTGGAATTGAGCTAAAAAGACCAAAAGAGCAAAGTTTCGTTGCAGACAAGGCCTATCGACCACGTCCTATCAATATGGGCTGGTCGATAGATTTGCAAAAATCAACCCAGAGGATTCTATTGAGATGCCTATCGACCTGAGGACCTCGATACCGATTATCGACCTATTCCTATCGACATAAAGTATCAATAGATATGAATGAGCCTATCAACATCACCACGTCGATACGAAGCTAAAAATGACACGGAGGATTCTATCGATCACCCTATTGATCTTGTCACGTTGATGTGGTGTATCGACTTGCCATGTCGATAGTGACCCCGAGTTTTAACTTTTTGTTGACTTTTTCTATTTCCTATTGACTTTTTATTTTTATTTTCTTGCTTTGTATAAATACCCTCAAAAACCTAATTAGAGGGCATGCTTTGTTCATGAGATTTTGTTTAGCCTCTTAAGAACCTTTGTATGAGATCTCTTGATTCAAAGTATTAAATCTTCTTATCTTCTTAAATCTTTCAACTATTCTTCTTATAATTGTGATTATGCATCAATCAAACCAATTGATTTGTGTTTTCATAGCTATGAGTGAGTAGTTCTTTAGATGAGTTTAGGGTTTGGTCATTGAGATGATTGATGGATTGTTGGTGATATTTAAGGCTAGATTATATGTTAGTCTTTCATTTAGGTTGATAGTAATGCTAGATTAGGCAAGAGATTGTTAATTTAGAACATTTACATTTTCATGCCCACAAGGTGTTTGTTAAAATGTTAGAATGAAACTTAAATGTGCTTTTCATGCCTAGCCTATTGTAGTAGTTGATTAAGGTGATTAGTGGTTGAATTAGAACTTGTTATTAATGCTTATTATTCATTTGAATTGCCAATGAGAGTTGATGATGATTCAATGGTTAGTGTAGAGACTAATTCCATGAGAATGGATTAGTCTAGTTAATGATTCTTTACCCTAAGAAATTGCTCTTCATGTGTTCTTGCTTCATCATACATTCATCATTTCATCTTAATCAATACCATTTTCTAGACTCATTGCTTTTATCTTATTGATTTTTAATTCGCTTTTAGTATTTCCTGCTTTATTTGAGTTTGAATTTGGTTTCTAAAAACACTATCTTATTATAGCTTAGATTGAAAACGAAATCTATAATCCTAGTGTTGCTAATCTAGTTTCTTTGAGGATCGATACCCTTTATGCTCAATAGCATATAAGGTTATTTGATAACCTTGGATTACAAAATCCCTATTATCAAATTGGAGCCGTTGCCGGGGAAACAAGCAATAGCCATTAGGATTTGGTCTTGTTTCGAGAATAAGTATTTATTTTCTTTATTTTAACACTAACCGTTCACATAGTTTCTATTTATTTTGTACTTTCCAATGAGTATGCAACGAAGGAGTCAACAAGGAGAGGTTCTTGATTGTATTCCGGATTTGACTCAACTTGAAAGAGAGAATAGAAGGGAGGTTAGAGAAAAGAGAGCTAGAGAGCGTCTAGAGCATTTGAGGTGCTTGGGTATGGCTAACGAAGAAGTCAGCCCACTGGGTATTGATGTGCAACCACGAGCACAGGTTAATGGACAACCGGAGCTTAGACCCATAGGGGCTTTTGATGAGCCTAATATTATATGGACAGCCATGGGAATCCCTACACCCGCTATTGTAGCCAACGACTTTGAGATCAAGTCGAGCTTTATCAACATGGTGCAAAACCAAAGGTACAATGGTTTGTCAATGGAAGATCCATATGACCACCTTGATCAGTTTGAGAGGCTTTGTAGAAAGGTAAAGATGAATGCTGTTCCTAAAGAATCTATCAAGATGATTTTGTTCCCCTTCTCTCTAGGCAACAAGGCTTCCCAATGGGAGGAGAATATAGCTTCGGACCTTGTATCTTCTTGGGAGCTAGTAAAGAAGGAGTTCCTCACAAAGTTCTTTCCAAAGCAAAAGACCGCCAAGATAAGAAATGATATCACAAGATTCAAGCAAGGTTGTCAAGAAAGTCTTTATGATGCTTGGGATAGGCTTAAGGGTTACACTAGGAGTTGCCCTCATCATAATGTCTCTAAGGAGAACTTATTGGGTATATTTCATAGAGCTGCGGTTGAGAAGTATAGAAGAGATTTGGATACGGCTAGTTACAAGAGCTTTGCTAACTTGAATGTGAATCAAGGAGAACAATTGATTGAGAATTTGGCACAAAGCAATGCTTGTTATAGAGGAGACTACGATAGGGATTTGAGAGATACTAGTTGTAACACCCGTGTTCCAAAAAAAAAAGAATTTAGTAATTATCGGTAAAATAATTATTTTTGGTAAATTCTGATTGGGTTTATTTGAGGAACATGTGTGGAAAAACAATTAAAGATCTCTGGTGTTTAAGGAGAAATCAGAAGTTGTGGGGTTGTTTTGAAAAGATTAGAGAATTAAGAAGGCTTAAGAGAAATTTAATCAAAAACCCAAAAGCCCTAATTTTCTTTAAGTCAGCGCCTGAGCCTTCTCTTCTTTTTCTTCTCCTGGTCGTGGTCTCCTCTAGAAAAAAAGAAGAGCTGAGTTTTGTGGCTTGTTGCTTGAGGGTAAAAGTGAAAATAAGAGGAAGGAGATGAAGACAGATTTAACAGGTTCTCGGAGAAAGAGGAAACGGATGAGTAAATAAAACTCTTTTCCTCTTATATTTCACTGAGAGATGGAAGACATCAAGAGCTAGCTACAGCCGCAAGCGGATCCCAAATCGAGGTTATAGTCCGAAAGTTATGGTCATTTTTCTAAGGCAGATTTCTGCAAATCGGATTCCGCCGTCATCTAACTTAGAGAGTAGTTTCCCAACGAACCCTAAAGAGTTAAGAAACGAGCTATATATCGATGTCAGATTTCTATATCAACCGGCCTATCTGGATTCCAATGTAAACTCTGGCAGGAATCAGGGTTTGAAGAAGATGGCGGACCGAACAATCTTCAGAAACCCTAATTCAGAAACAGTTCTGATTCAGCATCTTCAAGGTAACGTTTGGAGGATGAAACAAAGTCTGATCTGGATGAATTTTGGAGTCAAGCATCTGGATGAATTTTGAGATTCAACGGTTGGATCGATATTGCAATGGTTAATTTGTGATTTATTCATGTGTTCCTAAGTCAAATAATATTAAGGAAACTATGAGTAAACTCACGAATTGAGATGTTTGGTTTGAGATTTAAATTTTCTGGAGCCTTTAGGACTCATAGAACTAGGTCTCAGTTGTTGGAGAACCAAGCTGGAGCTTAAAAGTATGGGGAAAACTGCATATGAAGTGGAAACAGTAAATCTGTTTAAATGAGAAGAAGGGAGAAGCGAGTTGATCTTCAATCCAGTGGCTAAGGTGAGTATAGTACCGTAGCTTATCTGGGTTTACGGTTATTCTTAGTATAATATATTTGTCAAACAACTGGTCACAACCCACCAACTGGTCAAGACCAAGAATTTGGATTCAAGACCAAGGATTTGGATTCACAACTCCAACCTTCCAGCCAGCATCCAAGGATCATTGGACATCCAAACATCATCATGGAACCCCAAACTTCATCACTAAGCTCCAAGGATCCCATCGAAGTCATCCATGGACCACATGAAGCCGAGAGCACTAATCTGGTTCCTTGAAGACTCTTGGCCATCACCATTGCTTTGGGAATCAATCCTTGAGTGTCTTCACCATCTCCAATTTTGAAGACATCCCTAAGTCATTTGTTGGAGCTGTACTTTTTTTCCTACTTCGGGTTTGTCCCAAATGGGTTTACCGGAGGGGTTTTAACGAGGCAGCGACTCTAGTGCATCTCCACTTCATCCCACTTGATTATCTAGCTTGGAAACATTCCATGACAAGTCTAGGAATCAAGAAAGTGAAGATCCTATCCAAGAAGACAATCCGTACAAGTCTTATTTTCTTATTTTTCACTTTTTACCATTTTTTACTTTTACCGGTTATAGTTTTTACAGTGCTTGTTTTACCACCTTGCTTGCCCCCGTGTTTAGGGCTTCCCTTTCCTTCCTTCCCTTCCTTCCTTAGCCTATATAAAGGCTAGAACCATTCTAGTAATAGGGTAGACAATATTGAAATAAAAACTTTTACTTGTCTCATTTTCGGATTGCTATTGAGCTTAGCTCTAGATCTTCATCCCCTTTAAGTTTCCTTGAGCTGGGCTTGGATCTCCTAGGTCTTGTTCATATCATATCTCTTTCTCAAGCTGTGTGGCTGTTCATCGAACCATTCCATCTCTTCCGTGAATCCAATAATCAAGTCATCTTCTCGGTTTCACTCCATCCATCTTCACCGTGAAGCTTTCTTTGGATTCTTCAAAACCATCAAGACACAATCAAAGAGGAGCTCCATTCTGGGGACTTATCAGCTGTTATCAGAGCCCAAGATCCATTTAAGGTTGTGTCTTTCTATCCTTGCATCATTTCATTTTTCGTTTTCGTGTTCTTCATGTTCTTGGTGTTCATCATTTGTTCTTCATAATTTTTCCACTTTATTTCACTTCCGCCTCATCTCTTGCATCTCTTTTAGTATAAAGATCATGTCTTTATGTTGTATTGAGTGTTAGAATGATCGGTTTGCATTTTCGTTTCTTTTCATAAAAGAAAACCCCATAAAAATTGCATCTGTCACTAAGTTGTTAGTTTGTGCATTTCGAGTTTTTGCATAATTTTAAAAATCGAATAAAAATAATATTCATGTTTTTTGATGTGTTATATTGCTAGTGTGAGTCATGCATAATTTTTAAAATTCATCTCATATTTTATTTTGAGTTTTTCGCCATTGTTGTGTTCTTGGTGTTCTTTGCATGTTCGTCATGTTTTGACCATCTGTTTCACTTCCGCCTCATCCCTTGCATCAAGATAGTGTTTTAATGTTGTTTGTGTGTCTTCTTTATTGTTTTTTTTTTATTTTCGTGGTATGAGTCTTTGTTTAGGTCTTTTGCATTTTTATCCGCCATTGTTGTTCATCTTGTGTTCTTGGTGTTCTTGTGAGTTCTTGAGCATTGTTTTGTTTGGTACGCCTTTTCTTTAGGTTTGTGAGTTTAGTTGTTTGTCTACACTCGTGTGTAGTGATTAGTATTTTTACTCAGGGACTACTTCTATGGGCAAGGAAATCTAGCACTAAGAACTTGTTCTACTAGATGTAAATCCCCTGTCAGTTATGCAATCCCCAAGTAAAAACAATGTAACTTAGTTATGAGTGTGTGTACGCAGAAAGATGTATCAATTCCCTAGCATTGTCATTGTCATACTAAGATGTCAATCCAAATGGGTGTGATGCTAGCAATCAAGATGTGATCAGATACAACTAAGTCAAGCCAGATAAAAAAGAAATGTTTATCTATCAACCTAAAAAACGAAATGCAGTAAGATGGGTGCTTGACTCGAGTCCTAGACCGAGTCAAGTGACAGAGACAATGCAGAAAAGGATAAACAGGTGCACTCGACAAGACTGAACGAGTCAACAGATCGAGTGAAGCCTGAAAACAATATACAAATAAGCACTAACAAGTAAATGACTTTAGAACAAGATGATAAAGCCGAGTCAAGAGATCGAGCAAAGAGAGAAAAAAAATAAACGTGCAATAAACAAGTAAATGACTTTAGAACAAGATGATAAAGCAAGAAGATGTAAATAGGGGTCTAAGGATGGGGCAATCAAAATGTGATTCTCCTTGGTCTCTCCTAGACCCTTAACAAAACTTCACAGAAGCTATCTCTGGACAATGAACATCAAAGTAAGGTGGCTCCACTCTCGTGACAAATACCAACAAGCCTATACCACTTCCTAATCTTAATACCTAGTCAAAGATACAAAAAAACTTAGAGCAGATATCAATGAAACATAATATAGGCAAGCATTAAGAACCAATTCATTAATGTCAAAATACAGCTAGAACCTCTTAAGCCATGGGTTAAAGCTATAGATCTCTCGTATTAGTTGGTTCAAGCATTTCATCAATACCTTCTGCGTGGGAAATGCCTGAGATCATAATTACCATTGTCTTGGCTAACTAAGCAATAAGAACACCTAATCCAGAAGAAATCTATGTAATCTAAAGCTCAAACATCTAAGGAGACCAAGAATCCTAGACAGATCTAACCCATCCTCAGAAACCCTAAATCATTACTCAAGAACACAAATCATCATCATCAAGAACATAAACCCAGAAAAATCAAACATCTCAGAATTCATTGAAAATAGTTTAGAAAGATAGATTAAGATGAGAATAGTAAGACTGCAAAGAATTAAAGCAAACTAAGTACTAGATTAAGAGAGATCTGAATTACAAAATGAAGAACACCAAGAACAAGGTTTGGAGGCAGAGAAAAACCCTAAAAATAAATGTCATGTCTCGTGGATAATACCCAACAGTGGTATTTATAGTAAAATCGGAAAACCCTAAAACAGAAAAAGACAAAGAAAAATAGCTAAGTTTTCACGGATGGTGCAGCTCGAGCAAGTCTGGTCGAGTGGTGTCGAGTGTGTTGAGTGGAGTGGGGACTCGAGTGCCAGCGTCGAGTGGTAACGTTGCATGTCTGAGTAAGATGACGTCGAGTGGTAACGTCGCATTTCTAAGCAAGATGGCATCGAGTGGTAACGTCGAGTGAAGCATTGAGTGTGATGTGATCCTAGGAAGCACTAAGGAGCTGGAAGAGGAAATGGAAGATTATGAAGATGAGAAAATCCAACAAGGAGCAAAGGATGCATTGGAACAGCTTGAACCAGAGCAGCTTGTAGCCGAGGAAGCTAAGAAGAAATGGATTAGCTCAACAACAACGTTTGATCCGGGAATATTAAGAGTATCACTTCAATAAACTAAAGACATCTTTACAAAGTCTTCTCAACACCATCCAGGGCAGTTTAGTGTGTGCTAATCCAACTACCCTAGTTGTGATCCAAGCCACCTAGACATTTATCAAGAGAGGTGATAAGACTTGCACTCTTTTTCCCTTTATTTGGTTTTGTCCCAATGGGTTTTCCAAACAAGGTTTTTAATAAGGCAAGCCTTATTACTCTTTCACTAGGCCTCTTGATAAAACCAGGCCCAAACTCTATCTTTTACTCTTTCACAAGGCCTCTTGATAAAACCAGGCCCAAACTCTATCTTTTAATTCTATGTTTTATTCAAACTTTATATTTATTTTTGTTGTGTTCCGAGGAGTGGTGTTTCGAGGCATGTCGTGATGACCACCTCCTCGTCTTCTCCTTCTTCCCCTTTATATTCTGATCTAAACTATACTTTTAATCTTATCAAACTTTTATTCTCAAAACTCTCTTTACTTGTTTGATTATTTCTTGCTCAAAGTGTCGGATCTTCATTCCTTCACACCGAGCAAGCCGATAGTCTTAGAGTCTGTCACAACTCTTAAGAAGTATCACTCCGATTCACCTCTTATTCATCATGTCCAGAGTCCTTACTCACGTACCAAACAAGTCTGAAAGGCTAAAGGTCTTTCACAACCTTTGGAAATTTTGCATCGATCCATAAAACCCATACGACCATACTCGCCGTTCCACATCATTTCATCATTTCCGCACTCATATCCGATCACCCGACCATCACAACCTCTTGGAGAGCATTCAGGGACGTGATCCTCATCTAGGATCATATCAGAGTGGGTACGTGGTGGAGCTGAGGTCGAGTCGGGGATGCGATGTCGAGTGCGGACTCGAGTGGAGGTGGGCTTGAGCAGAGAGCATCGCACGGTAGGGCTCGAGTGGGGACTTGAGCTGTGCCCGAGTGGCATGGCGAGCACGGACTCGAGTGGCATGGCGAGCAATGGCTCGAGTGGCGTGGCGAGCACGGGCTCAAGTGGCGTGGCGAGCACGGACTCGAGTGGCGTGGCGAGCACGGGCTCAAGCGGTCCTAGCATCCATGCTCCAAGTTGTACCTATTTTAGCTCCAAAAATGCAATATGTATGCAAATCTAATGCAAATCCTCCTAAGTATGCAAAATGGACAAAAAAGACTTTAAATGGTATAGACAAGGGGTGAATCTTTTCTAAAATAGACTCAAATATATGCTTAAAACGTTTAAAATATGGAGACATCAACACCCCTAAACTTAGTCTTTGCTTGCCCTCAAGTAAACAGATCGTAAACATGGAGAGTTGGGTTGAAAATGGGGACTCAGAACCTAAGCAATTCATAGTAAAACACATAGCCTCAATCCCAAAGTTAACAGCTTTAAAATGCATTGCAAGTAAAATATACTTAAAAACTTTAGCCAATCTCATCACAACAAGTATTAGCCCTCAGTCTTAACTGAAACAATCATTCAAGGCAATCATTCCCTTTAACATTGATTAAGTGTAACCAGTGGATCTTGCTGTAAACTACATATGAACTCATTTGGTTGAGGGACAGGTTTTAAGAGAGAAAAATGGCTTCTTTTTCCTCTGGTTTAAGCTCAATGATACAGGGATCTCTCAGTGAATGGATTGAACTTTAAAAAAATGCTAAAGGTAAAAGCCAAGTGATGCATACAAGAATAGATTCCCATCTACCCAAGAACACACACTGACTTTCCTAATCTAAGCCCAGATAACATGATCCTAGTTCTAAACCTTTTATCTCAAGGTAATCACTCTTTTCTCACCAAGGAATCATACTGTATCTTTTCTTTTCTTCAAAGGAGAGGATTTTTCATCCTTTGTTCACTTCTAGCGGGTCTGGGGATATTTTCTTAATTGCAGGGGCCTTGACTCGACCCCTTGGTCGAGCCTACTGATCGAGTCAGTGTATTTATAGTTTCTTTCTTTTCTTTTCACAGACCCCCTTCTTTATACTTTCATCCCAGACCCTACACTAGGCATAAAACATATCAAACTCCCTAGTCCTAGTTTGGTTCAAAAATCGTGAACCAGAAACTACATGGGAAGCTACACTTGTCGACTTAAACCTAACACTTTCTCCTAAGTTCATTCCCAAGGTAAGCCTTCCACTCATAATTATAGTTTGGTTTGAAAGAAGGATAGGTTTGGTGTTTTAAATGGGACTGCTCCAAAGAAAGAAGCAGCTACTTGAATTAACAAGAGTGGTAAAATGATAAAAGAGAATCCAAGTATTTTAGTGGTATCCATGAGTTCAAATGCATTTTATAGCCATGATAATTAACAATTCGGATTAGGTTAAAATAGATAGGGAATGATATACTAATCACAGCAAGACCAGCCAAGATAAGAAAGCTAATTCAAGATTCCAAGATTGGTTCAGTCTTAATTTTCAAATTCACAAACAAGCATTAGACAACTAGAAAATAAGAGACTGAACCTATATGATGAACTTAGCAAGCTTACAAGGTGAATGTCATCATTATCCCCTATGCAGAAATCTTAGATGAAATGCAACTAGACTCAATCCTAAAATGCTAATGCAACTGCATGGACCCTCTATTTTTGTGAAATAGTTTTCGAAAAAATTTCAAATTTTTATGGTTTTTAGATGCACATAGATGATGCAAAATTTGAATTAAGAAAATAGAAAAAAATGTCAAATACATCTTGAACCCTCCCCCAAAATTAAATTACATAGTCCCTTGTGTAATAAAAATTTGGAAAAGAATCCAGGATAGAAAACAGGAGTAAACTAAATGCAATGGTATATACAATGATGGGTTTGGAACTGGTACCTCAGTAGTTGGAAAAGTAGGAGTCGATTGACTCCTCCATGCTCGTGCGTGAGTATTCCTGGTGGGGGAGGTCATGTCGCATGCTCGAGCCCGCTCTGCTCGACCCCGCTGCATGTCTCTTGTGTTGCCGTGGTTCGAAGGAGGAAGCTCTAGGAGGCTCGAGGGGTGTGTTACGCTTGGAGCTTGTTTGCATAGAACCACTTTTCTACAAAGCGTTTGGTTGACATGGTTCATCATCTCTTTGAGAGCGGTGCCTACCCTTGCCTAGAATCTTGTTTAGCTGTTCCTTCATCTCCTTCCATCCATCTGACAAATCTTTCACGGTACCTTTCAATGCCTTAATCATTTTTTCTTCAACTTTGTTCCATTTCTGAAGGAGTCCAATCCACTTGTGAGCCTCCCATAGACTCTTGTTACGTTTAGATGCGGCAAACTCTTCAAAGTGAAATGTCTCAGGCGCAGCATATTTTGGGGGGCTCGAGTGACTGACTCGATCAGCATGATCGAGTCCATCACCTTCCTGCGGTAGTTGGAGCAGTTCAAGTGGTTGAGGAACTTGTCACTCCTAAGATGTTCAACGTCCAGCCACTTTGGGGTGGTTGGTTCTGAAATTATAGGCACGTTACAAGGAATGAGTATGAGCGTAATCACTCCCCTAATGCGGAGGTCTACTTTTGTATTTTTCCTATGTATCTTCACAGCCCACTCTCTATAGTTCTGGAACTGAGCTAGCAAGACAAATGTGAGACTTGTATTAGCTTTATTCCTTACCAGTTCTCTTCCATCCCTAGCAAAATCCAGAATCCCTTTTAATCCCAAATCCATTATTTGCAGCTCTCCTTTATTGACAGTGCCAGTTGCAGGACGCGCAAACATGGTGCTAGCGATCGCCTTATGCAGGTATCTCACCGCGGGGTGTCGAATCTGTGAACCCTTGGCTCTGGATGATAAGTACGGCATGTCGGTGCGTATTGTCAGCCATAAGGATTGCAGCTCCCCTTTGTCAAAGTCTTGGTGTACCCCTGTTCCACTTGCAAACCCGTACAGGTTGTCGAGCTCGTTGGTGGTGATAGAGTACTTCTTGCCCCTGACTTTAAAAGTAATTCACCCTAATCCCCCGTCTGACTCACAGTCAGGGTTCTCTTCATAGAAGTGCACCTCCAGTGATGCCAAGAAGTGGCAAGTCTCGACTTGATAGGCTACCATGTTACATTTCATGAAGTTGGTTAGGCCGCATAGTGCAAAAAGGCAGCTTACCTCCTCGCTTATGCCGAGTTTTTCCATGGTGGGGAGATGGGGATAGTGCGTTCTTGTAAAACTCCTAGCAAGGAAAACTGCACGCATTTCTATCTTAGTTAGCTTTGGCTCCGACTTCCGTGAATATCTCTTTTTGAACTTGGCTCCCATCTCCATATCTTCACCGTGATCGACTGCCTTTCCCCGAGCTACATCATCCCTTTCATGCGAGAACTCTTGGGCTGCATACCATTTGGGTGGACTTGAGTGTTTGACTCGATCAGTGTGGTCGAGTCCGTCACCTTCCTGGTCGAGTCCATACCCTTGCTGCTCGGGTCCATACCCTTGCTCGGCTTCTGGTTCAATTTCTGCTTCAATAGCTTTTCCCTTTCTAGCCTTACGGCTTATTCTTGCATAACGCCTTACTAGTGTTGCAGCCCTTGCGTGGTTGCGCTAGTCGGGTGTGGCTTCGTCGACTTCCATGGGATCCTTTGGAGGGGACACATGTCCTTCCTTTTCAGTGTAGCGCCTTGCTATGGCTTCAGCTTCTGCACGTCCGCAGAGGTTAGACATAGCTTGAGTGGCTCGGATCGAGTTGGAGAGAGCTGGCTCGAGGCGGTGAGAGGCGGATTCGGCTCGAGACGAGGACGGATCAAGAGCTCGAGGCAAGGATGAGACGGATCAAGCGAGAGACCGAGCTTGAGTTAGTACGGCGAGTTGGCTCGAGTGGCAAAAGACGGATTCTGCTTGAGTTGAGGATGGATCGAGAGCTCGAGGCGAGGACAAGACGGATCGAGCGAGAGACCAAGCTTTTGTTACTACAGTGAGTTGGCTCGAGTGGCGAGAGACGGATTCGGCTTGAGGCGACGACGAGACTGATCGAGCGAGAGACCAAGCTTGAGTTACTACGGCGAGTTGGCTCGAGTGGTGAGAGACGGATTCGGCTCGAGGTGAGGACGGATCAAGTGAGAGAGAGTGAAATAGCTCGGATCGGGTGAGGTCTCGAGTGGCTCGGTGAGGAGCTGAGCTCGAGGCGGCGAGAGAGCGGATTGAGCGGTGAGGAAGCTCGACTCGAGGCGGCGACGGCGAGTTGGGTCAAGGCGGACTCGAGTTGGGCGAGTTATACGAAGTGAGAGAGAGAATTTGTAGCGAGGAGGCGAGTTATACAAAGTGAGAGATAGAAAGCTGGCTCGAGTATCGATGAAAATGGAAGTGAGAGAGAGAGTGCTGAAAGGCGGGATTGGTGATATTGAAAGGGGGAAGTTTGCTAAAAGCCAAAAGCACTAGGCCCCCTTTGATTTTAAACAGTGCTTAACTCGAGTCACGTTTAGCTCCTTCAACACCTACTTCCGACCTTCCTTAGCACAAATCTGGTAACCAAAAATAACTAGAAAAACAGATCAAAGATCACTGAAATAAAATAAAAATTAAAGCAATATGTACAAAGATAAACATGAAATTTCCTCCCAAGTGAGCTTGTTTAAAGTAACTAAGCTTGACTTCCTTTCTTTTTAGGCTTTGAGCGGCTCATTAAGGGGAATTGAGGTCCCCTCTGGTATGTAGTTAGCCATGTAGGGTTTAAGCCTTTGCCCATTCACTGTAAATTCTTTACCATCCTTTGTAAGCAGGGTGACAGCTCCATATGGTAACACTTCCTTAATGTCAAATGGTCCGGACCACCTAGACTTCAGTTTTCCGAGAAAGAGCTTAAGTCTTGAGTTAAATAGGAGAACTTGATCTCCAGTCTTGAAGTCTCTGCGCAAAATTTTCTTGTCATGGAAAGCCTTAGTTCTCTCCTTATACACTTTTGAGCTTTCATAGGCTTCAAGTCTGATTTCCTTCAGCTCATGTAGGTCAACCACTTTTTTCTCTTGAACTGTCTTGATGTCAAGATTTAGGAGCTTTGTTGCCCATAATGCTTGGTACTCGATTTCAACAGGTAGGTGACAGGCCTTTCCATACAGCAGCTGAAATGGAGTCCTTCCAATTGGGATATTAAAAGCAGTTCTGTAGGCCTATAGAGCTTCATCGAGTTTGGTTGACCAATCTTTTCTAGAAACGCCTACGACTCTTGCTAGGATAGCCTTGATCTGCATGTTGGAGATTTCAACCTGGCCACTAGTTTGAGGATGGTAAGGTGTTGCCACCTTATGCTTTACTCCATGCTTCTTTAATAGATTCTCAAAGACTTTGTTGATAAAATGAGAGCCTCCATCGCTGATCACGACTCTAGGAACTCCAAATCTGGGGAAAATGATAGTTTTGAATATTTTCAGCACCACCTTTGCATCGTTAGTGGGACTAGCTATGGCTTATACCCATTTTGAGACGTAGTCTACAGTAACCAATATGTAGCTATTCCCATAAGAAGGTGGGTTGAAGGGTCCCATGAAGTCAATACCCCAAACGTCAAAAATTTCAACTTCAAGGATAGGGTTCTGAGGCATCTTGTTTCTTTTGCCTATGTTCCCCATCCTTTGGCATGGGTCACACTTGGATATGAAAGTGTGTGCGTCTTTGAACATGCTCGGCCACCAAAGCCCAGCTTAGAGTATTTTTTGCATTGTCTTGAATGTAGCAAAATGGCTTCCATATGCGGAACCATGGCAATGTTCTAGCACTTCTCTGACTTCTTCCTCTGCTATGCATCTTCTAAATAAGCCATCTGAACGTTTCTTGTAGAGATACGGTTCATCCCAGTAGTAATGGTTGATGTCTCTGAAAAACTTTTTCCTATTGTATGCATCAAGACCGCTAGGAATTTCATCACTTACTAAGTAGTTAGCTAGGTCTACAAACCATGGCAACTTCTCTTCTTCTATTGCTAGGACTTCTTTGAAGTCTGCTCTGGTGCGCTGGGTCCCTTCGAAGGTCTTGACTAACATCAATTGTTCCTCTGGCATGGAATCATCGATTGGCAACGGATCTTCAATCCTCATCCTGGATAAGTGATCAGCTACCCCATTTTCGACCCCCTTCTTGTCAACTATCTCCATGCCGAATTCTTGGAGTAGAAGGATCCATCTCAGTAACTTGGGCTTGGTGTCTTTCTTGGCATAAATGTGTCTTAATGCGGCGTGATCAGTGTAGACTATTACTTTTGATCCTACCAAGTACCTTCTGAATTTCTCAAAAGTGAAGACTACAGCAAGCAAGTCTTTTCTGTGGTAGCATATCTCCCTTGAGCTTCATCTAAGGTCCTGCTTGCATAGTAGATAACATTAAGCTTATTTTCTATTCTCTGACCCAAAACTGCTCGAACTGCATAGTCTGAAACATCACACATGATTTTGAAAGGGTGGTCCCAATTCGGACCTTGGACTATTGGGGATGAGATCAATGCTTCCTTTATCAGTTGGAAAGCCTTCAACCACTCAGAATCGAAGTTGAACTCTTACTCCTTGCAAAGTAGCCTAGTAAGTGGTCTAGCTATTTTAGAGAAATCCTTAATGAACCGCCTGTAGAACCCAGCATGTCCAAGGAAACTCCTGATGTCCTTGACGTTCTTAGGTGGTTGTAGCTGCATCATCACATCTACCTTGGCCTTGTCTACCTCTATTCCATTCTCAGAAATCTTGTGCCCCAAGACAATCCCTTCTCTGACCATGAAATGGCATTTCTCCCAATTCAGGACCAGATTTGTCTCCTCACATCTAGTAAGCACCCTGTACAAATTCAACAAACAGGAGGAGAAGGAGGAGCCATACACGGAAAAATCATCCATGAAGACTTCCACCATCTCCTCTATCAAATCTGAAAAGATAGAGGTCATACACCTCTGAAACGTTGCAGGTGCATTGCATAAATCGAAAGGCATTCTTCTGTAAGCAAAAGTTCCATATGGGCAAGTAAAGGTGGTGTTTTCTTGGTCATTTGGATGTATTGGGATCTGAAAGAACCCACTATATCCATCTAAGAAACAGTAGTAAGGGTGGTTTGCAAGCCTCTCTAGCATTTGATCAATAAATGGCAAAGGAAAGTGATATTTTCTAGATGCTGCATTTAACTTCCTATAGTCTATACACATCCTATGACCAGTTATTGTCCTAGTAGGTATAAGTTCATCCTTGTCATTCCTTACTACTGTTATACCACCTTTCTTAGGAACGCAATGCACCAGAGATATCCACATACTATCAGAGATAGGGTAGATAATTCCAGCATCTAACAACTTAAGAATTTATTTCTTAACTACTTCCTCGAGGTTAGGTTTTAGTCTTCTCTGAGGTTCAATACTAGAGTATGACTCATTTTCAAGATTAATTCTATGAGTGCATAAACTTGGTGATATTCCTTTAATATCATCAAGAGAATACCCAATTGCTCTCCTATACTTTTTCAATTCAGTCAACAGCAAATGCAACTCATCATCACTAAGTTTATCATTTACTATGACAGGGTAAGTTGAGTTAGGACCAAGAAAAGCGTACCTTAGCCCTGTTGGAAGTGGTTTGAGTTCAACTTTAGGTGCTCTAAGTTCTGACCAGTCATCAGAGTGAGTGGACTCGAGCTGTATATCGAGTTCTTGGGTCGTGATGAGATCCTAACCAGCAGCCTGTTTGAGGGAGCTAAGGAGATAGAGGAGCAGCTTGAACCAGAGCTTAAGGGAGCTAAGGAGATAGAGGAGCAGCTTGAATCAGAGCTTAAGGGAGCTAAGGAGATAGAGGAAGCTAAAGAAGAAGCCACAAAGCAACATGAACTCGAGGAAGCCAACGACAAAGATCTACATGTGCCCCTTGGTCCGATGACTCGATCAAAGCAAGCAAGATTCCATCAAGCATTCTACAATCTCTTACACCATATCCAGGGCCGACTTGAGTGTGCTAATCCAGTCACCTTGATTGTGATTCACGCCACTTAAGCATTCATCAAGAGAGGTGTGTGGACTTGTACTCTTTTTCCCTCCTCTTGGTTTTATCCCAATGGGTTTTCCAAGAGAGGTTTTTAATGAGGCCAGCCCACACACTCTTTATCATTTCCTCTTGATGAAACCAAGCCCACTCCATTCACTCAATATTCTCGCCAAAATGAAGCTGAAGAGTTACTTGTTTTTAATCTTTGTACACTTAATGATCAGCTTTGATTCATTAAGTCTTTTCTATTTCCTATGCATTTTAGTTCTAAGTATCTGAACCCTATAAGTACTTGTATTCTCTTTCTCTTCAGATTTATCAAACCTTTCTTATTCTCAATCATCTTTGAAACTGTTTGATCATGTTCGATTAGTGTATTCGGAAATCTCCTTGCACTACGAACGCCCTTGAAAGTCTAAGAGTGATTCCGCAACTCTTAGAAGTTTCATTCAATCCATTTTCGTGGTTACTCATCCATTTGAACCGATCTGTTCCCCTTCTCACTCGCCAATCATCATCAAACCGGTTCATCGAAGGCTTTTCTTGCTTCAAAGACATCACCTATCATTTGGAGGACATTCAGGGACGTGATCCTCCCCCAGGATCACATCAAGTGGTATCAGAGCAGACTCCATCTCAGGTTGTGTCTTTTCAAACCGATTATACCCTTTCATATTCTTCATAACCTTTGAATTGATTTATCTGTTGATTGTCGGAATTTTCATAAATCTTTGGTAATAGATAAAATCGTCAAATCAGTTTTCAAAGAACATATTATGAGTCTAGTTTATGTGAAAATTGATTTCGGAATTTTTGGACACGATTTGATATTTTAATCTGACCGATCATCTTCAAGTGATTTTGAAAAGAGAATTTCTGCGACTTTTCAGTGTTTTAATTTTCATAAATCCGTTTTAATTGCTAAAATAGTGAGATCGGTTGGATTTGTCTTTAAAACGAGTCAGGTATTTTAGAAAATTGTTTCTAGAATTTTTGAACGTGTTTGGGTATTTTATTCGAATCGATCAAACCAAACTGTCTCTTGGAATGCCAAGCAAGCTTATCTTGTATTGTTGTTGTGTTATCTGTTGGGCATTTTACTTGTTATTTTGTTTCAATCTGATCAGGTACCATGGCAGAAAGCAGCAATGGTGAAGAAGAATCCGCAAACTCCAACAAGCAACTTCTTGACTCCTTTAAGGCAATGATGAACGAGAGTATAGCAACCATGAGGGCAGAGATGAGAACTGAATTTGACAGATCCATCAACGACCGATTTAGGAGGCAATCACAACCTTCTGAGGCTGAGCAGTACTATAGTCACTCCTCTAGAACACACCATTCAAGGAGAAGACGGCCAAGAGAGGAACAACCCCTTAGGATCAATCAAACTCAAACCCGAGATCCTTTAGCCGGCCTAAAAATCGAGATTCCATCTTTCCATGGAACCAATAACCCGGAAGAATATCTAGAGTGGGAGAAAAAGATTGAGATCGTCTTTGACTGCAGAGAATTCACTCAAGACCACATGGTTCGGATAGCCCCAACTGCATTCAAGGATTATGCCTTAAGTTGGTGGGATCAGCTAGTAACTTCAAGGAGAAGGGTTGGAGATCTTCCTATTGAAACTTGGAATCAAATGAAGATTATTATGAGGAAGAGATTTATACCTAGTCATTATCATAGAGAGTTGCATCTAAGGCTGAGGAATCTATCTCAAGGAAGTAACTCGGTGGAAGAATACTACAAGGAGATGGAAACTTTGTTGCTTAGAGCTGATATCCGAGAAGATGGTGAAGCTACTATGGCCAGATTTATGGGCGGCCTTAATAGGGAAATTATGGATCGGCTTGAAGTACACCATTATGTGGAAATGGAAGAGCTTCTTCATAAAGCTAACATGTTTGAGAAACAGCTTAAGAGAAGGAACCCTAGACCCGGTTATGTTTCCACAAGAGTCAGCCAAACCCGAGACGACAAACCTATCAAGGACCACCAGCCGCTTTCTAAGCCTCGGACAGAAGAGCCACGTCTTAAGGGCATTGATAAGGGTTCAAGCACCAAGACCAGAGATATACAATGCTTCAAGTGTAAGGGTTTTGGTCACTATTCGAATGCCTGCTCCAATAAGAGAACCATAGTCATCCGAGCCAATGGAGAGCTAGAAATGGAAGAAGAACATTCTGAAGCTGAGTCTATAGAAGAGCATGTTGCAATGCCAACGGTAGGACAACTCTTAGTCACGAGGAGGACCTTGAATCTGCATACTACTTTTGAGAAAAATGAGCAACGGGAGAATCTATTCCATACTCGATGTTTAGTAAAAGAAAAAGTTTGCAGCTTAGTGATCGATGGAGGGAGTTGTACTAATGTCATGGAGTGAGTCCATGGTGGAAAGACTTGGGCTAACGGTCATTAAGAGAGCTAAGCCTTACAAACTACAATGGCTTAATGATGAGGGAGAGTTGGACGTTAAGCATCAGGTCTTAGTTCCTTTGTCTATCGGAAAATATGAAGATGAAGTCCTATGTGATATCTTGCCGATGGATGCTGGGCATATACTTCTGGGGAGGCCGTGGCATTCTGGCCGTACAGTCATGCATGATGGGCTCACCAACAGGTATACCTTTGAGTTCAAGGGCAAGAGGAATATTCTCGTGCCATTAACACCACAAGAGGTTCATCTAGACTAGATCGCTTTGAAGAAAAACAAGATCACTTCCGAGTCCAAGCTGAAACAACAGACCAATCTTCTGATAAAGCCTCAACAAGGAAGTTATTCACCACCCATATGTGTAAAACAAATTCAACTCAAAACATATCAAGAAGATATTGGTGAAGACTTCGAACCAGAACCACCAGATTATGTGCTAGACAATGCCAAGAGTTTGAATAAAGAAGAAGGAGACTCGCAAATCAAAGAAACTGAATCCCATATCAGTTTTGGAAATGAACTAGGACGCCATGGAGAAGAACTAAAGGATAAAGAGCTAGTTAAGGTCCAGAATGTGCTAGCAGAACTGGCTCAACGAAAGCTAAGTGAAGAGGTGATCTCTACACCATCACTTGCACTCCGCGGTATGACAAAGCAATGTAAGTCCTCTAAAACTCTAAGTGAATCTCTAAACTCTCTTCCTCCAAAAGAAAAGATTCTTGCGATTGATAAAGAAACTCCTATGAGTTTAACTAACGTTGCACCGGAGCTACCATCTCCGAGTAAGCATTCTTCTCATTTGCAGGATCATAAGGACACCACAGAAGGTCCAAAGGAGTTATCAACCACCCAGAACTACCTGAACGTAATGAGAAGAAAAGCTAGTTCGAGCTCTAGGCATGCAGAAACTGAGAAGCATCACATGTGTGACAAGCTGAAACGAATTCCAAAGGTCCTCACGGTTCAAAAAGAAAATATGCCTAGCAAGGAACTTATAACTATTCACTCTAACTCTGCAAAGGCTGGTGAGATGAAACAAACTTTACTCTCTAAACCACATGTGCGTAAGTTTGTCTATAGAGAAACTCTTTTGAGTTTTACTAACCTTGCACCGGTGCTGCCGAGTGAGATATCTTGTAATTTTCAGGATTTCAGAAGTACCGTTCAAAAAGAAGAATCTCGTGACTTGTTACTTCCAGTCCGTGACACAGAACGACCAGAACTTCATTCACAAATTCACATCCAAGGAGAAGCACTCGCTCTGCTCAAAACTTCATCAATGGATGCAGGAAGTGTTAATAACACCTTGATGATCAAAGAAAGAATTTTCTCATTGATCCGTCGAAAGGAGCATCAGATCGTATTTGATCCAGGATCCCTATTTAAAATTTTTCCTCATGGCATCCGAAACAAACAAGGTACGGAAATTATTGTGGTTGATGCAATAATTCCAAGGTATGCAATTCTTTCTATTTTTAATGATAATTTGCTAGATATGTTTCAATCTAGTGAGAAATTTATCCTTGGGCAGTTCTTTAAACGAAAAGGTTTCCTATTTGATAAACATGAAACGTGGTACCCTTGTTACTTCTTGATTAATTCTGTTTTGATGAGTATTGATAAATTCACTACTGTTGCTACTGCTTCGAATGATGCTGAACTGTTCTTTGGAGAGATTGTTTACTATGATAGTTGTCTGAATTTTAATAGACACTTAGATGATCATGCTGAACATGTGAATTTTATTTTAGATGATCTAAGTAATAAAATGTTTGCTGCAACAGAGAAGTTTGCATTTGATGTGTTTGATCTTGTGTTCCAAGTTATTGTTGTGAAAGCACAGGGTATACAGGACAAAGAGTTGCACCTTCATTCACCAAAATTATGGCTCTTCCATGTTTGGCTTAAAAAGATCTTTGTTCAAGCTGATCTTGAACTGATGAAGTATTTAAACGAGCAGCACGCAAAGAAAAGGCAATGCCAACTGATCTTTGACCCTGGTGGAATTTTTAGGATTCAAATGAAGAGAGGACGTTTTCCAGCCCACACAAAGATCAATGCCTACAAAACCTGCTCGCAAGGTAAGTACAACGTAAGTTCAAGCTTCAATATAACTGATCTAGTTCCTTTTTGCGCAGATGAAACGGATTTGAGGTCAAATCCTTCTCAAGTGGGAGAGGATGATGAGATCCTAACCAGCAGCCTGTTTGAGGGAGCTAAGGAGATAGAGGAGCAGCTTGAACCAGAGCTTAAGGGAGCTAAGGAGATAGAGGAGCAGCTTTAATCAGAGCTTAAGGGAGCTAAGGAGATAGAGGAAGCTAAAGAAGAAGCCACAAAGCAACATGAACTCGAGGAAGCCAACGACAAAGATCTACATGTGCCCCTTGGTCCGATGACTCGATCAAAGCAAGCAAGATTCCATCAAGCATTCTACAATCTCTTACACCATATCCAGGGCCGACTTGAGTGTGCTAATCCAGTCACCTTGATTGTGATTCACGCCACTTAAGCATTCATCAAGAGAGGTGTGTGGACTTGTACTCTTTTTCCCTCCTCTTGGTTTTATCCCAATGGGTTTTCCAAGAGAGGTTTTTAATGAGGCCAGCCCACACACTCTTTATCATTTCCTCTTGATGAAACCAAGCCCACTCCATTCACTCAATATTCTCGCCAAAATGAAGCTGAAGAGTTACTTGTTTTTAATCTTTGTACACTTAATGATCAGCTTTGATTCATTAAGTCTTTTCTATTTCCTATGCATTTTAGTTCTAAGTATCTGAACCCTATAAGTACTTGTATTCTCTTTCTCTTCAGATTTATCAAACCTTTCTTATTCTTAATCATCTTTGAAACTGTTTGATCATGTTCGATTAGTGTATTCGAAATCTCCTTGCACTATTTAACGCCCTTGAAAGTCTAAGAGTGATTCCGCAACTCTTAGAAGTTTCATTCAATCCATTTTCGTGGTTACTCATCCATTTGAACCGATCTGTTCCCCTTCTCACTCGCCAATCATCATCAAACCGGTTCATCGAAGGCTTTTCTTGCTTCAAAGACTTCACCTATCATTTGGAGGACATTCAGGGACGTGATCCTCCCCCAGGATCACATCAGGTCGAGGCTGCATTGTCTGGGTCCGACGGGGTTGGTCTCGAGCTGCTGCTCAAACTTAATCGCTGAGTTTTGCCAGTTTCAGCCTCAATTGATACGATGCCTTCTCCATTTAGCTCAACCAGGATTTCAAAGACTTCTGCACCTTCAATATCCTTGTATGAGTCTAACATTATCTCATAGTCCAAGGTTTCCTTGTGTAAGTAGCCATCTTTACCATCCTTGGTCAAAGCTGTCTGGAGATGATCTTCTTCATTGAGCTCTTCAAGTAACTGGTCTGCAAGCTGATCCATTTCTTCAATCTAAAAGAGTTGACCCTCTATCGTAGGCTTCTTCATTGTGTCTTTGATGTCAAAATGCATCTTGAGATCTTTTCCCATATTGAGTTCAATGTTTCCATTCATGACGTCAATGAGAGCTCCATCAGTGGCAAGGAGGGGTCTTCCTAAGATCAAAGGATCCCTTGGCTCTTCATCGATCTCTAACACCAAAAAGTCAGTGGGGATTTCTATAGCTCCAATTCTGAGAGGCAAGTCTTCTAACATGCCATGCGGTATCCTTACGGACTTATCAGCCAAGATAAGAGAAATGTTGGTGGCTTTGAACTTGCTGAAACCCAACCTCTTAGCTACTGAAAGTGGCATGAGGCTAATGGATGCTCCCAAGTCGCAAATACAATTTTTAAAGGTCAATGGACCTAGAGAGCATGGCAATGTGAAACAACCTGGGTCATCTAAAATGACAACCTTCCTTTATATGATAGCGCTACACTCATGACTCACCACTACCATTCCTTGCATTTTTTGGATCCTTTCCACAATTGCATCCTTTATCCACTTATGAGATTGAGGTAGAAGTGCCAATGCGTCTAGTATAGGCATCTTCACTTCAATTTCTTTAATATGCTTGTCGAAGATAGCTTTGTACTTCTCCAATCTGTCCTTAAATCTTCCTGGGAAGGGGAGTTTAGGTTTGTAAGGCAGGGGGAACAAATGGTGCTTTCTTCTCCTTCACAGCTGCAACTTTTTCAACTGGGGAAGGCTAGACTCGACTTTCCAGTTTGATCACCCTGGAAAATAGCTGACTTCTTCCATTTGATCACCCTCCCCATCTTGAACTTGAAAGATCTCTTCCTCACTTACAAAATAAACGTGCTTCTGCTGGCCGAGAAGGATATCTAACTTCTCATTCAAAGCTTTGAGATCCTTCTTAGTCTTTTCATCAGAATCAACACTTCTTCTCATGCTGCGGTCGTAATCCTCATTGTAGTTCCCATCTGATTGAGCAAGGTTCTCAACGAGTTCCCAACCTTCATCAACATCCTTGTTGAGGAAGTTACCATTGCTTGCTGTATCCAAAAGCATTCTTATCCTTGGGAGAACTCCTCTATAAAGGGTGCTGAGTAGGGATTCATTGTTGAAGCCATGGTGAGGACATCGAGTGGTGTAGCCTTTGAATCTTTCCCAGGCTTCACAAAAGGTTTCCCCATTTTTCTGGGCAAAGCCGGATATTTCATTCCGAAGTCTAACTGTTCGAGCATTGGAGAAAAACTTGGCAAGGAAAGCTTTCTTGCAGTCATCCCAGGAGGTGATGGAGCCATAAGGTAAATTCTTCTCCCACATATGACATTTGTCACCAAGAGAGAAGGGAAAAAGTCTCAACTTGAAGCCATCTTCATTGACTCCATTGATATTCGTGAGGCTGCAGAGCCAATCAAACTCGTCCAAGTGATCAAGAGGATCCTCCATAGGCAACTCATGGAATTTGTTGCCTTGCACCATAGATATCAAGCCACTCTTAATCTCAAAGTTGTTGTTTTGGATTTTAGGAGGTACAATCCCTTGCCTCTGAGTGTGAGTGTTAGGAGCATCTCCTGCTCCGATCAATCTTGGCCTCCTCTGAGGTTCTTCAGCCATTTTGTTTTGTTGTACTACTCTGATCCTCTCTGCTTGCTCACGTAGCTGACGAATTAACTTAGTCCGATTAACGTTATCGATGAAAGGTAAGAGGTTCTGGTTTCCTTGTGATCAAGTTTGCATACAGGTAAAGCTATAACTGTTTACGCTGACATGTACCTGAGATGCAAAGACAAAGAATGGAACAATAGGTAAGTATCCAAGTGAGGTGTAAAAGAACTTGATCTTAAAAGATCTGAAATCCTAATTGTAACAAACAACACCCAAATGGCAACGGCGCCAAACTGATATAAGTATTTTTACTCAGGGACTACTTCTATGGGCAAGGGAAATCTTGCAGTAAGAACTTGTCCTACTAGATGTAAATTCCCTGTCAATTATGCAATCCCCAAGTAAAAACAATGTAACTTAGTTATGGGTGTGTGTATGCAGAAGGATGTATCAATTCCCTAGCATTGTTATTGTAATTTTAAGGTGTCAATCAAAATGGGTGTGATGCTTGCAATCAAGATCTGATTTGATACAACTAAGTTAAGCCAGATAGAAAGGAAATGTTTATCTATCAACCTAAAAAAACGAAATGCAATAAGATGGGTGCTTGACTCGAGTTCTAGACCGAGTCAAGTGACCGAGACAATGCAGAAAAAGGACAAACATGTGAACTTGACAAGACTGAACGAGTCAACAGATCGAGTGAAGCCTGAAAACAATAAACAAACAAGCACTCGGGCTTCAAGGCCGAGTCAAGAGATCGAGCAAAGAGAGAAAAAAAATAAATGTGCAATAAACAAGTAAATGACTTTAGAACAAGATGATAAACCAAGAAGATGTAAATAGGGGTCTAAGGATGGGGCAATCGAAATGTGATTCTCCTTGGTCTCTCCTAGACGCTTAACAAAACTTCACAGAAGCTATCTCTAGACAATGAACATCAAAGTAAGATAGCTCCACTCTCGTGACAAACACCAACAAGCCTATACCACTTCCTAATCTTAATACCTAGTCAAAGATACAAGGAAACTTAGAGCAGATATCAATGAAACATAATATAGACAAGCATTAAGAACCAATTCATTAATGTTAAAATACAGCTAGAACCTCTTAAGCCATGGGTTAAAGCTACAGATCTCTGGTATTAGTTGGTTCAAGCATTTCATCAACACCTTCTGAGTGGGAAATGCCTGAGATCATAATTACCAATGTCTTGGCTAACTAAGCATTAAGAACACCTAATCCAGAAGAGATCTATGCAATCTAAAGCTCAAACATCTAAGGAGACCAAGAATCCTACACAGATCTAACCCATCCTCAGAAACCCTAAATCACTACTCAAGAACACAAATCATCATCATCAAGAACATAAACCCAGAAAAATCAAACATCTCAGAATCCATTGAAAATAGTTTAGAAAGATAGATTAGGATGAGAATAGTAAGACTGCAAAGAATTAAAGCAAACTAAGTACTAGATTAAGAGAGATCTGAATTACAAAATGAACAACACCAAGAACAAGGTTTGGAGGCAGAGAAAAACCCTAAAAATAAATGACATGTCCCGTGGATAATACCCAACAGTGGTATTTATAGTAAAATCGGAAAACCCTAAAACAGAAAAAGACAAAGAAAAATAGCTAAGTCTTCGCGGATGGTGCAGTTTGAGCAAGTCTGGTCAAGTGGTGTCGAGTGTGTTGAGTGGAGTAGAGACTCGAGTGCCAGCGTCGAGTGGTAACATCGCATGTCTGAGTAAGATGACGTCGAGTGGTAACGTCGCATTTCTAAGCAAGATGGCGTCGAGCGGTAACGTCGAGTGCAGCATCGAGTGGGTATGTGGTGGAGCTGAGGTCAAGTCAGGGATGCGATGTCGAGTGCGGACTCGAGTGGAGGTGGGCTCAAGCAGAGAGCGTCGCACGGCAGGGCTCGAGTGGGGACTCGAGCTGTGCCCGAGTGGTGTGGCTAGCACAGACTCGAGTGGTGTGGCGAGCACGGGCTTGAGTGGCGTGGCGAGCACAGGCTTGAGTGGCGTGGCGAGCACGGGCTCGAGCGGTCCTAGCATCCATGCTCCAAGTTATACCTGTTTTAGCTCCAAAAATGTAATATGTATGCAAATCTAAAGCAAATCCTCCTGAGTATGCAAAATGGACAAAAAATACTTTAAATGGTATAGACAAGGGGTGAATCTTTTCTAAAATGGACTCAAATATATGCTAAAAACATGTAAAATATGGAGACATCATGTAGTCAAAGATTCCTTGCTTGCTTTTGTTTGAATTATGTGGCTTAGGATTAGTTTTAGTTTTGTGGTGTCTTAGTTCAGCCACGTTTTTGGTCCTTGCTCTTTTGAATTTGTGTGGCTGATTGGATAATTGCTTTTGTATGCTGTCTTTTGTCATTTAGTCTTAAAATTCCTTTTATCTTTTAGTCTTAAAATTGGTGTGTCTTATCCTTATAATATATCTGTTGCATCCTTTTTTATTTACCATTAATTTTTTTGTTTAGTTACATTTTCACTTAGTTACTATTGTCCTTATTTTACGAAGTATCGAGTTACTTGGAGAAAAGTACCATTCACTCTCCAAAATTTACCAGCCATGACCAAAGGTTAACAGCCGTACCCAAGAAATTACTGATCGTGTTCGAGGAAAATTACTGAGTCTCGCGAGTAGTTTGTGTGACCGAGAATTACCGAGAAGCTCATCCGTACTGACCCGATGTTCTGTGATCAGACCAGGTATTCATCCCGTGATCATGGCTGACTGACTGATCCCCATCGGTACCGAGGCACGAGCCCATCGATCATCGATCATCGGACCTCTTCCGAGCTCCGATCATGGCCCACATCTGGGCCACCACCGGTCATCACCTCCGGCCACGGTCAACGACCTCTGGTCAACCACCACCGCAGGTTAACTTTCCGGCCATCCTTCGGCTAACTCCGGCCACTGTCCAGTCAACTCTGACCCCTTTTTCGGTGCCCTCCAGCGATATTTTCATCCAACTTCCAGTGTACTTTTCCGGCGACCGTACACTTGTCCATACTATCTTTTTGAGATCCTTTCTGAGCAGATCTTCGAGTCTAGTTCTGTGCCCATGCACTCAAGGCGATCATGCCACTCATAAAGCATTTAGATGATGGTTTTGTCAAGATGTTGACTATGAAGATAGCATGTCCGAGGAAGAATCATGGGATGGTTACTGTAATGACCTGTATCCGGACTAGAAACCAGTACTCGAAATTTTTTCATGAATTTATCAAAGGATGGATAAAGGATGGATAAATTTCCAGGAAAAAGGCGAAAGAACAAGCCTAGAAGAAGAAGGAGAATTGGTGATAAAGATAAAGGATAAACTTGGTGACCAAGTTCAGTTCATGAATCGTATGGCACAAGAGTGAAGAAGATTGTCAAAGAAGCTACAAGGAGTGTTGTGTCAAGAAAGCTAACCAAGAAGCTTCATGGACAAGGCGAATTGGAGGAGCATTGAAGAAGTTTGTGATGATACTTGGTAACCAAGCCAAAGTATCTTGTCAGGGAAGACAAGTAATTTCATAAGAAAAAATATAAAATTCATCAAGGAAGGAAAATGGAAAAGCTAGTAAGATTACCTTGGGGATTTTACAAAAAGGAGAAGAAGGTTTTCGGAGAGTACTATTCATTGCTGAAAAGTACTATTCACCATCTGAGTACTGTTCATCGCTGTAGCTACTGTTCATCACCGGAGTTACTGTTCACTAAATACTATACACCAAGTATTTTAGTGTTAAAGGAGAATGGATTGAGTATTGTTCGGATACTGTTCCAAAACACTAAACCGAGAGTCGTGTTAAGGATGAGTGAAGAAGCATTGGTGCATGATCGCAATGTGGCATCATGATGGTACCAGAAGCTGTGCATGATCGAGGAGTGCGGAAGAAGACGCAAGGTGGGGCCGTGGAGCTTGCATGATCGCAAGGTGTCGTTGGAGTCTTCTTGTATACGACAATTGCATGCGATTTGAGAAGTGAAGCGATTGCATGGATGAAAGGTGGCACACTGAGAGGCCGGAAGCTACGCATGATCACCACACACCACCAGACTCGTCCAAGAGAAGATACATCACATGGAAACTTGGAGAAGAAGACAAAGCCACATGATCGCCAAGTGTTGTGCCGCATGGAAGAGTTCAGCGCCTATAAAACCAAGGCCAACCCTAATTGTTTCCATCACATTTTCAGAAACTCTTTATCACACCAAAAACATCTAAGGAGTTCTCTTATCTCTCTCGTGATCTCCGAAGAACACAAAGAAGCCAAAGAAGATCAAGAAGAAGAAGAAGCCGTGGTGATCCCATCCGAAGCTGATCAAAGGAGAAGAAGCCGTGAAGATCAAAATCAAACCAAGATCCATCCGTGAAGATTCAAGTCAGAGAAAAAGAAGAAGAATCCTAACCAAACCGATCTAAAGAAGAAGAAGGAAGGAGCCATAGTGAAGCTGATTTAAAGAAGAAAATAATGGAGCCGTGGTGATCCCAAGCCGAAGCTGATCAAAGAAGAAGAAGAGAAGCCGCATTCATGATGAAACCGTGAAGATCTAAAGAAGAAGAAGTTAAGAAGATCAATCCGTAAAGATCTTTTCAAAGGAAAAGAAGGAGTCGTGAAGATCATGCCAAAGAAGAAGAAAAAGAGAAGAGATTCAAGCCGTGATATTTAAAGATCAAACCTTAAAAATCAAGGTGATCCATCCGAGGTTAATCCATCAAAAACCAAAGATGAACCGTGAAGAGGAGAGCCGAGCTGCTAGCAAAGATCGTGAAGTTTGAAGGTCATTATCAAGATCTTTTAAACCGAGTTAGTCCTAAGAAGATCCGTAAACCTCCAAGTCCGAGTTGTTTGTACGTCAAGTTCGAGAAGAGGAAGCGCATGTTCGAAGAAGTCCTAGTCTACAAGTCATCTCTTACCCTTAAACCAAGTCGTCAACTCGATCCATAGCAAGTGAGGCATGATCGTGATTGTAGAGAAAGCAGCAGCACCTGATTCTCAAAAACAATTCTCAAACCATGTCCGGGCATCTAGTCAGTCATTCTTCATGAGTAGAGTAAGTGTTGGGTACTTTTATTTATTGTGTAAGTGCTAGGTATTATTTATGTTTTATTGCGTGATTTATGGTATTTATTGCATTATTTGCGTGGGGTTCCTTAAGAGCTTTCGGGCATTTGAGGGAACCTATTGATTGGTAGATTAGCTTAGTTTAGGAGTAGTTAAGGTTTAGGTGGCCGATGGATAATTAGTTCTAGGTGCGTTATTTATTCATTTAGTTTAGAGAGTCTTGGTTAGTTTAGGGGATAATTTTGGGGTTTAGTTTTGGGTTTTTAGGTGACTGGTGGATAAGTAAGTTGTGATTTAATTATTCATGTCGGTTTTAGAGAGTCTAGAGTTTAGGATGGGTAGATTAGGATTAGGTGGCCGGGTGTGGAACCCCTTGTGATCTTCATATTTCTTGAGAGGAAGTTGAAGCATGCCGAAGATACGTGGTATCCGACTGGAGGTTATCACGTATAGCTGCCGGGTATGCAAATCCATGGAACCGGAGTGTGTCCATGGGAACTACATACTGCGATGTACGGAGGAGCAACCTGTGAGTTGTCACGTATTTATGCCGACACCGAGTCTAGTGCCTAGGTCGACTTGTGCGTCTCTGGCTGAAAGGTGGTCGAGGAGGTTGTGTTAGACGTAGACTGACTTCTGTGTGATTTCACACAACGTATTAGAGTGTGGAGTTAGAGTTTAGGTTAGAGTTTAGAGTAGAGTTTAGTTTTAGGTTAAATTAGAGGTTGAGTAGTGGTTTAGAGGTTAGAGTTTAGAGTGTGGTTATTGAGTCGTGTCTCTCGAGAATAGCTCAAGAGATTCTTGTGTGTAGATTGTTTAAGTCGTGTCTCTTGGGATTTAGCTCAAGAGATACTTGTGTGTGTTTGATTGTCGTGTCTCTCGAGAATAGCTCGAGAGATTCTTGTGTGTAGATTGTGTGTTTATTTTTAGCTTTCGCTTGTGTGCTTTGATTGCGTGTTTGATTGTTGAATGACTAACGTTTGTTTTGCAGGTTTAGTTTATTGTATGATTGTTTGTATGATTGTTTGTTTGATTGTGTGTGCAGCCTTATGAGTTACATTAGTTTCTCATAACCATTGTTCGTTTTGCAGGATTAGTTAGTTAGGGGTTGGAGCACTAGGAACCGGATTTGTTTTCGCTGCATTTGCAAAGAGTTGTTGTTTTATTTAAAAGTAGTATTTTGAAAATAGGATCCGAACTATATCCGCATTTTCTATTGGTTTGAAGTATTATACTAAGTAATAAAACAATGGGTTTATTTTTCTTTAAAAAGCGTTCAAGCAGGGCACGGGTTAATTGGCCTTGTCTAGACCGACACAACGGGTAACTATGGGTGGATGGTTGCAAAGCCAAAACCCATGGTCAAACGGTAAGGGATGATCAAGGAAAAGTATGTAACCGATCCTTGGTCGTTCTCATAGCCGTTTTGGGAACGCTTCGTGGCTTCTCCGGCTGTAGAGCGGTTTGGGGAAGCTACAGTTACTATGAGGATTATGAGAGTGAACCGAAAGAAGAAGTACCCGAGCCAGATCCACCGGATCATCCTTGGTATCCTACCCTACAGTCTTCATGTTTGACCAAGTCACACCTAGCTATGGATAAGGATTTCGATAGTGATGACTTGTGTTCATATGGCCTTTTGGGAAACCAAACCCCAAAGATGTTGGTAACTTCAACCGTATCAGCAAGCTATATGGATGTTTTGGTTTCCATTCAAGCCGAGAACCAACGCCTTGGAGAACAGATGGATCGAATCAAGACCTCCCACGACATATGCTTTTTATCTGTACCACCACCGATACCGCAATCATATCATGACCCGGATCGAGCCAAATTATTGTGTGAGAGGTTTGTTACCACTTGTTCCAACCGTGAGATATCAACACGGTTTAGGGATTCAATCCCATATGCTGATGATAGAAGCAAGCTGAGTATTGCATCATCAAGAGGAAGCAACGAACTTGGGCTTGTCGTTTGCCTTGAGCCACCATTGCCCAATCCAATTTCAGGTCATGCTCTAGGCCTAGGATTAGTTTCTCCCTAATCCTAAGAAGATTGATGATTCAGGAGTTATCGAGGAACCCCAAGCCAATTCGTCCATTGACCACACTCACCTACCTAGACCAGTTAACAAGCTATGTGAGTGGCCATTGGAAGATCTCCCTCGTTCGAATGTCTCTGAGTTGAACATTCACTCGGAAACCATACATTTTAGATACTTGGGTCGAAGAAAAATGTGTGAACACTGAGTGTCTTATGGAGAAGACCAGAGGATGCTTCATGATGACAAGCATTGAGATGAACGGCTACTAAGAGAGGTATCTGCTCGTTCTTTTCCACTTGGCTTCAATATTCACTAGAAAGTCATGTCTTGTGAAGATTTGGGTCAAGCCAGAATGTCCCTAGGAGGGTTACCAAAGAGATTGATACACAAGCCCTCACCCAAAGCCGATAACGAGCTATGGGAGCTACCATTAGAAGAATCTATTCGTATCGTTCCCTTCGGCTTCAATATTCGTTCATAAATCACCCATTTAGAGATTTAGGTCGAGGCAGAATCTGCTTGGGAGGGTTACTTTGGAACTTGGTACACGTAGCCCCATCCAAAACACATTCCGAGCCAAAGGAGCAGCAACTTGGGAAATGAGTTAGTTCTTTTGGCCCCGGCTTCTGTTTTTATCGACAAAGTGCCTATGGGGAAGCGAATGAACCAGGCAAAACTTGCCCGTATCAAATTCATTCAGGAGGTACCCCATACACGCCATTCGGAGCCGAACACCAAAGGGAGTTGATAACCCAATCGCATTCTATGCGTTTGTCCAGCATCGGCTTTCTTATTTGCTGGGAAAGCACTTATGGAGAAGTGTTTGATCGAGGCAAACTGAGCCTTGATCGATCTGTTTTGAGAGATTGCCAACAAGGTCTGATTCTGGCTTACATCGGCTTGACCAATCTGTATACACCTTCTGGCCATTGGGATTGTTACTCCTATCAGTTGGATCACATCCTCTGGAAGCCTCAGCATCGACATCACTCGTTGCCACAAGCCCCATGCCAAGGACGTTACCATTCGACCTTTCTGGGGATGTTCTATCCTTTTCTCTCAAACATCTACTCTTTCCTTTTCATCTGGGTAAAAGAATTGTGCTTATCCTGCTAGATACTACATATTTTTTTTATTTATGAAATAGGGATTGACCGAGTTTTGAGGACAAAACCTCAATAAGGGGGAGGGATGATATGGCTCCGCCTAGTGGATCACATGCTACCGTACCGAGCATCCAGATGATGGCCCACCAACCGGTCAAGACCAAGGATTTTGATTCACAACTCCAACCTTCCAGCCAGCATCCAAGGATCATTGGACATCCAAGCATCATCACGGAACCACAAACTTCATCACCAAGCTCCAAGGATCCCATCGAAGTCATCCACGGACCACATGAAGCCGAGAACACTAATCTGATTCCTTGAAGACTCTTGGATGTCACCATTTCTTTGGTAAGAAATCCTTGAGTGTCTTCACCATCTCCAATTGTGAAGACATCCCTAAGTCAATAGTTGGAGCTGTACTCTTTTTCCTACTTCGGGTTTGTCCCAAATGGGGTTACCTGAGGGGTTTGAACGAGGCAGCGACTCTAGTGCATCTCCACTTCATCCCACTTGATTATCTAGCTTGGAAACATTCCATGAAAAGTCTAGGGATCAAGGAAGTGAAGATCCTATCCAAGAAGACAATCCGTACAAGTCTTCTTTTCTTATTTTTAACTTTTTACTGATTTTACTTTTACCGGTTGTAGTTTTTATGGTGCTTGTTTTACCACCTTGCTTGCCCACGTGTTTAGGGCTTCCCTTTCCTTCCTTTCCTTCCTTAGCCTATATTGAAATAAAAACCTTTACCTGTCTCATTTTTGGATTTCTATTGAGCTTAGCTCTAGATTTGCATCCCTTTTGTGTTTCCTTTAGCTGGGCTCGGATCTCTTAGGTCTTGTTCGTATCATAGTTCTTCCGCAAGCTGCGTGGCTGTTTTTCGATCTATTCCATCTCTTCTGTGAATCCAAGAATCGAGTCATTTTCTCGGTTTCACTCCATCCATCTTCACCATGAAGTTTTCTTCGGATTCTTCACAATCATCAAGACACAACCAAAGAAGAGCTCCATTCTGGGGACTTATCACCAGGGGTTATTCTTTATTTATCTTATTGCTGGTATTATTTTTATGGTGATGAATTATCATGAACTTGTAGGTTGTTAGCTGATAATTATGTTGATGCAGTATGCGAACTTATGGAGTTAATTAAATTAATGTGATTTTTGTGAATTGTTTAAATTAGTTGTGTTGGAAGATTTTAATATTTATGAAAATATTATTATCGGAAAAAAATGAGTTGAGTTGTTTCACTAGTAGTCAAGATATTACGCTCAAGGAGATTACTGAGAAGCTAGATAAGATGAGCAAGACTTTTCTCATCACTCAAAAGCTGGTTAACTATCTAGGAAAGTTCGATGGGTATCAACAAAGGACCCAAGACATAGGTGTTGGTGTTGATGGTAATGAAATGGTTCAAGAAGAAGTTCACTATTTGGGTAATCAAGGAGGCTATCAAGGAAATGGTTACTGAAACGACCGCATTTTTTTTTTGCACATGGAAGTAATGAACTAATCCCCATACATTAAACATTCAAAACCATACAACAACCAATAACACAAACGACCACGAAGGTCAACAGTCCTACCGGTTCTTGTAATCCTACGAAAGCTAAAAAAAACCACAAAACTACCGGGTCCTAATCATCCCCTCGTCACTGCCTCGATTCCACGATCACACCTTATCTTTACCTGCATCGACAAAAGTGATGCATCAATATTTGGTAAACCGAACGCTGAGTGAGATTGATCCTCCCAACAACAGGTTATATGAAAGCCACACACAATTCAAACAACCACAACAACAAGAAATAATAACACCACATATTACTTCAAACAATCAATTATCAATTCAAACTCCATGAAAAGCTAATCAATTACACCGATGACTAACCACCTAACAATTCCAAACCTCATGAAAAGCTAATCAGTCACCAAACAAAACATGAATTAGTCTAACAACTATTCACATGTGGGTACTGTTCACCGCTCACAAGTCTGCTTCACTAATGATACAACTCTGCCGCCTAAACACCTTATTGCCTTAACACACAAATGGCAACCGATCAACAAGCCTACAACAATGGGACTTCAACAAGGCAATACCCCACACCAAGTAACAAGGGAACACTCCCAACTAGACATGTAATCACCAAGAAACCACAACACACAATTCACCAAGCAAAGCACATGAACACAATCAATTTTTCAAGGCACAAACAACAACAAATTCATGGTTCCCAAACCACCAAAAGCTTAGTAAAACTCACTAAAGCTTCCCAAGTGACCCATGGAATTCACCAAGAACCCAGAAAAATCACAATCACCAAATCAAGCATAAGCACTCACAATCAAAACGTAACAAGGCACAACAAGCACAAATCCATGGTTCCCTAACCACCACAAGCTTAGCAAACACTAGCTAAAGCTTCACAAGTGACCCATGGAATTCACCAAGAACCCACAAAAATCACAATCACCAAATCAAGCATAAGAACTCACAATCAAAGCTTAACAAGGCACAACAAGCACAAATCCATGGTTCTCTAACACCCACAAGCTTAGCAAACACTAGCTAAAGCTTCACAAGTGACCCATGCAATTCACCAAGAACCCCCAAAAATCACAATCACCAAATCAAGCATAAGAACTCACAATCAAAGCTTAACAAAGCATAACAAGCACAAATCCATGGTTCCCTAACCACCACAAGCTTAGCAAACACTCACTAAAGTTTCACAAGTGACCCATGGAATTCACCAAGAACCCACAAAAATCACAATCACCGAAGCTTAATAGGGCACAACAAGCACAAATCCATGGTTCCCTAACCACCACAAGCTTAGCAAACACTAGCTAAAGCTCCACACATGACCACAAAGCCTCTAAGCATCCTAGCAACACCACAATGCTTAACAAACCCCACAAGCCCCCACACAAGGCTTAATGTTAACCTTTGGTCACAACTCACCTTATAAAATGATGGATCTAGCTCTAGACAACATCCACAAGCTCAAGAAGATCTCTCCTCTTCCTCCAAAGCTCACGCCAACTAGCTCCAATCCAAACCCTCTTTTTTCAAGCTCCACAAGCTTCAAAGTCACAAGATCTCACAAGATCCAAGCTTCTCCCAAGCTCTCAAACCCTTTTCTCTCTTCTTCTCTCTTCTCCAAGCTCCCACTCAAGCTCAACCAACTCTCTCTCTCTCAACCCCAAAATGGTGAGCTCAAGGTGGAGAAGAAGAAGAAGAAGCAAACATGATTTTTTCTTCTTGTTTAAGAAAAACCCCTCAACTTTCGAAACGACTTATGACACCCCTAGAACAAATCTAAATTAATTATTTCAACCCCATAATTAATTTCTCGAGACTTGTTTAAGATTCAAAAACTTGAAAGAATTTCAAAATTAATTAAATTAATTAATTTTTCGGAACACAGACGTTATAGTTACAATCAAAACTTCCAACCAAGGCCATATGTCAACTTCCAACCAAGAAATCAATACAACAACACTACTAAACCCTCTACCAATGATCTCCTAAAGCAACTACTATAGGGTCAAACCAAAGGTAACATGGAGATAGGGAAGATAATTGATGGAGTAACCACTACCATGGAAGGTTTGAAGTCAAGAATAAATGGCATGAATTCAAAGATGGATGGTATGTATAATGATTTTAATGGGAAGATCAATAGTTTTGGCTTCTCATATGAAGACCAATGATCTTAAATTTGCTCAAGCTTCTTCAAGTTCAAATAATCAAAGTGAAGCATTACCGAGCAAAACCAAAACAAAACCCAAGGAGTATTGTAATGCTATCCTCACAAGTGATGAGAGTGATCATGAAAGAGATGTAGAAGAGCTCTCTAAACTTCTCTATGGTATGAATGGTGTGGATTTGGCTAGTCAAAGTGAAGCTAAAGTGGAAGTGAGCAATAGGGACGAAAATATGGTCCCTATGGTTGAAAAGAAAGAAGCCCCAAGAGCTTATGAACCTCCAATTCCATTTCCCATAAGAGTTCTCACAAATCCCAAGAAGAAGATCCTTTCAAGCTTTAAAGCTCACATGAGTAATATTGGGGTTCCCTTGCCACCAATGAGTAACTTGCTCCAAGTTCCTCCTCATATAGAGTTCATTGAAGCTATTCTAGCAAACGGAAAGAGAGTAGAAGAGGTAATGAAGGCATTTAAACCACCAAGTTAGACATCGGTTGCATCCAAGACCCTTCCAAAGCTTAAAAATCCTGGTACATTCATCATATCTTGCTCCCTTGGAGATTTGAAAGTCGATAATGCTTTGTGTGACTCTGGTGCTAGTGTGAATATGATGTTTCTTGAGATGATGAAGAGTATTAGCATCAAAGAGATGAAGAAGTGCTCCTCCTCAATCACTTATGCAGACGCCATTTTGAAATCTCCACTTGGTATGATTGAAAACTACCCTCTTATGGTTGGAGTTTGCTTAGTTCCAATGGACTTCATGGTTGTAGATAGAGGAAAACTGGACAAGCTTTCACTCATTCTTGGAACTCCATTTCTCAACACCACGGGAGCAAGCATCGACTTCCCTACCAAGAGAGTGACTCTCATCAATGTGAATCCCAAGGTCTCTTACCCCATAAAGCCTTCCTCTTCAATGTTTTGTGGAACTATCACCAACAGAGATTCGGAAAGGAAACAGGAGCTTAAGCTTATCAATGAGAAGAATCAAGAGACACTAAGTCTTAATGAGAAATCATTGGATGGAGAATATATACCCTCCTTGTTTGATAAGTGTGAAGAGAGTAGTATTGACAAGAGATTGGATAAAACCAAGAAGGCTCTTGAGAAGACCAAGAGGGAAACAAAAGAAGCCCACCCTCCCACACTTGTCCATTCACCATTGGTAACCGCTTCTATGACCTTGCACCCATTGAGATGTGTTGATGGGAAGCTAGAGGACAAAGTCAAGTGCAAAGGGTGATCCAATCCCTTTGCATCAGTTAGAGCTATTCTCCTTCCGAAACTCAAAGACAAGGGTCACAATGGAAACATTAATGAACATGGCTCTCACACTCACATTCAAGGATCATCAAAGGAGTTCATCAACTCCACCGCTTGTTCCACTCCCTAAGGTTCTCGACTAGGGCCAAGGTATGGCTCTCTATTTCCCTTGTATATACCATTATTCTCTCTTGTTGAATTTTTGTTTTTGATTTTGTGTGTTTATGGTCTCTTTCTTGAATTTTATTTCATACCGAGACGGTGTGAAGTAAGTTTGGGGACAGACCCATCTTCTAATGTCATTTTTTGTGTTCTTATCTTCCTTTTTGTATACTTAAGTCTCATGCATACACTTATGTGCATTGAAAGATCCTAAAAATTTGAAAATTTTGAAAAGCACAAAAGAAGCATATAGTGTCATTTGCATATTAAGATCAAGTCTAGAAGCATTTAAGTTTGCATTTGCATAGGGGTTAATGATTTAAATTCACCATTCTTAGCTTAAGACATGATCACCTTGATAATACTCTTGTAGTGCCTGATAGATCTTGAAAGGCTTGACTCTTTACTCTTTGATTTCTTCAACTTGAATGATACTCTCATGATTAAAACTTGCTAGCTTGCTTTCAACTCTATCTAAGTGGAACGTAATTTGAACTTAATTATCTCGCTTAGGGGCTCGAAATGCACTTTCATGGTCACTTTAAAATACGTGAGTTATCTTATTCACTTTGCCACCCTTTGTTAACTCCAGTAGCTATCATCATCATTAGGATACTCCCACACCATAAACCCAAAGCTTTTGTTTCGACCATTACTATTTTCTATAGTGTGAGGCCTTTTCTTGATAATGTTTACATAGGCAAAAATCTTGAGAGTATCAGAGACGACAAGGCTTAACCTCTAATAGTAGGAGCTAGAACATTAATGGCTAGCATCTAGGTGCGGAATTGGTAAAATGAATAGAGTTGTTAAGTAGTTTATACTTGATGATTGAGGAATGAAAAGAAAGTGAAGGTTAAGGGAATAAATAAAACTCTAAAGGAATCCAAATGTTGAAATATAGTCTAGACTCTAAGCTATGTAATATACCTTGATGCTTCCTCTAAATATATATATATATATATAATGTTGTAAAAAGAATGTATATAAATAAATAAAAAAGGGGAAAAGAATGAAGAAGCCAAGGAGAATAGAAAAAGAGATGAATAGAGTCATAGTGTCATTAGAGAAACGATTTCCTTAGAGGATTGTGAAAAGAGAGTTTGAGGTAAGTCAAAGAAGAAAAGAGAAAAGTTAGTAGAGATATGCCTCTAAAAGTGAGGATGAAAATAAGGGTTTAATGTTCGAAGTCTAAGATTGGGTAGTACAATAGAGGTTGAACTTGTATGCATAAATTATTTTTTTCTTAGATAGTTTTTGCCTAATGTCAAACATTCCTTATTTGTTTGAGAAAAACCATACACTTTTGATTAAACCACCTCTAAATGGCTTTACCCTAAACTAATTGAGAGCGATTAACAATCCCTAAGTGAGACTACATGCTATTACCCTTAATTGAATGTTAAAGAGTTGTTTGCGTAATTGCTTGTGGAGATCTTTGAGTTCTATTTTAGATTAAAAACTTAGGAGTTGCGATAAGTGTAAAGAGGATGGTTGATTAGAGGTTCGATCTTGTATTGCTTGATGCTTTTGCTCAATTTATTATCTTGGTTGCATGGTGTTGGTTGTTTGGTGAACTTTCTCATGGTTATGAATCTCCGCCTTCAAACCTTTCTCCCGGTTGATTTTTGTTGTTTGCTTGCGGACAAGCAAGAAGCAATTTTGGGGGAATTGATATGTTGTGTTTTTATTAGTTTCAATGCATAGTCTTCATTTAAGACTCACTACATTTACATAGCATATTAAGGTTTAGGTACATTGTATAGCATAGTTAGCATGTGCATGTTCTTTGGTAGGTTTGGATGTGGAATGGAGCTAAAAAGACCAAAAGAGCGAAGTTTCGTTGCAGACAAAGCCTATCGACCACGTCCTATCGACATGGACTGGTTGATAGATTTGTAAAAATTGACCTGGAGGATTCTATCGAGATGCCTATCAACCTGAAGACCCCGATACCGACTATCAACCTACTCCTATCGACATAAAGCATCGATTGATATGGAGGAGCCTATTGTCGTGAGCCTATCGACGTCACCACGTCGATACAAAGCTGAAAAAAGACCCAGAGGATTCTATCGATCACCCTATTGACCTTGTCACGTCGATGTGGTGTATGGACCAGTTCCTATCGACATGCCATGTCGATAGTGACCCTGAGTTTTAAATTTTTGTTGACTTTTTCTATTTCTCATTGACTTTTTTTTCATTTTCTTGCTTTGCTTTTTTCATGAGAATTTGTTTAGCCTCTTAAGAACCCTTGTATGAGATCTCTTGATTCAAAGTATCAAATCTTCTTATCTTCTTAAATCTTTCAACTATTCTTCATAGAATTGTAATTACGCATCAATCAAACCAATTGATTTGTGTTTTCATAGCAATGAGTGAGTAGTCCATTAGATGAGTTTAGGGTTTGGTAATTGAGATGATTGATGGATTGTTGGTGATATTTAAGGCTATATTATATGTTAGTCTTTCATTTAGGTTGATAGTAATGCTAGATTAGGCAAGAGATTGTTAATTTAGATCATTTGCATTTTTGCCCACAAGGTGTTTGTTAAAATGTTTGAATGAAACTTAAATGTGTTTTTCATGCCTAGCCTATTATGGTAGCTGACTAGGGTGATTAGTGGTTGAATTATGTGACAACCCGAATTTTTTTTTTTTTTTTTTTTTTACTAGCAAACATAAATACTTAGTATTTAAAATGCCCATACATTTTAAATACTCTCCAAATACTTATACAAAAACAACAATACAATACCAAGCATAGAATACGCAATCCTACAATACAGCGGAAAATACAATACAATACGGTAAAGCAAACAACTCCGGGTCCTAATCATCCTCTCCCTCCGAGCCTTCGATTCCACGATCACACCTTATCTTTACCTGCATCGACAAAAGTGATGCATCAACATTTGGAAACCAAATGCTGAGTGAGATTGATCCTCCCAACAACAGGTATGCGAAAAACCCACAAGCAAGGCGTACAACCACAATCACAATTCACGCATGAACAAGATTCAACACAAAGGCCCTATCAATTCCTAACATCAAAACATGCAAGGCAATCAATAGCAATACATGTCTAGCACCATAGCAATTCGACACACAAGAAAGCTAACCAGGAGACACACCAAGACAACCACACAAGGACGGCCATCGGTCCAACTTGACCGATGGACCTGACTGATGAACCCCATCGGTCTGTCCTGACCGCTGCAACTATCCTGGCGAATTGCCGGGAAACACTACAACCAACTCATCGATACAATCTGACCGATGGACCCGACCGCTAGGTCCCAGCGGTCTGTCCTGACCGCTACGAGTGTCCTTGTGAAATGCTAGGAACACTACCACACGACCCATCGGTCTGTCGTGACCGATGGACCTAACCGATGAACCCCACCAGTCTGCCCTTACCGCTGCAACTGTCCTTGCGAAATGCCAGGAACATTGCAACACAACCCATCGGTCTGTCCTGACCGATGGACCTAACCGCTAGGTGCCAGTGGGCACTTCCATCGGTCTGGCACGACCGATGGAACCCACAGAACCCCTAAACTTGACTTAAACCAAGCTTAACAAGCACCAAGCACAATAAACAAGCTTCACAATCAAAAACACAAGCTTAAACACCCTAGATTAAGCTTAACAACAAGACCACCAAGCCTCTAAGCAACCTAGGCACAACCTCAATGCTTGTCTAAACCCCACAAGCCCCCAAACAAGGCCTAAGCCACCTTTGGTCACAACTCACCTTATAGATGGATGGATCTAGCCTCTATGGACCTCTCATAAGCTTTAGAAGGAACTCTCCTCCACCTCACAAGCCACGTCCAAGCTCAGCCCCAACTCCAAATCTTTTTCCCAAGCTCCACAAGCTCACACACACTTGATTCTACTAGAACCAACTCAACCAAGCTCCACCAAGCTCTTCTCTCTTCTTCTCTTCTTTCTAGAACTCTAACAAAGCTCAAAACCTCTCCCAACACCAATAATGGCGTGGCCAAGGTGGAGAAGATGAAGGAAAATAAAATAATATCTCAAGTTTCAGAAATTGCACTCCAGCCCTTCGGTTTCCCGCTTCTCTACGGAATAACCCCAAACTTCCGAAACGACTTATGAGACCCCCGTAACTAATCAAAAAGGATATTTTAACCCAAACATCACTTCCTCAAGACTTGTCTCAGGTTCATAAATTCGAAAGGACATCCCAATTAATTAACAGATAATTAATTTCCAGGACACGGGCGTTACAATTCTCCCCCACTAACGAGATCCAGATGCGCTCTGAACTTCCCGAGCCAATCCATGCCCAAAACGACATCGTACAGCTCCACAGAGCAGATAATCAAATCGGCAGGCATAGACTCACCCGCTACCCGAACATCCACGTCTCTAACCCGACCGTGAATCATCAGGAGCTTCCCTCCAGCAACCTCCACGAAACCCAAACTCACACCAGGCTCGCTTCGAACATTAGCCTTCTCGGCTAATTCCGGAGTAACGAAGCAATGAGATGCTCCCGTGTCAAACAACATATGACACTCAACACCCCCAACACATAAGGTCCCTGCACATATACATGTGCCTAGAACTTTAACACCCAATAAGCAACCAAAATTCCCCAACACACAGAATTGAACTTAGATAAGTCTAAGAAAAATACCTATGATCGGCCTGGAACTTGGCTCTCTGGACTCGACGATGGAATACGCTCGAGGCCCCGCTGCCACCGGCCTAGCGGGCTACACCACTGTGGCCTCACTCTGCCACAGCTTGGGACACTGAGGTCTAATGTGCCCCACCTCCTTGCCCTTCCTAGGGCAGCTCGCCACTCTGTGATCCGTGCTCCCACACCCTAAGCAACCCGGACCACCTCGGCTACCACTCGAAGCACCATCACGCCTCTCGTTCTTGCATCGCCTACCGGAACAGACTACTGCGGCACGGATCTCGCCTGAAGACTCGGGGTAACCGATACCACCTTATCCTTCAGACCCTTCTCCAGCAATGCCGCAGTCTCAACCAACTCATCAACCGTGCAAAAAGACCTAACCATGCAACGGTTCCGCAAGTCAACCCTAAGACCCATCAAGAATCTCTGCACACGGATCGACTCACTCTCAACCGCTCGTCTAACATACGACCCGAACCAGTTTAACTCCACCTCATACTCGCGTACTGACCGATCCCCCTGAGTCAATCTCACAAGCCTCGACTCTAACCGGTTGAACGCCTCCTGAGGGAAAAACTTGAAGTTAAACTCCTCCACAAAATCCGCCCAAGCCATCTCAGCCTGAACTCTCCGGGCTGCCACACCCCTCCACCAGAGATGCGCATCACCCTCTAGATAATGGACCGCAATGTCCACTTGGTATCCCGCGGGACACCTACTCGAGAGGAAATTCCTCTCTAACCTCCTCAACCACGCATCAGCGTCCTCATGATTAGCACCTCCGGGGAAAAACCCCGTGCCTATCCTCTGCATCTGCTCCATCATCCTAAGGTAGGATGGAAGCTCCTCAGCAACCACAGCTGCTACCTGCGGCTGAACCTCAACACCCACCGGAGCCACAGAAGCCTGAGCCGGTACCCTCTCCAGTAACGGCTCCAACAACACCGTGAAGAGATTAGCCAAGCGATCCATAGGAGCCTGAACATCACCCGCTGCCACTCTCGCAGCACCCGCTGCTATACCCGCAGGCATACCCGCAGCACCAGCTGGAACACCAGCCACTCCCGCACGCCTGCCAGACACACCGTCAGACCCCACCTGACTCGCAAGTGAATCCTCGACCCGCTCCTCCACAACATGACCCCGGCTACGGCCACGGCCTCTACCACGCCCTCTAGCCATCTGCACTCGCAAGAAACAAAGGCTAAGGACACTAAAACACAATCATCACAATAAAGATAACTTACCATGGAATCGCACAAGGCTCGAAGAGGATGATTCTAAGACCCCATGCAATACCCAACTAACCCTGAGCCACCCAGGCTCCTAGAACCGTTTGAAGCTCGATACCAAACCGGATTTTTTCTTTTTTTTTTACTAGCAAACATAAATACTTAGTATTTAAAATGCCCATACATTTTAAATACTCTCCAAGTACTTATACAAAAACAACAATACAATACCAAGCATAGAATACGTAATCCTACAATACAGCAGAAAATACAATACAATACGGTAAAGCAAACAACCCCGGGTCCTAATCATCCTCTCTCTCCGAGCCTTCGATTCCACGATCACACCTTATCTTTACCTGCATCGACAAAAGTGATGCATCAACATTTGGAAACCAAATGCTGAGTGAGATTGATCCTCCCAACAACAGGTATGCGAAAAACCCACAAGCAAGGCGTACAACCACAATCATAATTCACGCATGAACAAGATTCACCACAAAGGCTCTACCAATTCCTAACATCAAAACATGCAAGGCAATCAATAGCAATACATGTCTAGCACCATAGCAATTCGACACACACGAAAGCTAACTAGGAGACACAACAAGACAACCACACAAGGACGGCCATCGGTCCAACCTGACCGATGGACTTGACCGATGAACCCCATCGGTCTGTCCTGACCGCTGCAACTGTCCTGGTGAATTGCCGGGAAATGCTACAACCAACTCATCGGTCCAATCTGACCGATGGACCCGACCCCTAGGTCCTAGCGGTCTGTCCTGACCGCTACGAGTGTCCTTGCGAAATGCCAGAAACACTACCACACGACCCATCAGTCTGTCCTGACCGATGGACCTAATCGATGAACCCCACCGGTCTGCCCTTACCGCTGCAAATGTCCTTGCGAAATGCCAGGACCATTGCAACACAACCCATCGGTCTGTCCTGACCGATGGACCTAACCGCTAGGTGCCAGTGGGCACTTCCATCGGTCTGGCACGACCGATGGAACCCACAGAACCCCTAAACTTGACTTAAACCAAGCTTAACAAGCACTAAGCACAATAAACAAGCTTCACAATCAAAAACACAAGCTTAAACACCCTAGATTAAGCTTAACAACAAGACCACCAAGCCTCTAAGCAACCTAGGCACAACCTCAATGCTTGTCTAAACCCCACAAGCCCCCAAACAAGGCCTAAGCCACCTTTGGTCACAACTCACCTTATAGATGGATGGATGTAGCCTCTATGGACCTCTCACAAGCTTTAGAAGGAACTCTCCTCCACCTCACAAGCCACATCCAAGCTCAGCCCCAACTCCAAATATTTTTCCCAAGCTCCACAAGCTCACACACACTTGATTCTACTAGAACAAACTCAACCAAGCTCCATCAAGCTCTTCTCTCTTCTTCTCTTCTTTCTAGAACTCTAACAAAGCTCAAAACCTCTCCCAACACCAATAATGGCGTGGCCAAGGTGGAGAAGATGAAGGAAAAGAAAATAATATCTCAAGTTTCGGAAATTGCACTCCAGCCCTTCGGTTTCCCGCTTCTCTACGGAATAACTCCAAACTTCCGAAACGACTTATGACACTCCCGTAACAAATCAAAAAGAACATTTTAACCCAAACATCACTTCCTCAAGACTTGTCTCAGGTTCATAAACTCGAAAGGATATCCCAATTAATTAACCGATAATTAATTTCCGGGACACGGACGTTACAAATTAGAACTTGTTATTAATGCTTATTAGTCATTTGAATTGCCAATGAGAGTTGATGATGATTCAATGGTTAGTGTAGAGACTAATTCCATGAGAATGTATTAGTCTAGTTAATGATTCTTTACCCTAAGACATTGTTCTTCATGTGCTCTTGCTTCATCATTTCATCTTAATCAATATCATTTCTTAGACTCATTGCTTTTATCTTATTGATTTCAAATCCGTTTTTAGTATTTTCCGCTTTATTTGAGTTTGAATTTGGTTTCTAAAAGCACTATATTATTATAGCTTAGATTGAAAATAAAATCTACAGTCCTAATTAGTGTTGCTAGAAGCCAAGTTTTCAATCAGCACATTAGCATCTTCGGGAAACCTAGTATTGAAATTCCCATTGCTAGCAGCATCCACAGCAATCTGATATCTCCAATCAACCCTTCTGAAGAAGATACTCAACAACTGAACCTCACTGAAACCATGATGGGGACAATCCCTCTGATATGCTCTGAACCTCACCTAAGCGGCCTTGAATGCTTCAGTTTATCTTTGAGTAAATGTGGATATTTTCATTCTCAAATCCTCAGACCTCGCGTTATCGTAGAAATTGTTTAGAAAAGCAACCTTAGTCGCCTCCCAAGTTGTCAATGATCCCGACTTCAACTGCTTAAGCCAATAAGCTGCTTTCCCGATAAGAGAGTATGGGGAGAGCTTTCAGAAAAAATAGTCATTGGATACACCATTTGCTTTGATGTTTGTCACCAGATCCCCAAACCTTTCAATATGATCCATCGGGTGTTCATTGGAATAACCATGAAATGTGTGTTGTCCCACAAGATTATAGTATGCGGGTTTCAGCTCAAAGTCATTCTTCTTAAATGCGGGAGGTCGAATAGCAGACCTATTAGCATAGAACTGGTCGGGTCTATTGTAATCCACAAGTGTCATCACACGATCAACTACATCAGCTCCATTGTTACCCTGTGGACCACCATCATTCCTCTAGTGTCGAGCGACACCACCTCTTTTGTGTCGCTCATCACCAACAATGATTTCTGCAATCATGTTTCCATCAGCATCAAGTTTCTGACCACTCACGTCGCGCACATGCCCCTCTGAATCGCGTATAACTCCAGCCTCATCCCTTACTAACACTAGTGGATTAACCACTATCCTCTGTGCTTTTTGGTTTGCTCCCTCTAACTTCGCTAGTTCTTAATCAAAGAGTCCCCGGCAACGGCGACAAAATTTGATATGCTTCAAATTAACCCTAAAGCTACTCTCTCAAATTAAGAGACCATATGTAGTACTTAGGTATCAAAATCCACAAGGACTCAAGTTCACACAATATATTTTTAGTTATTGAATTAAGCTAAACTAAATAAATTGTAATTAAAATAACAACGAAATGAAAATAAAACGGTTGTAAATTCAATTGATGGAAAAACTAGACTTAGGAAATTCCGTTAAGGTAAATCAGGATCATTAATCGGGTATATTCAATTGGGGATTTAATTAAGTACTGTTCCTAAACTCAAAACACTAATATCAAATCAATCAACTCTTGTTGTAAAGACTATCTATGCCTAGATTCCTAGATTCCAAATCTCTTTGTCAACCTATGTAATAAGAACATGTATCAATAATATTCTCATGTCTATTAATTATCCTAATATCTAAATTTCAAGTGATCAATCTAGAACTAGTATCGATATCAAATCTAGATGAAGAACTAATATGATTATCCTAATAAAGTTATGCCCAATTCAACAATTCATCTTTAACCTTTGGAAAACCCTAAATCTAACAAGCGGATTACTCAGACATAAATAATGAAACACCAATCATATACTGAATAAGTTGTATTAAGAATTCAACTTAAAGAATAAGGGAGCTCGAAATCTTCTCTCTACAAAGTGAGTTCGGATCTGTCTCTCCTCAAAAACTCTCAAAGTTGCTTGCTTTAATAAAGCATAATCTCTCTAAAACAACTAAAAACCTAGATATAGTACAAAATACAAAAGGACTTGTCTTGCAAATAAGTGAAACTTCTGGGGTAACTTTATAATTCTTTAAACTTGTTCAAACTCGAAGTGACTTCTATTCGTGATCAGTGTCGACCGACACTGATGGATGGTGTCGATCGACACCAGCTCCGTGGATTGTCTCCGAGTTGTTCTTCTCAGCTACAAAGCTTCATATGATCCAAAATGCCTCCACAAAGTCCAGCTCGTACTTATACCTATAAAGACTCAATAAATATAGAAAAGACTATAAAAATGATACTTATATCATGGTTAAAAACTATGATATATCAGTATCAACACAGATGGTTGATCATCAAGTTCTTCTCGTGAACTCTAGTGCTCTTCTTGATGATCCAGCAGAGTATATATATATCATTGGTAGGGTGCCATATCTATTGTTTACACGAACAGATATTCCTTATGCAGTTAATAAGATTTCTTAGTATATGCATCATCTGCGTGAGGACCATTGCCTTGCTGCTAAAAGAGTGCTTAGGTATCTTGATGGCACACAGAAGATGGGTTTTTTCTTCTCTGCCTTTAATCCGATGACAGTCCATGCCTTTTCTGATGCGGAATGGGCTGGAGACAAAGATAATTATACTTCAACAGGTGCTTATTTATTTTATGTTGGCAAACATCTTGTATCATGGTCATCCAAGAATCAGAAGACTGTAGCGCACTCATCGACTAAGGCAGATTACAAATCTATTTCGGCCACTGCTTCTAAGGTATAATGGGTTATAACATTTCTTGGTGAGCTCGGCTTCTCTTCTTCTAAACCACCAGTTATATATTGTAATAACATTATTGCTAATTATTTGTGTGTCAATCCAATCTTTCATTCACGTATGAAGCATGTAGCACTTGATTATCATCTTATTCGTGATATCGTACAATCTGGTCTACTATGAGTTCGACATGTCACTTCAGCTAATCAGTTAGCGGATACACTGACCAAACCGTTATTTGGTTCATCTTGAGGGATGTGTTAGCTATATTAAAATATATTCCATATATCATAATATCTTTTGTAATATGAATAGTTGAGACGACCGCACTTTTTTTTTGTTTCTTTTTTTTGCATGCAATTAACAAATAATAAGTGTCCATACAAATAATATTCCACTAGTTAATTAACATTTAACAAACAACAATGACCACGCATGGTCAACAGTTCTACCGGTTCTAGTAATCGTACGAAAGCTACAAAAACCACAAAACTACCGGTCCTAATCATCCATTCCTCACTGCCTCAATTCCACGATCACCCCTTATCTTTACCTGCATCAACAAAAGTGATGCATCAATATTTGGTAAACCAAACGCTGAGTGAGATTGATCCTTCCAACAACAGGCTATCAAAAAGTACCAAGCAATTTTTAATAACCAAGACCACACGAAGAATTAATTAACACCAATTAACACTTCCTACGACAAAAATAGCAACTCAAAACCAAGAAAAGCTAAACAACAGCAGGAATAGTAAACATTCTTTCACAGTATGAATAGTACCCACTTTCACAGAATGAATAGTAAACACGCTTTCACAACATAAATAGTATCCACTTTCACAGCATGAGTAGTAAACACACTTTCACAGTATAAATATTAAACACACTTTCACAACATAAATAATATTCCACAGCATGAATAGTATTCCACAGCATGAATAGTATTCCACAGTATGAATAGTATTCCACAGCATGAATAGTAACTACAACACACAAAAATTCATAACCACCAAAATCAAGCATAAGAAAATCACCATTAAAGCTTAACAAAGCACAATAACCACAAATCATAATTCTCTAACCACCATAACCTTAGCAACACTAGCTAAAACTTTTCAATGATTCTTGAAAATTCACCAAGACTCACAAAAATCACAATCATCAAGTCAAGCATAGATTTTCATAATCAAAGCTCAATAAATCACCACAAGCATGAAACCAAGGTTCTCTAAACATCACAAGAATAGAAACACCCCCAAGGCTTCACCAAAAAAAATGAGAACCAACCAAAAGAAATCAAACTCCCCAAGCCCCCACACAAGCTTAAATGATAACCTTTGGTCTCAACTCACCTTAGCCAAGGATGTATCTAGCTTCTTATGGACTTCCCAAGCTCAAGAAAGACCACACCTCCTCCTCAAAAGCCACGCCCAAACTCAGCTCCAACCCACTCTTTTCCAAGCTTCACAAACTCTTGATCCGTCAAGATCCAAGCTCCAAGAACTCTTTTTTCTCTTCTTCTCTCTTCTCCAAGCTACTCTCAAGCTCTAAAGCTTTCTCTTTCAGCCACCAATGGTGACAATGAGAAGAAAAGAAGGAGAAGAAGAAGCCAAATAGGTTTTGCCACTTCTTTGAGAAAAACCCCACAACTTTCTATTCGATTTATGACACCCCCGGAACAAATCTAAATTAATTATTCAACCTCATAATTAATTCTTCGAGACTTGTCTAAAGTTTATAAACTCGAAAGAATTTCCCAATTAATTAAATTAATTAATTAATTTTCGGGACGTGGGCGTTACAATAGTTTCCTAATCTAGGACTCCTCTGTGTATAGATGTAACCATCAATACCATTGATTCAATATACAAAAAACATTCTTTACAAAAAGAAAAAAGAAAAAAAAAAACACTTCCCAGTTATAAGCTTATATATAGTATGTGTCTAACGATTGGCATATAATTCAAATTTTCAAATTAAGCTAGTTATGTTTTTCAAATACACCAAATTGAGTTTTCTTCATTTTCTGTAATATTCCACAGATACATAAAACATACAATATTGTTAATCTACTAAACAACAACGACAACTTAGAAACGTAAACAACATAAAACAAACCAGAAAGATAAACAATTTCCCTTCTTGGAAACTTTTTGTCTTCAAAAAAGTCAAAGCAATGTCTTGTTATTTTCTTGGTTGCACTCAAGTATTGTTAGCCACACCTTTGTCTACTACATTTGGAATACCATCACCCTCTGTTTTTGTCGAGATCGGAAGCTCTTGCAATCCTATTTTAGCCTCCACCAAAATCACTTCATCCTTAGCCTTTCCCCACACAACGCAATACAACCCAAATACGATGAAAATCGCTCCGATTATACTAAATGTACAAGTTTAAATAACCAATTAGTTATATATTACATGTAATCTAGTCATTTGTACTAGTATCATTACCATATTATTTAATAGATGACAAAAATATATTGAACAGTCATTTCTAAAAAAATTGTTATATCATGTTTTATTTACCTTCCGAGGTGGATCGTTTCAGCCAAAACTAACACACCGAGGATAGCTGTGATAATCATGCACATAGGACTAAATGACGTCGTAAACACTGGACCTCGTTCCCTAATTACAATGCTTTGTATGTAATACGCCATACCCGAACAAACTACTCCCTAATATTAATCATTCAATTAAAGTTATTGGTAATTAGATATTTAGTTGATTATAATTAGACTGGTTTTATTAGTAAACTGTGAAAGCTTACAGAGTAAACCGCTGCGAGTGTGCCCGAGTCCATACCGATCTTCCAATCGCTCAAGTCACGCACCATCACGAGCGATGCAATGGTGTTTAAGATCGTCCCCATACCGCAAATCCACATTACTAGTGATAGCTCAGCCGGATATTTTTTTAACGTGAATGACTGAAAAGTTTACCAAATGTAGTTTAATTTATGTAATCTTTAAAATACAGTATTCATGTTTTTGTTAATATGAACTCCAAGCCTAGACTAAAAAAAATTGCTGTAGATGTAGAGTTTTTAAGACCTAGTTAATAGAGTTTTATGATATGAAACAGGGACGGTCCAAAATATTTTTGAGGCTTAAAACAAATTGATAAGTTTTGCGATTTCTTTAAATAGTCTTAGCGATTTAATATATTTTGTTATTTTTGTTTTATTGTTCTTTATAATGTATTTGTAATATAAAATATATTTTGAAAAGTAAGAAAATAATAATTAGGCATTTAGTAAGTGTATAAGGTACAATACATATATTATATATAATAAACTTTCAATTATTACTTTTTTGTTAACAATTATGTGTAGTTGATAATTTATAAATAGTTGGAATTTGGAACTTTATAAGCAAACAAAAAAAGCAGAAAATAAGATTCTTCTTTGATAAACTAAAGGAAAACAAAAAAAATACCCCCAAAAAGCAAGTAATAAAATAGAATAAAACATGGATTAACAAGTAATGTTGTTCTGGAAAATAGAATCTTCTTCCAAAAGGATACTGGTTAGTCTGCAAAGTCAGTACACTAATGCAGACTTTCAAATTAATTTAGGCTTAATTAATTTCAATTTGAACTATTGCTTAAGTAATTAATGTTTGCTTACTTGTAAAATGAAGAAACCTGCCCATGTTGTGATACTACCCATAACCGCTAGAGTTCCGGTAACCCAATGCTGGTCGGCGGTCTCGGAGGAGCTGCCGTGAACAGAGCTATGAGCAGCCTTGACTAGCTCGATGGCTGGACCTTTGTACAACGTCATTACCATAGCTCCTCCCACGGTTATTGCTGTTCCAACTACTTTTGCAAGACTTCGTATCTTCATCAAGTTTACAGTTTCTATCCTGATTGTATTAAGCAAATTTATAATTAATAATAATAAAGTTATGGTATAACATGTTCTAAGTTTGTATGATTTTTTTCACCTTCACACACAGCTTTGTCTGTTACCAAAAACAAAAATGTTCTAAGTTTGTAGTAAATATCATAAGAATCCAAGTAAAAGTTATAAAAGTAGAGAATGATTATTTTATCTAGGGATGTTAAATCTGGATAAATCAAACCTATCCGAAGTAAACCAAACCAAAATACTCAGACAGAAAATTGAATGGTTTAAATGGATTCTTTTTTTTTTTTTTTGTATATCCAAGAAACTGAACCTGAATTTAAACTAAATAAGAAACAAAAATCAATCATAAAAACCAAAGTTTCTTTTAAATAAGTTATGTATGTTTGAGTTAAATCCAAATCCGAACCATAACCGAAACGTGCCAAACCATTCATTTGAAAATTCTGATTTTAGTTTGGACACCAATGTTTATAAATCTAGAATAAATAAATTAAAAAACAGAACCGAAATTTCGATGGAATACCTTAATTAAATCACAAATACTAATTAGAAGAAAATTACCTGAAAATGACAGCCATTATGAAGGTAATGGCAGGAAGTGCATTAACAAAGGCTGAACTGTACGTTGCTGACGTGGCTTTCATTCCTATGTAGTACAAGTTCTGGTCCATAAGCGGCCTGAATCGACAACCAACATTTACAATTCATCAATTTATTATTATTTTATTTATAAAAATAATATAATTATTTTCATTTTTAATCTTGTGCTTCACCTATCAGATTCTTTTTTTTTATTTTGGTTTCCATGCCATTCTTTTAAAAGCTAATGTAAAATGCATAGATATGAGAAGACGGCACTGGTTTTTGATGATCTCATCAAGAATATTCACCACTAGTATCTCCGAGTAAAGATTTTTTTTTTTTGGTTAAAATCTCCGATTAAAGATTCGTACAAAATGATATTGTTTTATACCGTCTATTTACCTTTTCTTTTTGTAAATATGTATTTACTTTTTTTTGTTTTTTTTTTTGATAAAAGCAATGTTTTTATATCCGACATGGACACCAAACCGAATGACCTTTCAGGTCACCGGGTCACCAGTCGAACTGGATCAACCGTCAGTTCAATAGAATAAGGAATAATTTATATATTATTATGTATTTACCAATACTTTGATGGATTGTTTTATGAAATTAAGAATAAAAGACTAATAGTATTAAAACAGTAAAAATGTCTAACAATAATATTAAAGTAATTCAATCAAATTTAAACCAAAAGTGAAGAAACCACTAAAATAGTATAAAATCGCCAATGACAAAAATGAAATAATTAAACATCAAAACAATCAATCGTATGTAAGCGTTTTAAAAACTACATAGTTATAAAAATAAGTATAAAATACTATTGTATTCTAAAAATCAAACATTATATTTGAATGAAAAGAGTTTTAAAATAAAAAATTTTAAATATTTAAAAAATATTTATTGACCCACAACCCAGTAGACTTGTTGAACTGGGTGGGTGGCGGGTTAATGGCAGTTTTTCCGGGGTTTTCCAGTTTTATTATTGGCGAGTTTTAATATCAAACCCGAACCGGAGTAGTGTCCGGGTCTCGGATTAACTGGTCGGACCGGCCGAGTCGGGTCGAACGTAAAACATTGGATAAAAGACTTTTGTCTATATTTTGTCGTTTTCGTTTTATTTGGAAACATTTTGATACTTATAAACTCACGAAAATTATGAGATAAGTATCGTGTATATATATTTTTATGTTTTGAATGTCAAACAATATGTTTTCTTTATTAAAGAGAAAACCCGCAAAATCGTCCGTATGCACATATGTATATTATAAGTCTATCATTTTAATATATATTTATAGTATATCTCTTCATATAGTATTTACGTGTAAAAGGGCAAAAGAAACAAAAAAGGAGGAAAAAAGGTTTATGTATACGGAGCTTACTCAAGGATTCCGAGGGCAAGAATCCTAAAGAACAATGGCCATGTCATTTTAGGCCTTATTTTCCTGAAAAGTGAAAATAATAAGGTATATGAATCATAAATTAATATAGAGACACTTATATAACATAGAGCAACCATGGCACTATATCATATAAACCAAACCATGCATATAACATCAAGATATATGCATACCTCTCGAGAACGAGAGCAAAAGGAGCTATGACAATTGTGGCGACGACATGACGATAGGTAGCAAGGATCCAATGGTTCATGCCATGCTTCAAAGAGACCATAGTAATGATGTACATGCCTGCGTATCCGAATTGGAGCGATATGATCGCTATTATTGGCTTCAATTTATCCATTTTCCCACTTTGTTTTTCTACTCCCTTCATTTTTCTTCCTTGATTGAAAAAAATACGAACACTTGTATGTATAAGATTCTATATAGTGTTTTGATTCTCTCTCTCTCTAGATATGAGTTGTTTGGTGAACGATGACGACTACCTTACTTGTTTGAGGCAGGCAAAACCAAATGGAAAATGGCCCTTCTTATAGTCATGAAAAGTTGGATTTTTTTAAAAAAGAGATATACCATTATTTTGTTGCTGAATAAAACGTCTACGTATCTTCTCGAATTTTATAATGCAAAGATTTGTTTTCGGTGCAAAATAATGCAAAGATATGAGTAACAAAAAGGGAATATATTATCTACAATATGTGTGAAAATTTGCTAAATGGAACAATTTATAATTTTATTAGTGTAGTATATGTTAGTATATATGTTAATTATTTATTTACGAAAAAAACAATAATAATATCATATACTATATTGGGATCATTTATTGTTTTTGTTTTGTTTCAAAAGTCCAATGATGTTCACAAATGTTTTTTTTTTTTTTTTGTAAAAAAGTTCACAAATGTTTATAATAAATAGTATGTTATTTAACCGAGAACATGCTATTTACATGATATCACATTTTTTGTCTAAATTAAGAATGAGAAAAATACTACACTAATATAATGGTATTGTCATTACATGAATTTTTCATCAAATAATGGCCTTCCAAATGGTCATTAGCATTACTCCCCCTAATTTTGGTTAAGTAAATGGTAGTTTGATCCAATTTTGATAAGTTAAAATTTAAATGAACTTAAATGATAAGGCGAAATGGATAAAGCATTTAGGTTATGGTTCAATCTGGTTTGATATATATAATGTTGATCCGGATTCCCAATTATATTTTTTCAATTTTAAAATTACATGTATAAAAGTAAATACGTTGTCAAAATTATAAAATACTGCATGCCTCATACAGTCATACATGTAACATTGCCATTTAATAATAAATAAATGTCAGTTATAGTATGTTCTAATTTCAATTAAATGACAAACATGGGCAAACAGAATTTAAATAAATGGTAATAAGAGAATATAAGTATTTCAAATTTCAAATTTTATCTTTTTTTTTAATCTTGTACGGGAAAGAAAATTACTTTGTAACATATAAAATTTTTTATGTGGCGATCTAATTAATAAATTGAACTAGTAAAAATATATTAGCAAAAATATTTTTAACCACAATACATATTAGTCTTAATATTGCATAAATAGATTTACATTAATTTTTAATAATAATATCATCTCGCGTATTATGCAGATATTATCTAGTTAAACCTTAAACTAAAAAATCTTAAATTCTAATTTAAATTTAATAATTAGAACCGTACATAAGAATATATTCCCTCTTTATCACAAAAAATGATTTTCTAGGTATTTCACCAAGATTATGAAAAACAATAAATTTTGTATCATGATTAATTAATTATGTGTTATTTCTTTAAAAAAAATAATCTCAAGTTGGTTTTTACTTTTTACTCTACTTCCCATCTTCCAATAAAAATAAATAAATGCATTATTTGACTAATTGACATTTTCAATTAAAATACATTAGTTAAAATAGAGAAAATCAATCTTTGTGATACAAAAATAAAACCTCAGAAAATAAATATTTGTGATACAAAGGGAGTAATATATTATGCGAATATTATGTGAAAATACTCTTAATTTGCATCCAACTTTTTGTCATTGGGTAAAAACATTATTTTTTCTTCCTGTTATAACATTATGTCCCTTTTTATTTCAACTAAGAGATACCCTTATCCATTAGTGACAAATAGCAGACCGAATATATGTTTCGAATCAGAATCCTCTATATGCTGCTAGATTCTAGTGTTTTGATTAAAGTATGTTTAAATGATATGCATATTAGGGGAAAAAAGAATCGTAGTATACAAAAAGAAATGGATAATCCAAGTGGACCTCTTGCCAATCAATTATGCCGTGCATATAAATTTATTTATTTTAGGGATGTGTTTTGTTGGGTTTTCCTATTTATATCTTTTCATATGAGAAGTGGGGTCTTGTCTAAGTGCTCTAACGTGACGTAATTAATTCCACATAAGCTTGCACTAATCTTAATTGTGTAATAAAACTACTGGTTGAGTGAAGAAATTCATTGGATTTCATTCGATGGTAATGATATGGAATCAATTCACTTGCTACAATTAGCTAGATGAATTTTAGCATAAAAAATAACTCCAAAATACTTCCATTTAATTCTTATAATCATTAATCATGGACTTTTGGGAGATAGAAACCAACCACGCCACATTTCTTCCTTACATACGAAGCTTGAAGCACTATAAAATATATTTTTAACCAAATGAAGCATTAAACATTTGAAATCGATTGCCAAGACGCCATCCGTATAATTGGATGAGTAGCCTAATTTCTCTATGTAACTCAAGGAATTCTTGCTTATTAAAAGATACTATGAGTCTTTTCCTATTGCTTATTTCCCAAGAGAATCAATTTCTCGAACCGATAATTTAATTAGCCGTCCTTGCTTGATCTTATGTTAGGCTCTTTTACGTTATTGATGTTTTATTCTGGTGTAGTTTGTCACACTCCTTCAAGATTTTCATTAATAGAATAACTTTTCGATGTTAAAAGAGAAAATTTTCTTATCATTGACTAGAAAAAGAATCTTAAGACAGATAGCTAATGTTCGAACTTCGGTTATTAGTTTGCTAAAACCTACCTCAAAACTGGAACCATAACTAAACATGGTTAATGAACCTCAGATGAGTGCCAGAGGTCTCGAGTTCGAGTCTCTCTGTCACCACGGTGGTACTGACCCTCTCCAAATAAAAAACTCTTCCATATGTGTAGGGGCAAGCGTTATATACTAACTCATAGATCCAAGTCGGAGGTAGGGTCTTTTTCTGGATATGGAGCTGCTTTGCGGTGGGGCTTGTCACTATCAAAAGTTTACTCTAACAGTTTTTGCCCATGTGGGCGTGGGCTAATGGTAAGAAGGAGGGAGGAAAAATATTTTAAGCTTGTCCACCTAAGTTTGAGCCCTGGCAACTACAAAAAAAGGACATGAAAGTTTGTCAGTTGGGTCGAAGGCCCAATTGGTTTACCTGGTAGTCCAGAAATGCATGCGGCCTGGCTACCTCCTGACACTTAGTCGGAAGGCATTCCAAATTCGGGATAGGCAGTGTAGTAGTCCAATCAGGCCTAACCGCCTCCAAACGGTGGACCAGTCCATTCTATAGCACTTCGGTGCGTTCCTACCGGGGCCACCCGGATAGCTGATAGGGTTTATCAAAATATAAATATATATATATATAGTTAATGAACTAAGGCTGTGAATGGCAGCACGGTTTCAATTGGACCACGGGGTAAGACAGTGTTGTTTTATAGAAACGTGGTTTTGTGTTTATTTCCTTTAAAGTCCGCGAATTTTTTTTTTCTTTGAAAAACGCAAACTGTCATTATTTTTCTGATTGGTGAATTAAATGTGGTTTTCAATATTTGTTGTCCAATCCCGCCAATTATATGTTTCCATTCAAGACCTTAGTTTTGTATATATATATATATTGTTTTAGGCTTAGAAAATTTTGAAATTAATTGTAAATATCAGCTTTATCAAATAATACATTTCTACGTAAATAAAAATTATTTCTATTATTCAAAATATTATTTAAAAATAACAAAAAATTATAATTATTATAACCGTACCGCACTTATACTAGTTACAATTCAAAGAAAAACGCATGTAAAAAAGTAGTGTTCATAAGTTTTTATATAAAAATAAATTAAAACTTTTACTTCAAATAAATTTTTGTAGTAAAGATTTATAAATACTTAATATTATAATTACTTAATATTATTAATATATTTGTTTATATATTATTTTAGTAATATTTGTATACCGCACCGCATGATATTTCTTTTACCAATCAAACATTATTTCGCATCGCTTATTTTACAAAAACCGCATTTGTCCCGCATAATATATTTTCTCGCACGTACCGCTATTGAACCATACTGCACTTACAATCCATTTTTTCCGCATTACCAAATACGATGTCACCATTCGGACCCTAAGTACGAGGAAACTTTGTTTGGACTTTTTTTAGAGGTGTGATCACAAATCAAGAGCATGTACATAGGGGAATCGTAAATAAAAGCGAGTGTTCCCGTTGTGGTGCTCCAACCGACACTAGAAATCACTTCTAAACTTCAATGTTGGGCTAAGTTGCTGATTCCTTTGGTTCTCACATGTGTTTTTGTCACCCTCTCTGGTTAAACATAATATTTTTGTTGCTATTGTCACATTTAACAATATGTTAAAGATAAAGGATCAATCACTGGTCTTCCTTGATTAATATAGTAAAATGATTTTTTTTCTTTTCAAAATAAAACACTTTTGTTATGGAATAATAATTATTGACTCTCACAAAAATTAATCTAAGTTTCCTATTTCTTTTTTCCATGGCATTCTAAGTTTTCTAATTTAAGATAAACATAAATATCTTATTGTATATAAATTTTGGTTGCAATCTCCACACATTTTAAAATTATAATTAACGAGATCATGACACATATCGCTTATTCAATGGGATTTTGACACGTGTAAAAGATATTATATTATTTTTATTTTTCATAATAGAAAAGGAAAACCAACAAAAAAAGTAAATAATAAAATATATAAAATTTTGCTTTCTATTTTCTTAAGATATATTAAATTTTATTATTTCAATAAAGTTTAAACTTTCCTTTTCAAATTTAAATTTTTAGAATTTTATATTATTTAAGCTCCAATGATTTTTTTATTACATGTTTTTAATTATTTGAATGAAAATAATGATTATTCGATGAGATTTTGACACGTGTAAAAACTATTATGTTATTTTTATTTTTCACAATAGAAAAGTAAAACCAACAAAAAAAATAAATAATAAAATAGATAATTTTTTGCTTTTTATTCTTCCAATACAGATTAAATTTTATTATCTCAATAAAGTTTAAACTTTCCTTTTCTAATTTAGATTTTTAGAATTTTATATTATTTAAGTTCCAATGATTTTTTTATCACACGTTTTAAATTATTTTAATCAAAATATTTATTATAATTAGTATGATGACCACATGTGTCCCTTAATCAATCAGATTCTGAAATGTGTAAAACATATTGTGTTATTTTTGTTTTCCTTAATAGAAAAGGAAAACATCCAAAAAACTTAAATAATAATGTATGTAAATTTTACTTTTTGTCTTTCTAATGTAGGTTAAATTTTATTATCACAGCAAAATTTAAACTTTCCATTTCAAATTTAGATATTTAGATATTTATATTATTTAAGCTCCAATAATTTTTTTATTACACTCTTCTAATTATTTGTATGAAAAAATGAATTAGTATAATCGAATATGTTATTCTAATTTGTTAAATGTTAAATAAATCTTATAGTAAATTAATTGGAATAAACCATGAATATATCCAATTTAATATATCGAATTAACACATACATGTATTTAACTTTATGGATCAAATGGTTAAATAGACAGAAAACTCAGAGATAATTTCTTTCGTCGGAGTCAACTTTCGTACAGAATTTTGGATCATGATGAGGGATGAAGGCGGTGGAGCTTTTGCTGGAGATTGAAGATGATTGTTGATGTCAATCCGTAGATGGAAAAGAAAAAAACCGCAAAAACCAAATATTTTCATAAACAAAGCGAATGATATGAATAAAAAATCTAGAGCTGGTATCGTAAGGGTTGAGATAGAAGATGTTGTCGAAGAAAGCCAGAAGACAAGGAATGGTGAAGAACGCCAGAATTTATTTGGTTGGGAATCAAGATAAGATCTGAATCAGATGAGGGATATGAATCCGAAGACGGGAGGAAGGCGGGGCTTTGGTTAGAGATTAAAAATTATTGTGGATGGGAATACAAAGACGGAAAAGAAAAGAAACCATGAAAACCAAATAACTTCACAAATATAACCTGAGATAGGAATTAAAAAAAAAACTGGTTACATAAGGACTGAGGCAAGGACTGAGGCAGAGGATGTTGTCGGAAAAAGATAAGATACAAAGAAATGACAAAGGACTTTAGTGAGTGAAAGTACGAGAGAGAAAATATATTCGGTTGAAAACTGAGATAAGATCTGAAACATGGAGAGCAGATGGAGAACATATATCTTTCCCGAAAAACTTACCCCCTATATATGAGCGAGAGCATAGCCGTCGGCCACCAAATCCGGCTTTTCAGATCTCACATGGTGTTCGAAAAAAAAATGATAAGCTCAAACCAAAAACTATTGTACATGGTCTAAATTTATAATATGTTAATGTAATATAGAAATTTAAATTAATTTATTCATATTAAAAAGAGACTTACTAAATCACTCACTTTTCTAACAAAACATATTTTTTACTTATTTTCTAAAACAATTTTAAGATATATCATTAAAAATATTTATTTTTAAGAAATTCGTCCATCGGACGGGCCCTAACCTAGTAATTAATATATTTAGAGATAACTTTAAATTTTCTAAACTACTATCGACAATTATCAATAATTTATAAATCTTTGTAGATCTCGGTTTGTAATTTCAGGTGATCTTGACTCGGTTGAGGTATATCTTATCGATCTCCCAACCCCCTCCCATATGTGGTATTATCGTCGGGTTATCATTGGAGTATATATCCAGCCGTTGGGTTATCATTGAAATTTATATCCGATCGTACTATCAAAGCGACTACAACACCTCAATCATCGACGTTTATATCCGGTCATAGGATCAATTCTTTAGGCTATGCTAAAATAAATAAACCAATCATTATCATCGACTTCATAATATATTTTCACCAAACGAACACCATCATGTAGATTCATAGTTTAAAATATGGGGGAAGATTAAAGAGAGTGGTGATAAACTATGATTACCAATGGACATTTCCATAGTGAAGATTGATTCAAAAAGTTCACTACCATATGTGAAGCTTGATATGTCTAGTATACGTTTCCTAGAGCACTGTATTATTGCAATGGGTATTGCATTTGTCTCTAAACCACAATTTTGATTGAGGTTTAATTTTGGATAAGTAAACACATACCATAAATACAATATATTTATTTCATTTGATAATGTTTCATACTACTCACCATTACTTCACTTGTTCGTTGTATTTTAACTAAAAAATTCCCTAAAATCTCACTTGAAACTTTTAGATATAATTCTTAAAATATTTCTAATAATAATGGATTTGATTGTATATGTTATAATCTTTAAATCAATAACACTTGGTTTTAAAACATATTTTAAAATTTATGTGTGAATAGCATATGATTTGTTATTTTAATATGTATCTCCCCAAATCACTAGTTCAATATGATATGTCGGCTTTTTAGTGTCTTTTCTCCCATATTTAATATTCATTTAAATTTTTTTTGTCACATCAAAATCCGTTTTGTGTGTCCTTTCGGTCTTCTTTTGAGTTTTGTTTAGGTGTTGAGGCGATGAGCGGGAATTAGAGTTTTTTGACGGATTTGAGCTGAACCAGAGCAAAGAAGAAAGAAGTATGTTGAAGTCTGCTCAAGTCTGTTGAAGTTTGCTGACTATATTTTGAAGCCTGCTGAAGTTTGCGGACAAATCTGCAGAAATTTACTGAAGTCTGCCGAAGTCTAGTTGCGACCAGAACACTTATTTCCTTTTCTGAAATTTTGCTATTTTCTATTTTTATTTATATCTTTTATCTTGTTAGTGTTTAAATACCCAAAAACCTAGACGCTTCTTTTCATTCCAGTTTTTAGTACTCTTTTAGTTTTTCTGGAAAACAACTCTGCAGATTAGAGATCCATCCTATTTGGCACTTTGGAGAAGATTTCTAGTCCTTTTCTCTTTCTTTTATTGGAATCTAATCATGTTTTCTTCAACCTATTTTGTTGTTTCTTTCGCTATGTGTGAGTAGTCTTTTAATTGGGTTTTAGGGTTCTAAGTAGGAAATTGATTGTTTGATGATTTGATTGTTAATTGAGACTTGTAAGCATTATGTTCTTTGATTTAATTCTTTTCAATGCTAGGATTGGCTTGATCACCTGGTTCTAGATCCTAGGTTTTTCTGCGCATTAAAAGTGTTTGACAAAATGTCTGAATGAGATTTAAATTGAGCAATACTCTTCTAGGCAATGAGAGTTGATGCTAGAAAGTGTTGCAAACTGAATGAACCTAATCTTAATGCGAATTTGAATCCGTGGTTGCAAATGGGAGTTTAGAAATTGTGTTTTCTCATTTAGCGGCTAATGCATTGAGATCATTAGTTTAGTCATTGTGTTTCATGTTCGAGAACAATGCTTAAATATCCACTCTTGATTTCTTGAATTAATCCTATCATCAATCTCTGAAATACCATAAGACCCAATGTTTTAATCTTATAATTTGGAATTGTTTATTTTCTTTGTTATTTTTATTCTGAAAATTTGAAAAACCAAAACCAATTTGATCATTCTAGCTTTTAACTGTTCTCGGAAGTTTTTAGTGGATTCGATCCTACATATACTACCGCACACTTAGGTATACACCCCTGGCGGTTCATGGGGGTGTGCAACTGGAGCAATTACACAGGACCCAAAAATTTAGGATCATTTTTAGGGGTAAAATTAAAAAGATTTAGGGTCCAAATAAAAACACAATTTGTATAGTTAAAGAGCCAAATTTTAATTGCTAGCACATGGCCTCCAAATTTATTGAACCGCTCCTATATGTCATGGTATGTAGATCATTAAGATGAACATAAATATTTTCAAAAGTGAGATCCTGCAAATTAGTGGCCACACCAACATTCAGAATATAGAGGTAAAATTCACAACCGATACTTATATTATACTAGATTAGGATCCGTCAGATGGGCGGGTTTCTTAATTTTAAAATACATTAAATTTAAATAAAATCATTAAACTAAATATGTGTTGTTAATGATATATTTTAAATTGTTTTAAGGGAAAGAAGTAGAAAACTTCTTTTGTTAGAGGATAGAATTATTAAATAAATTTATTTTTATACATAAATTAATTAATTTAACTTTTTATATTATAATTTTATTATTAACATATTAAAAACTATACCACAGCCCGTAATTTTTGGTTTTCTTCTTATTGTTTAGTGTTCCGAACACCGTGTGAGATTGGCATGCAAAAAATACCCATAACCAAAAACTGAATCGAATTCAACCCAAAAAATAGGTACCAAACTCGAATCCAAACAGAAAAAAATCTGAACGGATTCTAAACTCCTATATCTGAAGGACCAAATCCAAACCAAACTGAGAACCGAATGGATACCCAAAATTCTCGAAATAAAATTATATACCTAAAAATATTAATTATATTTCGACTTCATATAATCCAATTACCATACAACTATTAACCCAAAAATATCAATTTAGTTTAAATCGAATTAATCAAAATACCCAAAATAACCAAAATATCTAAAAAATCTTAGTTATGTTTGTGAAAATTTAACCAAATTTTATTCAAATTCAAAATTTATTTTTCTTATGTTTCGTGTACCCAAACTGGACAAAAATAATAAATATCTGAATGGGTCATAGACCACTAAACCCAAAAACCCGAAAGTTCTTAATCAAATATTAATGTTCATGCTTAGTGTGAAATCTGAAAAAATGGATATGGTGACCGGCACCTATGCTCTTGCTAATATCTAGGCAAGATGTTTCTGTCGAAAGATCTTTGGTGTCCCTCTGTTGTCCTCTGTTTCAGATCTTATATTGGTTCCCAACTTAATATCATTTCCTTCTCTCACTTTTACTCGCCTAAATCCTTCCCATTCCTTGTTTCCGACAACATCATCTAGCCCAGCCCTTCCGTCACATCTCTCGATTTTACTCCTATCTCGGTTTTGCATTCACGAAAAATATTTCTCACTAAAAATCTAATTTTATAATTTCTTGTGAAAATTTTGATTCTATAATTTATTGAATTCATTCAATTAATTAATTCATATTAATACCCAGTAAAACATATGAAATGGATGACATGTCATCTATTTAAAATGTACAGTCACCCCTATTTGTATGAATTGATAAACATTTTATAGTTCGTGTATGAATTTTGTCAAATTTATATCTTTAGGACTAAATTCGCCCATTACTATAGTTCATGTATGAAATATTGGAGAAGTGATCCACCCAACTGCGGATATCAGTAATAAGGGGGAGAAGCAATGCATTCTCTAGTCGATTGTGAAGGAGATCATGGAGAACCTTACAGTCGCCTTCCATGATTACGTTGCGGTAACCTCTACACCATAAGGACTGCATTGCTTCAAGTGAATTGGATCCTTAATTAAGTTTTGCTGAGCCCGAAACAATGTATGTACCAAACTCATCTCTTAGTATCCAGCCAACCCCTGTAAACCTTGAGTTATACCGATAACTTGCATCAAAGTTTCATTTTAGAACTCTTGAAGTTGGTGGTTGCCAGTGGCTTTGAACTTCCGGGTTTGAAATGTTCTGTGGGTGAGACTCGGGGGATGTAGCAATTTTTTCAGTTAAAATAACGTTTGGATTATGATTTCTACGAACAATATTTGGGTTCACCCAACCCCTTCGTTCACCTCCTCTTTTAGTAGCCAATCAAAATATGTCATGTAATATTATCATTAATTATTTTTTCTAAATTTAATCAATAAATCATTAATTACTCTTTCATAATAAAACAATTAGATTAAATCATTAATCACTCTTTTATAATAAAATAATTAGATTAAATCTTTAATCACTCTTTATAAATCTAATCAATAAAAATATATCAACTAAAATTATATTTAAACAGATATAATAAATTATAATTATAATTAAACAAATAAAAAAAATTTAGAAAAAAAAAATAAATTAAGAAAATTAAATTTACTAATATCTTGAGATCACGAAATAACCTAAACCATTTTATGTTATGTTTCGGCCACTCGTTTCGCTGTTTCCCTTGGGTTCGCCGAGTTGTATCCCTTAGGGTATATTTTTATATATCTTTCATATTTATTTTCGTAATTTATTTTTCATAAAAATATACCCTAATGATACAACTCAGCGAACCCAAAGGAAAAATTACAAAAATAAATATAAAAGACATATAAAAATATATCCTAAAGGATACAACTCTGCGAACCCAAGGAAAAAAATCTAATTGTTTTATTATAAAAGAGTGATTAATGATTTAATCTAATTGTTTTATTATGAAAGAGTAATTAATGATTTATTGATTAGATTTAGAAAGAGTGATTAATGATAATATTACATGACATATTTTGATTGGCTACTAAAAGAAAAGGTGAACAAAGGGTGAACCCAAGTATTGTTCGATACTAAATGTTTTTTTTTGCCAGACACTAAATTATTTATTTGGAGAAGAGAAAGCAAAAAAATTTAACAAAAAGCAAAAAAAGAATTAATTTTACCCTTATTTTAGTTTTAGAAGGTGGGCTTTAAATTTTTTCGACATATTATAGCATTTAATATGTCGTCTTTGCAATTACAATATGTGCTATAAAAGCTGTTAGGCAAAAAATTTGCAAATTTATTTTTTCCAATCTATAATTTGTAGCGTTTGCATTTTAACAAACGGTATAATAAATGGAAGATTAAGTCAAATATAGCAGAACCACTCTAAACACTATCTTTTAATGCTAAGGATACTCAATATTCTTGTAGTGCTAGTTCATAGAAAAATGCATAGAAATACATATATGTATTTATTTTTTGTTCGAATACAAGACATAGATTTCGTTGATATTATATAACTCGACAAATGTTTCTTTAATTATTTATAGTCCAGATATGTGACGCTGCACGTTAGCAGGAATGGTAATATTGCTGCCATCGGCTATAGTAGAAGACAATTTGTAGTTATCGTCGTCACCATTACTTCTGATTGGCAATTCCTGGAGGCTATTCTTCTCATGGGTATCTAATCCTGATTCTTCATAGTCTTTTCCTTTTCCCCAAACAACCATATACAACCCCATGGCGATCACTGCCCCTCCTATTACACTGCAATATAAACAAATATAAGGAACAAGAAAGTTTATTTTAACAGCATTTAGATATGTTCTAACATAGGCATACAAATAGTTTCAGTTTATAATTAACTTCAATTTGTCAACATTACATACCATCTGAAATGGATTTGTTCATAGATAGATGAGTTTAACTGTTTACTACTACAACCGAAATTTCGTATACCAAATACTATACCAAAAATAATAGTCTAACTTATACTCATATTTTTAAACCAAAATTATTAACATATAATTGCTGGGAAAATTTTTTATAACATATAATTTTTAATTGATATTTTTGTTTTACTCTAGAGTAAGAATCTTATGTTTTAATATAGACATACATAAAGTTTACGTTTATAAACAATAATTGCAATGTATCGAAATCTATTTAACGTACCATCCGAAATGGATTTGTTCATGAAGAATGAACGAAGCAAGGAGAGCTACAAGAATCATGCAGAGAGGGTTAAAGGCAGTGACAAAAACTGGCCCTCTCGTCTTCATAACCATCCCTTGCACGTAGTACGTTATTCCCGAGCTTACTATTCCCTTCATTAAACCAAATTTGATTAATAACTACTTTTGATAAAATCATGATTAATATTATTTTTTTTGTTTCAAGTGATTATTATAGATTATGCTCAAAAATGATATATCCTGCTTACCGTATAAAGAGGTGCGAAAAGCCTTGCATCCCATCCTACTGCCCATCCGCTCGCGTGTGGCTCTACCACAAGCGCAACCGCAGTGCTTTGGACAGCCCCGGCCAAGCATATTAAGGCTGATAGTGAAAGATCGGCCGGATACGTCTTTATCGTTATTGACTGTGTATCAAATATACATTTGTTTCAAGTATTCGTACGAACATATTTTTTATAGTCAAGTTGACATGATAACTATCTCAAGAACACACATAATTATCATTGGTTGGTAGTGTTAAATGATTTTATTAATGATGCTACTTTGATAGATTTTGAAGTGCTTTTAAGTTAAAAAGAAAAAATACATAGGTTTTTAAGTTAAAAACACAAAGACTTAAATCGGTTAACTTTATTATTTCAATATTACTAGTTTAATTTTGAAATAATTGAGTATTTTCAAATCTATATTTTGATATAAGCATTTTTAAATCTATGCGACTTTTTAAATCAATTGAAATTTATAACCAAATAAACTTACATTGATGCTTTACTATATATATTAAAAAGTAGAGATCTCAGCTATATTATTAAAAGTATAAAGTGATTTGTATTTTCTTTTTCTTTCTTTTTTGTCTAACTCGAAGATTCTACACAAATGCACAAGCTTGGTGGCCTAAAAAGTTCTGTACGAAAAATTCTACAATTCCAATATTTGGTTTGTGGATTGGTATGATTAAGTATGATTTTTTTTTTTGTTAAAGAATGATTATAAAAAATAAAAATTTTTTTAAGGATAGTACCTGCAAAACATAGAAACCAGACCACGCAACACAACCGACGAGTATCAACAAAGTTCCAGCAACCCAATGGTTATGGTCTTGTGAACTGTTGGTATGTCCGTTTTGTTGATCCATAGTCGGGTTAGACCATGGTAAAGGAATAATTGGACCTTTATACAATGTCATTACCAATGCCCCTCCAAGACCCACCAATGTCCCAATTATCTTTGCTTTGCTTCGTACTTCTGCTAAATTCACTTTCTCCATTCTGTTCATATATCACCATACATATACTCTTAATAAATCACCATTTATTATATTCAATTAGGTTTAGATATGTATTTTAGCCAATTGTTTTGAAAACTGGATTAAACACCGACTCAGATATCAACACAAGATGGTTGGTTGGACCGGTGGAACCGGTTTTTTAAACCATAGATTACCTTAGAATCCAAGCGATTATGAATGTTACAGAAGGAAGAATGTTCATGATAGCAGATGTATATGTAGCTGATGTCATATTCATCCCCAAGTAACCAAAACCCTGATCCAAGACTGGCCTACACACAGGTTTGTATTATAAGGGTACTAATGATCACTTTATAAAAAATATTTTCTATTTATTTACAAAAACTTAGAATGTTTTTGTTTTGTTTTGAGATCTAAGATTGTGAAAAAGGGAAGCTTACTCTAAGAAACCAAGTGCCATTATTTTCCAGAAAACCGATAGTGTCATCTTTGGCCTCACTTTCCTACAAAATCAAATCAAGTCCAAGAAAAAAAAAACGAATAATCAATTTTAAACAACAACATGCTAATTAAGAAGAGTATTATTATTATTGTTTAACATAGACTTACCTTTCAAAGAAGAGTGCAAAAGGTGCGAGGACAAGAGCAGCCACAGTATTACGATACACAATCACAACGTAACGGTTCTGGCCTTGGTTAAGAGTAGCCATAATAACAATATAAGTTCCTGCTGCTCCAAATTGCAAAAATATCATTAACAAATAAGGTCTACACTTTTGCATTAAACCCTCCATGGTTATTTTTTTTTTTTTTGGGTCAAGGTTATTGAAAGTTAAAATTTTCTGAATATTTAGAAGAAGCACAGGTGATAAGAAGAATATGATGAAACGAGTCTTCTTATATAAAACATCAAAAAGGTAAGTTAGAGTTTTGGATAAACTTGAGATCATAGTTTTTCCCTCCGATCGAGAGTCATGTAGATTAGTAAAAGAAAAAAACTATAAAGTAGACATGTACATAATATGAATATCTATTAGACCACAACCAATGAGATACGTTATTGAGTAAAAGATAATAATTGCTGTTTTGGATGGGTATGGGATCATTCAAGCAAATTGTAAAGCAAACAATATCATATAGGATCTGATGATTCTTTTGCTAACACTATTATCTTATTGCAAACGTCATAGCTTTGTGTTTTTTTTATGCTTTACCAAACTTGAAAACATACAAAACCGAAAAGCTACGTAGAGGTACGTGTATGTTTTGCTTAAGTGTCCTGAAAATTTGGCATGAGTACGAAGGTTCGAGCAAAGACACATCACGAAGCACGTGGGAATGACTTCGGATTTTGAGCAAAACCATTGTTAGTTGTTCGTGATTGTCGTTTTCTTTGTACTAAAAGCAGAGAATATGTATGTGAGATTGGCGTTCTTGTAGTAAAGTAGCCTATTTTGTTCCATTTATTCAGCTATATTGCGTGCTAAAATTCTTAGAAAGTTAGAGCAAATCTTAATGAGAAGATTATTACTTCTAATCCGTTATGTCTTGATTAGTGTTAGTGCGCGCGAGTTATACTCCACATGCTTTTTCTTTTCTTATTTAGAATGATTACATATAAAGTAAATTCACTAATATAAAACTTTAAAACACAACATAAATATATATAATCAAAATATCATTTGATTAGACGTAACTTCCACCATAAAAAAATTAATTTCTTCACGTAATTGGTTACAACAAATAATTAACATCGCAGCTTATAACATGTTTTCTTAATTTTAAATAAAACTCTGCTTTGTTCCTTTGAACCAATAAGATTTTGACGGCTAGTGATCGATGATCGATCATTTTTTGGGAAAGAAGATGAAACATTAGTGTGGTGTATTGGACTTGAGGATTCTCTGGGAAAGAAGATGAAACATTAGTGTGGTGGATGAAGGAATAATACATGAAGACTCATAAAAAGTTTTGTTGTTTTATCTATGACCAATGGAAAAATTCTTCATGAATCACAATATTCCTGAAAATAAAAATTGTGTTACTCTCCAAATCCATCAATTTAAAACCTTTCTATCCAGCAGGATATCCCAAAAATAAGCAAACTCTCGATCTTGGCTGAAACTTGTGTCTTTGTTTAGGAGAATTCGAACCATAACATAGACAACCAAAAGTTTTCAACTGTGAATAATCAAGAGCCTTATCAGTGAGTATCTCATAAGGTGACTTGTTTTGAAGAAGTTATGAAAGAGTTATGTTGATGAGAAATATCGCCCTTAAAACACAATCACCCCAGTAAGATAAAGAAATATTTGACTGAAACATAAATGCTCGAGCCACATTGAGTATATGTTGATGCTTCCTTTCAACAACTGAATTCTGCTTAGGTATCTCAGCACACGAATGATATGGAGTGATCCCTTTTCTTGAAATAATGTTTTGAATTTTAACTCTCGAGCATTGTCTGATCTTACTGATTTAACTTTGACATTGTACTAATTCTCAACCTTATTGATGAAAGTAGGAAACATTCTCAAAACTTCACTTTTGTTTCTGAGAAGATAAATCCAGGTTGCTCTAGAGTGATCATTAACTATTGTTAAGAAATATCTATATCCATCCAAAGTTTCAACTGAAAAGGGTCCCTAAACATCAATGTGTAACAACTCAAAAATCTGATTACAAATATTATTTGGAGACTGAAAAGATACTTCTTCTGCTTAGCCAAATGACATATATGGCAATAAGCAACTCCTTTATTCTTGCATCTTGTTCTTCCAAGAGCATCTAAAATATTATCCAATCTTGAATAATAAGGATGTCCAAGCCTTATGTGCCATACACTAATGTCAACAACCACATTGTTAGAAGCTGTAGACTGAGTATCTAGCACATAAAGGTTGTCAATTCTTCTACCCTGACCAATCATCAATTCTTTAGTATGATCCTGAATTTCACGAGAATGAGGATCAAATATAACTCTGAAACCAAGATCTGTAGTCAATGAACTCACACTAATAAGTTTCAATCGGAATTCTGGTAAGAACATAACATTTTTTAGAAAAATATTCTTGTTGAATTGTATCGTTCCCACTCAACTTACTTTTAACTGTTGGTTCTATTGGCAAGTTCACATAGCTTACCATAAAAGTATCCATAGTAGTAAAAACGTTAATATCATGAGATACATGATGTGTTGCTCCAGAATCAATCACCAAAGTTTCATTTGAGAGGGTATGTTGAGAGATTGTCAAGATTCCAACAGAACAATAAGTTGAAGAAGAGAAGGAGATACCATAATTATTCACTCCAGGCTGAGATGTACTTGCTTCATTCATAAGACTGTTTTCTTGATGTTATAACTGAGAACCAAAGAGAGCAATGAAGTTTTGAATATGATCCTTACTCATATTTTCAATCAAGCTTTCCATGTTAACAGACTCCGATTTATTCTCAGTAAAAAAAGTAAGTTGAGCAGCCATTGGTTGGGCAGATTTCTGAACTTGGAAAGTTTTCTGAACTTTCTCAGAAACTTTCCCTTTTGGAGTAAATCCTGGAGGGAAACCCTGCTTCCTATAGCATCTTTCTACAATATGTCTAACCCTATTGCAGTATGAAAAAACTAGACGCCCTTTCTTCGGTCCAGAATTGACATATATAATCTCTGGTTGAGCAACATTTGCAGAAACAGTGTTAGACACTTGAAAGGCAGCAAGATGACTGATGACATTTGAAAATCCTTTATGACTGTCATTTTGATCTAAGATATTATAAACTCCGGCTAAAGTAAGGAGAAGCTTCTTTATAATAATTTGTCTCCTAACAATAGCATAAGAATCATTAATTAATCCTGCAAAGAACTTCACAATTTTAGTTCTCTTTGCCTTCAATTGTAGATGAGCGGACTTTCCACAAATACAATGATCATCAGGCTCTTATGTGATTTCCAAATTATCCCACAGTGTCTTCAAAGTGGTATAATAGTATGACAGAGACATATAATGAAACGCCCAGACCCATTTTTGTTTTTTTATAGCATTTATTATTTCCATAAATAATAAAAACCTTCAGCGACGTTATTCAATTAACAGTCAATTTTAACCAGCAAATTAAATTACGATTAATGATTAACCAATTAATTCGCAATTAAAATCTAACAACCTAATAGTTCAACCGCACAACAATCTTAAGTAATCAAAACAGCCAAATAAACCACCCCGGCTGGTATGTCATCCGCTCTCCCAGCTGCAGTTCCACGAACTCAGCTAAGATACCTTATTTTTACCTGCACCATTACGAATAGACGCAGTCAGTATTTAATAAATACTGAGGAGGCGATCAAGCCATCTACTAGGTCAATTATAGACAGACGACTACATAAATATTCTCGGCATAATAATATGCTCGGGATTCAACCAACAACAAGCAACAACCCGACAATTAATTAAAATCAACAATTATTTAATTTCAACCAATAGCCATTAATTCCAGTGATTTAGTTAAATTAAACAACTTAATTAATTTTGACAATTAATTAAATTCAACAATAATAATTAAATTCAGCAATTTAATTCATTTCAGAAATTTAATTAAATTTACCAATTTAATTAAATTCAACAAACAAAAATTAAATTCAAAAATTTAATAAAATTCACCAATTTAATTAAATTCAACAAACAACAATTAAATTTAGAAATTTAATTTAAATTCAGCAATTTAATTTAAATTCACTAATTTAATTAAATTCAATAAACAACAATTAAATTCACCAATTTAATTAAATTCACCAATTTAATTAAATTCAACAAACAACACACAACACGGAATAAATCCTAACACACAAAATTAGACTGAGAAATTCCTGTAAGTCCAGTCCGACCACGGTACTGCACTCACATTAGCCAAAAGCAAAACTTCCAAAAACTCTGTGCAACTCCTCTGCACTCTCCCGACATTAACTAACAGCTAGTAACCTAAACCACAACCTAACAATATGGAATAAATCAACTCAACTAACCAAAACAACCATTTGAAAAAATAACAGAAATAAGTAGCCTCAAAATAGAGTCACAAATCTAGATCTAACCGTCCAAAACCAATCTGCACCATTGAAACTCAACATCTAGATGTCCTGAAGCTATCCCCAAAATTTCGTGATGATCCGTCCATAGAAGAACTCACGATCTCTCTTTGAATCTAAGTTGATTTAAATCGCGTATGAAACAGAGAACCTCACAAAAACGTGAATAACTTTTAGAATAATAACTCAAATTTAACTCCGAAAATTGCTACATCTAGATCTACGGCTTAGCTACAACTGCATAAATTTTCGTTACCTTTGGAAACGATCTGCTAGGTCGAACCTCTGTTCTACTACAACATGTCAGATCTGTCTGCATCTCCTTCATGTGCAAGCTTCTTTTTCAGCCACAGCCAAAAGCTCAGCCTCTTTTCTCATCTATAGGAGACCACGAAAATTCTCAGAAAATCAACTAGGATTTCTTTTAATTCATCTTTAAATTGGATTAGGGTTAGCCGGTTCATTTAAATTTAACCAGAAATAATTAATTTTTCCCCTTTGGTTTAATAGTACTCAATAACCAACCTCCTAACCTAAAAATTGGAATTAAATCATTTCACTCTTTAATTCTGACAACATAACCATCGGAACTCTATTCCCGGAACACGGGTGTTACATAGAACCTTGACGAAGATCTTGTATCTCATGAGTAAGATTGAAAGTTCTAGGAAAATTACTCATATGAAATCGTCCATATAGATATTTCCATATATCAATAGCATTATTTAATTTCAATATACTACGATAAATCTAAGAAGAAACCAAGTTTAATAATCAAGATTTCACCATGCTATTGCATATAGACCAAATCCTAAATCTAGAATCAGATTCATCAGGACAAGATAAGGTTCCATATATGAATTATATCTTATTCTTAGCATTTAAAGCAATGTGCATCACAACATTCCAATCATCGTAATTCGTTCCATCAAGTTTGAAATAAATGACCGACGAACCTGGATGATCGGAGCTGTGTAAGAAGAGTGGTAGAATATCAAAAGATTCCTCAGTAGAAACGGCTGGCGAAGCTCCATAAGCTCTATTCTTAGCAACCGGAGGAGAATTGGGAGGAAGATCATCACAGTAACACGTACGTGATTATGTTTTCTTTTTCTTAAAAAGCTCTTATGTGTCTTTTACGAACAAGTATTTGTCCTCGTCGATGAAGAACACATATATACGATGATGGCATATTGTTGAATGCCTCCAACGAATGCTTATGGTGGTTAAATTGATATTGGCTAGCGATAGTTTGAAGATCAAGGTATTGCATTATGAACATGAACTTACATGATGGGGTCCATTCGGTGTGATAATGCATAAATAGGTGATGGTTCATCACTTATATCCATGGTGTTTAAGATTGACAGTGAAGATGTTTCACCAGTTTGTTGCTTATTTTAGCATAACCTAAGGAGTTATCCTACAACCGGGTATAAACGTCAAAGATTTAACGGTTGGGTATTGTAGCCGCTTTTGATCCTACAACTGTATAAACATCAATAATGACCCGATGGCCAGATATAACGCTGATATTCAGTATAGTAATTGGTGAGATCGATCCAAACCAAATCGAGATTGACCCAACCAAAATCAAGAAAGATCTAGAAGATTATTGATAAATGTCAATATTTAGTTTAGGAAGTTTAGCATTATCACTAAATATATTTTTTAAACTTATGTTTGCATTAAATTAGGAAATTAGATTTAGCTCTATGTCTATATATAAATCTATCATATAACCATTATTCTCATGAGAGTTTAATAAAAACAAAATCCTAAACACCTTTGTGTTACTACTACTCTCATAAAATTTATAGACATAATTTTATAAAATTTCTCTTTATCTCTCCCAACCAATAAATTTAAACCACCTAACCTCCCCCTGTCTCTTAACCAATCACACTCATCTCACTCTTCTTCTCTCTCCTCCATCTCACCCGATATATATATATATATATATATATATATATATATATATAAACTAGTTATGTTTAAAATAATGATTTTAATCTAGAGAAAAAGAAATTAAAATTAGTATTTTACATAGAGAAAGATACAAGGGTTGAAATTAGCAGAAACGGAGGCTTTAGCTTGGAAGTTGGCACAAGTTAAAGAACATAATAAGCTTAATAAAAACTCTCAAGATAACATGGTTATACAAGATTCTAAAATTTCAAAGTTTAAAGGGTATCATTGTTATATAGATGGTTCATAGAAATAGACGGATATATTATCTGGATTAGGTTAGTTCTGCTTTCAGGAAGATGTGGAGAAAACAATTATGGGGGCATATAACACTCTTCGGTGTATTTATCCTTTGCACACCGAATCAGAAGCTCTCATTTGCAACACACTCCTCCGAGCTAGTGAAGATGGTGTCTACACCGGCAGAGTGGATTGCTTTCTCAACGTACCTGGAGGATCTCGTGAGGATAAAAAATATGTTCTCATTTTTCTCACTTTCTTTAATTTTTCATAATTTAAATTCAAGAACATATATGTTAGCACAGAGTGCTAAACTTTATCTGTATTTTATTATTCATGTAAACTATGTACCACCAGTTTGGATTTCTGAACCGTTTTAATTAATATATAATCATTGACAACAAAAAAGATAAAAGCGTTAATCAAGTGCATTGTGATTTTTTCTTTTAACCAAAGAGGCATTCAGCCTTTGATCCGATAAGATTGAATCAAGTTGAGATAGACTCGAAGTTGAAAAGAATTATGTATAAATAGAAGCCACATTTTAAAACACACTCTCTGTGGCAGCCTAAGTAGTAGATAGGCGTTATACGGTTGAAGGCCGCCGCGATTTTGACAATTTCGTGATATTTTTTTGATAACGATATAAATCGAAGTGTGATGGTCAGATCTATAAAAATGAAGTACAAATGACACTAAAAAAAGAAATAATGGTGAAAAAGTGAAGAGGAAGATCAGCCGCGAGAATTAGGGTTGCATAAACTGATTTGTTTTAGGAAGTAGATGAAGGTTAAAAAACTAGTTTACTGTTCTTTAAAATAAAAGCAAAAAACCTTAAAATCTAGACTACTTTGACTTGAACACACAACCTATAACATTAATTGCTGCAACACAACATCCAACTAACCTCAATAATTATTAACTTTTGACAATAATAATATATAAAGACATATATTAATAAAAAACCTTAAAACTAATCTCTGATTAATCATAGTTTAATCTCTGATTTTTTTATTAGTCGCTAAATCCATGTTGAACTTCCTACTAATGCCTAGCAAATTTTAAAACGTAGAGTAAAAATCGATTGTGATTAATAACATTCATATAATTTTTCCAAAGACTTCATCTCCATTGACATATGATCTAACTAAAAAGATCTACTCACTACACATAAAGAAAAAAAGAGAGAGGAATAAATAAATATAAAAATAGCTAAAGACATAATTATAAAGATAAAGTGAAAGTGAAAGAGATTAAAAAAAAAGTGTTCCCTAATTGGCATTAAGAAGAATAATATATATTTTTTCCAAAGTTAAGAACAATATCTAAATATAGGAAAAAATAAAAGATAAGTCTCAAAAGTCTTTAAAAGTTATGTCTATTTAAAAAGAGTAGACTCAGGTCTTCGTAATGAGTTATTTAAAGCATTAGAGGTCTAACTGAAAATTTAAAATTTAGGAAAAATATCAAGAGAGGAAACAGAAAATATAGACTGTAGAGATTTATATGTTTGGAACAATTAAGAGCATCCACTGTAAAAAAAAAAAAAGAGTCAAATCATAATATTTGTTGAGTATTACTCAGTGTTTTGAGATCCGGATCGGCACGGCCGATCGGACCGGTTGATCCAGGATCCGGATCCTCTTCCAGTTCGTATTTCATGTTAAAACCAGTAATTTAAAAATCGGAAAACCTAGAAAAATCACTATTAACCATCATCCGGCCAGTTCGACCAGTCCGCCAGATTACTAGTCAAGAGAAATTTTTAAAATACTAAATTTTTATTTTATTTTATAACACTTTTGATACAAATAAAATATTTTTTTGTCAATTGCTTATAATTATTTAAAACGCTTTAGAAATCCAAACCGGGGGTAAAAATAAAATGTTTGATTTTAAAAATAAAGTAATGTTTTACAATTACAGTTATTTTTATATATTTTTAAAATTTTAAAGTTTTTAAAAACATGTACATACGATTACCCTTTATATTTTTCCGACTCAAATACAACAAACTAATTATTTGTGTTTCTATCTATTTTATTTTGTTTTTATGAATACTTCATATTTTATTATAATCAATTGTTCTCTATATTTTGTGGCTTTTGTCTTTTGATCAACATAATAAAATATAATATTTTACATGCTCTTGTATTATAATAATTCATTGTAATATTTTTTTATTTCTTAACAATTTATTATATTATATTATAATAATTTCTTTTCATGTGGTGATATTTTATTAGTTTATTTTGTTATTGATTATTTTTACTATATATTTATACAACTACACATATATAGATATATGTATAAAACATATATTATACTATTATTTGAACAATGTTAGAAACAAAATAACCTTACATTTAAGTGGGATATTACATCAAATATCATTGGATAATGTTTTTAATCTTTTCAAATCCTACTAATAATCATATTTCCTATTTAATAAATCAATTCTCTAATAAATAGCACCAAAAAGCGGCGCATATTCATATAATGTTCTAAACTTATTGTTATGAGCATATTCCTATAGTAAAACCAAATATAAGATCAGAAAAAATATTTAATTTAACAAAAAATATTAAATAAAATTTTTTTATATAAGATAATAAATTGCAAGAAGGCCAGCTTTGCTCTGAAGTATAGGATCCAAAAAAAATTATAAAAACATAGAGTATAATCCAACAAATTTTAAAATTGGATTCAAAACTGATTAGTGTCAGATCATCGGGTATACTAATCCGACTGCGGGTCTAGATCGTAGTATGACACATAATAAATTAAATATATAAGATTATAAAAACATATATAAATGAAATAAAATACTAATATTATTATTATGTAGTAAACTAAATTTACGCAAATATTTTTCCACGCTACACAATGCGGATTACTATCTAGTATATATATTATTTTAATATTTCATGGTCAACTCGGATGAACCCGCAATCTACCCAATAACCTAGTGACCCGAAAAGTAGTCTGGTTTAGCATACGGTTCGGGTATAAAAACATTGACATTATTGTACTAGATCAAAAGTATGCAAAGAAAAAAATAAATTTGTATTTTAATACATTGTGAAATATACATTATTTTGTTTTCAACTAGTATTTATAGCATAGCTAAGATATACTTTATAGCTTTAAAAATTATTTTTCATTCCAAAATGACCTTTAAAATTTTAAAATATTAAATTTTAAAATTTTAAAATTTGAACAGTAATATTCCACATTTTATACTTCAAAAACTTAATTCAAATTTGAAGTTCATATTCTCTTTTTCTTCTTTTTTTGCATTTCAGCCTCTATAATTATATATTATACAAATAATCTTATAGCTTTTTTGTTGTCATTTTAGTCTCTAAAATTTAATATCTTATAGTTATTTCACATACATCCTTATAAATTAACTTTTAGATATAAATTCAAGTAAATAACTTTAAATGTGAGGTAATTTATAAAAATTTATGATCTTAATTAATTAGGATTAATATGAAGAGTATAATGCAAAATACAAATACTTTTAAAGTTGAATTTGAAGTTTGATCATTGGAAAGGAACAACCTCAAACTTCAAAAATGAAGTTTTACATACTACAAAAATGAAATATTTATTGCGGACAATCTTATAATATTTCTTTTAGTGTTTCCCAGTTTTTTTTGTATTAACTTTTCATAATTACAGGTTTTCTAATAATTATAGGTGGTAAGAAGGATGAATTTTAAGCTTATACAACAACAAAAAAAGATTATTTTTTTCAGTTTTGATTTTTTTTTTTTTGCAAAAGTTAAGAAAGAAAATTATCTTATCAATCAACACTTATCTAATAAATGAAAATAGAAAGTGAATGATGACACAGTATTCAATTATAAGGAAGGAGTGGATACCAACTTGCATAAAATGTAATCTTTGAAAGCTCAACACCAAATATTTGAAAGAGTGGAGTTCCATGTGTTTGTTCCCATCTCTTCATTTTCTTCTCTTTCTTAACCACGTATGAATACTACTACTTGATACACCCATAATTTCCATAAATGTCTTTTAAAATTATTCTAACTTTCAAAATTTTTTAGTTTTAAGAATATCTTGGAGTTGATGATATGATATGGATTCATTTGAAGATACTTTATGCGTACTGCTACTTTCTCTCTCTAAAAAAAAAAGGAACTCTGACAATTGCATGCATTGTCCCCCTAACTTCATGGTGTGATATATACTAGGTCGGATGAATGGACTGTTAATATTTTCATGTTATTGTACATTAAGATTTCATTCGAGTTAAGTACTAACTGAGGGAGTGGGGGACAAAGGTGTTATCAACGGAAACTTCAAGATTTTTATAAAGAATGAAAACTGAGAAGGAAAATAAAATGAGACTATCATATAGAGAAATAGATATATCTAAAAGTTTTACGTCTTTAAAATCAAATTTTTTTTACATCTTTTAGCATATTCGTATATGTGGAGAGAGTCATATACACGAAGACCAAGAAATGGGCACTTCAAAGTGTCGTACGTAGTGGCTGCATATTAAGCATGCATTATATGGACATCCTTATCATCAATATTTTTTTCTCACGTTAAATAGTCTCACTTTTTTTTTCACATATACTCCGACTTCGCGACTTTTTTATATATGTATGTATGTATGTATAAAAAATGTTTTTTAGTATTTTTTTTTTTGGTGAGCAAAAATGTTTTTTAGTATTTAGTATTTCATATAATATATTTAGAAGAATATAAATTAGTATTCATAAATCAATATTTTATATATATTTAACAAGAAGATAAAATCAATATTTTATTTATAAATCTTTCTTTTGCTTTAGAAAAATTTTTAAATGGAAATATACAATTCTTAATTTCTCTATAAATAAATTATCGTCATGCATGCATGCTAAATGATGTAATTAAATATTAAGAGTTTGAGATGTACGAACCTAGGCACATAACTTTCAAATTAACAAAAGAAATTGAAATTTTTGTATCCGTATAAAACTTTTTTGTTAAAAATTTCCGTATAAATAAATTACAAGATAACTGATGTTTACTCCACGTTGATATTATCTATTACAACGTCATTGAATTAATACATTCAATTTTTATCTTTGCAATATATATATATATATATATATATATATATTCTCATCCATTATACGGGAGTTTATTTTTCCCATATAACTTACATAGTTTCGAAGTGGTTGCCTCATGAGAATGGTGTATTCGAACAAGCTTAATAAAATATGGTGAAGTTGATGTAAAAAAAAACATCCATTACACAGATTTAAGGGGGGGGGTTATTCAATTATGATTTTGGTAGAGTTTTGATGACAAATAATTAGGGAACTTTGTTAACTCATGCATACTTTTGAATACATATAAATATTTTATCAAAGATTTTTCCATAATCTCAGAGATTTTTAAAATATGGTATGATAGAGTCTTGTTAACTTTATTTTATCTTGTTAACCCTTTCTTATGTCTGAATCTAGAAATTGCTTGTCTCTGTTAATATATAACTTGATAATAAATATTATTTGTCTAATTATTTTATTTTGTTGTTAGGTTAGAAAGATTAGCTACTATATGATAGAATACATGAAAAGTAGAAAGATTAGAAATATTGCGCGGGAGAAAATATATGTAATACATATAAGAGCTCAAAATTAGTTCAATTTATATAAGGTTAAAGTTTGTTTTCCTTTTCGCCGTTTGGATAGTGATGAAAATTTATTGTTGTGCTTGTAAAGTATTCAATAAGGTCACAAATGAATCATGAGAAGCACACACACATTCCACATCTATCAAAGAAGTCTATCCACATCAGAATTTAATATATCGATCAAAGTAGAGAGACATAAATAGCCTAATTTAGATTAATTTCAAAAGAATTGAATCAAATAATTAGTGCTTAACGTATATGAAACATTATTATCTAAAAGGTGACTAAAAGAATTTTATATCAGTAACAAAAGATGGGAAACTTTCTCCTCGTTAATAGGAGGAGATCTAGAGATGATTTTGAATTCTTGGTCAAAGACTCAAAGGTAAAAAAATAAAAAATAAAAACTTGACATAAAAAAAAAAAGTATTCTGCTTATCGTTAAGAAAGTTATTTGCTTTCTCTTATCACCAAACCATTGCTTACTTCACAATGCAGTATGCTGTTAGAGATGGCAATAAATAGTTTTCAAAGTTTAAACTATACATGTTTGGAATCCACATCGAGAACTTTAGGTCACACAAAAATTGATATTGTGCTAATTACAGAATTGAATAGATTGAAGACTGGGTAGGCTTAATTAGTTTTGGTTTAGCAGTCACTAAGGCTAGGCATTCTAGTTTACGATTCAGTTTATTCGGTTTTACTGTGTATCGGTTTTATAAAAACTAAAACCATATAAAAACAATTTGTAATTTGTCCAAGTGCATAAGTGAAAGAAAACTATTAAAAAGGAGGAAAGACAAGTGAAAACTTTTAAGAAACTATGTAGAGATTCATTTGACACATGTATCAATGTGATTGGTTTTTTTTTTTAATATAAAATTTAAATAAATAATTAAACTATCTAAAAGATTTAAATAATATATTTGAGAGACTACAATGGGTTCTATGCAATGAGGATGCTCTTATCCTCTTCCTTTGGTTCTTCACAAAATCTTTTTTCATTGTTCTTGTATGATCCTTATTCAATTCGTGAGATTTATGATTGAGACAGGACGTACGAGATCGAGTGAGTTTCGTATCGAGTTCATGGTGGTTGACTAGAATGACTAAACCTTAACAAAAACTTATTTCGATATATGTTCACAATCATAAAGTAGCAATTTTCACGGAAAACATAAATGTAATCAAGCTAATTTGTTAAATGGCCAAAAATAGAAACGTATGGCATAATAATTGGGGTCAAAATTTGCGGAAAAAGAAATGCATATCACTTCAACCAAGGAACACGATGATATGTCCAAAAGCTAGCTATTTTGCTTTTATCAACCACTCTATAAAGATTTATAAACCAATCTTTAATAAAATAATGATAAGAAAAAGAGAAATATATATATATATATATATATATATATATATATAATTCAGGATACGACACTATGATCGAACTTTTCGTTCAACTAATCCAAAAAACAAACAAATGAATATTAGATTTTGCACTAAAGAACGAGATGAGTATTTTGATCAAGACTGATTCTTTCCACGAAACCATAATCCTATGGCTCTCAACTCAATAATACAGCCAAAAGATGCAACTAAAGGTTGATGAAAATAACTTTTATAATATGTAAAAGATTTATCAGGTAGATATATACATTTACAAGGATTGTGACAAGTGAAGAAAATATGTCGATCGATGTTTTACTTTACGTTTTTAGGCAGAGACCTTCATGATCTCTAACACTAAAAGGAAAAAAATTACTATTATTTTTACTCATCACAATTGCCCCAGCTTGTTTTGTCTAATATAGTAATATGTTATCATAGTATGTATGTACTATGTAGTAATGTATTTGTTAAGAATACTGAAAAAGGATTTGAACATAATAGCCGAGTTATTGAAAAACACATACGAGGCTCAAATGATTTTGCAACTAGTAGATATTTTATTACTCCAAGATAATGAAATGCTTACATGACAAAATTTGTTTTCAAATTGATATAGAGAAATAGAATCCATGGTGTTATGGTTACCGACAACTTGCATCGCAGCACCTATATCGGAATCGAAATTGCACAAAACGTCATGGTCAGTCAGAAAAAACTAGTGTTACTTCGACAAATAGCAATCTATACCAAAAAGTAGATAAATGCGGAAAGATATACAAATTCAATTAGTTGATGAAAGGCTCGTAGTTTCGTGAGAGAAATAGATATGCTCAAATTCAAGAAAATACAGTAATAAATATTATGTATTATAATAAATATTCACTACCTATAGTAGTAGTTCAAATTAATGTAGAAACCGTGATAACAAACATACAAACATCAATCATCTTCTGAGAAAAGCATTTCAAAATCGAATTGCGAAACAATACCTTTCATAACCTAAAGAAGGTTCATAAACCTTTTACTTTTTCGATAGCTAAAGAAAGCAACAAATGATGCATGAATGAATGGGTTATAAAGAAACAGAACAAGTTTACGTGCCTAACAGACGTCATAGTATTGGCAACAATCAATCCAAAAGCTAACAATAACAATACAAAGAAAGGGGAAAAAATGACGACAATTCTAGCAAATCACTCTTTCAAAATTAATGGATTGGTCAAAGAAGCAAAATGCAACGTTTGCTTTCTTAAGAGTACGAAACTTAGATAAAGTATATAGTAAGAAGCAAATCAGCATTGGCCATTCATAAAGCAAATAATAATATTTCCGCTAAAACACGGTTCTTGCGGATGAGTGTAGCACAAAGGAGTACAATCTTACATACGTTTTCTTCTCTTTTTTTGTTTTTTTTCCGTTGTCGTACACGTAATTGATCAACTAAAGGCAGCAAGTAGCTTCTTCTGTATGATTTCAACATTTAAACGAGGAGATAATCTCGGCAAAATTTCCTACCATACAGAAATAATTGGATACGTGAATCTTTACAAAATCGACAAAACAAAATTGCTTGAATGTGGAATAAACAACACAAACCTCTTTGCCATCAAAGTTCTCTTTAGCCAGAACTGGTATCTCATATTGATAAGCTCTTTCCCATTCGGGATTCGTAGTAATATCCCTTACCTAACATTAACAATACCCAATGAAACAATATCAATCCCACAAAATAACTCAATTTTTTACAAATCATGATTTCCAACTCAAAACCAATTTGCAATCAGTGAATTGGCCAATGCCTATCATTTAGTATATTCTAAGTTATAATTTAGTCAACAGAAATTGTAGTAAACGAGGCTTTGTTAATATTTCAACTAACAATGCCCAACGGATTCACATCAATCCCATGAATTTTTAACTAACTAATTCCAATTTTTAAACTTATTTGACTATCCAACTCAAAACCAATTGACAATTAGTGGATCGGAGGCTCTGATACCATTATAAGAATCATAGCAACTTCCCCAACTTAATCAAATAAATTTCAACAAAACTAACTCAAATTTTTAAATTCCTATTCATGTGTATCCTCTTAATACAACTACAATCTTCGAATTCCCAAAAATAATTCTGAATTATAAGAACTAGTGTGAATTAGTGAGACCTGAAGAACAACGTCATGGAGCGAATTAGGACCGGAGGAGATAGAGAAAGCAGCGTGAAGCTTTTCTTTAAGACCATCGCAGAGACAACATCCTGGTTTCGAGTATAGAACAAGCTTTCTAGTGTTTGGGATCGAAGAAGACGATAAATTACAGACCAAAGGACGTCTTGCAGCGAACGCCCAAGTCGCTGATATCGCTGCTACTGCCGCCATTTGCGTCTATCCCCACTTCTCTATTTTCTTCATTTTCTAATGAACTTTTAGGCCTGATATGAGAGATCCATCGGCCCATTCTCATGAGGTCCGTGAAGCAGTTTTTGTTTATCTTCAAGAGTACTTTAATCCGAGAGATAATAGAGATGAAAAAATGGGCCCAAGTCCATAGGCCACACCTTATCCAAAACCGCAATTAAAAAAATAGTTTCTAATTATTAATTAATTTATAAAAATAATTAAAAAAATTTGCGGGTCAATACAATTTTTTATATTCGCATAGTAGTATGTTGCAATTGTATAGAAATCGGTTAATACAATTTTTTTTTATATATCTTATTCTATAAACATGGGTTGTATTGATGATTGATCGACATGTGTCAAAATTATAATTCATAAGATCATGACACATGTTGGTAGATCGATAAAATTATGACATGTGTCATAAAAATTATGTTAATTTTGTTTTACTTAATCAAAAAGGAAAATAAAAAAAAATTAAATAATAAAATGGATAATTTTTAGTTTCTATTTTTCTAATATATGTTAAATCTTTTTATTTCAATAAAATTTAAACATTTTTCTAAAGTTATATTATTATACTATTTAAGTTCCAATAAATTTATAAATTTTCAAAGAATTGTGAAGAATTTTGGCGAGTGAACGTGCGAGAAAAAAGATATTCGGTTTGGAACCGATTGAAGATCTAAACCAGAAGATTTCAGAGGAAAACCAAAGATCTTACCATAAGAACTTATCGTCTAGATATGAGCGAAAACATAACCGCGGGTTACCAGATTCGTTTTTTCATATCTCACATTAGGCATGTGCATTCGTGTATGGTTCAACTTTTTAGATTTTCGGATTTAGAGGTCATTCGGGTATTTATAATTTTTTGTTTGGTTTTGTTATTTCAAGTGTGAGTAATGTTCTGGTACATGAAATATCGGAAAAAATAAATGAAAAATTGGTGAAATTTTCACAAATATAGCTATGAACTTTCAGATATTTTTTTTTGTTAATTTTTTGTATTTTAGTTATCTAAGTAAAAAAATAATTGATATTTTTAGGTTTATAATTGTAGGGTAATTAAGTTAAATAAAATTTAAATACAATTAATATTTTTGGGTATATAATTGTATTTCAAATATTTCGGATATCCATTTGGTTTTTGGTTTGGTTCGGGTTTGGTCCTTCGGATATATGAGTCTAGCAGATTTTTGCTGGGTTTGTATTCCTTTTTGGATTGGATTCGGTTTGGTTATTCAAGTTTTAGATATTTTGTCCAAACTTATCTTACATGGTGGTCAAAAAAATAAACATCAAAATGGAAACAAAAATTACATGATATAGATTTTTAATACATTAATAATAAATTTTTAATATAGAAAGTTAAATTAATTTATTAATGTAAAAAAAATATTTGTAAAATAACTATCTTCTCTTACTAAACATTCTTTCTACTTTTACCCCTAAAATAATTTACAATATATTTTTAACAATAAATATTTAATTTAATAAATTTGTTTACATTTAATTTATTTTAAAATTAAGAAACCCGCCCATCGGGCGGGTCCTTATTTAGAATATAATAAATGACTCTTATTCAATGATTTTTTTACTAATGAAAGCTTTTAAATTCGTCAAGAAGTGAAAAAAAACATACCTATATAATGCGGTAATATGTTAAGGTTAATCTAGCACAATCAATTTCATAGTTAAAATTAGAAAAATGTTGTTGTGAGTTATTTACATGTTCAATACATTTTACGTAATTGATGTCTACATAAACCGTACTTAAAAAACAAAAAGTGAGAATTTACTGATTTGACTCACACAAAGCCCAAAAAGAAGCTGATACAAGACTCCGAGATTTCCATCCCAAAACGAGCCCATTTTGGCCCAATTCTTCCACTCTATACCCATCATTAAACAAGCTCAAAAGAAGCTTTGCTTGACAACGGCTGGAGAAGCTCACTTCCATGGGTTTGAACCCATTAGTCTCTAACCATTGTGGCCATGAAGCAAAACTCTCGACTTCTGCATCATCAGCTGTGCTAGTGATTCGCGACAACCAATTAGCAACCCACAGACCGATAAAAACATGCTCAACGAAGCTACGAGCGGGGTTAGCATTTGAGAAGCTTGCCTCTAGAGAGTCGAATATGGCTGAAAATTGATGTAACAAGTCCATAAACCGATACAGAAAACCATGGTTTCCCATGAGACCAATTTCTTCGTGAACGAGAGTGACAAGTTTTGGGTTTAGTGTTTAAGCTTTGGACATAAAGGAAATGAGGGAATGGGGTGTTTGATGGCTAAACTGAGGGAGATGCAACATACAATTGATCACCACTGCTTCTCCTCTTACAAGCTTCAGAGACGAAGGGTTAAATGTGTCGGAGTCGAGTTTACAGTGGTGGTATGAAAACGGCTGGCCGATAGACTCAGCATACGCGGTTAGGAGCCGTCCAGTGTCTTGGACAGCAGCAACAGATTTTTTACCGTTGGTGGCTCGTGACAAAGCCGTGATCTTAAGATGTTGGGCCGACTGGCCTGTATTGCTAGACACCAAGGCCTGCATCAATGAGGCCCATTGAACACCTTCTGCGATATCGTAGTCCACTATATGGATTCGCCTCTCATACTTCACAGCTTCTAAAATAGCCTGTGTGGCCGTGAAGTAACCAAAGTTAACATATGGAGACATGTTCTGCAGCAGCTGGAACGCAGACATCACATCCGCCTGATCATAATCATGAATACCATCACGGTGTTGGCGAGGACGCAAAACATTACCTCGTTCGAACAACATCAAAAGGCCGTTGGTGAAATGAGCAGCTAATCTCTCCATATTAGTTCTGTCACCGGGAGAAACCAAGTCCTTAAGCCTTGCAAGTAAAACCCGAGTTAACTCTCGGGTTTTGTCCGCACCAGTTAATGCCTCCGCAGCAGCCACCAATAAGTGAACCAATCTCACGCCCTTTGATTCATCAGCCTTAGGCTCCTCTACATAAACCCCATCAGCCACAGACAAACCTGTGGATACAGAATTACAAATCCCGTCCTGGCCCTGCAGCATTGAAGAAGATTCCGACTCCATCAAGCCTCCTTCATCACCCATGATGGATTCAATAAGATCACGGAAGTCACAGTCCCAATCCAAGTCAAGAGACCCATCATTCAAGCTATAACCACAGGAGGAAGTGCTTGCGGCTGCAGTGTTGCCAGCGAAGAAGAGATCGAGGAAGTCATCGTAAGGATAATTCATGGTCATGCAGGTAAAAAAGAAGAATAGGGCAATGCAGAATTATATAGATCATGTAGTGGGACACAAGACATTGTTTAAGCAAATATTATTAAGTCAAATCTAAGTACATGGTCCCCTTCAAGGAGGTCTTAACAACCTGTGGTCCTTGTAAGAAGGAGCAGGACCACTGTGATCAACTAGGAAAAATAAAACAAAAACAAGTGAGAATTGTTAGTCGAATAAATACTAATTTATGTTTATATATGATTAGTGAACATTTAAAATAAAATAAAAGTGCACGGACATTTTTATATGAAAATGCTTATATCCAGATTTGCTGAGCAGAGAACCTTAGTGCCAAACAGAACAAGATAAGACAAAGACATTATTGAGATTTGGTTAAACAACTAATCAAATCATTCAAGAGACATCAAATAAAAGTATAATTAATAATAACTCCGAATCTTCCCGACTATTTCCAAATTAATTTGCTTAGATTTAACAATTGTAGACTTAAGCACACAGCAATACTTATCCCCCTCACCTCAATCAAAGATTTTGGCACTAGTGACAGAAGCAGTGATGCAATTTAGTTAGTTTACAAGTTGTTTTCCAGCTAAAATCAGGTGTCACATTCATATTGAATTTCACATAAATATGTATAGTCAGACCTTATCATATTGTTAGAACCAAATCCTACACAATGTCAGAAGATTATATATTTATATCCTTAAATCATTCAAGATATGATTCATTTAACAAAGTCACAGAGCCCTTTATACAACCCAATAGGTTTGTTTTTGTACCTTGGTAAAGCATAAATTGATATTGTTAAATGTCCTAATAGTCACGCGGAGGTTAATCCTTTCTGGTTAACCGTGGCGTGGACCGTTCTGGCAGCTGCAACTGCAGAGTCTCCTCGTTTCACTATTTTCTCGAGTTCTTCCACTTTCACTGACAACAATTTAGCATTTGTGGTAGTGGCAGTGACCAACTTGTTAGCGGTTTCTAGGGAAGTGCAAAGCTGAAATTGAAAGGGAAGCAAATTAAAAGATTCATTTGCATTTTCCGAACAACATATCTAAAGAATCTTATAATATAAAACAAAATTCTAATCTACGTGAGCCCTCACATCAAAACCAGTACTGCACCAACCATATCTTTAAAAAAACTAACAAGAGATAGTTCTTCTAAAATCGAGAAGCTTTCACATTACCTCTAATGTTAGGGAGGTCCATGAGTGATCAGAACAAGCAAACGCGTTGTTTAGTTTATCATAGTTTTCCTGAAACAAAACACACTCTTTCTTAGATAATCGCAGCGTAAAATAGGTAACAAATTACATCTAAATACTATACTAATCATTATAGACAATGTTTGATAAAGACCAACAAAACAAATTGATAAAACTTAAAAAATCCATCATCCACTTCTATGAAGATTGATGAATGAATACAACTCTTCCAAAAGAATAATTCAATATTCCTCTAATGAGACCTTTATACAACACAGTTCTCAAATCCACATTGATTCTAACTCATAGGATTCAAAACAACGATGGAAATTTTCCAAATTAATCAGAATGATGTATAAAAATTGAATTAACAATGAAACAATATATTGATATTAAAAAGGCACAACTCAATGAAGATTCCAGATGCCGGAAGAAAGAAACAAAAAAAACTGGATCAGAAGAGTGACCTGAAAGAGTCGGGTTAGATCCAACGGTCCAGATATGGCATCAGCGTCAGATTTTGAACAAGTTTGAGGATTTGGATCGATTTTTGGTGATTCGTTGGTTTCTTCAACGAGATCGGCGAGAAGATCTCCGATTGAGAGCAACGGTCCTCCAACTCCTCTCATCTCTTCCGGAAATTGAAAATTTCGCAAAAACAATTTTTGTGGAATTTGGGATTTACAAGCCTATGCTACCAAACCGTGGACACTGACTCGACTCGGTATTGGTATGGGATTGCTTCTCGAATCGGCTTAATGGTTGAACTGAGTTTTCTTATAAGTCATAAAAACGGCACGCTGTTTTCACCATTTTTTTCTTGTCTGGACAATTGTATATTCGGTTTGGTTTCGAGTTGAACCCAATCGGATCCGGATCTTCTAGGTATAGAATAATCCAAATAGATATTGAAATGGTTTCGGTTTAGTTCTAGGTTAGTTTGTGTATCCGAAATATCAAGGACAAAAAACTGGTTAAATTAAAATATAAATTGGATAAATTTTTACAATTATAACAAAAAAACTTTTGGATAATATAGTTTTTTCATCTAAAAATAACTAATATATTTTGGATAAATTTTGGGTTCTCACTCAATTATATTCAGATTTGGTTCAAATTGTAGCTGTCGGGTTCGTTTCAGTATTTTTTTGGGGTGGTTCTGGTTCGATTTTTTGGTTCGAGTATTTTGCCTAAACCTCAGTCTCGGAAATCCGACGCTTTTGATGAATTTAGGAAGTTGGGCCACTCAAATTAATTAGGGCACCTATTAAAAAAACGAATTGGTTTTTGTTGAAGGAGAAATACAATAGAGTATTTGTTTTTTGTTTATGTGAAAATCTTTTGTTCCTTCTTTTTACTTGAGTTGGGATTTCGTTTTCGTCTCCTAGGGTTTAGCTTTTGACCTTTTGAAATTGCTTATAATTGCTTGGTTCCTAAGAAAACCAAACACAGAGAATATCTTATCCCTTGGAGTATGGTGCAGTAGATATTGGAGTATGAACTAGAACTCTAGTTAAACGCGTTGTGCGTGAGCTGATAATCAAGATTGACGGTTCTTCGAGTAAAACTCCACCCATACTTCCAAGGAGTTTATACACAGAGTGTAGAATGCTTGTGAAATTGAAACTAAGTAACATAATTCTTATGGATGCTACATCTCCAATTTCTTTTCCATTCCTCAAGAAATTGAATCTTATATGCATAATATACCCAGGTGAGGAATTTGTTGAGAGGCTTTTATCCAGTTGTCATGTTCTTGAAGACTTGGTTGTGGAACAATGTCCAGATGACAATGTGATCACTTTCAGTGTTGAAGTTCCTTCTCTCAAGAGTTTAGACTTGCAAACATCAGATTCAGATGCAAATGGGTTTGTGATAGATGCTCCTTCTTTGGAGTACTTGGATATAGGTGATTATACAAGTAAAGATGGGTTTAGTATCATTGAGAATGAAATGCCTAATATTGTAGAGCCATTTGTTGTTGACATTTGTAGTCATCCTCGGAATATTCTGAATTCTATTACTTCAGTCAAGTGTCTCTTTTTATGTTTACCATCTGCAAAGGTAATACAATAACTTGTTAATATTGTAGATTGGCAATATCATTGTTTCAGTACTTGAATCTGTATTATATTACAAGATGCATATGTTGTTGGTAGTGTCTTTCACCGTCTTGTACATTTAAATATATGCACATGTGAAACAGAGTGGTTGAAGCTCCTTCTGTGTCTGCTCAGAGATTCTCCTAAACTACAATCTCTCAAACTTGAAAAGGTATAGTGGCGGAGTTTAGGGGTCAAAATGTATTCTCAATTTTTTCAGTCTGATGTCAAAATAAATCTTTGCATTTTTTTTTATCTCAGTACCATGATCTTCAACGACGACTCCCAAGCTGGATTAAACCAAGTTCAGTTCCTGAATGTCTGATATCGAGTCTTGTAACACTTAAATGGATAAATTACCAAGGAACGAAAGAAGAGAAAGAGCTTGTAGCATTCATCTTAAGAAGCGGAAGCTGTTTAAAGAATGTTACTATCTTATCTGAATCTACAGATCGCAACAAGAAACTTGAGATGGTTAAGGAGTTGACATTGTTGTCTAGGCGTTCACCTACCTGCCAGCTTATGGTCAACTGAAGCTATTGTAACATTTTGTTGGTTCGTTTTGAGATAAAAGTTTGCAATTTTTTCTTCTCGTTCAACAAGCATTAATCATACAGCTTGTGACAACTTAACCCAACAAATGAAGGCAGAATCTTACCGAGAACAAAGTTATAAAGAAGACTTGTATCAGATTAATAATGGAGTACCAGAAGAAATCCTTGATCGTCCTTAGTCTTCATATTGATCGCTTCGCTTTAACAACACGTAATACAGTAATCAAAAGTTTGTAAATGTCATATACAGTTAAGTATTCAAACTTTTGCTATCTGTGTTTATTTAGAATACACCATTACCATTAGCTATTCATTGTAAATTGTAATCACAAACAAAGATTTATAAAAGTAAGGCATGATTTTAGCAATATATAACATACACATGTACTCGCATCAAATTCTCTGTTGGAGATAGAACATTTATGATTGACAGACAAAAAAGAAACACTCAAACATATACACACAGTTCTCAAATCCACATTGATTCTGATTCATGGGATTCTAAATAACCTCTCACAACAATGAAATTTTTTTCCAAATTAATCACAATGATGTATAGAATTTGAATTAACAATGAAACAACAAACTGATATTAAAATGCATAACTCAATGAATATTACGAATTAGTTACAATTCAACATGATAGAGATTCCACTGAATCATGAAACTGAAGGCAAATTGATAACACGGAGAAAACAAAACTGGATCAAAACTCAAAAGAGTGACCTGAAAGAGTCTGGTTAGATCCAACGGTCCAGAGATGGCATCAGCGTCAGATTTTGAACAAGCTTCAGAATTTGGATCGATTTTTTGGTGATTCGTTGGTTTCTTTAACGAGATCGGCGAGAAGATCTCCGACTGAGAGCAACGGTCGTCCGACTCATCTCATCCTTGTCTCTTTATCTTCTGGAAATTGGAGAAAATCGTATAAAATTTGTGGAATCTGGGATTTACAAGCTGTTGGTTTAAGGCTTCTGTTCAAACAAGTGTCGGACCACTTTGGTTAATTTAACATTTCAAACCACGACACTGTATTTGGATTGTTAGTCAGATCGGTTCAGTTCAATGGTTGAACCGGGTTTTCAAATATTTAAAAGTGGAGAAAATATAAAAAAAAAATTCAACTTTCAAATTGCGTACATTTATTTCCTCAAAAGGAAAAATGTCAAAAAAATCATTGAATCATGTTTCTTCAAAGACGGATTTTAATTTGAAAAGATTTTTTACTTGTTCATTATGGTTTGATATTGATGAAGCGGGCATAAGTAGAAATAGAAGACGAATAATAAATAGTTGACGAAACATTGATTGTTTTGATTAAACGAAAGCTAGTAACAGATAATTTAACTCCGTAAACGTGCTCCATCACTTGATTTAAAATCATTCTTCAAATGACATAGTCAACATAAGTTAGACATTTAATTATGAAGTCAACGAAAACTTAGGCATTTAAACGATATTTTTAAAACGTTGAGGATTTAAACGTTCACAATTTGAAAGTTGATGATTTTTAATAAAACTTGAAACGACGTCGTTTTGATTAAACGAAAGTTGCTATAACTGAAGCTTTAACTATAACTGAAGCTTTAACACCGTAAACGTCAATTTAACGACGTGGGTTGCTCCAGGTTGACGGCATATCAATAAATTATATATATATATATATATATTTATAATATACTTAAGAAAATATAATATCTAACACTAATAACAAAATGCTTACATATATTAAATCGAAAGTAAACTAAAAATAATACAAAATAGTAAAAAACCATCAATAACTAAAATAAACTAATAAAACAAGACATCATGAAGATAAATTATTACAATATAATCGATCGTTAAAAATAAACATATACTAGAATAAATTATTATAGTACAAGATCATTTAAAATATTATATTTTATTATGTTGAACATAAAAAAACCCACAAAATATTGAGAACATTTTAAAGTTATAAAATATGAAGTGATCATCATGATTACAAACACAGACAAAAAAATTAGTTTTTGTGCTTGAACTTGAAAAGATAAGAGGGTAATCATATGTACATGCGTAAAAGAATTGAAAAAATTAGATAGATAACGATAAATATTATGTTATTCCCAAAATCAAACTTTTTATTTCTATCAAAAAGGTTTTAAAGTCAAAAAATTTAAATATTTTAAAAAATACTTTAAATTTGGCACCCTGCAAGTTCAACCGGTCAACAAGGTTGTGGATTAATGGCAATTTTTTCTAAGGTTTTCCAGTTTTATTATTCATGGATTTGAGCACTAAACCCAAATCAGAGTAGTGTCCGGGTCCTGTGTTAACCTGTCGGATCGGCTGGTCTGGTAGATTATGTTTCAGTTTTATAGTCCATTGATTTTTCTTACTGTTGTGTATGTTTGTGTTTGGTGTTGTTGATTGTATGTACAATATCTATGTACCAAGTGGCTGAAGTTGAAGATTGATGGATTTAGCTAGAGAAATCCCTAGAACTTAATGTTGGTGTGGATCAAGCACAATCTCATTGACGACAAAGAAAAAAGTAAATTTTGGAAGAAAATTTTATTGATGTGGCGCACACTCTGGTGATCGTCACATATTGAAGTGGCTTAAGGAAGCAAATTTTTCAAAATTTGATGTTTTGGTGGAAAAGCAAGGGATGATAGAGAGATGTTTTGCATAGATAAAGAATGAAATTCTGGAGATAAAGAAAGACATAAGCAAGATAACAGAATGTGTAAGATCAATATTAGCCTAGTAATCTAAATCAATATATGTCTACGATCAAAGTTTTACTAGTGATGAAGTATTTTGTTATGTATGCAAACAAGGTTTAGGATAAAACGAGACTACAAAAAAAACTTAAAATTTTGCCAGTAGGAAAGGTTGCTACACCAGTTTTGTTTGGAAAAGTCATGTTTAAGTTTCCTATTATACCAAACCATGCGATGGGCACTAATGAAAGGTTTGCCTTGTTATCGATTGTAGACCTATGTATTGCAAAAGGTTTGTCAGTCGTTAGAAGACTGTAACAACAACAAGTACTGCCAATGCAGCAGCCTTCCGTGATGGTCATGAGTGATTAGGGAGTTTAAATTTAATGTTGAAACCTTTTGTTGTAGCAACAAAAGAGTTTTCTTGAATAAATTGGTTGTTGTTTTAATTTCATGAACCATATTTCTATCTTATTTCAGAGATATTTTAATAAAGTGTTGACAAACTATTTTGAAATATGTTTTTTAACATGTGGAAAAAAAGAAACAACATTTATATTTGCCTTGAAAATTTAAGAAACAACTTAAAAATAAACAATAATATTTGGAAAACATCTTTTAATTATCTTTTGTAATTAATTTTGTAATTTAACTTTCACTTTCATTGCTTTGGATCAATTATATATTTATTTTTCTACGTAATACAACTTAAAACAATTAATCATTTTTTCTATTATGAATCTGTCTTTTTGTTTTGCTACTGAATTCCATGTTGAATATTTAAAATGGTAAGTAATTTAAAACAGAGAAAAAATCTTAAAACTGCACTTAATTTAGAATAGATAGAGTAATAATGGAGAAAATAATAATAGTTACACAGTTAATCATTAAATGTAAAGATATTTAAGATATTAATTGTTTGACAATTATTATTTTCTCAATTATTACTCAATCTATTCTAAATTATGTGTAGTTTAATAAAATATTTTATCTTATTTAAATTATTAACCATTTTAAAATCTTAAAATGGATTCACAGTAGAAAAATAATTAATTCTTTGAGTATTATTACAAAAAAAATAATATAATTGATCCAGAGAAATGAAAGTGAAAATTTAAATACATAATGAATTTCTCGAGATATTAAAAGATGTTTTGCCAAATATCATTGTATCATTTTGAAGTTGCTTCTTAAATTTTAAAGCAAAAAAAGTTTGTTTCTTTTTCAATTCACTATTAAAAATACATATTTAGAAAAAGTTTGTCAATTCTTTATTAAGATATCTCTAAAATAAGATAGAAATATGGTTCATGAAATTAAACACAACAACCAATTTATTCAAGAAACCCTTTGGTTGCTACAACAAAAGGGTTTCAACATTAAATTTAAACTCTCTAATTACTCATGACCATCAAGGAGGGTTGCAGCATTGGCAGTACATAGGAATCCAATCGATAACATGGCAAACATTTGTGTTAGTGCCCATCACATGGTATGTTATACTAGGAAACTTGAACATATCTTTTCCAAACAAAGCCGGCTTAGGAAACTTGTTTTTAATGTTAGTGTCTGTTTTTAAATGACACAAGAGAGAAGTTTTTTTTTTAAATGATACAAGAGTTATTGAGTCACTTTTAAAAAGCACACTAAAATCAGTGAAGGTAAGAAAATGTAGCATCACTTGCCTGGGAAAAAAAACCGAATCCGATTTACCGATCTGAATCCAACCCAAAATTTTGGGTTCAGATCGGGGTTGGATATATCATATTATACTATCGGATATGGATATTAGATGAGTTCAGATAAATTCTAATCCTTGTTCGGATTGGATAAAATCTGATCCTTGTTCGGGTACTCGAACAAACCCAAGAAAATAATGAAGCCTATAACCATATATTCCTCTTATCCTTCGTAACACTTCCACGATTTAAAACCCCTAATACTACCTAAGCTTTCAATCTGGAATTCCTATCTAGACATTGTTCATCGTCTCTTTCTTCTTCTTCGTTGTCTTAGATATTTACAGAGTTTAAATTCGAGTTTTGTTAAAATTGGAGTTTTTACATAGCTTAAATTGGAGTTTGTTAAAATTTGAGTTTTTACTTTTTACAAAGCTTAAATTGGTGTTTTTTCTTCTTCTATTGCGTTTGCTTTTGAGTTTTCCAATGCTTCAGCCATGGTATTGCTTCGTGATAGATTTTCCAAACGATTGTGTTCATCACAACTTTAGTATGTGCTCTAAATTGATGAGTCAGCTAGCACTGAGACTAAATTGGTTACTTATTTTCTGAGATTGCTTTTGCGTCAATCTTGTTATGATTTGTTGATATTTCAGTATTGTTCGATGGAGGATTGTCTTGTGTGTTTAGCTGGGTTTTTTTTTGTTTTTTACTTTTATACTCACATTGTTGAGTTTTTAATGGTTCTTCTCTAAAAATTCAGCCACTAGCTTGGTCATTGGCTCATTGCAATAGTTATCAACGGTGTTTGGAGCACCTTTCATGTGGAATCACATGTAGTAACTACTAATCAACCCAAAAATTATGTGTGCTGCATATGTTATGAATAAAGATTGATGGTGATATTTTGTTTTATGTGTTAATTACAGAAGTTAACAAAAATCTAAAGTTAAAGTTTTGATTTATAGACTCTAAGAATTCTTGTTCCTTTGCTTTGAATTTAACTTAACATAATCAAATGATTGTATGTATGAGTCTAGTGAACGAATACTTTGGGTCATGTATGTTCGGATCAATTTGGAATTTCAGATCTTTTCAGGTTTTTTGGGTGGAAAACACATGACCCGAATCGAATCATAATCTTCTCTGACAGATTCCAAGATAACATGCATGCCATTATCATCACAATATCCTCCCTAAATAAAAGCAAGTAATACAGATTATGTTCATCAACAAAAATCAAAGAAACTTGTAAGTCAAATATTAAACCCGTTACCATCACATCCAGCAAACGATGGGAATAAAAAAAGCTTCTAGATCAAAAATCTCAAAATCCAAACAGTCAATTCAGCCGCTGCTAAAAATGTTTCGCTAGATCTATCAATTCGAGAGATCTATCAATTGCTCGAGAATACAAATTCAAGAAATCCAAATCCCAAAACAAATTTGACTGCTAGAGAAATGCAAATTTTAAATGTAACAAATCAACATTCAATTCCATTTCATGATTGATACAGATTTGATACAATTTCAATTCGGTGACAATAACAAAACATTTAAGCAAGCGGCAAGGTGGATAAGAATATAGATGAGGCAGAGGCGGATGCAGAGGCGCAGGCGGAGAAGGTGGCAGAGACCGAGATGGAGGCGGATGCGAAGGGGTAGAATCTAGGGTTGATCCTAGTAAATTTTTGATCAAGTGGAAAAATGAAAAACCTATTCGTTTCAATTTTTTAAGTTTTTTTTCCGGCAATTGCATTGATAAGCCCAATGGGCAGATCATACAAGTGATAAATACAACCCTTTAGATAAAATACATGTGAAAATTAAAAGCCCATTTAAGGCCCAAGGAAAGCCAATACAGTAATAGTGACACGTGTAAGACATGCGGCTGCAAAAGGGTTGTGAGTGGAAGTCTCCACCACTTCAATCCCCTCCTCTGCTGACTGCACAAACCATTATATCAGCTCCGACCATCGCTGTCAGCCGATGATCTGAGGAGAGCAAGCAATCAAGTCTTCCATTCTGCATATCACTTATAACTCTCCTTCGCCTAGTCTTCCGATGCTCGTCTCCTCCTCCTCTTCTGCTTCTAAAGTAACCTTTGATTAGATCTCTGATCCATCGTCGATGCACTATGGCAGACGATAACTTGTCCTTAAAGCAGAAAGATCAAAGCTATAACTCTAAAACAAAGGTGTGAATGATCTTAGAAAAGTGGTAAAGACTAAATGTTTAAGTAATCGGGATTTATAATTGAACAGTCGAAGAAGAATAAAAGAAAGAATCATGCCTTTAAGAAATTTAATCAATTGGATCAACACCGACTCAATCAAAATCAATTGAAATCAACTATTTGTATTGAGTTTTTATTTGATTTTAATGGATTTAAAGTTGCAGTTATTCTAAAATCCAATTAGTGGATTTTGATAAAATGACAAGACTCAAACGTGCGTTCTTCAATCTATTGCTAATAATTTTTGTATGGAGTAACTTGTATTTGGAAATCATTGAAAATAAAATAAAGACCTAAAATTTCTAAATAGTTATAACAAAATAACATTCATCAAAACGTTGATAAGAATTTTTTTTTTGTTTAGTCAACAAAAATATTTGATCTTCTAATTGTTGACAAATTTTCTTGTTCATGGGTAGAACATTTAGAATATCCGATTGTGATAAATTCAAAAAGATCTGAAAATACAATCTATTTCCACTGATAATTATTTTAAATATACTTCCAATGATACTCAACTTCCACTGTGTCCAAAATTTAAACTGATAATTATTTTAAATTAATAAAATTAAATTTCAATATGATATTGTGAGAATCTTCAGAAGCAATTGGGATAGCCTCAAGAGAGATAAAAGATATTAGAAATACTAGGGTAAGATGTGGTATTTTTTTTACTCATATTTTAGATAAACAATTACAGAAAATTCATCCTTATTAAAATATAATAAAATCATGTCCACGTTCAATAATATGTATTTTAAAATACATGAAACAAATGTTGTATCCAATAACATAGGATTTTATTGTATTTTTTCAAATACACAATTGAATAACACTGAATTTCTCTTTGAATTTAAAATACACTCAACGTCATTAAAATACAATATTCAATAACCCCACCTAAGAAGCCAATCGATTTAAGAGACGTGCTAAGGCATGATTAAAACCAAAATAAACAAAAGAAAGAAAACCAACAGAACACCGGAATTAGTACCGACACGAAGTCAGAGAAAGAAACCGGCATGAGACCGGAATTATTACAAAGAGGAGAAAAAAGCTCTTTCTTTCTGAAAGATGGAGATGAGATAAGAAAGAAAGAGGAAAAAAACTCCGGTTAACTAGAATTCACCCTCTAGAGAGAAATCCGGCCAACTTTAATTTTTAAATTATTAATTAATTTCTGTTACGTCGATTATTATATAAATGATGTTAATTTTTTATTAGTATCATATACAATAAATGATACTAGATATTTTACTGTTAGCATTACTTATATAAAAATGATGCAAGTTTTATTGTTTTGATATCAATTCATAAAAGTGAAGCTAAAGTTTTTAAAAATTCAATGTTTTTATACCTGAACCGAATACCTAACCGGACTACCTTCTGGATCACCGTATTACCGGGTCAACCGCGGGTTGTTCCAGGTTGACTGTATATGAATAAATTATATATATATATATATTTAATGTTTATACTATATTTAAGAAAGTGTAATATCTGACAATAATAAGAAAATGCTTCCATATTTTGAATCGAAAGTAAAATAAATAAAATACAAAATAGTAAAATACCATCAATAACTAAAATAAACTACTAAAAGATGACAACATGAAGATAAATTATTTATAATATAATATAATTGATCATTAAAAATAAGCAGATACTAGAATGAATTATTATAGTAAAATAGTATTTGAAATATTATATTTTATTATGTTGATCATAAGACAAAAACATCAAAAATATTGAGAACATTTTATTTTTATAAACTATGAAGTGATCACCACGGTTACAAATGAATACAAAAAAAAAGATATATACATTAATTAGTTTATTGTGCTTGAACCAGAAAATATAAGAGGCATAGTCGTATGTACATGCTTAAAAAAATTTAAAATTTTATATATATAACCATAAAATATTATTTTATTCCCAAAGTCAAAAATTTAAATAATTTAAAAGATTCTTAAAATCCATCACTCGGCTGGTTTAACCTGTCAACCGGGTCGCGGATTAATGACAATTTTTCTAAGGTTTTCCAGTTTTATTATTCATGGATTTGAGCACTAAACCCAAATCAGAGTAGTGTCCGGGTCCTGTGTTAACCTGTCGGATCGGCTGGTCTGGTAGATTATGTTTCAGTTTTATAGTCCATTGATTTTTCTTACTGTTGTGTATGTTTGTGTTTGGTGTTGTTGATTGTATGTACAATATCTATGTACCAAGTGGCTGAAGTTGAAGATTGATGGATTTAGCTAGAGAAATCCCTAGAACTTAATGTTGGTGTGGATCAAGCACAATCTCATTGACGACAAAGAAAAAAGTAAATTTTGGAAGAAAATTTTATTGATGTGGCGCCCGCTCTGGTTGTTGTCACATATTCAAGTGGCTGACAGAGAGATATAAAGAATTAAATTCTGGAGAAGAAGAAAGACATAAGTGAGATAATCTCAATCAATGAATGTGTAAGATGAAAGTTTGCCTAGTAATATAAATCAATGAATGTGTAAGATCAAAGTTTGACTAGTTGTGAAGTATTTTGTTGTGTCTCCAAACAAGGTTTAGGATAAAATAAGGCTACCTAAAAAACTTAAAATTTAGCCAGTAGGAAATGTTGCTAAGCCGGTTTTGTTTGGAAAATTCATGTTCAGGTTTCCTATTATACCAACCCATGTGATGGACACTAATGAAAAGGTTTGCCTTGTTATCGATTAGAGACATATGTACTGCAAAAGGTTTGTCAGTCGTTAGAAGACTGTGACCGCAACAAGTACTGCTAATGCAGCAGCCTTCTGTGATGGTGATGAGTGATTAGGGAGTTTAAATTTGAATCCAATAACAGTGTATTTTAATGTAGTTTTTAAAATACATAATTGAATAACACCTAATTCGATTGTGTAATTAACATACAAAAAATTCCATTAAAAAACAATGTTGAATAACCCCACCTTAGACTCACATCTTCGAACACATTATATGCTACCACTTTGTCTTTTTTTTTTTCTGGGTTTGCATAAGTTAATATCTCTCTACGATTCATGTATTGGGAACTCTCAATAATACCACTCATTCTGCCACTTTACTTAAAAGTTTTCTTATTATTGAATAGAAATCGTCTTCTAATTTCTATGCTTTAGATTCCAACAAGTTCAACTTCTAATTCACTTTCGCTACGTTGGCTGCATGTAAAAACGCTATGAAATATACTTAACTAAAGTATTTTCTTTATTTTATTGCGTATTTTGAAGATTGCACTGTTTCTTGGAAAGATGCAATGGAGAGAAGCAAAGAAACTCAGCGGAGTTTAGTGATTCTATTTATTCTGCTTTGGAAGAGGTTTCCAAGAGAGAAGAGAAAAAAATGGAATTTCATTCCAAATTATTACATACATTTCTGCCCATAAGAAAATTCACACCCTATACAATGTGTCAAACAAAGATGTAAAATTAATTAAATTATTAATAAAAAATTTGTCCCAAAAAAATAGGCCCTTGTTCGCCAACATTCACCAAGACCCAAGCCCAAGTCCAGTTCGGCACAACGACTGCGAGTGTGCATAGTTTTGCATAAAGGTCATCCCTCTCTCACTCTCTATCCAATGTGTGATATTTGCTCATTTTGACACTTAGTCAAAATTACAAGTTTTATAAGCCTTTCAAGCTACCCACTTTGGACATTCATTTCTCATTCAAATTAACTTCGATTTTGACATGTAACTACACTATCTTATAGTGCTCATTACAAGAATTCTAAATACCCCAAGATCCGGTCATTTCAGTTCCAAAAATTTGGTTTAAGCCATTTTTGTCAAAATTGAGTTCCAACAATCCCCCACATGAATAGAAATGACTCTAAACATATGACGACTCTATAGACTAGACAGACTTGACAGACACGATTGACAGACTTTCGAGAGTATAAGCAAAAAATCACTATGTATGAGATAGTAGCATATTTCAACCTTTAACCACTCATTGTTGATAACTGTCGAGTATACTTGGCCAGGAGGTGAACATGATGTCTTGAACCGCCCGAATTTTGATGTAAACTTAGACAACATATACAACCTAGTTTCATTTTCTTGTAGAACTAAGTTCTCTATTGTGTTCATTGTGGCCTTGAACTTGCCTGGTTAATCATGAGTGAACTTGGAGAATATAGCCTTATCTTCATTCTCCTAGAAACAGCCTCATTTCACACTCACTAGGTGACTTCCACTCATTCCTGTCATATAATAAAGTATCCTGTTATACTTCACATTCAGTAAAAGCAATGCTTAACCTTAAAACATACAGGAAACACTGTTAGTCATCTGAGAACTGGGTAGTGACATAATGTCGTTCAATGCTTTATCAAAGTTTGCTTGATTTAGTTGTCCCTTTGAACCAACATCATGGGATCTCCAATCTCGTAGGTGGGGTATCAATCAAACATCCTCTTTAAGTCATAGGCTTCAAACCCATTCCCTTCGATGATTTTAAAACTTGATCTCGTGTTAATCCTTTTGTAAAAGGATCTGCTAAGTTGTCGGCTGACTTGATATAATCCACAATGATTACACCAGTTGAGATCAAATGTCTAATGGTTTTATTTTGTCTTCTGAAAGATCTAACTAACCATTATACACAAAACTCAGTACCCGACCTATATTCAATCGACTATCATAGTGTACACATGATGCCGATACTAGTTTTTGTTTTCTTTTCCCCATTGGACTACAATCCATAGGTGTTGGTCTATTTATGACCATTTTAGGAGGTGAAACTGCGACTTGTGCGAGACACCCCCACACTTTTAGGAATTTGTACAAAGGTACAATACCTTTCCAAAGCTCATATAACATCTTGCCAATGACTTTAATGTGGTAAGCAACGCTTTCCCCCACATTTTCTGAGATAACTCATTGTTTTGCAACAATTATTATAGGGTTAAAGTGTTCATAAAGAAATAAATTTTCTATTGCCACGTCTTCTTAAACCCATTTTTTTTTTGGCATTAGTCCTATGCTTACAGCGCTAGGCACTAACGGATTCACATGTGGTAGACCACTCTCAAACTGAATATGGGGTGTTGACTCACAAGACCCGGTTTTATGAGAATTATCTCCAACGGTTCACCCAATGGCATCATCAACGCTATTAGTCATTCTGAATTTGTCCACAAAAAAAAACAGAATTTAATCAGTGTTTAAAATTATGTATAAGCGATTAAAATTAATTAATTTAGCTATACAATGCGTTCTCTGAAAAATTAAAATCCGTCTTTGGAGAAAGATAATTCAATGAAGTCTTTGCCACCTAGAATATCCAGAAAATTATCATAGATTTCTCTAAAAACCCTCAAGAGATTGAGTTTCTCAAGCGTTGGTGATAACCGATTCGATTTTTTAAAGCTTTAACTCTGTATAGCTTTTTAAAAAAGAATGGTGAGTATAAGAAATCGAATCAGTTATCACCAACACTTAAGAAACTCAATCACTTAAGGGGTTTTAGAGAATTCCAGATGGCAAAAACTTCGTTGGATTATGTTTCTCCAAAGACAGATTTTAATTGGAAAAGATTTTTTACTTCTTCATTATGGTTTGATCTCGATGAAGCGATCATAAGTAGAAATAGAAGACGAATAATAAATAGTTGACGGAACATTGATTGTTTTGATTAAACAGAAGCTGGTAACAGACAATTTAACCACGTAAGCATGCTCTATCAATTGATTTAAAGTCATGCCTCAAATGGCATAGTCAACATAAGTTAGACATTTAATTATGAAGTCAACAAAAACTTAGGCATTTAAACGACATTTTTAAAACGTTGAGGATTTAAACGTCCACAATTTGAAAGTTGAGGATTTTTAATAAAACTTGAAACGACGTCGTTTTGATTAAACGGAAGTTTCTATAACTGAAGCTTTAACACCGTAAACGTCAATTTAACGACATGCCTCAAATAGGCCAGTCAACTAAATTTTGCCATTTAATTACGAGTCAACAGAAAACTTAGGCGTTTAAATGGTATTTTGAAAGTTCATGCTTTAAACATCCACAATTTGAAAGTTCACAATTTTTGGCATTTTAAAAACAGAGCATATTAACGGAGTTAAAGGTTTCGTTAGCAGCTTCCGTTTAATCAAAATGGCGTCATTTCCCTTTTACTATAAAAAACTCAACTTTCAAACTGTGGATGTTTAAATCCCCAACTTTTAAAATATGAACATTTAAATGTCTAAATTTTCATTGACTTTATGATTAAATGGTTAATATATTTTGACTATTTTATTTTAGGCACGTTGTTAAATCAGGAGACGGAGCAATTTACGAGATGAAATTGTCTTTTAGCAGCTTCTGTTTAATCAAAACGACTAATGGTCCACTGATTGTGTATCATTCAACCTATCTTTCTACTTCTGGTCGCTTCATTGAGATCCAACCATAATCAAGAAGTCAAAAATCTTCTCAAATTGAAACTCACCATTGGATAAACAAAATCCAACGATGTTTTTGCCACCTGGACTCACCTTGAATCTCTAAAACATTTCCATGGAATTCCCAACAAACCCTCAAGAAATTGAATTTCTTAAAGGTTAGCGAGAACCGATTTGATCTGCATCCATCGAATCAGTTATTAAGAAAATATTTAACAACTTTCAATTTTTTATCGGTTTAAGGGTCAAGCGTTGGTGATAACTTATTAATTTATTTTTCTAAAAACTCATTGGAAAGTCAAATCACCGATAAAAGAATGGTAAGGCTTTCATCCCATTAACGTACTGTTTCTCAATTTAATATTGTGCCTAAAATAGCATAGTCATCACTAGTTAACCATTTAATTATGAAACGAAAACTTAGGCATTTAAAGGTCCATATTTTAAAGTTGGAGATTTAAATATCCACAGTTTGAAAGTTAATTTTTTTTAATAAGAGAGAAACAACGTTGTTTGGATTAGACGAAAGCTTCTAACAGAACCTTAACTGTGTTAACATGCTCTGTTTCTCGATTTAACGTCGTGCTTAAGATGATATAGTAAACATAAGTTAACCATTTAATCATGAAGTCAATGAAAACTTAGGCATTTAAATGGCATTTTGAAAATTGAGAATTAAAACATCCACAATTTGAAACTTGAGGCTTTTTTTTGACATTTTTCCCGTTTAATATCCATTCTTAAAAGTGATGCTAAAGTTTTCAAAAACTCAATGTTTTTGTACCTGACCCGAATACCTAACCTGACTACCTGGAGATCACCGTGTTTCGGGTAGACCGTGGGTAGCTCCTGGTTGACAGCATATCAATAAATTATATATATATATATATATATTTATAATATATTTAAGAAAATATAATATCTAACACTAAAAACAAAATGCTTACATATATTAAATCAAAAGTAAACTAAAAATAATACAAAATAGTAAAAAACCAAAAGTAACTAAAATAAACTAATAAAACATGACATCATGAAGATAAATTATTTATAATACAATATAATCGATCGTTAAAAATAAACATATACTAGAATGAATTTTATAGTACAAGATCATTTAAAATATTATATTTTATTATGTTGAACATAAGAAAAAACCACAAAAATATTGAGCACATTTTAAAGTTATAAAATATGAAGTGATCATCATGATTATAAATAAAAACAAAAAAAATTAGTTTTTGTGCTTGAACTTGAAAAGATAAGAGGGTAATCATATGTACATGCGTAAATGAATTGAAAAAGTTAGATAGATAACGATAAATATTATGTTATTCCTAAAATCAAACTTTTTATTTCTATCAAAAGGTTTTAAAGTCAAAAATTTAAATATTTAAAAAAACACTTTAAATTTGGCACCTTGCCAGTTCAACCGGTCAACAAGATTGTGGATTAATGGCGACTTTTTCTAAGGTTTTCCAGTTTTATTATTTGCGGATTTGAGCACTAAACCCAAATCAGAGTAGTGTCCGGGTCCTGTGTTAACCTGTCGGACCGGCCGGTCTGGTAGATTATGTTTCAGTTTTATAGTCCATTGATTTTTCTTACTGTTGTGTATGTTTGTGTTTGGTGTTGTTGATTGTATGTACAATATCTATGTACCAAGTGGCTGAAGTTGAAGATTGATGGATTTAGCTAGAGGAATCCCTAGGACTTAATGTTAGTGAGGATCAAGCACAATCTCATTGACGACAAAGAAAAAAGAAAATTTGGGAAGAAAATTTTATTGATGTGGCGCACGCTTTGGTGGTCGTCACATATTGAAGTGGCTTAAGGAAAGCAAATTTTGAAACATTTGATGTTTTGGTGGAAAAGCAAGGGATGATAGAGAGATGTTTTGCAGAGATAAAGAATGAAATTCTGGAGATGGAGAAAGACATAAGCAAGATAATAGAATGTGTAAGATCAACATTTGCCTAGTAATCTAAATCAATATATGTCTAAGATCAAAGTTTTACTAGTGATGAAGTATTTTGTTGTGTATGCAAACATGGTTTGGGATAAAACGATTAATCATTTCTTCTAGTATGAATCCATCTTTTTGCTTTGCTACTGAATTCCATGTTGAATATTTAAAATGGTAAGTAATTTAAAACAGAGAAAAAAATCTTAAAACTACACTAAATTTAGAATAGATAGAGTAATAATGGAGAAAATAATAATAGTTACACAATTAATCATTAAATGTAAACATATTTAAGATATTAATTGTTTGACAATTATTCTTTTCTCAATTATTACTCAATCTATTTTAAATTATGTGTAGTTTAATAAAACATTTTATCTTATTTAAATTATTAACCATTTTAAACTCTTAACGTGGAATTCACTAGAGAAAAAGATGGATTCATAGTTGAAAAATAATTAATTCTTTGAGTATTATTACAAAAAAGAATAGAATTGATCCAAAGAAATGAAAGTGCAAATTTAAATACATATTGAATTTCTCAAGATATTAAAAGATGTTTTGCCAAATATCATTGTTTCATTTTGAAGTTGCTTCTTAAATTTTAAAGCAAAAAAAAGTTTGTTTCTTTTTCAATTCACTATTGAAAAACATATTTCAAAAAAGTTTGTCAATTCTTTATTAAGATATCTCTAAAATAAGATAGAAATATGGTTCATAAAATTAAACACAACAACCAATTTATTCAAGAAACCCTTTGGTTGCTACAACAAAAGGGTTTCAACATTAAATTTAAACTCCCTAATTACTCATGACCATCAAGGAGGGTTGTGGCATTGGCAGTACATAGGAATCCAATCGATAACATGGCAAACATTTGTGTTAGTGCCCATTACATGGTATGTTATACTAGGAAACTTGAACATATCTTTCCAAACAAAGCCGGCTTAGCAAACTTGTTTTTAATGTCAGTGTCTGATTTTTTATAAATGACACAAGAGTTATTGAGTCACTTTTAAAAAGCGCACTAAAATCGGTGAAGTTAAGAAAATGTAGCATCACTTAATAAGGTGTAGGCCTGGAAAAAAAGCCGAATCCGATTTACCGATCTGAATCCAACCCAAAATTTTGGGTTCAGATCGGGGTTGGATATACCATATTATTCTATTGGATATGGATATTAGATGAGTTCGGATAAATTCTAATCCTTGTTCGGATTGGATAAAATCCGATCCTTGTTCGGGTACTCGAACAAACCCAAGAAAATAATGAAACCTATAACCCTATATTCCTCTTATCCTCCGTAACACTTCCACAATTTAAAACACCTAATACTACCTAAGCTTTCAATCTGGAATTCCTATCTAGACATTTTTCATCGTCTCTTTCTTCTTCTTTGTTGTCTTAGATATTTACAGAGTTTAAATTTGAGTTTTGTTAAAATTGGAGTTTTTACATAGCTTAAATTGGAGTTTGTTAAAATTTGAGTTTTTACTTTTTACAAAGCTTAAATTGGTGTTTTTTTCTTCTTAAATTGCTTTTGCTTTTGAGATTTCTAATGCTTCAGCCATGGTATTGCTTCGTGATAGATTTTCCAAATGATTGTGTTCATCACAACTTTAGTATGTGCTCTAAATTGATGAGTCAGCTAGCACTGAGACTAAATTGGTTACTTATTTTCTGAGATTGCTTTTGCGTCAATCTTGTTATGATTTGTTGATATTTCAATATTGCTCAATGGAGGATTGTCTTGTGTGTTTAGCTGGGTTTTTTTTTGTTTTTTACTTTTATACTCACATTGTTGAGTTTTTAATGGTTCTTCTCTAAAAATTCAGCCACTAGCTTGGTCATTGGCTCATTGCAATAGTTATTAACGGTGTTTGGAGCACCTTTCATGTGGAATCACATGTAGTAACTACTAATCAACCCAAAAATTATGTGTGCTGCATATGTTATGAATAAAGATTGATGGTGATATCTTGTTTTATGTGTTAATTACAGAAGTTAACAAAAATCTAAAGTTAAAGTTTTGATTTAAAGACTTTAAGAATTCTTGTTCCTTTGCTTTGAATTTAACTTAACATAATCAAATGATTGTATGTATGAGTCTAGTGAACGAATACTTTGGGTCATGTATGTTCGGATCTATTTGGAATTTCAGATCTTTTCAGGTTTTTTGGGTGGAAAACACATGACCCGAATCCGATTCAGAAATTTTTGAAATCCGAATTAAAAACCGAAATGATCTAATCCAAAAGGATTCCAAACCGAATCCGATCCAAGATTACAAATTATCCGATCTGATACAAAAATCTAGTACCGAATAATCTGAAACCCATCATCAAAGTATATAATATATATGAATAAAGTAGCTCTAATTATTTTGTTTCAGGTCAATCAACGGTGAAGTATTAAAGTTAATCTTATTTGGGGTACTGAGCAACTCTTACATGAATAGTTCCCTTCAATTCTTCGTTCAGCTTCTCTTACAGATTCCAAGACAGCATGCATGGCATTATCATCACAATATCCTCCCTAAATAAAAGCAAGTAATACAGATTATCTTCATTAACAAAAATCAAAGAAACTTGTAAGTCAAATATTGAACCTGTTACCATCACATCCAACAAACGATGGGAATAAAAAAAGCTTCTTGATCAAAAATCTCAAAATCCAAACAGTCAATTCGGCTGCTGCTAAAAATGTTTCACTATGTGCAAATCCTGAATTAAACATCAAAATTCGAGAGATCTATCAATTGCTCGAGAATACAAATTCGAGAAATCCAAATCCCAAAACAAATTCAACTGCTAGAGAAATGCAAATTTTAAATGTAACAAATCGACATTCAAGTCCGTTTCACGATTGGTACAGTTTTGATACAATTTCAATTCGGTGACAATAACAAAACATTTAAGCAAGCACCAAGGTGGTTAAGAATATAAATGAGGCAGAGGCAGATGCAGAGGCGAAGGCAGAGAAGGAGGCAGAGATGGATACGGAGGCAAGGGTGCAGGGGCAGAATCTAGGGTTGATCTTAGTAAAATTTTGATCATCGAGTGGGAAAATGAAAAACCTATTCGTTTCAATTTTTTAAGTTTATTTTTTTCCAGCAATTGCGTTGATAAGCCCAATGGGCAGATGATACAAGTGATAAATACAACCCTTTAGATAAAATACACATGTAAATTAAAAGCCCATTTAAGGCCCAAGGAAAGCCAATACAGTAATAGTGACACGTGTAAGACACGCAGCTGCTGAAGGGTTGTGAGTGGAAGTGAAACGAACACACCAATTTTTTTTGTTTTTAACCAAATAATTAATACTCATATAAATATTCGGAATTTGATGCTAGAGGTGTTAGAAAAGTTACCACAGGGATAACTGGCAGCCAAACTCCCCACCTGACAATGTCCTCCGCCCGGATTGACTCGCAGAAGCGAGCCTTGGGTCCAAAAGAAGCCACCCGATTGCCAACCTGCAATAGGAGCTTCGGCTCCCAAAGGCACGTGTCGTTCGTATTTCATAATCAGAGGTGAAATTCTTGGATATTATTCCCAAGCCAAATCAATTAAAATTTAACGAACTCATGAATAATAATTATTTCAAACAATATAACTAATTTCTAAAATTAAACCGGATTTAAACATATAAAATTACCAATTTATTCCACATAATTTTTCATCCTACAAATCATAAACAAAATAAACTCGGCATTAATACTAAAATACTCAAACAAACCAACGAGTCTATATCATCCCTTCTTCCTTGCAATGATTCCACGATCACTCTTTTTATTTTCCTGCATCAATAAAGGAGATGCATAAGTATTTCGATAAATACTTAGTGAAGCAATCCTCCCATCTACGAGATATACACACATAGGAAAATGCAACATAAAAACATATAATCTAAATACCAATCATCCAATCAAATAACATGCTATAAACTCTCATTGATAGCCTCTACACAGGAAAACATGTTAATACATTCAAATTCCCATAGCTAATCTCATGGTCATGCACTCACCAATAAAAGCAGAACTTCCCGGGACAACTTTTCTGCAACTTCCGGAAACTTTCCGGGACATCTACACCCAAGATTCCCGAATACAACTTAAATATTAATAAAATAATCAAACGCTAATTATTAAGTACAACTTAATAATCACTAAAAGACAAAAAAAACGTGATTCACGAAGTGAATCATCTTCTTCGATGACACAACTGTACAACAACACATGCCACCAACGACGTCACCGGTGTTCACCTCCACTACCATTCACGATCCCAGCCTTGACGACACCACTTTGACGCAACGACCTCACCCCTCTCTTCTTCTCGCCACCACCACTCTCTCCCTTCTCTCTTTGCCATGCCTTCACACCAACATAAAACTCAGCTTCTCTCTTTTATTACTAGGTGAGGCGACGACAACTAGTTCAAAGAATAGGCTTGGCGACGAAGACTTACAGAATTAGGGTTTCTTTTTCCCATTTTACAGCCTGGTCCCTGCATTCTTGAACATTTACAATCTACCCTCAAACTTTCAAATTGATCATAAACACCCCCTACAAACTTTTGAAATGATCAATTTACCCCAAATTCCGTGTGTAATTAATTTCTGGTTCACTTAATTCTGACCAGAATTACAAATTACTCTGAAATTAATTTAAACTCATACAGTTAATTATTTAAAATCGCAAACCGGCTCCTCAACCCCAAAGCCGGAGTTAACCAATTCTACTCTAATTTCAGAAATAAATTCAAATTTCATTTTTCAAGGACACATGCGTTACAGGAAGTCTCCACCGCTTCGATCCCCTCCTCTGCTGACTGTACAGACCATCAAATCAGCTCTGACCACTTCTGTCAGCCAATGATCTGAGGAGAGGAAGCAATCAAGTCTTCCATTCTGCATATCACTTATAACTCTCCTTGGCCTAGTCTTCCGATGCTCGTTTTCAATCTTCTCCTCCTCCTCCTCTTCTGGTTGTAAAGTAACCTTTGATTAGATCTCTGATCCATCGTCGATGCACTATGGCAGACGATAACTTGTCCTTAAAGCAGAAAGATCAAAGCTATAATTCTAAAACAAAGGTGTGAATGATCTTAGAAAAGTGGTGAAGATTAAATGTTTAAGCAATCGGATTTGTAATTGAACAGTCGAAGAAGAATAAAAGAAAGAATCATGCCTTTAAGAAATTTAATCAATTGGATCAACACCGACTAAATCAAAATCAATTGCAATCAACTATTTGGATTGAATTTTTATTTGATTTTAATAAATTTAAAGTTGTAGTTATTCTAAAATCCAATTAGTGGATTTTGATAAAATGACAAGACTCAAACGTGGGTTCTTCAATCTATTGCTAATAATTTTTGTGGAGTAACTTGTATTTGGAAATCATTGAAAATAAAATAAAGACCTAATATTTTGTAAATATTTATAACAAAATAAAATTCATCAAAACGTTGATAAGAAAAAAACTTTTGTTCAGTTAACCAAAATATTTGATTTTCTAATTGTTGACCAATTTTCTTGTTCTTGGGTAGGACATGTAGAATATTCGATTGTTATAAATTCAAAAAAATCTGAAAATGCAATCTATTTCCACTTATAATTATTTTAAATATATTTCCAACAATACTCAACTTCCACTGGGTCCAAAATTTAAACTGATAATTATTTTAAATTAATAAAATTAAATTTCAATATGATATTGTGAGAATCTTCAGAAGCAATTGGGATAGCCTGAAGAGAGATAAAAGATATTAGAAATACTAGGGTAAGATGTGGTATTTTGTTTACTCATATTTTAGATAAACAATTACAGAAAAATCATCCTTATTAAAATATAATAAAATTATGTCCACGTTCAATAATATGTGTTTTAATGTATTTTAAAATACATTAAACAAATGTTGTATCCAATAACATAGGATTTTATTGTATTTTTTCAAATACACAATTGAATAACATTGAATTTCTCTTTGAATTTAAAATACAATATTCAATAACCCTACCTAAGAAGCCAATCGATTTAAGAGACGTGCTAAGGCATGATTTAAAACAAAAATAAACAAAAGAAAGAAAACCGACATAACGCCGAAATTATGACCGACACGAAGTCGGAGAAAGAAACCGGCACGAGACCAGAATTATTACAAATAGGAGAAAAAAGCTCTTTCTTTCTAAAAGATGGAGATGAGATAAGAAAGAAAGAGGAAAAAAACTCTGGTTAACCGGAATTCACCCTCCAGAGAGAATTCTGGCCAACTTTAATTTTTAAATTATTAATTAATTTCTGTTACATCGATTATTATATAAATGATGGTAATTTTTTTATTAGTATCATAAACAATAAATGATACTAGATATTTTACTGTTAGCATTACTTATATAAAAATGATGCAAGTTTTACTGTTTTGATATCAATTCATAAAAGTGAAGCTAAAGTTTTTAAAAACTCAATGTTTTTATACCTGAACTGAATACCTAACCGGACTACCTTCTGGATCACCGTATTACCGGGTTGACCGCGGGTTGCTCCAGGTTGACCATATATCAATAAATTTTTTATATATATATATATATACATATATTTAAGAAAGTGTAATATCAGACAATAATAAGAAAATGCTTAAGATTTTAAATCGAAATTAAAATAAATATAATACAAAATAGTAAAAACCATCAATAACTAAAATAAACTAGTAAAAGATGACAACATGTAGATAAATTATTTATAATACAATATAATTGATTATTAAAAATAAGCAGATAATAGAATGAATTATTATAGTACAATAGTATTTGAAATATTATATTTTATTATGTTGATCATAAGACAAAAACATCAAAAATATTGAGAACATTTTATTGTTATAAACTATGAAGTGATCAACATGATTACAAATGACTACAAAAGAAGACAAAAAAAGATAGAAACATTAATTAGTTTATTGTGCTTGAACCAGAAAAGATAAGAGGCATAGTCTTATGTACATGCTTAAAAAAATTAAAATTTTAGATATATAACCATAAAATATTATGTTATTCCCAAAATCAAAAATTTTATTTCTATCAAAAATGTTTTAAGTCAAAAATTTAAATATTTTAAAAGATTCTTGAAATCCATCACTCGGCTGGTTTAACCGGTCAACCGGGTTGCGGATTAATGACAATTCTTTTTAAGGTTTTCCAGTTTTATTATTGGTGGATTTTAGCACTAAACCCAAACCAGAGTAGTGTCCGAATCCTGGGTTAACCTGTCAGACCGGCCGATCCGATAGACTATGTTTAAGTTTTATACTCCATTGATCTTTCTTCCTGTTGTTTATGTTTGTGTTTGGTGTTGTTGATTGTATGTACAAGATATATGTACCAAGTGATTGAAGTTGAAGATTGATGGATTTAGCTAGAGGAATTTCTAGGAATTAATGATGGTGTGGATCAAGCACAATCTCATTGATGGCAAATGAAAAAGAAAAATTTGGAAGAAAATTTTATGGTGTGGCACCCGCTCTGGTTGTTGTCACATATTCAAGTGGCTTAAGGAAGTAAATTTGAAAATTTTGATGTTTGGCCGAAAAGCAAGGGATGATAGAGAGAGATTTTGCAGAGAAAAAGAATTAAATTTTGGAGAAGAAGAAAGACATAAGTGAGATAATCTCAATCAATGAATGTGTAAGATGAAAGTTTGCCTAGTAATCTAAATCAATGAATGTGTAAGATCAAAGTTTGACTAGTTGTGAAGTATTTTGTTGTGTCTCCAAACAAGGTTTAGGATAAAATAACGCTACCAAAAAACTTAAAATTTAGCCAGTAGGAAATGTTGCTAAGCCGGTTTTGTTTGGAAAAGTCATGTTCAACTTTCCTATTATACCAAACCATGTGATGGACACTAATGAAAAGGTTTGCCTTGTTATCGACTAGAGACATATGTACTGCAAAAGGTTTGTCAGTCGTCAGAAGACTGTAACCGCAACAAGTACTGCTAATGCAGCAGCCTTTTGTGATGGTGATGAGTGATTAGGGAGTTTAAATTTGAATCCAATAACAGTGTATTTTAATGTAGTTTTTAAAATACATAATTGAATAACACCTGATTTGATTGTGTAATTAAAATACAAAAAATTCCATTAAAAAACAATGTTGAATAACCCCACCTTAGACTCACATCTTCGAACACATTATATGCTACCACTTTGTCTTTTTTTTTTTCTGGGTTTGCATAAGTTACTATCTCTCTACGATTCATGTATTGGGAACTCTCAATAATGCCACTCATTCTGCCACTTTACTTAAAAGTTTTCTTATTATTGAATAAAAATCGTCTTCTAATTTCTATGCTTTAGATTCCAACAAGTTCAACTTCTAATTCACTTTAGCTACGTTGGTTGCATGTAAAAACGCTATGAAATATACTTAATTAAAGGATTTTCTTTCTTTTATTGCGTATTTTGAAGTTGCACTGTTTCTTGGAAAGATGCAATGGTAACTCAGCGGAGTTTAGTGATTCTATTTATTCTGCTTTGGGAGAAGTTTCAAAGAGAGTAGAGAAAAAAACATGGAATTTCATTCCAAATTATTACATACATTTCTGCCCATAAGAAAATTCACACGCTATACAATGTGTCAAACAAACATCTAAAGTGGGAAAAAGGTATTAACCTCGGAGGGAATTTGCCACGTGCATTAATTATGATACGATCATATGACAATGTAAAAGAGTGATAGAAAACAGAGCACATGGAAAACACTTTTATCTGACTATTTCATATAATCAAGAATAAATATACAGTATGTCACCATAAATTTAGCATCATGGAGTCTCGAGGTTTCACCTAAAGTCCATGGCAAAGAGGTCTGACTGGTCCTTTAAAAGGTTGCTATCTCACCCTAGCGCAAACATTGCTGGAGAGGTCTAGGCAGCAATTTCAATTTATATACGCCACTCCTTTTAGTTTTTGTTTTGTTGTTATATGCCATTGACTACATGAGTTCATCTCGAGATCTACCAGGAGGAGTCACTGAGTAGCAGAATACCTGTAACGCCCGTGTTCCAAAAATTAATTAATTTAATTAATTTGAAAGTTTTTTCAAGTTTATGAACCTTAGACAAGTCTAGAAAAATTAATTCTGAGGTTGAAATAATTAATTTAGATTTGTTCCGGGGGTGTCATAAGTCGTTTCGAAAGTTGAGGGGTTTTTCTCAAGTTAAGTAGCAAGAATCTAATTTTGCTTCCTTTTCCCCTTCTTCTTCTTCCTTGGAACGCCACTTTGTGTGGGGGGGAAGAAAGTGAGCTTTTGAGCTAAGGGAAGAGAGAAAGAAGAGAGAAAAAGAGAGAAAGGCTTAGTGAAGCTTGGAGGAGCTTGGATCTTGAGAGATCAAGGGTGTGTGAAGCTTGTGTGAAGCTTGTGGAGCTTGAAAAGGAGAGTGGGTTGGAGCTAAGGATTGGCGTGAGCTTTGAAAGAAGAGGTGTGGTCTTCTTGAGCTTGGAGAGTTCATCCTAGGCAAGATCCATCCATTCTAAGGTGAGTTGTGACCAAAGGTTATCATTAAGCTATGTGTGGGGGCTTGTGGGGTTGTGCTAAGCTTTGGGGTGTTCCTAGGTTGCTTAGAAACCTTGTGGTCATTTGTGGAGCTTTAGCTAGAGTTTGCTAAGCTTGTGGTGGTTAGAGAACCATGGATTTGTGCTTGTTGTGCTTTGTTAAGCTTTGTTAAGATTCCTATCGATGAGGTAGATATTCAGAAGATGGCTTTCAGATCTCGTTATGGCCACTACGAGTTTGTGCTGATGCCATTTGGGTTGACAAATGCACCAGCTGCATTTATGAGATTGATGAACCTGAAGGAGCATGAGGTTATGGATGAGTTTTTGATCATCTTTATGGATGATATCTTGGTGTATTCGAAGAGCCTGGAGGAGCATGAGGTGCATCTGCGTGTGGTTTTTGCGAAGCTGCGGGAACAGAGGTTGTTTGCTAAGTTGAGCAAGTGTAACTTCTGGCAGCGGGAGATAGGTTTTTTGGGTCACGTTATCTCTGCAGAAGGGGTTTTGGTGGATATAGTGAAGGTTCGGGCCATTAGTGCTTGGCCGAAGCCGAGGAATACCACAGAGATTAGGAGTTTTCTCGGGTTGGCAGGTTATTATCGGCGGTTCGTTAAGGGTTTCGCGAGTTTGGCTAAGTCTATGACAAAGCTGACGGGAAAAGATGTTCCTTTCGTGTGGTCCTCAGAATGTGAGGAGAGTTTTGCGAAACTAAAGGCCTTGTTGATTAGTACTCCAGTATTGGTGTTGTCTGATCTGGGCGAGCCTTACGTGGTGTATACCGATGCATCAGGAATTGGCCTTGGCTATGTGTTGATGCAGCTGGGGTAGGGTAGCTGCGGAAGCTCAGGGCAACTACCCTACCCATGATCTTGAGATAGCTGCGGAGGTTTTTGCTTTAAAGATTTGGAGATCTTATCTTTATGGCGGAAAGGTGCAGGTGTTCACATATCATAAGAGCCTGAAGTACATTTTCACTCAGCCTGAGTTGAATTTGAGGCAGAGGCGCTGGATGGAGCTAGTGGCTGATTATGATCTGGAGATAGCTTACCATCCTGGTAAGGCTAATCTTGTTCAGGATGCGTTGAGTCGGAAGCGGGTGGCTTTGGCTCGGAAGCATGAGGTTGAGTTTTTGGTGAGCGAGATTAGTACATTGCGTTTGTGTGTTGTATCTCAGGAACCTTTGGGATTAGAGGCAGCTAATCAGACAGATCTTTTGAGCAGAGTTCGGTTGGCACAGAAAAAAGGCTTTGAGAGAAGCGGGTTCTGAGTATCAGGTATCTGTGAATGGCACTATCCTTGTGAGTGGGAGGGTATGCGTACTTTTGGACAAGGATTTGAGGTGAGAAATCTTGAGTGAGGCTCATGCGAGTATGTTCTCGATTCATCCAGGAGCGACTAAGATGTACTAGGATCTTAAGCTATTATCATTGGGTCGGGATGAAGAATGATGTTGCTAACTGGGTTGCGGTGTGCAACATGTGCCAAGTGGTTTGTTGCAAAGTTTACCCATTCCAGAGTGGAAGTGGGATATGATCACGATGGATTTCATGGTGGGCTTACTAGTTTCTCGGACCAAGGATGGTATTTGGCTCATTGTTGATCGATCGATTGACTAAGTGCGCATATTTTCTTGCCATTAAGAAGACCGATGGGTATGTGGTGTTGGCTAGGAAGTACATACAGGAGATTGTGTGACTGTATGGAGTACTGGTGTGCATTGTCTCGGACCGGGATCCTAAGTTCACATCTGAGTTCTGGAATGCATTTCAGGCGGAATGCATTTCAAGGTGCACATGAGTACGACTTATCATCCTCAGACAGATGAGTAGTCCGAGAGGACCATCCAGACTCTGGAAGATTTGTTGAGGATGTGCGTGCTGGATTGGGGTGGTCATTGGGTGGATCACTAGAACTTGTTAGAGTTTACGTATAACAATAGCTACCAGGCGATATTGGGACGGCTCCATACGAGGCTCTGTATGGGAGGCTATTTCGTACACCTTTGTGTTGGACTCAAGTGGGGGAGAGGAGCACATTGGGTGCGAGTTTTGTTCAGGAAACCACGGAGAGGATCCAGGTTTTGAAGCTGAACATGAAAGAAGCCCAAGATCGATATAAGAGTTATGCCAATAAGAGACGCAAAGAGCTTGTGTTTGAGGTGGGCGATAAAGTATCTCAAGATGGCTTCTGAGAGGTCCGAACAGGTCCATTACTGCGACTAAGTTGAGTCTGAGGTATATGGGGCCGTTCCGGATAGTAGAGCATGTTGAACCGGTAGCATATCGGTTGGTGTTACCCGAGATTATGCAGACATTTCATAAGGTCTTCCATGTGTCGATGCTGAAGAAGTGTTTGCATAGGAGTGACGAGGTATTGGCTGAGATTCCGTCAGATCTCCAGCCTAATATGACTGTTGAGGCGAGACCTTTGAGAGTTCTCGAGCGGAGGTTCAAGGAGCTTCATCGAAAGAGGATTCCGATGATGCGAGTTCTGTGGGACTGTGACTGGGTGCAGAAGGAAACTTGGGAGTTAGAGGCTAGGATGGAAACCAGGTTCCGGAAGTGGTTCCAGAAATAAGCTACGGCTTAAGTTACATCAAGAGGTTCCAGTTTCGGTGTGTAGCTGTATGCTACGTGTTTTCATTTTGTATTTCCGTTGTGAATAACAATGTTACATTATGAGTGTTTAATAAGATGAGTATTTCTTATTATTGATGACTTTGGGAGTCATGGTGGTAATAAGATGGTAGTTCTTATTACTGATGGCACGAGTGTCATGGAAAGTTTTTATGAGAATTGAAAAGCTTCGTGCATAATCGGGAAGAGATGATGGTGTACCTGAAGTGATTAGGTATAGGTGCGATAACCTGATTATTGGTTATGCACGGCAGATATTCCGGGTGCAGAACATGGTTGATGCCGGTGTTACCTTGCGAGAATTTACACGGATCACGGGAGGTAGTTTAGTCGAGGTTCTTATAGATGTGTGACTTATTGCTCGATGAGAGGACTAGTTCCTCTAGCGTCGATAGCTCAAAGGACTGCGTGTTTTAAGAGTGCGACTGGCGATGTACCTAGACTCGTAAGGTGTATAGCCTAGAGTGATATGTGATATCGTGGATTCGTAAGGTGTATATCCTAGACGTAGGGTATATTGCCCAGAAATGGGTGGTATGGGATGTCGAGACTCTTATAGGTTATATTACCCCGAGTGAAGTTGTATGGCAGATACCCATAACTCGGAGATATTGCGGTATCTTGGGTGCTGTGGTATGGGTAATATCTTGCGAGGTATGGTGGATATGTTGCGGGGTATGGCAGATGCTCAAAACTCAGAGATGCTGCGGTGTCTTGGGTATTAGGGTTTGGTCTGTGAGTGAGCAATAAGTACATATGATGTTGCGGTGTCGTAAGCATAGTGACTGAGTGGGAAACCTCGGAGGTTAGTTATGGACCTCAAATGTACAAGCGTGTACATGTGTGTGTGTGTTGGCCATGTTGGTCAGGAGGTAGTGTGAAAACCTCAGAGATTCGTAGTTAATCTTATGTGTTGCCCGTGTTGGTCGGGAGGTAGTTTGATGCCTCGGAGGTTGGTAGTAAACCTCGCGTGTGTGTTGGATTGTCTGTGTTGGCCAAGCCTTAAGTAATCATTACGACAATTAAGGTTCATTGGAGATGGACGATTCATTGGAGATGAATGGTAACGTAAGATTCAAGGACGAATCTATGTTAGTGGGAGAGAATTGTAATGTCTGTGTTCCGGAAATTAATTAATTTAATTAATTTGGAAGTTATTTCGAGTTTATGAATCTTAGACAAGTCTAGAAAAATTAATTATGAGGTTGAAATAATTAATTTAGATTTGTTCTGGGGGTGTCATAAGTCGTTTCGAAAGTTGAGGGGTTTTTCTGCAGTTAAGTAGCAAAAATCTAATTTTGCTTCCTTTTCTCCTTCCTTGGAACGCCACTTTGTGTGGGGGGGAAAGAGAGTAAGCTTTTGAGCTAAGGGAAGAGAGAAAGAAGAGAGAAGAAGAGAGAAAAGCTTAGTGAATCTTGGAGGAGCTTGGATCTTGACATATCAAGGGTGTGTGAAGCTTGTGGAGCTTGGAAAAGAGAGTGGGTTGGAGCTAAGGATTGGCGTAAGCTTTGGAGGAAGAGGTGTGGTCTTCTTGAGCTTGGGGAGTTCATCCTAGTCAAGATTCATCCATTCTAAGGTGAGTTGTGACCAAAGGTTATGATTAAGCCATGTATGGGGGCTTGTGGGGTTGTGCTAAGCTTTGGGGTGTTCCTAGGTTGCTTCGAAACCTTGTGGTCATTTGTGGAGAGGTTTGGCCTTAGGATTGTGCCTAGGTTAAGTTGAGGAGTTGGGAAATCGGACCGGCTATCAACCAGGTGTGGTCGATAGGGTAAGGTCGATAGGAGCTATTGACTAGGACAGGTCGATAGATCCTGCTGGATGTTTTTCCTAGTGCTTATCGATCAATTATGGTCGATAGAGCGAGGTCTATATGGTGTATTGACTAGGGCAGGTCGATAGGGTGGTCGATAGATCCTGCTGGGTGTTTTTCCAAGTGCTTATTGACCTGGTATGGTCGATAGAGCGAGGTCAATAGGGTGTATCAACTAGGTGTGATTGATAGGTAAGTCGATGAGTTTCTTCGGACAGTTTTTAGGATGGCTATCGACTAGGTTATGGTTGATAGGTCGTGGTCGATAGTGGCTATCGACCAGGTGTGGTCGATACGGGGTATCGATGGTGTTGGTCGATAGAGTGTGGTCGATTGTCCCTGTTGTTCTGTGACTTGTGTGTTTGGTACTTCTTGTTGTTGTAAATTGCTAGGTGGTTAGTCATGGATGTGTTTGATTAGCTTTGCATGAGGTTGCATGTCTAGCTGATTGTTTGAAGTAATACATGGTGTTATTATTTCGTGTTGGTGTGGTTGTTTGAATTGCGTGAGCTTTCATATAACCTGTTGTTGGGAGGATCAATCTCACTCAGCGTTTGGTTTACCAAATGTTGATGCATCACTTTTGTCGATGTAGGTAAAGATAAGGCGTGATCGTGGAATCGAGGCATTGAGGAGGGGATGATTAGGACCTAGTAGTTTTGTGGCTTTTGTAGCTTTCGTAGGATTGCTAGAACCGGTAAAACTGTTGACCATGCGTGGTCGTTGTTGTTTGTTGAATGTTAATTACTTGGAGAATATTTAAGTGTATGGACGTTTAATTATTAAGTAATTGCATATAAAATAAAAAAAGTGCGGTCATCACAATACCTCAGTGGCATATAACAACAAAATAAAAACTAAGTTTTTGTTTTTTTTTTTGTCGGATACATGTCTTATTTCTTTTTTTTTGGATTAGTTATAGTTTTTGTCTCTTAAATTCGTTGTATGATATTCTTGACTCATTTTAATCCTCTTAAATTTGTGGTTTTCTTACAGCATGCTCAAAACACTAGAACAGGTATAGAAATGCAGCTATGGCATTGGCTCCATTGAAGTACTCTTCAGATTTTAGATTTATATCATATTCCGGAAAAACAGATTTATATAATGGGAAAATATCAAAAACAGCATGAACTTTCAAATTGTGAACGTTTAAGGCATGAACTTTTAAAATGCCATTTAAATCCTCAAGTTTTTCGTTGATTCATAATTAAATAACAAAGTTTTTTTAACTGCGCCATTTGAGGCACATCGTTAAATTGACGTTTACGGCGTTAAAGCTTCCGTTAACAATTTTTGTTTAATCAAAACGACGTTGTTTCAAGTTTTATTAAAAATCAGCAACTTTTAAATTATGGACATTTAAATCCTCAACTTTTTTAAAATATCATTTAAATGCCTATGTTTTTGTTGACTTTATAATTAAATGCCTAACTTATGTTGACTATTCAATTTGAGGCATGACATTAAATCAAGTGACAGAGCACGTTTACGGGGTACAATTGTCTGTTAGCAGCTTCTGTTTAATCAAAATGACCAATGTTCTGACAACTATTTATCATTCATCTTCTCTTTCTACTTTTTATCACTTCATCAAGATCTAACCATAATCAAAGCGTAAAAAATCTTCTCAAATTAAAATCCGGCTTTAGAGAAACATAATCCAACGAAGTTTTTGCCCCTTGGAATCTTCGGAAACTTTCCATGCAATTCTCTAAAATCCCTAAAAAAATTGAATTTCCTAAGTATTGGTTATAACCGATTCGATTTCTTATACTCACCATTGCAGCTTGAATCTCGCAGCATAGGTAGAGGAATCCGCTGTGTGTGTCGGCCTTTGCAAGTGGTTGGGTGCTGCTCCGACGGTTACCTTAAGCTCATCGAAGGCGAAAGGCATCGACGGCTTTGGTTTCCCGACTCTTGCGACGCGCATTCATCCAGCGGGGATTTTTCCGAAGGTCCTTTCCTCTCCTTTTCTCGCCATTTACTCGTCTCTTCTCTGGTGGTTGGTGACTTATCTGTTGGCTCTCTTCGCTTGAGGATGGCAAATCAGTCAAATTGAAAAGTGACCTTTGTCTTCTTGGGTTGCTTTGAGTCTTTTGTAGGAGTTGTGGCATCTCAGGTGGTCTTTGGCGGTTGAGATAGAGCTTCGCTCCTCAATTGGCTAGGCGTTTCTCTTGTTTCTCCTTCCGTTAAAGCCCTCAACAACTTTTGCTGCTCTCCCTCGGTTGGGTTCAGTCAATGTTGTAGGTTCTATTTTGGTTTGGTTTCTGCTTTGTCGATTCTCTCTTGGCGTTTGATAGGTTGCTTCTCTGTTGGTCAAATCTGCTTGAGGACAGCAGTAGATCGTTTAGGAGAGTACCCATTGTGGCGTGCGGAGAGTTACTTTCGCCTAGCCTCAACCATTTCCAAGCTTCCTGACAGCCCCGCTTGGTGTTTCTTTGGTGATGTTATGGCCATTGGTGGTGGCCGTTTTAACATCTCCTTGTTGTTAGCATCCTTGGGCTACTCTTCTCATTGTTGCTTTGCTGCCTTGGTGATGCATCGAGTTTTGCCTATATTGTGTTTTTCTTTGTGAGCTAGGAAGGCTAGGAAGGTTAGTAAGAATGAGGGTTTTGACTTGGTTTAAGCTCTGTACTAGCAGACTTCGAGATAGAACTTGTTAGGGGAGCTCGACCCGGTTGCAGCACTTAGTTCGTGAGGTTCCATTCTAAGTTAGCTCATGGAGTTGCTCGCCATTGATGGCTTAGTCTTAGTCCTTTTAGGTTTGCGTATTCGGCATTTATGAAGTGTGTTCGTCCCTCAACTCAAGCACATCAACTAGGCAGAGCGCCAAAATTGTTATAACTTCATCCAACTCCATTAGCCTCGTGCTTATGTCGAGTGTCTAGGACTGCAAAATCTGAGAATGAAAATCACGAACAAAAATCCAATTAAGGAAAGACGAATACACGAAGGCGAGATATGATCTCTTTCCTTAATTCCATAAATCTCCTGCAGTGTGGCGGCTTGATGAGACTCTGAGTCCCAGGATACAACCGTGTTGAGACTATAATCGTGATACCCGATTATAGAATCTACGAACTAGATCTACGATATACTCTCGAGACTCACTTTTAAGAAAAGAAAAGAAGGAGATTGCTGGAAGCTTTTATTTTCGTTATTTGATTCAACTAAATCTGATGATTTGAGAGAATGAGGTGAGACTTTATTTATAGAGAAGAGTAACTTGATCCCCAATCTAGGGATAAGCTCTGCGAGATTTAGCTTGATCCGCAAGTTTAGAATATTGACATAATATTCTTCCTTATCGCGCAAGGAAAAGGATTAAGAAATATTTACTAAAATAATTTGGACACAATCTAGAAACTTCTAGATCTATCAGAATTTATGCAAAAATCTTTAAGGGAAATTAATTAAATTATTAATAAAAATTTGTCCCAAAAAGAATAGGCCCTTGTGGCCCCAATGCCCACATTCACAAAGACCCAAGCCTAAAGCCTATCTCGGCACAACGACTGCGGGTGTGCGTGGTTTTGCATAAAGGTCATCCCTCTCTCACAATTAGTCAAAATTACTAGTTTTATAAGCTTTCCAAGCTACCCACTTTAGACATTCATTTCTCATTCAAATTATAGTGCTCATTACAAGAACTCTAAATACCCCAAGATCTGGTCACTTCAGTTCCGGAAATTTGGCTTAAGATATTTTTGTCAAAATTGAGTTCCAACAATCCCCCACATGAATAGAAATGACTCTAAACATATGACGACTTTATAGACTCTATAGACTAGACACACTTGAGAGACACGACTGACAGACTTTCGAGAGTATAAGCAAAAAATCACTGTGTATGAGATAGTAGCATATTTCAACCTTGAACCACTCATTGTTGATAACTGTTGAGTATACTTGGCCAGGAGGTGAACATGATGTCTTGAACCGCCCGAATTTTGATGTAAACTTAGACAACAGATACAACCCAGTTTCATTTTCTCGTAGAACTAAGTTCTCTATTGTGTTTATTGTGGCCTTGAACTTGCCTGGTTAATCATGAGTGAACTTGGAGAATATAGCCTTCTCTTTATTCTCCTAGAAATGGCCTCATTTCACACTCACTAGGTGACTTCTACTCATTCCCGTCATATAATAAAGTATCCTGTTTTAATTCGCATATACGAAAGTTATGGAATCATTCATTAAATGTAATGCTTAACCTTAAAACTTACAAGAAACACTGTTAGTCATTTGAGAACTGGGTGGTGACATAATGTCGTTCAATGCTTTATCAAAGTTTGCTTGATTTAGTTGTCCCTTTGAACCAACATCATGGGATCTCCAATCTCGTAGGTGGGGTATCCATTAAACATTCTCTTTAAGTCATAGGATTCAAACCCATTCCCTTCGATGAATTTAAAACATGATCTCGTGTTAATCCTTTTGTAAAGGGATCTGCTAAGTTGTCAGCCGACTTGATATAATCCACAATGATTACATCAGTTGAGATCAAATGTCTAATGGTTTTATTTTATCTTTTGAAAGACCTAACTAACCATTATATACAAAATTCAATACCCGACCTATATTCAATCGACTATCATAGTGTACACATGATGCCGGTACTAGTTTTTGTTTTCTTTTCCCCATTGGACTACAATCCATAGGTATTGGTCTATTTATGCGAGACACCCCCTATGACGACCGCATTTTTATTTTTATTTTTTAACATGCAATTAACAAATATTAAGTGCCCATACAAATAATATTCCATCAGTTAATTAACATTCAACAAACAACAACGACCACGCATGGTCAACAGTTCTACCGGTTCTAGCAATCCTACGAGAGCTACAAAAACCATAAAACTACGGTCCTAATCATCCACTCCTCACTGCCTCGATTCCACGATCACGCTTTATCTTTACCTGCATCGATAAAAGTGATGCATCAACATTTGGTAAACTAAACGCTGAGTAAGATTGATCCTCCCAACAACAGGTTATATGAAAGCCCACACAATTTAAACAACCACACCAACACAAAATAATAACACCACATATTACTTCAAAACAATAAGCTAACATGCAACCTTATGCAAAGCTAATCAACACATCCATGACTAACGACCTAGAAGTTCACAACATCAAGAAATGCTAAAAAACACAAGTCACAGAACAACAGGGTCAATCGACCACATCCTATCGACCAACACCCTCGATACCCCCTATCGACAACACCCTATCGACCACACCTGGTCGATGGCCACTATCGGCCTCGACCTATCGACCACACCTGGTCGATAGCCATCCTAAAAACCATCTGAAGAAACTCATTGACTTACCTATCGATCACACCTAGTCGATACACCCTATCGACCTCGCTCTATCGACCACACCTGGTTGATAAGCACTAGGAAAAACACCCAACATGATCTATCGACCAACCTATCGACCTGCCCTAGTCGATACACCCTATCGACCTCGCTCTATCGACAACACCTGGTCGATAAGCACTAGGAAAACTGTCCCACAGGATCTATCGACCTCGCTCTATCGACATGGCCTAGTCGATAGCTCATACTGACCTCACCTTATCGACCACGCCTGGTCGATAGCAAGTCCGATTTCCCAACTTCTCAACTTAGCCTAGGCAAAATCCTAAGGCCAAACCTCTAAACCACAACCAAAACACATACCAAGCAAGGCAATACCACACCAAGCAACTAGGGAAACACTCCCAACAAGCCATGGAATCACCAAGAAACCACAACACACCCAATCACCAAGCAAGCATAAGAATTCACAATCAAATACATGGTTCTCTAACCACCACAAGCTTAGCAAACTCTAGCTAAAGCTCCACAAATGACCACAAGGTTTCTAAGCAACCTAGGAACACCCCAAAGCTTAGCACAACCCCACAAGCCCACACACATGGCTTAATGATAACCTTTGGTCACAACTCACCTTAGAATGGATGGATCTATGCTTAGATGACATCTACAAGCTCAAGAAAGACCTCACTTCTTCCTCCAAAGCTCACGCCAACTAGCCTCCTCCAATCCTTCCTTAAACCAAGCTTCACAAAGCTCCACACCCTTGAATCTCACAAGATCCAAGCTTCACCAAGCTTACAAAATCCTTTCTCTTCTTCTTCTCTCTTCTCCAAGCTCACTCTCAAGCTCCCAAGCTTTCTTTTTCAGCCACAAATGGCAAAAAGGAGGAAGAAGAAGAAGAAGAGAAGACAAAAATTGATTTTGACTTCCTTTTGAGAAAAACCCCACAACTTTCTATTCGATTTATGACACCCCCGGAACAAATCTAACTTGATTATTTCACACCATAATCAATTTCTTGAGACTTTTCTAAGGTTCATAAACATTAAAGAACTTCCAAATTAATTCAATTAATTAATTTCTGGAACACAGGCGTTATATCCCCACACTTTTAGGTATTTGTACAAAGGTACAATACCTTTCCGAAGCTCATATAACATCTTGCCAATGACTTTAATGTGGTAAGCAACGCTTTCCCCCCACATTTTCTGAGATAACTCATTGTTTTGCAACAATTGTTATAGGGTTAAAGTGTTCATAAAGAAATATATTTTCTATTGCCACGTCTTCTTAAACCCAAACACACTTACAGCGCTAGGCACTAATGGATTCACATGTGGTAGACCACTCCCAAACTGAATATGGGGTGTCGACTCACAAGACCCGGTTTTATGAGAATTATCTCCAACGGTTCCATCAATGGCATCATCAACACTATTAGTCATTCTGAATTTGTCCACAAAAACAAAAACAAAATTTAATCAGTGCTTAAAATTATGTATAAGTGATTAAAATTAATTAAATTCGCTATACAATGCGGTCTCTGAAAAATTAAAATCCGTCTTTGGAGAAACACAATTGAATGAAGTCTTCTCTAAAAACCCTCAAGAGATTGAGTTTCTCAATCGTTGGTGATAACCGATTCGATTTCTTAAATCTTTAACTATGTAAAGCTTTAAAAAAAGAATGGTGAGTATAAGAAATCGAATCAGTTATCAGCAACACTTAAGAAACTCAATCTCTTGAGGGCTTTTAGAGAATTCCAGGTGGCAAAAACTTTGTTGGATTATGTTTCTCCAAAGATGGATTTTAATTTGAGAAGATTTTTTACTTCTTCATTATGGTTAGATCTCGATGAAGCGTGCATAAATAGAAATAGAAGACGAATAATAAATAGTTGACGGAACATTGATTTTTTGATTAAACGGAAGCTGGTAACAGACAATTGAACCCCGTAAGCATGCTCTATCACTTGATTTAAAGTCATGCCTCAAATGGCATAGTCAACATAAGTTAGACATTTAATTATGAAGTCAACAAAAACTTGGGCATTTAAAAGACTTTTTAAAACGTTGAGGATTTAAACATCCACAATTTGAAAGTTGAGGATTTTTAATAAAACTTGAAACTACGTCATTTTGATTAAACAGAAGTTGCTATAACTCAAGCTTTAACACCGTAAACGTCAATTTAATGACGTGCCTCAAATAGGCCAGTCAACTAAAGTTTGCCATTTAATTACGAGTCAACAAAAAACTTAGACATTTAAATGGTATTTTGAAAGTTCATGCTTTAAACGTCCACAATTTGAAAGTTTACAATTTTTTGGCATTTTAAAAACAGAGCATATTAACGGAGTTAAAGGTTTCGTTAGCAGCTTCCATTTAATCAAAATGACGTCGTTTCCCTTTTACTATAAAAAAACTCAACTTTTAAACGGTAGATGTTTAAATCTCCAACTTTCAAAATATGAGCATTTAAATGTCTAAGTTTTTGTTGACTGCATGATTAAATGGTTAACTTATTTTGACTATTTTATTGTAGACACGTCGTTAAATTGGGAGACGGAGCAATTTATGGGATGAAATTGTCTTTTAGCAGCTTCTATTTAATCAAATCCAATGATGTCTTTGCCACCTGGACTCACCTTGAATCTCTAAAATATTTCCATGGAATTCCCAACAAACCCTCAAGAAATTGAGTTTCTTAAGGGTTTGCGAGAACCGATTTGATTTGCATCCATCGAATCAGTTATTAAGAAAATATTTAACAACTTTAACATTTTTTATCGGTTTAAGGGTCAAGCGTTGGTGATACCTGATTAATTTATTTTTCTAAAAACTCATTGGAAAGTCAAATCACTGATAAGAGAATGGTAAGGCTTTCATCCCATAAACGTACAGTCTCTCATTTTAACGTCGTGCCTAAAATATCATAGTCATCATTAGTTAACCATTTAATTATGAAATGAAAACTTAGGCATTTAAAGGTCCATATTTTAAAGTTGGAGATTTAAACTTCCACAGTTTAAAAGTTGAGTTGTTTTTAATAGGAGAGAAACAACATTGTTTTGATTAAACGAAAGCTGCTAACAGAACCTTAATTGTGTTAACATGCTCCGTTTCTCGATTTAACGTCGTGCTTCAGATGACATAGTAAACATAAGTTAACCATTTAATCATGAAGTCCACGAAAACTTAGGCATTTAAATGGCATTTTGAAAGTTGAGAATTAAAACATCCACAATTTGAAAGTTGAGGCTTTTTTGACATTTTCCCCGTTATAATATCCATCCATAAAAGTGATGCTAAAGTTTTTAAAAACTCAATGATTTTGTACCCGACCCGAATACCTAATCTGACTACCTTCCAGATCACCGTGTTTCGGGTCGACCATGGGTTGCTCCAGGTTGACATCATATCAATAAGTTATATATATATATATATATATATATATATATATTTATAATATATTTAAGAAAATATAATATCTAACACTAATAACAAAATGCTTACATATATTAAATCGAAAGTAAACTAAAAATAATACAAAATAGTAAAAAACCATCAGTAACTAAAATAAACTAATAAAACATGACATCATGAAGATAAATTATTTATAGTACAATATAATCGATCGTTAAAAATAAACATATACTAGAATGAATTATTATAGTACAAGATCATTTAAAATATTATATTTTATTATGTTGAACATAAGGAAAAACAACAAAAATATTGAGAACATTTTAATGTTATAAAATATGAAGTGATCATCATGATTACAAATAAAGACAAAAGAAATAGTTTTTGTGCTTGAACTTGAAAAGATAAGAGGGTAATCATATGTACATGCATAAAAGAATTGAAAAAGTTAGATAGATAACGATAAATATCATGTTATTCCCAAAATCAAACATTTTATTTCTATCAAAAAGGTTTTAAAGTCAAAAATTTAAATATTTTAAATTTGGCACCCTGCCAGTTCAACCGGTCAACAAGGTTGCAGATTAATGGCAATTTTTTCTCAGGTTTTCCAGTTTTATTATTCGCGGATTTGAGCACTAAACCCAAATCAGAGTAGTGTCAGGGTCCTGTGTTAACATGTCAGACTGGCTGGTCTGGTAGATTATGTTTCAGTTTTATAGTCCATTGATCTTTCTTACTGTTGTGTATGTTTGGTGTTGTTGATTGTATGTACAATATCTATGTACCAAGTGGCTGAAGTTGAAGATTGATGGATTTAGCTAGAGGAATCCGTACGACTTAATGTTGGTGTGGATCAAGCACAATCTAATTGACGACAAAGAAAAAAAAAATTTTGGAAGAAACTTTTATTGATGTGGCGCACGCTCTGGTGGTCGTCACATATTGAAGTGGCTTAAGGAAGCAACTTTTGAAAAATTTGATGTTTTGGTGGAAAAGCAAGGGATGATAGAGAGATGTTTTGCAAAGATAAAGAATGAAATTCTGGAGATGAAGAAAGACATAAGCAAGATAACAGAATGTGTAAGATCAACGTTTGCCTAGTAATATAAATCAATATATGTCTAAGATCAAAGTTTTACTAGTGATGAAGTATTTTGTTGTGTATGCAAACAAGGTTTGGGATAAAATGAGACTACAAAAAAACGTAAAATTTTGCCAATAAGAAAGGTTGCTAAACCAGTTTTGTTTGGAAAAGTCATGTTTAAGTTTCCTATTATACCAAACCATGCGATGAGCACTAATGAAAGGTTTGCCTTGTTATCGATTGAAGACCTATGTATTGCAAAAGGTTTGTCAGTTGTTAGAAGACTGTAACCGCAACAAGTAATGCCAATGCAGCAGCCTTCCGTTATGGTCATGAGTGATTAGGAAGTTTAAATTTAATGTTGAAATCCTTTTGTTGTAGCAACAAAAGAGTTTTCTTGAATAAATTGGTTGTTGTTTTAATTTCATGAACCATATTTTTATCTTATTTCAGAGATATCTTAATAAAGTGTTGACAAACTATTTTGAAATATGTTTTTTAACATGTGGAAAAAAAGAAACAACATTTAATTTTGCATTCAAAAATTTAAGAAACAAATTAAAAAGAAACAATAATATTTCGAAAACATCTTTTAATTATCGTGTGTAATTAATTTTGTATTTTAACTTTCACTTTCATTGCTTTGGATCAATTATATATTTATTTTTCTACGTAATACCCCTTAAAACAATTAATCATTTTTCTATTATGAATCTGTCTTTTTGTTTTGCTACTGAATTCCATGTTGAATATTTAAAATGGTAAGTAATTTAAAACAGAGAAAAAATCCTAAAACTACACTTAATTTAGAATAGATAGAGTAATAATGGAGAAAATAATAATAGTTACACAATTAATCATTAAATGTAAAGATATTTAAGATATTAATTGTTTGACAATTATTCTTTTCTCAATTATTACTCAATCTATTCTAAATTATGTGTAGTTTAATAAAAAATTTTATCTTGTTTAAATTATTAACCATTTTAAACTCTTAACGTGGAATTCACTAGAGAAAAAGATGGATTCATAGTAGAAAAAGTAATTAATTCTTTGAATATTATTACAAAAAAAGAAAGAATAGAATTGATCCAAAGAAATGAAAGTGCAAATAATTTCTCAAGATATTAAAATATGTTTTGCCAAATATCATTGTTTCATTTTGAAGTTGTAAAACGACCGCACCTTTTTTTTTTTAAAACAGATAATAATATCCCCATAAATATTAAAATCCTTCAATTTTAATTAAATTAAATAATTCAATTTAACCAACTTAAACCATCAAATAATCACACAAAAACTCAACCATAAATTAATTCATTGATTAAACATGATTAAAATCACCACAATTAATTACCCAAATTTAGAAACTTAAATCACATTACTTCCAAAATTATTAAATAATTTAACCAAATTTCTAACATGATTTTAACTCCAAAAAAAATCATAAAAACAAATAATTCGCAACAATTCAACAATTATTCGAATTAAACAAAATGAACCATAAAAACCTCAACCGAGTTCTAGATCATCCCCTCTTCCTAGACATGATCCCACGGTCACACTTTTTCTTTTCCTGCATCAAATAAACGGAGATGCATAAGTATTTCGATAAATACTTAGTGAGGCAATCCTCCCATCTACAAGCTATACACACAAACGATTTAAAATATTTAACGTATTTAAACACGAAATACCACATTAAATCAACCATTTCACGAACACTCGATCTAGATCCATCCGAAATCATACACGACCTAAATTCATGCAAAACACATTAAATATTTAAATCATTTAAATATCCACCAGAACCAACCCCAACTCGGGTTTGCGGATGTTACAATTCTCCCCCACTAACATAGATTCGTCCTCGAATCTAACACTCCAGTCCATCCGTATAAACCTCAACCCACGATTACCACAACCCTTGACCAACCTGGCCAACACACACCAATCACGAGATCAAACACTATTGATCTCTGAGGTCTACATTCAGTCACTGGCTTAAGACTCTGGTCATAAACTCATTGCTCACAACTCAAACTCATACCTCTCCACTCTAAGACACCAAGTCTTATGAGTTCTGGGTATCCATACCACTCCGCTCTCAGGCCACAAAGTCCTTCGAGCTCTCGGTATTAACTCATGCCACTCCACTCTAGGTAATATAACCTTACGAGTTCTCGGTAATCATATACCACTCCACTCTGGGCTATACACCTTACGAGTTCTCGGCATCACACTCATACCACTCCACTCTGGGCAGTATAACCTTACGAGTTCTCAGTATCGCATACCACTCCACCCTAGGCTATATACCTTACGAGTTCTGGGTATCACATTTATACCACTCCACTCTAGGCAGTATAACCTTACGGGTTCTCGGTATCACATACCACTCCACCCTGGGCTATATACTTTATGAGTTCTGGGTACCAGAGGAACTATCCATCCTCCCTAGAGTTGTACAGGACCAATCCCGTCCTTTGAGCAATCATGACCCCCTATACGTCTAGAAGCACTCCCGACTGAAACTACCTCCCATGATCCACATACGCCCCTGCAAGGTAATACCGGCATCATCCATATTCTAAACCCAGAATATCAACCTTCCATAACCAATACTCAGGTTATCTATCAAATATCCAGTCATTCAGGGTACTCGTATGATCTTTTTCCGCTTATAAATCAAGTTTTTAACTCCCCATAAAAACTATTTCCAAAAATTCATGTTTACTTAACTCTCATGACAATACCAGTCATCAACAATAAGAAATACTCATCTTATTAGAAATCATAAAGTATAAATCATCTACACCACCAACGGAATACATAATGATCAACATAATATAATACTAAACTCGAAACCGGAAACCATCGATGAAAACTCAAGCCTCTGATTGCTTCTCAAACCATTTCTTCAATCTTGCTTTCATCCTCGCCTCTGGTTCCCAAGTTTGCTCCTCCACCCCATCACAATCCCACAAAACCTTAATCGTCGGAACTTTCTTCCGACGATCTTGCTTGACTCTTTTCTCGAGAATCCGTACTGGTCTTGCCTCTACGGTCATATTAGGCTGAAGATCTGACGGAATCTTAGCCACAATCTCATCATCCTTATGCAAACACTTCTTCAGCATCGACACATGGAAGACCTTATGAAATGCTCGCATAATCTCAGGTAACTCTAACCGATACGCAACCGGCCCAACCCGCTCAACAATCTTGAACGGACCCATATACCTCGGACTCAACTTAGTCTCTCTAATGGACCTGTTAGGACCCCATAACATAGCCATCTTGAGATACACAAAATCTCCCACCTCAAACTCGATCTCTTTCCTCCTCTTATCGGCATAACTCTTTTGCCGATCTTGTGCTTCTTTCATGTTCAACTTCAAAACCCGGATCTTCTCCATAGTTTCCTGAACAAAATCAGCACCATATATGCTTCTCTCCCCCACTTGGATCCAGCATAACGGTGTACGACATGGCCTCCCATATAGCGCCTCATATGGAGCCATTCTAATACTCGCATAGTAACTGTTATTATAAGTAAACTCCACCAAGCTCAGATAATCAATCTACTGACCTCCCCAGTCTAGTACACACATCCTCAGCAAATCCTCGAGAGTCTGAATGGTTCTCTCGGATTGCCCATCTGTCTGAGGGTGATAAGCCGTACTCATGTGTACCTTAGTGCCCATCTCAGCTTGAAAAGCCTTCCAAAACGCCGAAGTAAACTTGGAATCACGGTCTGACACTATACTTACCGGTACCCCGTGATACCTCACCACGTCATTCACATATTTCTTAGCCAAAACTGCAGCCCCATCGGTCTTCTTAATGGCCAGAAAATGTGCCGACTTGGTCAAACGATCAACAATGACCCAAATAGCATCTTTGGTCTGTGAAACGGGTAACCCAACAACGAAATCCATCGTAATCATGTCCCACTTCCACTCTGGAATAGGTAAACTCCTCAACAACCCACTCGGAACCTGATGCTCAGCCTTTACTAACTGACACACATCGCAAGCTGCAACCCAGTTAGCCACATCTTTCTTCATCCCGACCCAATGATAATACCTTTTTAAGTCCCGGTACATCTTGGTCACCCCTGGATGAATCGAAAACATACTCGCATGGGCCTCACTCAATATGTCATGTCTCAGGTTCTCATCCCTGGGTACACATACCCGCCCATGCACCAATATAGTTCCATTCGCAGAAACTTGATACTCGGAACCCACATCACGGGAAGCCTTAACCAGACCCTCATCTTTCTCCTGAGCCAACCGAACCCTGCTCAAAAGATCAGCCTGATTCGCTGCCTCTAAGCCCAATGGCTCCTGAGATATAGCACACAATCTCAACGTGCTAACCTCACTCACTAAGGACTCTATATCCCCATTAGTTAGGTTACCCGCTTGCGACTCAACGCATCTGCAACCAAATTTGCCTTCCCGGGATGGTAGGCTATCTCCAGATCATAATCTGCCACTAACTCCATCCAACGTCTCTGCCTCAAATTCAACTCTGGCTGCGTGAAAATGTACTTCAAGCTCTTATGAACTGTGAACACCTGAACTTTCCCGCCATAAAGATAAGATCTCCAAATCTTCAAGGCAAAAACCACTGCAGCCATCTCAAGATCATGGGTAGGATAGTTGCTTTCATGCTTCCTCAACTGACGCGAAGCATAAGCAATAACCTTCCCCTGCTGCATCAACACGCAACCGAGACCCAATCTCGAAGCGTCCGTGTACACTGCAAAAGGCTCACTCGGCTCCGGTAAAGCTAACACTGGTGTACTCGTCAACATCGTCTTCAGATTCGCAAAACTTTCCTCACACTCTGGAGACCACATAAACGGAACATCTTTTCCCATCAACTTTGTCATAGACTGAGCCATACTCGCAAATCCATTGACAAATCTCCGATATTATCCCGCTAGACCAAGAAAACTTCTAATCTCAGTGGCATTCCTTGGCCTTGGCCATTCCCTGATAGCCCTAATCTTCTCTGGATCAACTGAAACTCCCTTCTCCGAAACAATATGACCTAAAAACCCAATCTCTCGCTGCCAGAAACTGCACTTGCTTAACTTGGCGAATAGCTTCTGTTCCCGCAGCTTCTCCATAACATTCCTCAAATGAACCTCGTGCTCCTCAGGACTCTTCGAATACACCAAGATGTCATCTATAAAAATGATCACAAACTCATCCAGATATTCCTGAAACACTCCGTTCATCAATCTCATGAACACTGCTGGTGCATTCGTCAACCCAAATGGCATCACTATAAACTCATAATGCCCATATCTGGTCCTGAAAGCCGTCTTCCGGATATCCTCCTCAGCAATCGGAATCTGATGGTATCCCGACGCCAAGTCTATCTTGGAGAACCAAGTAGCCCCTCTCAGCTGATCCAACAACTCATCAATCCGTGGTAACGGGTATCGGTTCTTCATCAGAACCCGGTTAAGCCCCGTGTCGATACATAACCGGAAACTTCCATCCTTTTTCTTCAAAAACAACACCGGCGCTCCCCATGGTGAACTACTCGGACGGATAAAACCCTTACCCAACAACTCCTCCAACTGCCTCTTGAGCTCTGCCATCTCTGCTGGAGCCATCATGTACGGAGCCTTAGATATTGGCATGGTTCCCGGTTCTAACTCAATCGTAAAAGGATCTGACCGAGATGGTGGTAGCCCCTGCAACGACTGAAAAACATCCTCAAACTCCTGAACAACCGGAATATCCTGAACTGCAACCTTTCCAACCATTTCTGGGGTGATAATAGTTGCCAGATAAGCTTAACAACCCCGCTCAATCATTTTTTCTGCCTGTATAGCCGAGATCACTAGACTCCCAGAAGTCGGTCTCACTCCCTGATAAACCAACATCCCATTTTCTCTTTCGAACACAACGCGTCCCCGATGACAATCCAGATGCGCTCTGAATTTACTGAGCCAATCCATACCCAAGATAACATCATACAGTTCCACAGAACAAATTATCAAATTTGCTGGCATAGACTCCCCGGCCACCTCAACGTCCACACCCTCAACTCGACCAAGCATGCTCAGAAAGTTCCCTCTAGCGACCTTAACGAATCCTAACTGCTCACCGGGTTCACCCCGGATACCGCCTCTCTCAGTCCATTCCGGAGTAGCAAAGCAATGCGATGCTCCGGAATCAAACAAAATGTGAGATTCAATCCCTCCCACGATTAAGGTCCCTACACATTTCTCATATGCTAAGAACCCTAACACAACATCATAAGGCAAATGACTTGAACAAACAAGAACTTAACTCAAGTAAGTCTAGAAATTTACCAGTGATCGGTCTGGAACTCGGCCCTCCTGACTCCACCATGGTGTACACTCGGGGCATCACTGCAGCCGGCCTAGCTGGCTGCGCCCCTGCTACCACTCCCTGCTGCAACTTGGGACATTTTGGTTTGATATGTCCTACCTCCTTGCAGTGATAGCATACTCGAGTTTCCCTCTGTGTCCCGCCCTTCTGAGGACAACTCGCAACCCTATGGTCCTTGCTCCTGCACCCGAAACATCCCTGACCACCTTGGTTGAACTTGAGAGTACCCTCCCACTTGCGCTTCTGCCCCTACACTGGCTTGTCGCCCTTAACACACCGTAGAACAAAGAACATTAAACATAAGGTTAGCAATTCCAATAATTACTTTAATCTAACACCTCATAGGAATAAATTTGCTAACCTTGCTTGAACCGGGCTGATACTAAGGCTTCTTTGGCTGAAGGTTCGGGCTGACTACCACAACCTCGCTCCTCAGACCCTCCTCTATCAACGCGGCCTATTCGACCAATTCTGCAACCGTGCCAAACGATCTCACCAACCAAAGGTTCTTCAACTTGGACCGAAGGCCTCTCATGAACCGTCGCACCTGGGCCTGCTCATCCTCCATAGCCCGACCAGCGTACACTCTGAGACGGTTGAACTCTGTCTCATACTCTCGAACCGTCTGGTTCCCCTGAGACAGCTCCAAAAACCGACTCTCCAACCGGTCTAACGCCTCCTGAGGAAAGAACTTGGAGTTAAACTCCGCCACGAAATCATCCCAAGACATCTCGGCTTGGACCCTTCTGGCTACAACACCTCTCCACCAGAGATGTGCATCCCCTTCCAGATAGTGGACTGCGAGATCAACCCGGTATCCCTCGGGACACCTAATAGAACCGAAATTCCTCTCCATCTGCATCCTCCACTCATCTGCCTCTTCAAGCTTGGCACCACCAGGGAAAAATCCCGTGCCAATCCTCTGGAACTGCTCCATCATCTTAAGGTATGACGGAGGCTCTCCTGCAACCGCAACCCTCGGCTGCCCCTCGACTACCGGTGGTACACCTGGAGCCTGCACCGGTACCCTCTCTGGTAACCGCTCCAACACCAAGGTCAAGAGATCCGTAATCCGATCATCACGAGCCTGAGCAGCACCCGCTGCATCACCCGCAGCACCTGCTGGCACTCCAGCTACACCGGCACCCACACCGGCCACACCCCCAGACCCCCTGATCTGCCTGCGACCGCACGACCTGCTCCACCGTAGCACTCCGTGCTACACTCTCCTCAACCACCGGAGCCCTCGCGTTCCTCTGAGCGTGACCCCGACCTCTACCACGTCCTCGACCATGACCTCTACCTCTGTTATCCATCTACACTTCCAGAACAAAAAGTTAAGATACACAAACACTTAACAGAAGCAAAAATAACTCACCGTGGAATCTCATTGAAGTCTCGAAAAGGGCGATCTAGAACTCTATGCCCAAACAATTGACTAACTCACATAATCAATATCAACAACGGTTTAACACATGCATCACACAACACCAAATTAAATTAACTTCTAATTTAATTCTCCTAACCGTCCTAGAACAGTAATTGCTCTGATACCAAATTAAAACGACCGCACCTTTTTTTGTTTTTTAAACAGATAATAATATCCCCATAAATATTAAAATCCTTCAATTTTAATTAAATTAAATAATTCAATTTAACCAACTTAAACCATCAAATAATCACACAAAAACTCAACCATAAATTAATTCATTGATTAAACATGATTAAAATCACCACAATTAATTACCCAAATTTAGAAACTTAAATCACATTACTTCCAAAATTATTAAATAATTTAACCAAATTTCTAACATGATTTTAACTCCAAAAAAAATCATAAAAACAAATAATTCAAACAATTCAACAATTATTCGAATTAAACAAAATGAACCATAAAAACCTCAACCGAGTTCTAGATCATCCCCTCTTCCTCGCCATGATCCCACGGTCACACTTTTTCTTTTCCTGCATCAAATAAAAGGAGATGCATAAGTATTTCGATAAATACTTAGTGAGGCAATCCTCCCATCTACAAGCTATACACACAAACGATTTAAAATATTTAACGTATTTAAACACGAAATACCACATTAAATCAACCATTTCACGAACACTCGATCTAGATCCACCCGAAATCATACACGACCTAAATTCATGCAAAACACATTAAATATTTAAATCATTTAGATAAGCTTATGGTCCTGCACTCACCTTAGCCAAGCACAAAAATTTCCGCGACAAAATACGCAATTTTCCGAAACTCCCCGGGACGAATAAACCCTAAGTTTCCGAAACGCAGACCTAAAAAATAATAAAATATTGAAACTTAATCACCAAGCAACTAAACCAACTACACCACTTTAATAATCACAAAAGGACAAAACATGATTCACTCGTGAATCATCTTCTTCCTCCAACTCTGCAACAACATCACGTCACCCCCCTTCCTCGACGATCTCACAACGCCACGACAATACCACTAACGCCATGCACCGTCGAGTCACCAACTAACTCCACCACAATCACCGTCACGTCATCGTCGAACCCACCTCGACGCCACCGATCAGTTCTGATCGACACGGCGATGACGAACCATCACGTCACGCCGATCACGACCTTCCACGACGATCACCACCACTGCCGTGACTTACGCAACACCACCCCGACATCGCGTCTCTGGTCTCACACCTAATCACCACCTCCCAACGCGATGACGACGCCACCGATCAGCTCTGATCAACACGGCGATGACGAAACCATCACCAGCACCAGACTTCCTCTCACCCCTACCGATCTCCACGCCAACACCACCTGTCACGATCAACGTTTTCACGACCCAAACACCATCACCGACGTCACCGTTCAACACCGTCACGGCAACGTCATCAACAACAAAAACATCAAAACAACTAAGGCAGAGGGGAATTCTTACCAAGACGGAGACTCGAGCTTCTCTCACACGGCGACAACGTAACCGTCCAAGCAATGATCGCTTCAGACCACACGCTCAATGCCAAGGACACTCCGTTCTTCTCCTCACGCCACAAGCTCGACTCCTCTCTCTCTCTCACGCAAGGGACGGCTAGGTTTGACGAAGAGGGAGATACACGCGTTGATACGCGTATATATATATCAAGTTTTCGTATTACACCAAACAGTCCTCCAATTTCTGAAAATTTCGCAATTGACCCCAATACTTTTAAAACGAACAATTTAACCCCTCCGAAAACTTTCAATTCGATCAATTTGATCCTTAACTTTCTGAAATCACAATTTGGCCCCAAACTTCCTAAATTATCAATTAAACCCTACTGCAACTTCTGGATTTAATCAAATCAACCCTTAACTTTTAAATTCAACGATTACACCCCCAACAACTTTCTGATTTACCAGAACCAACTCCAACCCGGGTTTGCGGATGTTACAAGTTGCTTCTTAAATTTTAAAGCAAAAAAAAAGTTTTTTTCTTTTTCAATTCACTATTAAAAAACATATTTCAAAATTTTTTGTCAATTCTTTATTAAGATATCTCTAAAATAAGATAGAAATATGGTTCATAAAATTAAACACAACAACCAATTTATTCAAGAAACCCTTTGGTTGCTACAACAAAAGGGTTTCAACATTAAATTTAAACTCCCTAATTACTCATGACCATCAAGGAGGGTTGGGGCATTGGCAGTACATAGGAATCCAATCGATAACATGGCAAACATTTGTGTTAGTGCCCATCACATGGTATGTTATACTAGGAAACTTGAACATATCTTTTCCAAACAAAGCCGGCTTAGCAAACTTTTTTTTAATGTTAGTGTCTCTTTTTAAATGACACAAGAGAGATGTTTTTTTTTAAAATGATACAAGAGTTATTGAGTCACTTTTAAAAAACACACTAAAATCAGTGAAGTTAAGAAAATGTAGCATCACTTAATAAGGTGTAGGCCTGGGAAAAAAAGCCGAATCCGATTTACCGATCCGAATCCAACCCAAAATTTTGGGTTCAGATCGGGTTTGGATATACCATATTATCCGATCGGATATAGATATTAGATGAGTTCGGATAAATTCTAATCCTTGTTCGGATTGGATAAAATCTGATCCTTGTTCGGGTACTCGAACAAACCCAAGAAAATAATGAAACCTATAACCCTATATTCCTCTTATCCTCCGTAACACTTCCACAATTTAAAACCCCTAATACTACCTAAGCTTTCAATCTGGAATTCCTATCTAGACATTTTTCATCGTCTCTTTCTTCTTCTTTGTTGTCTTAGATATTTACAGAGTTTAAATTCGAGTTTTGTTAAAATTGGAGTTTTTACATAGCTTAAATTGGAGTTTGTTAAAATTTGAGTTTTTACTTTTTACAAAGCTTAAATTGGTGTTTTTTTTCTTCTTAAACTGCGTTTGCTTTCGAGATTTCCAATGCTTCAGCCATGGTATTGCTTCGTGATAGATTTTCCAAACGATTGTGTTCATCACAAATTTAGTATGTGCTCTAAATTGATGAGTCAGCTAGCACTGAGACTAAATTTGTTACTTATTTTCTGAGATTGCTTTTGCGTCAATCTTGTTATGATTTGTTGATATTTCAGTATTGTTCAATGGAGGATTGTCTTGTGTGTTTAGCTGGGTTTTTTTGTTTTTTACTTTTATACTCACATTGTTGAGTTTTTAATGGTTCTTCTCTAAAAATTCAGCCATTAGCTTGGTCATTGGCTCATTGCAATAGTTATCAATGGTGTTTGGAGCACCTTTCCTGTGGAATCACATGTAGTAACTACTAATCAACCCAAAAATTATGTGTGCTGCATATGTTATGAATAAATATTGATGGTGATATTTTGTTTTATGTGTTAATTACAGAAGTTAACAAAAATCTAAAGTTAAAGTTTTGATTTAAAGACTTTAACAATTCTTGTTCCTTTGCTTTGAATTTAACTTAACATAATCAAATGATTGTATGTATGAGTCTAGTGAACGAATACTTTGGGTCATGTATGTTCGGATCTATTTGGAATTTCAGATCTTTTCAGGTTTTTTGGGTGGAAAACACATGACCCGAATCCGATTCCGAAATTTTCGAAATCCGAATTAAAAACCGAAATGATATAATCCGAAAGGATTCCAAACCGAATCCGATCCAAGATTACAAATTATCCGATCTGATACAAAAATCTAGTACCGAATAATCTAAAACCCATCATCAAAGTATATAATATATATGAATAAAGTAGCTCTAATTATTTTGTTTCAGGTCAATCAACGGTGAAGCATTAAAGTTAATCTTATTTGGGGTACTGAGCAACTCTTACATGAATAGTTCCCTTCAATTCTCCGTTCAGCTTCTCTTACAGATTCCAAGACAGCATGCATGGCATTATCATCACAATATCCTCCCTAAATAAAAGCAAGTAATACAGATTATCTTCATTAACAAAAATCAAAGAAACTTGTAAGTCAAATATTGAACCTGTTACCATCACATCCAACAAACGATGGGAATAAAAAAAGCTTCTTGATCAAAAATCTCAAAATCCAAACAGTCAATTCGGCCCCTGCTAAAAATGTTTCGTTATGTGCAAATCCTGAATTAAACATCAAAATTTGAGAGATCTATCAATTGCTCGAGAATACAAATTCGAGAAATCCAAATCCCAAAACAAATTTGACTGCTAGAGAAATGCAAATTTTAAATGTAACAAATCGACATTGAAGCCCGTTTCTCGATTGATACAGTTTTGATACAATTTCAATTCGGTGACAATAACAAAACATTTAAGCAAGCGGCAAGGTGGATAATAATATAGATGAGGCAGTGGCGGATGCAGAGGCACATGCAGAGAAGGTGGCAGAGACAGAGATGGAGGTGGATGCCAAGGGGTAGAATTTAGGGTTGATCCTAGTAAACTTTTGATCGAGTGGAAAAATGAAAAACCTAATCGTTTCAATTTTTTAAGTTTTTGTTTTTGGCAATTGCATTGGTAAGCCCAATGGGCAGATGATACAAGTGATAAATACAACCCTTTAGATAAAATACACGTACAAATTAAAAGCCCATTTAAGGTCCAAGGAAAGCCAATACAGTAATAGTGACACGTGTAATACACGCAGCTGTTGAAGGGTTGTGAGTGGAAGTCTCCACCACTTCGATCCCCTCCTTTGCTGACTGCACAGACCATCAAATCAGCTCCGACCACTGCTGTCAGCCGATGATCTGAGGAGAGGAAGCAATCAAGTCTTCCATTCTGCATATCACTTATAACTCTCCTTCGCCTAGTCTTCCGATGCTCGTTTTCAATCTTCTCCTCCTCTTCTGGTTGTAAAGTAACATTTGATTAGATATCTGATCCATCGTCGATGCACTATGGCAGACGATAACGTGTCCTTAAAGCAGAAAGATCAAAGCTATAACTCTAAAACAAAGGTGTGAATGATCTTAGAACAGTGGTGAAGATTAAATGTTTAAGCAATCGGGATTTGTAATTGAACAGTTGAAGAAGAATAAAAGAAAGAAACATGCATTTAAGAAATTTAATCAATTGGATCAACGCCGACTCAATCAAAATCAATTAAAATCAACTATTTGGATTGAGTTTTTATTTGATTTTCATGGATTTAAAGTTGCCGTTATTCTAAAATCCAATTAGTGGATTTTGATAAAATGACAAGACTCAAACGTGGGTTCTTAAAACTATTGCTAATAATTTTTGTATGGAGTAACTTGTATTTAGAAATCATTGAAAATAAAATAAAGACCTGATAAAATAAAGACCTGATATTTGGAAATCATTGTATTCGGTGATTCTTTTTTGGTTTCTGTTTGGGAATTCCTGATATCGTACCCGAGTTTTTCTGTGTCCAAAAATGGAGTATGGGACGCGTTACTTATAAGATTTTTCGGTGGTAACCATTTTTGAAACCGCTTGTCCAGATCCAATGAAGTTCGGTAACTGCCCACATTCGTCCCTTACTTGTGCCCATTCAGTCACACTTGGTAACCGTCACTAGCTGACCCAACTAATACTCAGCTGCTGAGCTAGTGTCACAGTCGTCCCAGCTGACTCAGCTAGCCAACAGTCCTTCCAGCTAACCGAGCTTCCATTATGTCACTCTAGTTAGCTAGCTAGCTAGCTTGATTACTTAAGCTGGTTTATCGCTTGAGCTGGCCTAAGCTTAGATTTTCCCTTCCCCGAGCTGATGGGCAGCTCCCTTTAAGACTTGTCCGAGTTTTCCCAGTTTTTCTCAGACTAAGTCCCAGCCAACGATCCTATTGAGGATCGTGGGCGTCACAAGTCTTCCCCCCTTGAATGGGATTCGTCCCCGAATCCGACTCAAGTTGATCTTTACCTATCTCCATAAACCACTTAGGGAAATCAGCCTTCATCTTATTTTCCGTTTCCCAAGTAGCTTCCTCGTGACCACCACAATTCCATACGACCTTAACCATTTTGATATTTTTTCTTCCGAATTCCTTTCTCCATTCGATCAATGATTCGAACAGGCTTTGCTTCCACCGTTAAATTTTCTTTTAACTCGGCTGGTACATCCTTCTCTATATTGTCTTGGTCACTTATGCATTTTCGAAGTTGTGAAACATGAAAAACTTTGTGAAATGCGTCCAATTTTTGTGGCAGTTAAAGCTTGTAAGCGACAGCCCTAACTCATTCTATGAACTTGTATGGACCAACGTATCTTGGGCTCAACTTTTCCCTCTTTGTAAATCGCCCTTTCCCTTTGTAAGTGGCCGCCTTTAGGTATACCAAGTCACCCACTTCGAATTCCAATTCTTTTCGACGCTTATCCGCATAACTCTTTTGTCGATTATGTGCTTCTGTTAACTTGATCATTAGGAACTTCATTCTTCCCATTGTCTTATCAACTATGTCCGGACCAAACAAGCTTCTTTCACCCACCGGCGTCCAGCATAATGGTGTTCTACATGCCCTTCAGTATAGTGCTTCATATGGAGACATTCCGATATTAGCTTGGTAGTTATTATTGTAATTGAATTCAACCAGCATTAAGTACTTCTCCCAATTTCCTCCCCAATCCAACACACATGCTCGCAACATGTCTTTAAGTGTTTGGATAATTCTTTCGGATTGTCCATCAGTTTGTGGGTGGTATACCGTACTCATATTTACCCTAGTTCCTAGGGCCTTTTTAAAAGCCTTCCAGAAATGCGAGGTAAATCGAGTAATAGCAATGAAATGGCTCCATCCATTTCGGTAATAGCAATGAAATGGGCAGTTTTGGTCAATCGATCCACCACCAGCCAAACCGCGTTATGTTTAGATCTTCCCATGGGTAGACCGGTGACGAAATCCATGGTAACATGATCCCACTTCCATTCCGGCATTGGTAAGTTCTGTAGTAACCCGCTTGGTACTTGGTGTTTTGCTTTAACTTATTGGCACGTCAAACACTTAGAAACCCATGCAGGCACATCCTTTTTCATACCCGTCCAGTGGTAGTACCTTTTTAAGTCACGGTACATTTTGTTCAATCCAGGGTGGATCGAGAACTTGGATTGATGTGCCTCTTTAAGGATTTATTCTTTCAATCCTTTATCATCTGGAACGCATACTCGCCCTTTGACCACGATCGTACCATTATTAGAAGTTTGATATTCAGTCTGGTCGATCTTGACAACTTTGTTCAAATACTCATCCTTTGTTTGGAAAATACGAATTATACTAAGTATATCTGCCTGGTCTGCTGCCACAAGGCCTAATGGTTCCACTTCCGTGGACAATACTTTTAAATGTAAAGTCCCTATCACATTAACCAAATTCTCATGGTTCTTTTCTGCTTCCACATCTAATCGTCTTTGACTTAATGCATCCGCCACATGGTTTGCTTTTCCAGGATGATAAGCAATATCCAAATCATAGTCGGCAACTAACTCCATCCACCGCCGTTGCCTCAGATTTAGCTCCGGCTGGGTAAAGATATACTTTAGGGTTTTGTGATCTGTATATATCTGAACCTTAGCACCAAACAAATATGAACGCCATGTTTTTAATGCAAATACCACCGCTGCCATTTCTAGGTCATGTGTCAGGTAATTCCCTTCATGTTTTCGTAATTGCCTTGAAGCATATGCAATAACACTTCCTTTTTGCATCAGTACGCATCCTAATTCTATGATTGATGCATCCATCTAAACCACATAAGGTTCATCCGGTTCTGGTAAAACCAATACGAGTACGTTTGGGAGCATCACCTTCAATTCCATGAAATTTGCTTCGCATTCTTCTGACCACTCAAACCTTGTGTTTTTCCCCTTCAAGTGAGTTATTGGTTTTGACATACTTGAAAATCCCTTGACGAATCTTCTATAGTAACCAGCCAACCCAAGGAAACTTCTAATCTCGGAGGCATTCCTAGGTCGTGGCCAATCCTGTATGGATTTAATCTATTCTGAATCTGCAGACACACCCTGATCTGAAATGATGAGTCCCAAAAACCCGATACGCCTTTGCCAAAACCTGCATTTGCTTAACTTCGCAAAGAGTTTATGCTCCCTTAATTGTTCCAAGACTGCTCTTAAGTGTTCTTGGTGATTTTCTCGGTTCCTTGAATATACAAGTATGTCATCAATGAAGATGATTACAGATACATCCAGCAACTCTCATAAAATATTGTTTATCATCTTCATGAAAGCTGCTGGAGCGTTGGTTAATCCAAATGGCATCACCACGAATTCATAGTGGGCGTATCTTGTATGGAAAGCTGTTTTTTGAACATCCGATGGTTTTACTGGAATCTGGTGATAACCCGAGGCTAAGTCTATTTTCGAAAACCACTTTGCTCCTCTGATTTGATCCAGCAATTCATCGATCCTTGGTAATGGGTATTTGTTTTTCACCGTTACCCAGTTCAACCCTCGATAATCGATACAAAGCCTGAAGCTTCCATCCTTCTTTTTCACGAATAATACTGGTGCTCCCCACAGCGAACTACTTTGCCGTATGAATCCCTTTTTCAACAACTCCTCCAATTGTTTCTTTAACTCGGTCATTTCCGCCGGAGCCATTCGGTAAGTAGCTTTGGAGATTGGAGTTGTTCCTGGTTCTAGTTCAATGGTGAATAGGTCAGACCGATCTGGTGGTAAACTACTCACCGATTTAAACACATCTTCAAACTCATTTACAGTCGGAATATCTTTTAAGTCTGTATCTGTCCCAACTTCTATTGTGGTGATAGTGGCTAAGTATGCCTCACATCCCTTCTCGAGCATCTGTTCTGCCTGGATTACCGAGATTACTAAACTTCCCGAAGTTGTCCTTATTCCTTGGAATTTCAGCTTCCCTTTCTCCCTCTCAAATTGGATACGTCCTCGGTGACAATCGATATGGGCCTTATATCTGCACAGTCAATCCATTCCCAAGATAACATCGTGTTTCTTGAGTTCAACAATGATTAGATCGGTAGGCATATTGACACCGTTCACAACAACTAAGATGCCCCGGACTATTCCAGACGGATACATTGCTTGTCCACCAGCTGCCACAACCATTCCGTATTCGGTTTTTGGTTCTTTTTTAAACCCACCTTTACCTATCATCTCGGAACTCACAAAACAATGTGTAGCTCTTGAATCAAATAACATGTGTGTTTCTACACCACCAATATTTAAGGTCCCTACACATTCTCCTAGAATGCTGAGTACCCAAACCTTTATGCTTTATGCCATGTCATGCATGAATTTAAATAGAATAGGCTATAGGCCTTACCAGTGATCGCCTTGAAGTTTCCATCATTCCCAGTTTCTTCAAATAATTCATAAACACGCGGTGCTACAGCTTGCCTCTTAGGTGGTGGCGGTAATGCATCCCCTCCGCGGTTTCGGTACTCCCTCTTAAAATGCCTGTTTTTTCCACAATGGTAACAAGCCTTAACCTCCTCACCCTTAGCTTTTTGTTGTGCTTGATTCATTCATGGACAGTTTTGGATCGAATGATCCTTACTACCACACCGACCACATGCACTATGGTTTTCCAGCATGTACCGCTATGATTCTTTCCACAAGTTATGCATTCTCCACACTTTGTCTCCGACTTGTCTCCCACTTTGTCAAACTTCCTTTTCTGGTCCACAGTTTTCCCTTGGCTACTAGGTCAAGCCGGAAATTTCTCACGCTTCATTTGCTTCTCCTCCTCTATTTCGGCTTCTATCATTGCTGCTCGTTCCACTAACTCCGATACGGAGTTGAATGTGCGTATCAAGCAATGGTTACGGATTTCAATCCTTAGCCCACGGATAAAATAGCGCACTTGTGCTTGTTCGTCCTCGAGTTCTCTTCCCACATATCACCTAAGGTGATTGAATTCCTCATCATACTCTCGCACAGTCTTATCTCCTTGCACCAAGTCCAGATATGCGCATTCAAGTCTATCCCATGCTTCTGGTGGGAAGAATTTCTTGTTAAACTTCCTTTCAAAATCCGCAAAGGTTTCAATCTCATCACCTCTACGTTTCTCCAAGGTCAGCCACCAGTTCTGGGCATCTCCTTCAAGAAAATGTACCGCAATATGCTTCCGATAATCCTCTGGGCATCGAATAAAGTTAAAATTTCTCAGGATCCGGCTTCTCCATTCGTCTACCACAATGGGATCAGAACTCCCAGTAAAATCTTTCGTTCCCAACCTTGAGACATGTTCCAACAGGCTCAGATAATCTCCTTTTTTCCTTGACGAGCTCAGAATTAGGATAATTTCACCCTTTTCCACATCATTTCTAATTTGTCTCTCCCCAGTTTGTATCACAGGTGCCGATACAAGTGCTTGGGAAAATGTAGACAACTGGGCCATCATCGCTTTCATGGTGTCCCACTGTTCTTGGGCTGATGGTAGCGAGTTTGAATTCTCAGTTGTTACTCCGTTTCCATCAGTACCCTGACCATTTTGATGTGCCGCTTTTGACGTTTTGGCCGCCTCGTCTTGAACATTTTGTTTTCCATCTAGAGTTTGGAGAACCGGTGGATTCTGCATCTGCCCAGTCTCAGGTCCGACTAGGTTTTGTTCAACATGTTCTTCATGCGTTACTGTGACAACCGTACCCTCAGTAACATCTTTTCCCTTGTCTTTCTTATTTTTCCCCGATTTGTTGTTCTTACCCATCTGCAGAACCTTTTGATCGTTAGTCATAGTTAATTATATAAGAAAAACCATTTAATGAGTAACCCAAAAACCCCTTAGTCATTTAGACTTCCAAGCAAGATACAAGTCCGAGCACTAAGCAACGGTCCTTGATCTTACCTTGATCTCACGGAACGATCTGGATACTCTTTTGGTTTCCTTCAATCCGCCGATCTTCACGTTCGGCACCAATACTTCCCCGATTTCAACCTATCGGACTTGTTTCCCTTCGAACTTCCTTCTGTTATTATCACCGGAAGTTTCTGTGTATTATTCGGTGATTCTTTTGTGGTTTCTCTTTGGGAATTCCTGATATCGTACCAGAGTTTTTCTGTGTCCAAAAATGGAGTCTGGGACACGTTATTTATAAGGTTTTTCGGTGGTAACCATTTTTGAAACCGCTTGTCCAGATCCAATGAATTTTGGTAACTGCCCACACGCGTCCCTTACTTGTGCGCATTCAGTCACACTTGGTAACTGTCACTAGCTGACCCAACTGATACTCAGCTGCCGAGCTAGTGTCACAGTCGTCCCAGCTGACTCAGCTAGCCATCAGTCCTTCCAGCTAACCGAGCTTCCAGTCTTTCACTCTAGCTAGCTTGATTACTTAAGCTGGTTTATCGTTTGAGCTGGCCTAAGCTTAGATTTTCCCTTCCCCGAGCTGATGGGCAGCTCTCTTTAAGACTTGTCCGAGTTTTCCCAGTTTTTTTCGGACTAAGTCCCAGCCAACAATCCTATTGAGGATCGCAGGCGTCACAGAAACATAATCCAACGAAGTCTTTGCCCCTTGGAATTCTCTTAAACCCCTCCAAAGATTGAGTTTCTTAAGTATTGGTTATATCGATTCGAGTTCTTATACTCACCATTTCTTCTTTTTTTAAGCTTTACATAGTTAAAGCTTTAACATTATTTTATCAGTTATTTGACTTCCCAATAAATATTAAGAAAATTTTAATTAGTGATCGCCAAAGCATATCGCTTAAACCGATAACCGATACAATAATGTTAAAACAATTAAATATATTTTTTAATAACCTATTCGATTTCTTTTATTGTTTATTTGACTTCCCAATGAATATTAAATAAAATTTAATTAGTTATCACTAATGCTTAAAAACTCAATCTCTTGAGAGTTTTTAAAGAATTCCATGAAAATTTTCTAGAGATTCCAGGTGGCAAAGACTTCAGTGGATTATGTTTCTCCAAAGGCGGATTTTAAATTGAGAATTTGTTTTACTTTTAGATTACACTACAAGAAAACAGCCGGGATCAGACGGAAAAATCCGTCAAAAATCCGACGGAATAGGTAAAATCCATCGGAAATCCATCGGTTTTTATCGTCTGAACTATATTATCGGAATTAGAAACTACGTCAGAAATCCATCTGTATTTCCGATGGATTTCCGATGGAACCTAGTTTCTGGATATCCGTCGGTTTTCTGTCGGAATAGTTTCCATCGGTTTCTCGTCGGAATATTTCCGACGGATTCCTGACAGAACTCCGATGTTTTTGAACAGACAGTTACCGACGGCGTTCCAACGAAAAAAAACCAACAGATTTCCGACGGATCTAAAAACCAACGGATTACCGACGGCCAAGTGTTTTTTTAGTATAATAATTTGAAAAATCAATAAATGTATTAATTTTAAGAAAATTAAATTAAAAAGAAATGAAAATTAAAATTGAATTGTATTGAAAATTAAAATTGAAGTTTATTAAAAACTTTTAATAATTCAAATAAAAAAACATAAAAATTGTTTCTAATCCGAAAATCAAACTAAACGTCCGGTTGAGGTGGTCCCGGTCGAGGTGGTGGATATTGCGAAAAGAATTCGTTCATCCGTCGGACCATCGCTTGTTGCTCAACTTCATATTTCGCCCTTTGCGCTTCTCCGGCCTCTTCAAGGCGTTGAATCTTCATCTTCATCTCCTTCATTTCAGCGTGACTCTCTGCGAGCTCCGTCCTAAGATCGGCGGTATGATCTCCAAAATAGCGTGAAGTAGCCGAGTAAGATGATGAATCATCCGGAAGAGCAAAGACCCGACCTTTGGTCTTCGGAGCACACGGCAAAAATGGAAAGTTGAATAAATATTTGAAATAAAATAAAAATTGATTAAAATTTTAAAATTTACTTATCTCGTAGACGAATTCGTTGATCTTCTCGATCGGGACTTTGTTGAGATGCGGGGTTCCTTCAATGATTGGTTGAGTAAGAAGAAACTCTTGACCCATCTTCCTGACATTGCCAATGATCTCCCGAGCTACACCATCTTGGATTTCATTGGTGTTTTTGATGGTGTGTGCAACTTCGATTAATCTGAGGGCATAAGGTTGGACACCATCTTTCCGAAACTACAAAATTAACAAATATAGTAAATATTTTGAATATAAAATTGAAAAACAACATATTGATTAAACCAAAAACTTACAAGTTGTTTCTCCTTTGTGACCAAACTGGTTGCTCCTAGATTGTGCGTCGCCTTACCCTTTCCTTTGCAATCGTTGTTCCGGCACGCAGAGTGGGTTGTGGAGCTTGCCTTCGTAGTGTCTTCACTCCAGTACACTATCAACCCGTTCCATAGGGCCGGGTTCATAACCAACTCCCTTGGCACAAGATTCCTCGACCACAACCCCTTCCACTCGTTCAGCTTCCATGAATACATTATTGCCGCTTTTTTGTGGAACTCCCTTCTAACCAAAGCGGTAATGTGACTCTCCCAAGTAAATTCTTGCTGAAAAAAATGAAAATTAAATTAAAAAAACTAATAAACTATTTAAATTCAAAGTAAACAATAAAGAAAATGAAAAACTTACCGCAAATTGCCGAAACCACATTTTCTGCTCTTCTAAGGGCATTTGGGTGTACGTCAGATACGGATACTGAAGCAATCCATTAAGCATCCGGTTGATAGACTTGGAAATCCCATTTCCCGAATCTTTAAATCTTCAAGACAAATTATTTTGTAGACTTTAAATAGTTTATAAAAAAAATATTAAATAAAATTTAATATTTTTAAGTATGAAAATCAAACTTACCATGTGTTTGTCCCAACACAATCCGGATGAAGACGAGTGAATCTCTCTCGTCCAAGTAAAGCAACGAAGTCCTCGACGCTCATTTGCGACGGTGCAGTAGAGGGTGGTGTCGATGCAGCAGCGGCTGGTACAGGTGATGCGGTGTTCGGAATATGGGTCGACACCGTAGAAGGACTCCTCACAACTCTCCTACTCCTACCTGAACCTCGACGTACTCGGCTCCCAGAACCTTCGTATAATCCGTAATCCCTTTAAAATTTTTAAAACCAAATTACTTTTTTTAAATTACTTAAAATAAATATAAATGTCTAAACTAATTATAAATTTCTAAAAATGATTATAAATTTCTAAAAATAATTATAAATTTCTAAAAATGATTATAAATTAATAAAAAGCATTATAATTTTATTAAAACAAATATATAATTTATTCTAATTTAAATAAATAATGTAAAGTAAAAAAAATATTTAACATAACAAATTCATATTATCCAATTCTTAATCAAATTGAAATCCTATCCAAAATCAAATTCTTAATCAAAATCATATAAATTCTTAAGATAAATAAAATCATATCCAAAATAAAATTCATATTATCCAAATCTTAAATCTAACCATAGAAATCCTAGAACTAACACTAGAAAACATAAATCTAACATCCAATAACATAAATCTAACATCCAAGAACCTAAATCTTACATCCAAGAACCTAAATCTAACATCAATCTTAAAACTTTAGAAATCGTTAAGTTTTAGAGTTTTGGAAACTTACAAATTGGATGGAATTGATGGATTGTTAGACATCTTGATGATTGAGCGAAAAAAGTGGTGAAATCGGAGGTTTTGTTGAAGGAGAAATCGGAGGGTTTTTTTTTTTCGTTTCCCGTAACTGATCCGCGAGGAAGAAGAAGAGATTATTTATCAAAGAATTCTTACGGAAATTCCGTCGGAATCTATTCAAATTAAATGAAATGCGGTCTCAGAAAGATTGCCGCCTAAAATTTTGCATATCACCGACGGATTTCCGATGGATACGTGAAATTTTAGTTTCCTGGGGAGATGAAAATTAATTTGCCGCGTAATATTTAATGTCTGTAGGAAATCCGTCGGTAATTTCCAATGGATTTCCGATGGATATGAGAAATTTTAGGCGGCAATCTTCCCGAGACCATGTTTCATTTAATTTGATTAGATTCCGATGGAATTTCTGTCGGAAATTACCGATGAATTTCTGACGGATATGCGAGACATGCATGACTTTTCATTGGTCAGTCAAACCTTGAGGCGGTACACGTGTAACCACAATCCGTCAAAAATCTGTCGGTAATTTCTGATGGATTTCTGACGGGTTTGTGGTTTCGTTGTCGTTTACAATCCGTTTCTCTTGAAATAAGTTTGTTGTATGGTTTGTTACTCATTTCAATGATGAAATACTAGCATATATCTTGTAACATATCATATATATCAAAATTAGAAAAATCCCGACTATCATGACTACATGTTAGACAATGATACATATCTTTCAACGATGATATATAACCATAACAACTAAATTTTTCTAATTTTGGTATATTTAATAGGTAACAATGTATTTGTTTATATTTTATCATTGAAATGAGTAACAAAGCATACTACAAATAAAAACTCTCGACGCCTGCACATACCAGGGGGCAAATTGTACGGTGTTACGATTACGGGCCACAACGAATACTGCCTTCCATGCTTCTCAAATGGGTTGAAACCATCTGTACATAACCCGAGGTACACATTTCTTCTCTCAAACGCAAAATCCGGATACATGGATTGAAAATGTTTCCACGCTTTTGCATCTGAAGGATGTGTAATCTCTCCATCTTGACGATGTTCTGCATGCCATCTCATTTGCTCTGTCGTGCGCTCAGATTGATATAACCTCTTCAACCTCGAAGTCAACGGTAAGTACCACATTCGTTTAAATGGAATTAGAACTCTCCCACTAGTATCCTGAAACCGTGGTTTACGACAAAATCGACAACTTCTCCTGTCTTCATCTTCTCTCCAATATATCATACAGTTGCCGATGCACACATCTATTACTTAATACGGCAAACCAAGACCACCTACAAGTTTCTGTACCTCGTAGTATGATGCCGGTGCAAGATTATCTTCAGGCAAAAGATCTTTCACCATATTTGCTATCGCATCAACACATTCCTCTACCAAATTGAAGTCCGTCTTAATGGTCATCATTCTACTAGCAGATGATAAAGGTGAATGACCTTCTCTACACCCATCATATAATGGCTGCTTCGCTGCGTCTAACATATCAAAAAAATCTTCTAGCTTCTACATTTGGTTCTTCAACCCTATCCTCATCTATTACGGTCGATGGCAAATTCTCTCTAAACGCATCATTCACCATCTCAACGGTACCAACACCAAAATCTACTTCTGTTCTATGTTCTCCTAAGTTATCCGCAACATAGAGTTCACTGCTACTACTACCATAATCAAAATTTCTTTCTCCATGTAGATACCAAATCTTGTAACCCGGCATAAATCCATTGCTATACAAGTGATGTCAAACTATCTCTATCTTAACATTACGAGAATTGCGACAAATTGAACATGGACATTTCATCTTACCACTTGTTTTCACTCGTGGTTGATTTCCAGCAATGGCCATGAACTCGCATATACCTCGTGCCTAACCATCGTTTAATAACTTTGACTCTGGATCAAACATTTCTTCATCCATCCACGATCTTAAATCTCTAGAAGATGACATCTCTCTCTACACGTTTTTTTTAGAATTGTTGCGTTGAAATTTGTTGTTGTGATTGAATGGAGAAGTATGGTAACATATATATAATAACGCTAGCCGTCGGAATTTAACGGCTATAACAACGGCTATATTAACGTTCAAATATTCTGACGGATATGAATCCGTCAGAAATTACCGACGGCAAACCGACTGATTTCTGACAGAAACTGACGGATATTAATCCATCTGAAAAAACCGATGGTAAACCGATGGATTTCCGACAGAATTGACAATTTTAATTTCCGTCGGAAATCCGTCGGTGTTTTCTGATGGATATTAATTCCATCGGAAATGTCATCGTTTTTGTGGTAGATTTCTTGTAGTGTTATGGTTGGATCTCGATGAAGCGACAAATGATAAACAGTTGTCGGAACATTAGTCGTTTTGATTAAGCGGAAGCTGCTAACAAATAATTGTACCCCGTAAATGTGCTCCGTCACTTGATTTAAAGTTATGCCTCAAATGGCATAATCAATATAAGTTAGGCATTTAATTATGAAGTCAACGAAAACTTAGACATTTAAACGATATTTTTTTAAAAGTTGAGGATTTAAACGTCCACAATTTGAAAGTTGATGATTTTTAATAAAACTTGAAACGATGTCGTTTTGAGTAAACGAAAGTTGCTAACAGAAGCTTTAACGCCGTAAACGTCAATTTAACGATATGCCTCAAATTGCACAATCAACGAAAGTTTGCTATTTAATTACGAGTCAACGAAAAACTTGAGCATTTAAATGACATTTTAAAAGTTTGGGCTTTAAATATCCTCAATGTGAAAATTAAAGCTTTTTTGACATTTTTTCTTTTATAGAATATTATTTTTAGGAACTTCAGAACAGCTATAGAGAATATATGAAGCCTAAGGTTAACATGAGAACCTTCAGCGTCAACAGATGTGTATCTCTCTCTCTATATATATATAGAGTACATTAGATTTACATTTGTATATATGTATCTTTGTTGGTGCATAAATCTTCTTAGAAAGGATTGAAGACTTTTGAGTTCAATGGAGTTAACAACAGTTTGAGCTAGATGTTTACTGTAGTCATATGATGATTTTCCTGCAAACACAAAACATGCTTCGCTAGCTCTCTGATCTTCAAAGGAAAGTGTATAAGTTGCTTGAAACCAATAATGTTTTGTGAATGAAGGTATATAATAATTTATATTTTTTAAAAAAAGAATAGATGGAAAACAGTTAAAAAATCACTCTTTTCCAATTTTCTCATTAAATAAACTTCTTTGTTCAAATAAAGAGTATAGATAGACTTGACCACGGTTACGGTTATTAAGGTTATAATTAATTAACTATCGGTTATAGTAACATTTTTTTTAACATTAACCTTAACTATTTAATATATGGTTAAAATGGTCACAATTAAACTAGTTACGGTTAAAAAAGTTAAGATTATATACGATTATAGTTTTAAACGGTTAAATATTATTCAGTTAATTGATGCTTAAAATAAAGATTAGTATTAGTAGCGTTTTTAGTTTACATAAAAAATTACGGTTATGATTAAATATATGTATATTTTTCTACTTTCAAAACGGTTATGGCTATAATTTTAAGGTTACCATGCATTTAACTAACAGTTTTTATATGGTTACGGTTAATTAACGGTTATAGTTAATAATTTGTGATTAACTATAACTAATATTTTTTTACGGTTAATGGTTACAGTTTTTAAGTATTATATATGGTTATAGCCTGAAATACGTTACAGATAAATTTTGGTCATGTCTAAGTATAGATAAGGTGTTTTTTAACCAAAAATCCCCAAATATATATATATATATATATTAGCATTCAAGGTTATCCAATCAAAGTACACCACGTTGAAAATCCACGTAGACGTCGCGAAACATCCAACACAACGCGCAAGAAGCCAAGGACGATCTCCATATAAGCTGAACCGCTGCTTTTTTTTTTTTTTGGTTATTTAATAACTAATCTCTGGAAAACGAAGAACTCAGAATTTGACTGCAATGGCATACGTCGAAGGAGGTATTCAAAAAAAAAAAAATCAGACCTCTCTGATTCTTATCAATTTCTCAATTCCGTTTTCGGTTTTCAATCTGATTGTTTCGTCTTTAATCTTCAAATTAATCTGTCACAAGTTTCAATACTTGAGAACAGATTCTAGATTTAATCCTCGAATTAAGCGTTAATTTCTACAAAAATTTTCTTCACAACGAAGATGATTAGCTTTGGCGATGCAATTTTGTGTCGTTAAAATTGTTTCTCCTTTCGATATCTATGAAATTTTGGATCGCTTAGGCTATTTCTCCATTCTTATTAAAAAGTTTTTAGGGAAATTATTTACCTCATTATTATTCAATTCTTATAAAACTAATTTTAACATTCTTTAGCTGGAGACAATTATAGAGACATGAATATCTAAAGTTGTGATATTTTAGGTCAATCCTTAATTGAAGTTTTAACGTTTCAGCAATTATGTGGGGGAAAAGTTAGTGAATGATTAGATTCTGGCTAAGTAATTTTTAACATGGTTTGATTTCTTGAAACCTAGTGTAAACGAGATCATGTCCAATGGTTTGTGAATGATAGATGTACTGTCTCTATTAGAGAATTTGATATGAATGTATCAGTGTGGGAAAGCTATTATTTTTGGATTAACCCGATTATTTTTCCTTGAAGCGTTTCTAATAGCGTGTGCTTCGATTTAACTTTGTTATTCTGTGTCTCCCATTATTAGAAAGTTTATAAGGTTATGGAAGACTGAAATAAGATTAGGGGAATTTATCTTACTGTTATTAGTCACTTCTTAGAAAACTAATTTGAATAGAAAGCTTTCTGAACATTCTCCTTAGCAGAAGACGTGAATATTTAAGTTGTGAACTATTCAGGTTACTCTTTAATGAAATTTAAACGTTAGTGAATTGGGCAGATTCTGGCTGAGTAATTGTTAAGGTGACATTTTTTCTAGAAACATTGCGTAAGCGAGATCATGATGTTCATTGGTTAGGAAAGTCATTGTTTTTTTGGATAAATGCAATTAGTGCTATAGACATTGCTTAGTTTCTTCTGCCAATGTGGAGGTTAGTTTTCAGATTTTGGGATGGATTTTTGCGGACTTAGAGGGAATGTAAGAGTTAGAAAAGAGAAGATGAGCATATCTGTATCTCTGTTCTGAAATTATGTTGGGATTTTATAGGTCTCTTTTTAGCTGGAGATGTATTCTAAAAACATAGATCAATATTGAAAATGTTTACTTGTATTTTACATTTACAAACTTTTGTACATGTATTAGGTGTGGTTAAAGCGAAGCGATCAATATGGAGACTAAGGACCATCAAAGATATCTTTTGGTCCATCATTAATCTGATTCAAGTCTTCTTTATAACCATGTTCTCGGTAAGATTCTACTTCCAATTTTTGGGTTTACAATCCATTAAGCTAAGCTGTCACAAGCTATGACTAACGTGAGAGTCAAACATTTGTCAGATGGAGAAATCAGATGCATACAGGAAAGGCTCTGGTGCTAGCAAGAAGTGGGATGGTGGTGGCATGGGTGGAGGAGGAGGTGGTGGCGGCGGTGGTGGTGGCGGCGGTGGTGGTGGGGGCGGTGGGCCTCCTCGTGGGGGACTTGACAATGTGCGTGGCTTGAATGATATCCGTGGAGCTGACCACAGTAAGTAACCTGAGTCCTATTAATTATAAAGCCATGTGGATGATTCATGGATTAATTTACAATGTGTTGATAATATAGTTTGATTCCGACTTGAGTCTGAAGAATGGGAAATGTGATTTGTGGTTTTACAGATTCACTACCGGCTTGTGGTTCGTGTTGCGGCTAAAAGTTGTTTGTGCGGAGCGCGACCAAGAATAAACAAAAAGATACATATTTTATGATGCTTGATTTTGAGAGCAATGAACCAAGATTATAGTGTATTTGTATTTGCGACTAATCAAAGCTTTCTGTATTTAGTGACTGGAAATGTTTAAAACTTGGAAATTCACCTTAAATAGTTCGAAAAGACTCAAAACATATGATGATTAATGAATGTTATAGATAAACAAGGAAAGATAAATAGTTCTTAGGGAAATTTGGAAATAAAAGAGTTCTAAAATATTTTTTGTTTATGTACACCTTTATTTGTAAATTGTCATTTTTTTCTTAATCTATTCCACTACTAAATTAATAATATTTTTTAGAAAAAATCAGATAAACAAGTAGAAACACAAGTTTGAAGAATATTTGAAGAATAAACTTTTTTCACTATAAGCAGTTTTAAGTATGATTTTTGAGGTTTTATAGTTGTTTTAAAAAGTTTAGAATATGTGTTCTATATTCTGAAAATTTTAGAATTCATATTCTTGTACCTATTCTAAAAAGTTTAGAATTCATATTCTAAAAATTGTTCAGAAAACGTTTTTGTCCTAAAAATTTTAGAATTGAACAATTATAATATGTATTCTAAAAGTTTTTGAATACTAATTCTGAAAAAGATTGAATACGAATTCAAAATTTTGTTCATGTTCTAAAAAAATTAGAATATGCATTCTATATTCTACGAGTTTTAGAATATGTATTCTAAAAGTTTTTGAACATGAATTCTAAAAAAGTTAGATTTCGGAAAAAAAATTAGTAACTGAATTTTAAAAAAGGAAAACTAAATCTTTTAAATATTTGAATATCTTATTTATGTTAATTTCGGATTAAGCACTTACTTTATTTTTGCTTAAGTTAAAAATTGTAATTTCGAACATTTTGTTTCTCGCTAACAGGAGATCCATGATTATTCCAAATTGGAATAGCTACCTTAATTCCTGAACTTGTATTGCTTACGTGTTTTGTTCCTTGGATCTTCTTGGAAAATGTTGCCAACATTTCTTGGTTGTTGCCCGAATCTTCACTCACTCGACTTGGTGTGCATCATTTTCCCATTCTTTTGTAATAACGTTTTGATATTCATATTCCAATAAAGAATTGAATTTTCTTTTGGTTGTACCAACATGAATTTGACTGCCTTCCAGAGACGGAGAAAAATAAACTTCCATTTGTTCCCCAAGGTTTCCTGTCATCCCTCGAGTTTGTCCAGTTGAAGACACCAATCACAGATACATAGTCATCATGCATGATGGAATTAGCAAAATACTTTATAAGGAATTCTGATGTTTTGAAGGTGAAGTCGGCCGATTCATATTCATTAAGTCGAAATCATACATGAACTATGGTAATATGCGAATTTATACCTAAATATATCGAATTGGCAAAATTCATACACGAACTATAAAAATTTGATCAATTCATACAAGTAGGAGTGACTGTACATTTTAAAATGATGACATGCCATCCACGTCATATGTTTTACTATGACGTGGATGACATGTCATCGACACATGATTTTTTTATTTATTTTTTTACAAATTCTTAAAATGAAAATTAGGGATAGATATCATTTCCGCCCCGTACAAATTCTTAAAATAAAAATTAGGAATAACATCATTTCCGCCCCGTCTCGTCCTTTCTCGTCTTGTCTCATTTTCAGTCTCGAATTCATGTTTTAGATGGAAATGCATTTCCATATTACACACACTTTAAATTCCTGTTTGGAACCGAGAATTCTCAAAATCGTATTTGAGTATTTGAGAAAAAATTATACTAAATAATACTTATATATATACATATATACTATATTGATAGGAAATTGGACATATATAATATATAATATTACATACAAAATTAATCTAAAATTTTCTAAATTTTTTAAAATGTACAAATTTGTTATTATATTTCATATCATTTAAAATTAATGTTTTTTCTTTTATAAATTGAAAGCTTATAAGCTTTAGTAAGCTATCAATTAAAATAAAATTTTAAGCTTTTAATTTATATAAGACAACTAGAATTTTAAATGATATATTAAGACACACAAACAATTATAATGTTAGAAAATTTATAAGCTTTTCTAAGCTTCAAATTAAAATAAAATTATAATCTTTCAATTTATATAAGACAACAACTATAATTTTAAATTGTATAAAATATAATAACAAATCGGTACATCTTAGAAAAGTTAGAAATCTTTTTTAGATTAAATTTATATGTAATATTCTATATGTCCAAATTCATATTATTATGATATATATATATATATATATATATGTGTGTGTTATTTATTATAATTTTCTCAAATAAGATTTTGGGAATTTTCGGTTTCATACGGGAATTAAAAGCGTGTGTAATATGAGAATGCATTTTCATCTAAAACATGAATTCAAGACTGAGAATGAGACAAGAAGAATCGATGACTATCCCTTAATTTTCATTTTAAGATTTTGTAAAAAAATGTACAGTCACTCCTATTTATATGAATTGATCAAATTTTTATAGTTCGTGTATGAATTTTATCAAATTGATATCTTTAGGTATAAATTTGTTCATTACTATAGTTCATGTATGAATTTGACTTAATGAATATATTTGGGTATGAATTGGCTGACTTCCCTGTTTTGAAGAAAATAAGATAAATAGTTATTATATGCATCTCCTTTGATATCCGGAGTTAACTTTTATTCCATTTCAGTTTAAATAATGCATCTCCGTTTCAGAAAAGGCATTGAACCAGAACACAAAATAACCAACTCCTTCGTGAGAATGCAACTTAATTGATTCAGAATACGTGTTCTATAGAAAGTGAGAGTTCACCAAAAAAATGGTGGGTAAAATTCATTGTATGTAAATCACCTATCACATGAAGAAGAAGAATTCGGGGGGGGGGGGGGGGAGGGTATTGGACTGAGTATTTGGAGAGATTTGAGTTTTAGTGATAAACCATATGTTATTGAAACATGAATTTTAAAATATCTTTTAAAATCCAATGGTATTAGATTAATGATTTTAAAATTTACACTCAAATCCACTTTTGTTTAAAACATGATTAAAATTTAATTTAAAAGTTTCTGGTGAGATTTGATAGGATTTCTTAGTAAAAATTACAAAGACCAAAATCTCATTGTTTTAGATGAGATTTCAAAAAATTTAATAACAAAATTTTTAATTCACCAAAATTTCACCAAATCATCTCAAAACACATTAAAACTCTTAGTATTTGACTGAGTATTTGGAGAGATTTGAGTTTTAGTGATAAACCATGTGTTATTGAAACATGAATTTTAAAATATCTTTTAAAATCCAATGGTATTGGATTAATGATTTTAAAATTTACACTCAAATCCACTTTTGTTTAAAACATCATTAAAATTTAATTTAAAAGTTTCTGGTGAGATTTAATGAGATTTCTTAGTAAAAAATACAAAGACCAAAATCTCATTGTTTTAGGTGAGATTTCAAAAAATTTAATAACAAAATTTTTAGTTCACCAAAATTTCACCAAATCATCTCAAAACACATTAAAACTCAAATCTTCCAAATATTCAATTCAATACACCCCCGAAGAGCATGAGCTTCTCTATCCAAAAAAAAAGAAAAGAAAAGACCAGCTTGAATATTTTATTTAAAGGAAGACAAATTAAACCTAATTAAACCGATTGTAATAGTCAAACCAACATCTAACATTCGACATTAAAATCTCTATAAATTAACACTCGATAAATTAATAAACACTATCAAATAATAAAATTTGCTAGTCACAACTCGGGCCGATGTAAAAATAAATAAAATTCGATAAAATAATAAGATAATAATTTTTTTAGAATCTCTATGTAAATATATGGTCCCATTAATAACTTAAATTAATACTAATATAAATTTTCATATATATATATATATATAATTTTTCTTATATAAGAAAATATGTTGTCATGTTTTAAACTATCTTATTGTTATATCGTCTATAAATTTGTCATAAAAATAAGCAAAACTTTTTTAATTCTAAATATGCATTTTTGTTTTTTCAATAGTTGTATAGGCTGTTTAAATACAAAACTTAAGATCACTAATCATAAATTTGAATTTTTGTTAATCGTTTATATAAGTGAATTCATCTATAGTTTTTATTATTTATTATCAAAATAATTTGTTTTTGTTTTAAATTTTAAACTTTCAAGTTTAAAACTATTAACATTTATAACATCCAAAACATTAATTTTATTTAGATCAAACTATTTTAATTTATATATTTTTAAAATTTAATTAAACTCTCTTTAATACTATAAATTAATATTTATTAATTTAGTGACCCTTTGAAATCTCTAGCGAGTTCGATACACTTGAATAGACCAGTGCAAAACCCTGAATCCGAATCCGAATCGACAAATTATCTGAATGAATCTTAAACTTATATACACAAATAATCGAATAGATACCCAAAATATTAAAAATATAATTATATAAAAAATATTATTAATTATATTTAGACTTCGTATAACCTAATTACTTAAACTTATAAATATAAACCCAAAAATATCAAATATTTTATCAAAATACCCTCAAGTTCTTAGTTATATTTGTGAAAATTTAACAAATATTTATTCCAATTTGATTTTTTTTTTAGTTTTTACCCAATATTTCAAATACATAAATCCATCCCGAACCCAGAAAAAATTAAACCAAACCATAACCAAAAATTATCTGAATATGTCTTAAATTTTTAAATCCGAAAACCCAACAACACAAAAAATCCAAACTAAACTCATACCGATATCCGAACGTCTAGGCCTAAAGTAGATTAAAGCCTTAAAACCCACCTTGATCGAAACATAACATATTTGTCTTTCTTCCATATTGAACAGCGTGCCGTTTCCGTTTTCACAAACGAACTACCTTCCGTTCTCACATTAATGTCATCGTTAGCTTGATTCGTCGCATATGTGTTAGCGCCACTAGCGAGAGCAACGAAGGAAGAAAGTGATGTCTTCAAACCAGTGCAGCAGCTGTTATCACTTCCTAGAAGCTTCTTGAGTTTCGATTTATGGATCCTACACTGTGTAATTTGTAACGCATTGTCGAATTGGCTATGGACTTCAAGCTTATAGCAGCAGGGTTACGCCACTGTGGGAAATTACAAGCTTTTAAGCGTGGGAAATCAATTCAAGCTCATCTTATTAAACAAGGGATCTCTCAAAACCTGTTCCTTGCAAATAACGTGATCTCAATGTACTTGGATTTTAAATCGTTGGGTGATGCACATAAAGTGTTCGATGACATGTCTGATAGAAATATCGTTACTTGGACTACTATGGTTTCAGGGTATACAAGTTATGGAAAACCCAACAAGGCTGTTGAATTATATAGAAGTATGTTAGACTCTCAAGTAGAAGCGCCTAACGAGTTTATGTATTCTGCTGTTCTGAAAGCATGTGGGTTAGTGGGTCATCTTCAGTTGGGTCGTTTGATTCATGAAAGAATAGGTAAAGAGAATCTGAAAGGTGATGTTGTTTTAATGAATGCTGTTTTAGATATGTATGTTAAGAACGGGAGACTTAGTGAAGCCAATAACGCTTTTTCGGAGATTATGCGGCCTAATTCAACTTCGTGGAACACTCTTATTTCTGGTTATTGTAAAGCAGGTTTGATTGATGAAGCGGTTAGTTTGTTTCACCGAATTCCAAAGCCAAATGTTGTATCCTGGAACTGTTTGATCTCGGGATTTGTCGATAAAGGTAGTCCTCGTGCGTTGGAATATCTAGTTATGATGCAGAGAGAAGGACTTGTGCTAGACGGTTTTACTCTACCATGTGGGATTAAAGCTTGCAGCTTTGGTGGCTTATTACCTATGGGTAAACAGCTGCATTGTTGTGTTATAAATTCGGGTCTGGAGTCTAGCCCGTTCGTAGTCTCTGCTCTTATCGATATGTACTCAAACTGTAGTTCTCTAAGTGATGCAGCTGATCTTTTTCGTCAGGAGAAACCACCCTTTCATAATAGTGTCGCTGTTTGGAATTCTATGCTCTCGGGCTATTTGATTAACGAGGAGAATGAAGCAGCATTAGGGCTGCTTTTGCAGATGTACCAGTCAGGTTTGTATTTTGATTCCTACACTTTAAGTGGTGCCTTAAAGATTTGCGTCAACCTAGTCAACTTGAGAGTCGGGCTTCAGGTACATGGTTTAGTTGTAATTTATGGTTATGAGTTGGATTACATCGTAGGAAGCATTCTTGTTGATCTACACGCAAACGTTGGGAATATAAAAGATGCATATAAACTGTTTCATAGGCTTCCAAATGAAGATATTATCGCTTTCTCAGGTCTGATACGAGGCTGTGTGAAAGCAGGGTTTAATTCTTTAGCGGTTGATCTATTTAGGAAATTAATCAAGTTGGGACTTGATGCGGACCAGTTCATCATCTCAAGTATTCTCAAAGTCTGTTCGAGTTTAGCGTCTCTTGGATGGGGTAAGCAAATTCATGGGTTGTGTGTAAAGAAAGGTTATGAATCAGAACCTGTCACAGCGACAGGACTTGTAGATATGTATGTAAAATGTGGTGAGATAGACAATGGTGTAGTTTTATTTGATGGTATGTTGGAAAGAGATGTTGTCTCTTGGACAGGGATAATTGTAGGATTTGGACAAAACGGACGAGTCAAAGAAGCGATTCGGTATTTCCAAGAGATGATCAATTCTGGAGTTGAACCAAATGAGGTAACGTTTTTGGGGCTTCTTTCTGGTTGCAGACATTCTGGACTGCTTGAAGAAGCGAGATCCATCCTGGAATCGATGAAATCAGAATATGGTCTTGAACCGTATCTAGAGCATTATTATTGTGTAGTTGATCTTCTTGGTCAAGCGGGACGGTTCCAAGAGGTGAATGAATTGATAAACAAAATGCCGTTGGAGCCGAATAAAACGATATGGATGTCTCTGCTCACTGCTTGTGGAACTCACAAGAATACTGGACTGGTTACTGTAATTGCTGAGAAATTGCTAAAGGCATATCCGGAAGATACCTCCGTTTATACATCTCTTTCGAATGTTTATGCATCGATAGGCATGTGGGATCGGTTAAGTGAAATGAGAGAAGCTGCTAAGAAGTTGGGGGCAAAAGAATCTGGAATGAGCTGGATTGAAATTGCTTGAAGCAAAATGTGAATGGTTGGATCAATTAGTAGCATCATCTAATATAAGCTTCATGACCACTAAACTGAAATTTAGGTGAATTATACCCTCAAGCCTGAAATTGAAATTTAGTAAGTATCGTGAAAGTTAGCTACAAAGCTTGTTGAGAGTTGCGTCTGAGTTTCTCTCACCTTGCCGTTAGTCTCAAGACAAGCCTTTTCAATTATTTCTCTGAAGAACAAATTTTTTTTTTCCGCAATCCCTCTCTATGATTTCGTTTCCAAACCTAAGCTAACATTTTTTTCTGTTTCCGTGGTTTATCAAAGAAAACAAATTTTAAGGTTCTGCTCTTTAACATTGCACCCATTGCTTTTCATATGTGTCTTCTCTGTCACTTCAGCTTGATCGTTTGTCTTTGGATTGATCTAATTTTTTGGTTAAATCTAGTTCGTATAAGCTTTAGGTTGATGCCTCGTGTAATTAGATAAACGTCATAATAAATTTCATACAACTTTTTTACTTCAATTTCATACGAAAGGGTAATTAATTGTGGGCTTAACTTCAATTGGAAACCAATTGAGTTATTATGTCTAACCCAAACCGAATCAAACCTCCTTTTTTGAATCGGGTCGGATCAGGTTTTTCAGATCCATTCTCTATGGCAAGAGCTAGTTCCAGTTTTATACTTCATTGAGTTCATTCTATTAAAATTTAACCAATTTAAATACGAAAATTTACTACCCATATTTATAAGTGAACACATTATAAAAACAACAACAAATAAGTAATTATAAAATTAAATTCATTCTTTTGTGTCACCTAGAAAAAAAAATAAAAGGATGTAGAAAAAAATTAAAACGTTTTTGAAAAAATCATTAAGCAAAAAAAAATAAAACTAGGATTATGCCTTAAATCTGGGTTTTAAGTTTGAAATCTAGGAATGATCGTGAGAGTTAGCGACAAAGCTTTGTTGAGAGCTGGTTCTGAGTTTTTTTCGCCTCGCCGTTAATCTTAAGACAAAGCTTTTCGATTATTTCTCTGAAGAACCAATTTCTTTCTTTTGCAATCCATATATGTGATTTTGTTTCCAAACATAAGCTAACATTTTTCTGTTTCCGTGGTTTAGGAAAGAATACAAATCTTATGTTCTTTTCTTGAACATTGGAGCCATCGCTTTTCACATGTGTCTTCTCTGTCGCTTTAATTTGATCGTTTGTCTTTGAATTTAACTAATTTTTTTGGTTAAATCTAGTTCTTATAAGTTTAAGGTATAGGTGTCAAAATGGGCCATCTACGTCCATAACGGCCCGTTCATTATTGTCCAGTTTTATTGTGAACAAAATCTTGTCTGTGTCCATAAACGCCTAAGACCATAAACGTCCAAGCCCATTAATGCCCATGTAAAAATGGGCTGTCCATGAGTTGTCCATGAGCTAAAATTTACACAAATTTATACTTAGTTTTTTTTTCACACAAACATAACTTGTCTTAATTTCAAAAGTAAATTTCTTCAAACACAAACATAACTTATACTAGATGGGTCTTAATTTCAAAAGTAATTTTATAACTTGTCATACATCTCTTTCTCTTTCTCTTTCTCCTTCTCCTTCTCCTTCTCCTTCTCCTTCTCCTTCCTTGTCTTCTTCGGCGAAGTCAAATGGATTAGGTGATTCAAATGACAAAAGAATTAAGCAAAACTAATTCACATAACAAAATAACTAAACAAAACTGATTCACATGACAAAATAACTAAGAACTTACGAATCTCTTCAAAGCCACGTAGCCAACTCCTAGCACATATCAATGCTTGCACATTAGAAGGAAGAAGAGAGCTTCTATACTTGTTCAATACACGACTTCCTATGCTAAAAGAAGGTTCAAAAGCTACTGTTTTAATGGGGATGTTGAGAATGTCACAAGCCATAGAAGACAATTCATTAAAGCGATTTGCATTGTCTCTCCAATACGCCAAAACATCCAAGCTTTTAAATGCCATCATATGTAAAACCGGCTCATCAAAATACTTGTCTAAAGCTGATTTTCCATTAGCATAAACCCTTTGGGAAATAAAAGCATAAAATCCCTGAAAACCCATCAAGGATTCTACTAGAACTCAAACCCCGAACTCTCGAATCAAACCCATCAAGGATTCTAGTACACCTTGCGAACCAAAACCCAGAAAACATCAAGAACTCTCGAATCAAGATCCGCTGGAGAAAATGATATTTTACCTAAGAAAAAGATGATGAAGAAGGAGATGGAAACACTGACAGAGAATGAAGATCCGCTAGAGAAATTTACGAAAATCGCCGGAATTCGCCAAAAATCACCGAAAATCGCCGGAATTTGCCAAAAATTGAATGACTTAAGTTTTGGGGAAAATTGGGAAAAATCGATTTTGATATAAGTTTTTTAAGACCATGGTCCGACCATTGTCCATTAGTGTCCGTCCTATTTTGTCCCTGGTCCAAATTGGATGGACACCATTTTAGCCCATATCAAAAATAGGCTGTCCAAGGACAGTTCATAATGTGTTTGGACATGAGAACTGTCCTTGGACATGGGCAGACCACGGGCAGACTGTCCATTTTGACACCTATAGTTTTAGGTGGATGCCTCGTGTAGTTAGATAAAGTTTTGGTCTATATAAGAATAAATTTTATTTTAAACTTAAATTTCATGTGAAAGAGTAATTAATTGTGGGCTGAACTTGAATTAGGGGAAAATGGTCATTTAAATACCAAATTAACACATTTTTGCCAAAATAAATACAGACTTTTTAGTGAGCCAAAAAAAACATAAATATATGTTGACTCTGCCAATTTAATAATGCAATTTGTCAACTTTAACTCTCTGTTATTTAATAATTTAACGTCGTTTACTTGCGTGACGGTTAAAAAACAAAATCGTGTTTTCTCCTTCCAAAACACCAAAACCCTTAATTCCCAATTTGTTGATTTCATCTTCTTCCTCTTCTAATTTGATTATCTTATCACTTCCGTTTCAAGATGTTAGGAAGGAAGAAACTACCAACACGTCGAGGCAGAGAACAAGATGCTATTGAAGATGATGTAGACGGAGATGCGGTTGAGACGATTCATGGAAATGATTGTGAAGTTATAGAAGATGATGTTGTTGATGAACGTGAGGAAATTGCTACAGACTGTGAAAATGACTCCAGAGAGTACAATGTTGTACCTGTAGAAGAAAATACATCCCTAGAAAACCACTTTGGAGATATTGTGAACAATGATTTAGAGAGTGATGATAGTGGAGACGACATATGGAACGAGGATAAGATACCAGATCCGATGTCCTCAAACGATGAGGAAGAGGAACTCCAAAGACAATCTTGTGAGGCTTCAGAATCACATGATGAAATTCTAGCATTGGGTAAGACATTTGGTTCTGCTTCTGAGTTCAAGCAAGCGCTTCTCAGGTATTCTCTGAAAACCCGTTACGATATTAAGCTCAAAATGTCGTCAGAGAAGAAGCTTGGTGCGATTTGCTCTGACACAGAATATTCCTGTTCATGGAGAGTCGATTGCTCCTACGAGAAGAGAAAACACAAGATGCAGATTAAGGTTTATGAGAATAAACACATATGTATCAGGTCTGGTTACTCGAAAATGTTGAAGACTTCAACAATTGCCCAGTTATTTGAGGAGAGGTTGAGATTGAATCCTAAACTTACAGCTGTAGAAATGGCTGCTGAGATAAAAATGAACTACAATCTCATAGTTACTGATGAACAATGTCAAAAAGCAAAGACCAAACTTTCAAGTGCTAGAAAAGCTAGTCACGAAGCACATTTTTCTCGAATTTGGGATTACGAAGCAGAGATTCACAAGACAAATAAAGGCACAATCATGGAGATTCAAACTATTCCAGGGCCAAAACCAGGAAGCAAGCAAAGGTTTGATCGTATGTATGTTTGTTTTGAAGCACAACGAGTGGCTTGGAAGTCAAAATGTAGACCTACCATAGGTTTAGATGGTGCCTTTCTGAAATGGGATGTTAAGGGGCAGTTTTTAGCTGCTGTTGGAAGAGATGCAGATAACAGAATTGTTCCCATTGCATGGGCTGTTGTGGAGATAGAAAATGATGTGAATTGGGATTGGTTTGTTAATCATCTGAAAAAGGACTTAGGACTTGGTGATGGTAGAGACTTCACATTCATATCCGATAAGCAGAAGGTAAGTTTATTTAGTGTTTCATTAGTTCAATCTTAACTTATGTTGTTCTACTTTTGGTTTTCAGTTTTTAGTTTCTGATTACAAATACATATTTTTTTTCTTTCCTTTGAAGGGTTTGGTGAAAGCTTTGCATAACCAACTTCCAGAAGCTGAACATAGAATGTGTGCTAGACACATTCTAGGAAACTGGAAAAGAGATAATCATGATTTAGAGCTTCAGCGGTTGTTCTGGAAAATAGCTCGGAGCTACACCAAAGGAGATTATGCAGATAATTTGGAAGCATTGAAATGGTACAGTCAAGGAGCTTATGATTCTCTTCTAAATACCAATCCTCCTACATGGTCTCGGGCCTTCTTTAAGGTTGGTTCATGCTGCAATGATAATTTGAATAATCTAAGTGAATCTTTCAATAGGACCATTCGTGAAGCTAGGAGAAAACCATTACTTGACCTGTTAGAGGATGTAAGAAGACAATGTATGGTTCGTACTGCTCGGAGGTCGATTATTGCAAATAGGTTAATGACAAAATTTACCAAGAGAGCACATGCTGAGATTGAATCTTCAATTGAAAAATCTGGGGAATGCACAAGGTATATGTGCTCTGGTGATATGCATGAGATAAACTTACAAGGTTGTTCTTATCGTGTGGAAATGAGGCTGAGGACGTGTGGCTGTGGGAAATGGCAGTTGAATGGTATTCAATGCAGTCATGCTGCTTGTGCTATCATAGCAAAAAAACAGAAGGTTGATGACTATGTTTCTGAGTACTTCACAACTCGTACTTGGCAGCAAACCTATGAGCGTGGTATTGAGCCTGTATAAGGTATGAAGTTGTGGCCTAGGTTAAATAGATTGCCCGTCTTGCCACCACCAAACCGATTAGGCAACCGTGGTAGGCCAAGTAACTACGCTAGACGTAAAAGCCTTAATGAATCTTCCTCTAAGATAACCAAGACCAAGTTAAGCCGAGATCATCGTATCATAACATGCTGAAACTGTAAGGAAGAAGGGCACAATAAGCTATCATGTTCATTCCCAAGTTTTGAACCTCAAGCTAAAAGACCAAAGGGTCGACCAAGGAAAGAATTGGTTAGTTCATTTCCTTTAAATCAATTTCATTTTGAAATCAATTTTTTTACTGTCCTACTTTTTGGTTATGTTTTACATAGGAAAGAGGATCACAAGGAGGATCACAAGTTTAAACCTACAAGAACTTTGCTCATGTTTTTTTTTTTTGCTTTTGTTGGATCACAAGTTTAAACTCAAATGTCTTATGCTGCTTTTAAAATTCTCTTGGTTTCAAAAGATGCAGCCACTACACCAAAACCTGCGTTTTACTACTGCAAAATCAGTCGCTAATCAGTAGCGACTGATTTTTGCCGTAGTTAAAGGTCTCGTCGCTAAATAAATCAGTAGCAAAATTGCTACTGATTAGCGACTGATAAAATGAGCGACTGATTAGCTATTCAGTCGCTAATCAGTAGTAAAATTTAGCGACTGATTTGCTACTGAATAGTGACTGAATTTTGCTACTGATTTTTTCAGTAGGGATTCAGTCGTAAAATATAGCTACTAAATTCGACTGATTACCTACGACTTGAGCTACTATTTTCGACTTAAACTGATCATCGATTTAGTTTATATTTGGCAAAGTTTACGACTGTTTAACTACCGCTTTTCTGACTGGATTGTTTTTGTTTTTACTACTAATTTGCTACTGAATACCTACTACAAATTATCAATTTGTTAATGTTGTTTAACAACTAATTACTTTGTTGATTTTAATTTAATGTGAAGCTATAAAGAAAAATAAAAAACAAATTTAAAGAAATCAAAAACTAAAAACAAATTTATAAAGATTGGAACATGTATTTAAACACATAACATACTAAAAGTTTTTAAACACAGACAACAAGTTTTTAACAGAAGCACAACAAGTTTCAGCAAAAGAAGTGACAAACAAGGTTCAGCAAAAGAAGTGACAAACAAGTCTTAGGGATTAGAAGAAAAGGGATTAGCAGAAGAAGTGGCCTGGGCGAGGAATGCGAGGAATCGGTCATCGGTTTTCAAGAATTGGTGGACAAGCGCAAGCTCGGCGGTCTGGGTGCTTTGAGCAGCTGAAACTCGAGCATTTTCTGCTTCTTGCTGTGCGAGCAAAGTAGCTTGCTCCTTCAGCTTCTCTTCAGCATTTTGTAGTTGTTGTTGCATCTGCCGGAATGAAGCCGAGGTTTCCGGGTTTTGTACCTTCCCCTTGAGCAGATTCTTGAGGCTTCCAAAACCAAACATTTCTCCTCTCTCATTTGTGAGGGTAGACTACAAAAAAAAAAAAAGCCTATTAATCTCGGGACACTATATTAAACACACACAACAAGTTTCTCCTCCCTATTACTCTCAGACACTATCACTTATCATCAATCCATTTCAAAAACCTAACAATCACTTGCCTATTAATCTCAGACACTATCAGTTATCATCACTCAATCTGTGACACTATCATCAATAAATTTCCAAAACATAACATAAACAAAGCACTTCACCTGAATAAAGAGCTCGTTATCTTCTTCTATGGATAGCACGGATGACGACCATCCGAAAAGCTCTGTGGTTTCCAAGTCTTGTTCAGACAACTTCTCTTCCTTGTTCTTCATATAGGCCTCAAAGCAACTTGCTTCGCTTTCAGATCAACAAAGGTCCCAACATTCTAGGTATGAGCCCTGATGAACACCTCACCAAAGCTCACTGGTCTCCCCAATTCAACAACCTGAAATGGGAAAAGGATAAGATAGAGTACATGAAAAGCATTAAGAACATAAAACCATATATATCACAGATTGAAGCACCAAGTTAATGTTATAACTGACTTACCATTTCTTGTTCGATTTGTCGGTAAGACTTCTGTCCAGAGGCGTGTTTGTGAGGACCAAGACCTTTACGATCAGACATCCGAGCTGCTGAGGTTGTTGCACTCTTTGATTTTTGTTCTTCAATGCTCCAATGTGTTTTCATGTCTGCCTAGAGCTTATCGTTGATCCATTTCGGTTGCTCGTCATTACATCTCGCAGTGCTCACCATGTCTTTCAATCAAAGTTGAATTATAGACTCGAAATGCTCTTGAACCAAGCCTGTTAAAGATGGATCCCATCTGTGTTTTTTCTACAAAACAACAGAGAAAGATCAGTGTTAAAGCTATTACAAGAAAAACAGAGAAGTAAAATTTTTCAGCAGAGAGATTCTTACCGCGAATTCAACGAAGTACCGTTCTTGTCTTTCTCTAGGCACACTCGACCAACTGTAGAAGGGGCCATCAAACTTGTTGGTGAAACACTTTGTAATCTTACGGGTTAGAGATGATTTGTCATAACCAAACCTACAAAGACACAAAAATATATCATTGTTATTGAGTAACAATCATAGAATATATCAATGTTATTGAGCAACAATCACAGAATCATTTCATGCAAAAGGATCACAGAAACATTTCATTTCATTCAACTAGTCTAAAAGGATCACAGAATCATTTCACAGAATCATTCGACTATACTAACAGAATCAAACCTAAAAGGATCACAGAATCATTTCACAGAACATTTCATTTCATTTCATTTCATTCGACTATACTAAAAGGATCATAGTCAGCATTGCATTTCATTCGACAATACTAATAGGATCACAGAATCATTTCAAATCATTTGACTATACTAAAAGAAACAAACCAAAATCCCAATTTTCATCTGTTTCAACAGTCTAAAATAAACTATAGTAAAATAATCATTTCATTTCATGGACTATACTAAAATAAACTATACTAAAAAGATCTCAATTTTCATCTGTTTCACAGAAACATTTCATTTTAACGACTATACTAAAATACACTTCATCAACAATAAACTTTCAACAGCAATAAACATCAACAACATCAAAGAACTCGGAACCTATGTAATCACATTGAAGTAAATAAACTAGCTAGAGATTACCAAGTCAAATTAGGCTCGAGGAGGTCGGGATCAAGGACTGTGATGTTCTTCGGCCATGGCGCAAGAAGCAGCGAGTTAAGAGCCTCCATCTGGTGTTCGGAGAGATTGGGTTCAGGCAGACCTCCGACATCAGAAACATCTTCATCTTCTTGTGTGTTGTGTGAATTTTGTGCCTGAGAACTGTGAAGAGAAGCCGCTTGTCCGAGTGGAGGGGGTTGAGAATGAGAAATGTGAGGAGATTGAGCTGCTGCTGGTTGATGTGGAGGCGGTTGAGAATGAGAACTTTGAGGAGTGGGTCGATGTGGAGTGGTATGAGGTTCAGCAGGTGCAGCTCCTCCGGTTTGAGATGCTGCAGATCGCGAAGTCGTTCCAGGTGGCGAAGCTTCACCAGCCGGCGGAGATGCACCAGATCGCGAAGTCGTTTCAGGTGGCGAAGCTTCACCAGCCGGCGGAGATGCACCAGATCGCGGAGCCGCTGAGGTCGGGAAAAGCTGCTTCGGAGGAGGGTAGTCTCTGACCGAAGGCTGATGTTGGTTGTTGGGGAGAACCGGTGGGTAACTCGACGTTCTCGGAACAAAATCATACCTAGATTTTGGTAGAGAAGCCGACGTTCTCGCTAAGGTGTTCGGAGGGACGACTTTTCGCTTCCTCTTTCCACCCATGGAGAGATCTAACAAGAGAGGAAGAGATTATTTGAGAATCGAAAGAGCAAGAGGAATCAAAAATCGAACCGATCGAAAGAGTAAAAGGAATAGAAAGAGAAAGAGAAAGAGAAAGAAGATCGAGAAGAGAAAGAAGATCGAGAAGAGAAACCGATCGCGCAGCCGCTGAGGTCGGGAATCGAAAGAGAAAGAGATCGAGAAGAAAAAGAGATCGATTAGGGTTAGAGAGAACGCAGAATCGATAAGGGCTAGATGTGAGAAATATCTCTAAGTGTTAGAGACTAACCCACCAAAGTCTGAAGCCCACCAAATATTTTCAACTCAAAAAAAAGATGCGGGAATTGAAAATTTCACCAAAAATATTGGGGGGAAATTAACAAAATTAACATAAAATTTAACAAAATTAACATAAAATTAACAAAATATGCGGGAATTAACATAAAATTTAACCAAAAATATTTGGGTGAAATTAACAAAATATATTCGAAACAGAAACTTAGGTACGATATAATATTCTCATAATTAGTAAGATGTTACACCTTCTGAATCGTCATCATCAGATTCCGATAAATTACACATAAATTCGTCTTCTGGTTCCGCATCACCGACATCGTTATCGAGATTAATTAGGTTTGCTCCTTGTAGCGAATTGTCGACTACAAGATCTTCAATTGTAGTCAGCATTACATGATCATCAGTTTCTTGTTGTAGAAGAGTCGGTTCCGTGTTTACATTGGCACCTGAAATATTTCCCCTCGGGTTGACTTTAACAACATTTAGCCACGAAAGTTTCGGTTTACGGTGGTATGGGTACGGGATATAACAAACTTGATCCGCTTGAGAGGCTGTGCAATGTCAATATATAGAAGTATATGACACCAGAAAAATATATGAGAAATCGAATATGGACAATATTTAATTGTAAGTTATAGAAATTCCAAATTATACCTCTCAAGTGGCTCGAAATAACCACAATTTCGCAAAACATATGCATGTGCGCATTGATAGTCTTTATCTGAACGCCAGATTTCATGAATTTCGCCCAAGGCTTGACCTACTTGAGTAAATATATCAGGGACTCCATCAAAATGATATTCGGGGACATCACCTTCAGCGAATCTTGTTAACCTGACCAAAGTAGTGCAAATCAATTTATAATAGCTGGCAAGTGTATATCTAATGTCTAAGTGATCCTTTAAATAATTATAGCGTTTACCTTGATTTCGTTTGTATAATCGAGGGAAAATAGTGCTCTGTGAAATAAGCTACCTCCTCCCTTAGATAAGATTGAACAATCGATCCTGCTGCATATCTTTGGTTCTTTGCTTTCCCTTTCAACTTTTTGAAAAACCTTTCAAAAGGGTACATCCACCTATATTGCACGGGACCTCCTAGTTCAGCTTCGTCTGGGAGATGTACAGGTAGGTGCTCCATCACGTCAAAAAAAGATGGTGGAAAGATCTTTTCCAAATAGCATATGATTAACACTATGTTACGTTTTAGAATTTGGACGCGACTTTTCTGCAAAGTTCTCGAACATAAGTCACGGAAAAATGATCCAACCCCTACAATTTATATATTGAAAATGGAAATGGTTAATATAAATGACTAACATGCATATTTATGTGATTTAAATTGCTCAAATTATAAGTACTTAGTACCTGATAACGTAGTATGAACGTTCCGGTCTAGTAGTTCTGCACAGATAAATGGAAGTAGCCGCTCCATAAAAACATGGCAGTCATGACTCTTCATCCCAGAAAACTTTCCATTCATCAAATCAGCACAACTAGCTAAGTCTGAAGCATAACCATCTGGGAATTTGACCAAATATTTCACACATTCCAATAATGCTTTTCTGGATTCGTCTTCCAATGAGTAGGGAGGAAAAGGGGCTCTACCCTGATCATCAACATGTAAATATGACCGAGAACATAATTCTTCTATATCCAATCTTGACGGGATGGAGTCTTTTGATTTACCCTTCACACGCATAAGAGTATTCATGATGTTGTCAAAAAAATTCTTCTCTATATGCATCAGATCGAGATTGTGTCGGAGATTGAGGTCCCTCCAGTACGGCAATTCCCAGAATATGCTTTCTTTGTGCCAGTTATGCTCTTTCCCAAAGCCAGACTTCTTCTTATCGTGACCATTGCCACCAACATCCTTTATTTTTGGTGGATTAACACGTTTCACCCGGTATGAATATATTTGCTCACCGGTCAAAGACACTAGTGGATCGTCATTCCTAGCGTCTCTCTTCTTCAAAAAGTCTTTTTTATTCTTCCTTAGAGGATGATCATAGGGGAGAAATCTTCGGTGACAATCGAACCAACACGTCTTTCTTCCGTGCTTCAGATAAAAAGACTGTGTATCTGCCATGCAAATTGAACAAGACAATTTGCCATGGGTGGTCCATCCTGATAACATGCCATACGCCGGAAAGTCGCTTATTGTCCACAATAACACCGCTTTTAGAGTAAAATTTTCCTTCTTATACACATCGTATGCATCGACTCCAGTAAACCACAATTCTTTTAACTCATCAATGAGGGGTCGAAGGAAGATATCGAGACTCGCTTGCAGATGATTTGGCCCAGAATTGATAATGGTTAGAAACAAGTACTCTGTATTCATGCACATACTAGGGGTAAATTATACGGAGTCAAGATCACATGCCACAACGAATGATTTTTTGACATGCCAAATGGATTAAACCTATCTGTACACAATCCAAGATAAACGTTACGGGGTTCTTCTGCAAACCGAGGATGTTGATCTTGAAAATTTTTCCACTCCGCAGCATCAGACAGATGATACATTTCTCCCTCATTTGATTCGTGCTTGGCATGCCATCTCATTGCCGCTGCAGTCTTCTCGCTCTGATACATTCTCTTTAATCTGTCAGCAATAGACATATACCACATACGACTATATGGTACATTGGACCTTCGGTTTTGCTCGTTAGGCATCCATCTTTCTGAATTACAAAACCGACACTCATCAATCTTTTCATCATCTTTCCAAAAGATCATACAATTGTTGATGCAAACATCAATTACATGACATGGGAGCCCTAAATTGCGCATCAATTTGTCTACCTCGTAATGTGAACCGGTTGCCTGGTTTCCTTCAGGTAAATAATCTTTGAAGATTCCACATATCGAATCCACTAACTTTTCACTCATATTATGATCAGCCTTATTTTGCATGATTCGAGCAGCTAAGGATAACTGCGAGTGACCTTCACGACAACCATCGTATAATGGAGTATTCGCGCCATCCAACAAGTCGTAGAATTTGTTTGAATGATTACGTACCGGTTCGTCAACATTTTGATAACTACCATCCTGATGATAGTAATTCTCAAAACTAACGTTAACACGAAACGCATCATTCACCATATCCACATATGGATCTTCTACTACATTACCCTCTTCTTCATTCCCACTAATATGCGTCCTATCAACATAACTCGTTCCTAAATCCATATCGAGTTCTTCACCATGTTTATACCAAATATAATAATCTGGCATAAATCCTCTACTATACAGATGTCTCAAAACTCTTGTACCCGGGATAAATTTCTCATTCTCGCAAATAAGACAAGGGCAGTGAAACATACCACAATTTCTCTGCGCTAGAGGCTGGCTATTTGCAAATGCCACGAATTGATCCACCCCGATGTGAACTCTGAGAGATTTCCGTCGCTTCATCAAACCTACTGTACATCCACTCACGAGAATTACCATAATTGTAATTTCCCGACATAAATAAGTTCGAAACCTTAATCTCTCTTTGATTTGGGTTTATAAAAATTTTCTTTACTTTGTGTTTCTACAATTGTGAGAAGAAAACTTCAAAATGGCATATATATAGAAAATTTCCCGACTGATTTGCTACTCATTACCGATTGCGTGAAATTAGGTACACCTACCACCAAATGATTTCCACGTGTTTAATCTGCATTTACCGATGATTTTGCTCTTGATTAGCATTGCAGCGAAATATTTTACACCAACCACCAAATGATTTACGTGTATAACTACTTTTACCGACTGATTTGCGACCCACGAATACAGTAGCAAATCAGTCGCTAAAAGAAGTTATAAAACACGTGAAATTATTTATTCGTAATAATGTCAGAGTAAATCAGTCGGTAAATTTCTCCATTTTTGCTACTGATTACCGACTATATTTTTGACTTGAATTTAGTCACTATTCAGTCGTATGTTTATGTTTTTTTTGGCTCACTAAAAAGTTTGTATTTATTTTGGCAAAAATGTGTTAGTTTGGTATTTAAATGACCATTTTCCCCTTGAATTAGTAACCAATAGAGTTATGATGATTATGTGTACCCCAAACCGAACCAAACCTCCTTTTATTGAGAATCGGGTCGGATCAGGTTTTCTGTGGGTTTTAGCTTAGGTCGAAGGGAAGAGACGGAACTAGCTACTTGGCGGTTTGGTTGATCTTCGAGTGAGGTTCTGTGCTCTCATCTAGGTCGGCGTACGAACGATGGTGGAACCGAATCAACTCACTCAGCATCTTGAAACTTTTGTTGACATTACTTGTTCTCCTACTCAGCAGGTACTTGTTATTCTCAGGCCTCCTTACCAATTTTGAGTTTTCATGAATTTAGTAGCGAGTTTTTTACAAGATGATAGTTTGAGAAGAATTGCTTCTTCCTTGGAGAATGATACTTTATCTATTAACCAATTGGTAACATATCAATCTCACTTTGTTGAATCTTCCATAGGCTTATTTGTGTGTGTTGTTGTTGTTGATTTCTCTGTATTTTGTAATGTGTAGGTTCGAGAGATGGAAATGTATTTGACGACAACTGATGATGATGTTCGAGCACGCGGTATTTCTCGATTGCTTTAGTGAATTTATGTATCTTTATTTCCCTCAAATCTCAACGGAAAAATGTGCTTAACAACTTTGTAGGTATTCTCTAGCTTGCAGAGATTCTCAATTCTCTTAAACAAAAGCCGCTGGATAATGCTATTGTCCATAGCCTCATTGGATTCTTTACCGAAAAACTGGTGATTTGATACCTTTAGTTTTATATCAACTGTGTAATTAATTTCAATATCTCGAAAATAGAAAAAAGATTCCATGTTCGACTTGTATCAGGCAGATTGGAGAGCGGTGCATGGGGCACTTGTTGGTTGTTTGGCCCTATTGAAGAGGAAAAACGTAGCTGGTGTTGATGTATTAGCTATCGCAAAAGCAATGATACAGAATGTGCAAGTGCAGTCTTTCGCACTGCTTGAGCGCAAGGTGTGGGAACACTTACTAGTAGTAGTATTCTGTTATCTGTGATGTTTTTTTCTTGAATTGTTACATTATCTTTTTTATAAATGACTTTCCAGCTCTGTTTTGAACTTGTGGATTGTCTTCTACAACACCACTCTGAAGCTATTATTACTATGGTATGTTAATGTTCTCTATTTGTTGATACATAGATCTACTGTAGGAGAAATGTTTTCTTTCAATTTTCTTTGCGTCATATTGGTGGAAACACAAATTAATATCTAAATATGCAAATATGTAATGTATAGTCACGGCTTGTCAAAAGCTGTGCAACTTCATCTTAGTTTTCTGTTTTTGTCTTCTTCTTCCTTTTTAAGATCTACTCAGGGCCTGTCCTCATTTTCCTTTAATCCTATTTGACTAAACGACCATTTCCTAGGGTAATCTACTTGTTTATGCTACATGTGAAGCCATCGATGGAGAAAAAGACCCTCAATGTTTAATGGTAGCGTTTCATCTAATAGAGCTTTTGGCTCAGTTGTTCCCTAGTCCGTCTGGTCCAGTTGCTTCTGATGCATCTGATATTTTCGATAGTATTGCTTGCTACTTCCCACTTCATTTTACACATGTGAGTTTCAAGCCTATCCTTTTTATGATGTGATTTATAGATAAGTTTCTCTTTCTTGCATTTAACTGTTTAGTGTGCTCTTTTTGGGGTTGTAGACGAAAGGGGATGAAGCTAGTATTACAAGAGAGGACCTCTCAAGGGGACTATTGGTGAGTATTTTCTCAATATTCATGATTTGCATAAAACTCTTGCTGTCTTATTGTGGCTCAATGATTTAGGTTCTCAAGGTATAATATCAAGTTTATCATTCCGGTTAAAAGTTCTTTTTTTTTTTTTTTTTTTAATCTTAAAAATCTATCTCCTTCTCTAATATCTATTGAAGTTTGAAATATCAATTTTAGTTTTCTGCATCTAATATCTAAGTATAGCTTGCAGTTTCAAGCATGAATGTAAAGTATTAGGTTAAAAATGGGGAACTATGATGAATTCTGTTTATGTATAAATTTATTACATTAGGTTGAATTTACTGGTGTACTTCATTTGATTTTGCAGCGGGCCTTCTCTTCAACGCCTTTTTTTTGAACCGTATGCTATTCCATTGCTTCTTGAAAAGCTTTCTTCTTCTCTAACAGTTGCAAAGGTTTGTTTAACATGTACTTTTCTGTTCTAGTACATCTAACTTATATGCCACTCCGAATGTTGGACAAATGTAGTTATTTTTGTTCCAATGTCTAGGTTGATTCTTTGAAATGTCTGAAAGATTGCGCTATGAAATATGGAGTATACAGAATGAAGAAGCACTATGGAGGTCTTTGGTCCGCATTGAAAGATGAATTTTATTCTTCCACTGGAACACAGTTGTCCTTTGCTCTAGAATCCCTCACTAGTCCAGGGTTTGAAATGAATGAGATCCACAGAGAAGCTGTTAATCTTCTTCAGACGCTGGTTAATCAAGATATCTCGTTTTTAGGTTTTGTTGTTGAAGATATACATATAAACACGGTCTTTGATACCATCTCTAGACACTCTCAGTATAAAGAAATGCCTGACACAAGCAAACTGGATGTACTTGTTATCAGTCAGATACTTTCTGTGTCTGCCAAAGCTTCGGTTAAGTCATGCAATATAATCTTTCAAACCGTCTTCTTCCGCCTTATGAATATTCTCGGGATTGTAGAGAAAGTTTCAACTGGTGATGTTTTTCCTAAAGGAAACTCTACAGTCTCTACAAGACTCTACCATGGAGGTCTTCATCTTTGCATAGAACTTCTTAGAGCATCAAAAGATGTTATCCTGGATTTCGAGGAATATTCTCCAACACCTGGATGTGCTCAGGAATCATGGTGCTCTATAGTGAAAGTTTCTCATTTCCATTGATCCAGGTGTTCACTTCTGCAGTACGCTGCTCGAACAATGATTGTGCTGAGGATGTATATTTTGGAGGTGAATGCTTGTGCTTGACAGATATGTTCCATCTTAATGTTTTTGCCCTCTGTTTTTCTAGGTTGCCATGTTCTTATTCCTATTATGTAATTTTGTTTTGTTTTTGAATTAATATAGTAAAGGGTTTGCTGGCTATGGGTATGTTTTGGGGTGGCTCTTCTCCTCTATCAAGATCTGAATTCGAGAAGATTTTGATGACATTAACATCAATCATCACAGCCAAGAGTGCCAAAACAGTGGTGTGGAAACTGGCACTTAGAGCACTGGTCTGCATTGGCTCATTTATTGATCGGTATCATGACAGTGACAAGGTTATGAGCTACGTGAGCATAGTTGTCGAAAATTTGGTCTCATTAGCATCCTCTAGTCAATGTGGTCTTCCATATGCGATGCTATTAGAGGCAACTTCAGAAGTCTGCTCCACTGGGCCAGAGTATGTGGAGAAAATGGTTCAAGGATTTGAAGAAGCTTTCTGTTCCAGTTTGTCTGATTTCTATGTATGTGTTGCCCCCATGACTCTAGATCGTAAAGTTTTCATATATTTGAACTAACAGCTTCTGTATCCAGCTCGATGTTAAGAGCTTGCTATTTTAGCTAACTGGTTTCTATCTTTAACAAGCAAGGGATCAAGAGGTTCCTTGTATCTAACAACTATTTGGAAAACATTTTTCAGGTCACTGGAAACTTCAAGTCAATTGACAATTGTTCTCAGCTTCTGAAGTGTTTGACCAATAAATTACTTCCACGGTACCCAAACTATTCTTTAATTTCTTATATCTCGTAGATAAACTAGCTTTGCCATCGTGTGTATGTTGACTCGCAGTTGTTTGCTTGTTGGTTTTTATGTGAACCAATACTGTACTCCGATAGTGTATCTAGGTTCTCTCTGTTAAGGTTCAATCTGTTATCCTCCTTATCAATCCCTCCTAACTCTGTAGAATCTGTCAAGACTTTATAATAGACAGATATAAGTAACTACAGATGTCACATTAATCTACTATAGATGTCACATTAATCTAATATTCTCTAGTTAGAAACTCATGTGGAAATCAACAAGCGAATTAATAACACGAGAGTGTCTTTTCTGTTATTAGTAGAGATAATAATTTTGATTACTTTGTTCTTCGTTCTTCCTTAGCATGTCAATTGGTATCTGTTCTTTTGACTCATGGTTTTTTTTTTAAATATCAAATAGTGTGGCCGAGATAGATGGTCTCGAGAAACTCTTGGTGCATTTCGCTATCAGTATGTGGAATCAAATTGAATCTTGTGGAGTTTTCAGTTGTGATTTTAATTGTAGGGTAAGCACTCTGATGAACTTTATACCCTTTGTTTCTCTTCAAAGTAGATTTGATTTTTCTATTGTCGATGTTATGATATATGAACTTACAGCATGAAATTTAATTACTTTTCTACTACAGGAGTTTGTTGAGGCAGCGATGACATCAATGGGGCAAGTTGTAGGAATTGCTTTGGTAGAATCACAGAACAGTATATTCCAAAAAGCTTATAGTGTGATCTCATCAAGCATTCTTCCATCTATGGAGTCTATTCCTTTGACCTTTGCTGCATTAGAGGGTCTACAACGTGACCTGTCCACGAGGGATGAATTGATACTTTCATTATTTGCATCAGTGATCATAGCTGCATCTCCTGCAGCATCCATTCCAGATGCAAAGTCACTTATACATCTGTTTTTGGTTTCACTTCTTAAGGGTTATATCCCAGCAGCTCAAGCTTTGGGTTCAATGGTTAACAAATTGAGCTCGGGTTCTGATGGAACAAATATCTCAAGCGATTGTTCATTGGAAGAAGCATGTGATATAATATTTCAAGCAGATTTTGCATTGGAAAAAAAGATTTCTTCAAATGGCTCTGGACCCTCTGGTAAAATTATATGTGCAAGTGAGACAACTTTGTCAAAGATATGTTTAGGTTTATGTGGTTCCCTGGACCTTCAAACCCGTGCCATCACAGGACTAGTGTGGATTGGTAAAGGTTTACTCATGCGGGGGGATAAAAGAGTTAATGAAATAGCTCAAGTATTAGTGGAGTGCTTAAAATCCAGTAACCGATCTGGGCATGCTCTGCATCCTTCTGCCATGAAACATTCAGTAGATGCATTTTTCATACTAATGTCTGATTCCGAAGTGTGTCTGAACAGAAAATTTCATGCAGTTATACGGCCACTCTATAAGCAGTGGTTTTTCTCTTCAACGGTTCCTATTTTAGAGTCTTTGATTATGAATTCCGAGACTCCACTATCGAGGTAAATAGATGGTTAACTATATTTCTGGGTACTTTTTTATATGGTTTAGGTTGAATATCTGATGGCTTCTATTACTCTTGAAGATTGCTAGTTTAATAATGGTTAGGTACTAATTCTAGAATCTCAGCTGACTGGTTTCGTCATTGTTTCAGAACAATGTTACATGTAGCTCTCGCACATGTTATATCCAATGTTCCACTAACCGTCATATTAGACAATACGAAAAAGGTAAGCCTCAATATAGACCTTGTATTTTGTACCTTTATAAACAGTTTCTTATAAGACTTTGATGATCTATGCAGCTACACCCGTTGATACTGGAAGGCTTATCTGTCTTAAGTGTTGACTCATCGGAGAAAGAAACTCTTTTCAGTCTATTATTGGTTTTGTCTGGAACGCTTACTGATACTAAAGGTAAGAAAAGTTAAAACTTTATTGCATTTTAACAAATCCTGTTTCAGTTGTCGAAGATTTAACAGTGCTTCTAAGATTTTAATTCGCCAACATTTGAATTGATAATTGATAATATGGTCGAGATTTTATTGGGTTATGATCAGATGGTTTGAGTCAATTCAATGGTTGCGAAATCATAAAAAGACATTTCATATTCACTTTTGTCCAAAAGAAACGTGTTTTTTTTTTTTTTTTTTATTGCCTACTAATCTTTTGCTTCGTCCGCAGGACAACAATCTGCAAGTGATAATGCACATATAATCATCGAATGCTTGGTCAAGCTTACATCATATCCATATCTAATGGTGAAAAATCATTTCTTTTTGCAATTAAATTGATTCTTGGATTTTCTAATGAGATTTTCGACGTTAAACTGTATGCAGGTTGTTCGAGAGACAGCCATTCAGTGTCTTGTTGCTTTGTTGGAATTGCCGCATAGAAGAATCTATCCTTTCAGAAGAAAGGTTAGTTAAAAAGATCTAAACCGCACATTTTAGTATGTTAAGAGTAAGAAATGCGTCTCATGGCATAGAAATTTCGATTCAAGGTTTTACAAGCAATAGTCGAGGCACTCGATGATCGGAAACAGAGAGTTCGGAAAGAAGCAATTAGATGCAGACAGGCTTGGTTAGTCACGTTGGTTTTTTTGATCCATAATTTATGACTAGTAATTGCGGCTTTTTAGTCACTGTAGTATAAAATGATTCTGATAATTGTCAAAAATTCAGGGTCTCAATTACAACCTGAAGTTTGAATTCAGAGATTCAGGAAGCCAAGTTGTGTGTTCTTCGAAGCAATAATGCAGTATTTTTACTGTATTCTTTTAGAGCTAGTTTACTTACTTATACATGTACGAGTAATATAGGGGCATTGACACATGTACATGTAGTTTCATGTCTTGATTTTAATGAGTTTGGAAATTCAAATATTATTATGGGTTATTGGATCATTCTTTTAAATTTTTTTTAATATAGGTTTATTGATTATTTTTAGTGAGTTTTAAATAATTTAGAAATTCAAATATTATTATGGGTTATTGGATCATTCGTTTTTAAGATTTTTGTCGCAATTTTGTGTTATTATTTTTAACTCGTTAAAATATTTCTATATATAGTGAAACCTCTATAAATTATTACTACCTCGATAAATTAATAATTTTCTTCATTACATTTTGACCTAAATACCACATCTATAAATTAATAAACTCGATAAATTAATAAAATATTATAAAATACATTGATCCTAATAATATTAATTTACTAGATTAGTATCCGTTCGATGAACGACTTTTCTAAACTTTAAAAATAAATTAAATTTATGTAAAATCTATAAATTAAATATTTTTTGTTAATGAAATATCTTAAATTATTTTAGGGAAAAAAGTAGAAAACATGTTTCATTAGAGAAAAGAATTATTTATATAAGTTTATTTTTACATGAGTAAATTAATTTAACTTTCTATATTACAATTTTATTATTAACATATTTATATAGCTTTTGGTTCCATTTTGTTGTTTGTTTATCCGATCACCGTGTTAGATATGTTTTGAAAAAATACAGGGAATCGAAGAACAAAACCGAATTGGACCCGAAAAAGTGGTACCAAACCTAATACCAAACTGATAAAAACCCGAATGGATCATAGGCTTATAAATCTGATAGACCTGAACAAAATCCAAACGTCCAGCCCTAGTGTGAGAGATAGAAGAATAGATCCTGTGACTGGCGGGTATGCTCTCGCTCATTTATAAGCGAAACATTTTGGCAAGATCTTTGTTGTCTCTCTGATGTCTTTTTGTTTAGATTATATCTCGGTTCCCAAAAGAATATTATTTCTTTTTCGTACCTTCACTCTCCAAAAACCTTCACCATTCCCTGGCTTGTGACGTTTTTCAACAACATCCTCTAGCTCAACTCTTTCCTCACCATTTCTCGATTTTATTCCTATCTTGGGCTTTATACCTGAATATATTTGGTTTTCGCAGCTTCCTTTTTTTCAGTCATTGGATTCTCATCCGCCATCATTTTTAATTTTTAGCGGAAGTCCCACCATCTTGCTCCTTCCTCTGGATCCATATTAGTCTATGAGACTTGGCTCCGCATAAGTTAGTCTCTCTAAGTAGATTTCCACCTCTTTTTTTTACTTATTCTCTTTGGGAGAGAACAATTCTGACTTATTTCCTTTGTGAGAGATCATTTACACAATTTGTCTTCTCTATGGAAACATTTCCTTCAGTCTGCAAGTCCAATAGAGATGTTGTTTCTTTGTTTAGCAAACCGAGAATATTATGAATTTTCTAGCTAATTTGTTATTTTGTGCCAATTTAAAAAATTAATTTTTTAATACAACATAATTTACTATTCTAATTGGTTAGGTGTTAAATAAATTTTAGAGTAAATTTATTTAACACCTAACCAATTAGAACAGTAAATTATGTTGTATTAAAAAATCATTTTTGTTTGTTCAAATAATTAGAAACGTGCAAAAATAATTACTAGGGTTTAAATAATCTAAATATATATATTTGAAAAGAAGAGTTTACATTTTATTAAAGTAATAAAATTTAACATATTTTGGAAAAAAATAGAAATTAAAAAGTATATACATATTATTATTATTTTTTTTGTCACCGTGTGAGATATGTATTTTTAAAATATAAGAAACCAAAAAGCTAAACCGAATTTGATCTGACAAAAATCCAAAAGGATCCTAAACTTCTCTATCTGAAGAACCAAACCCAAACTAAACCAAAAACTGAATGAATACCAGAAATATTTGAAATGCAACTATATATTCAAAACCATTAATAATAAACTTGATATAACTCAATTATTTACCGTACAGTTATAAACAAAAAAATATAAATTATTTTTAAATCAAAATAACCAACATACACAAAATGTAAAAATATTTGAAAGTTCTAAGTTATATTTGTAAAAATTTAACAAAATTTTATTCAAATTTAATCTAATTTTAATATATGTTTTCTATTCCGTGTATCCAAACCTGACTCGAATGCAAATGGAACCAAACCAAATCGAATGGATCATAGGCCTCTAAACCCAAGAATCCCAGAGACATTAACCAATCCTAACGCCCAGACCTAGTGTGACGAATGCACTTTTTTTGTTTAATATGCAATTAACAAATATTAAGTGCCCATACAAATAATATTCCACCAGTTAATTAACATTCAACAAACAACAATGACCACGCATGGTCAACAGTTCTACCGGTTCTAGCAATCCTACGAAAGCTACAAAAACCACAAAACTACCGGGTCCTAATCATCCCCTCCTCACTGTCTCGATTCCACGATCACGCTTTATCTTTACCTGCATCGACAAAAGTGATGCATAAATATTTGGTAAACCAAACGCTGAGTGAGATTGATCCTCCCAACAATATGTTATATGAAAGCCCACGCAATTCAAACAACCACACCAACACGAAATAATAACAACTCGTATTACTTCAAACAATCAGCTAACATGCAACATTAGCTTTTATAATCAAACACATCCATGACTAACTATCTAGCAATTCACAACATCAAAAAATGCTAAAAACACAAGTCACAGAATAACAGGGTCCATCGACCATAACCTATCGACCAACACCATCGATACCCGCTATCGACCACACCCTATCGACCAAATCTGGTCGATAGCCACTATCGACCTCGACCTATCGACCACACCTGGTCGATAGCCATCCTAAAAACAATCTGAAGAAACTCATCGACTTACCTATCGATCACACCTAGTCGATACATCCTATCGACCTCGCTCTATCGACCACATCTGATCGATAAGCACTAGGAAAAACACCCAGTAGGATCTATCGACCAACTGATATGTCAGTATTTTACATGATTTATGCATACATTTTTCCATTCTTTTTTTTTTATTTGTTTCACCTTAGGTTTTCACTTAGCATTTTTTTTTGCATCTGAGCCAAACAGCTTGGAGCATGCATGCCAGCTAGAGCCCCACGCTTGCCACCCCACTCGAGACCCCACTCGAGCCCCAGCCACACCCCACTCGAGACCCCACTCGAGCCCGCCACACTCCCACTCAAGCACGCCCCACTCGAGACCCCACTCGGCTACACCCCACTCGAGCACCCGAGCCCCACTCGAGACCCCACTCGAGCCCGTGCTTGCCACCCCACTTAAGCCCTGCCATGCGACGCTCTCTGCTCGAGCCCACCTCCATTCGAGTTCGCACTCGACATCGCATCTTCCACTCGACCTCAGCTCCACCACAATCCACTCGATGCTGCACTAAACGTTACCACTCGACGCTGGCACTCGAGTCCCCACTCCACTCAACACACTCAACACCACTCGACCAGACTTGGTCGAGCTGAACCATTTGCGAAGACTTAGCTATTTTTCTTTGTCTTTTTTTATTTTTAGGGTTTTCCGTATTTTACTATAAATACCACTGTTAGGTATTATCCAGCAGACATATCTTTTATTTTTAGGGTTTTTCTCTACCTCTAAACCTTGTTCTTGATGTTCTTGGTGTTCTTCATTTTGTAATTGAGATCTCTCTTAATGTATTACTTAGTTTGCTTTAATTCTTTGCAGTCTTACATTTCTCATCTTAATCTATCTTTCTAAACTATTTTCAATGAATTCTGAAGTGTTTGATTTTTCTGGGTTCATGTTCTTGATTATGAGTTGTGTTCTTGAGTAGTGATTTAGGGTTTCTGAGGATGGGTTAGATCTGTGAAGGATTTTTGGTCTCCTTAGATGTTTGAGCTTTAAATTGCATAGATCTCTTCTGGATTAGGTGTTCTTAATGCTTAGTTAGCCAAGACGTTGGTAATTATGATCTCAAGCATTTCCCACTCATAAGGTGTTGATGAGATGCTTGAACCAACTAATACCAGAGATCTACAGCTTTAACCCATGGCTTAAGAGGTTCTAGCTGTATTTTGACATTAATGAATTGATTCTTAATACTTGCCTATATTGTGTTTCATTGATATCTGCTCTAAGTTTCCTTGTATCTTTGACTAGGTATTAAGATTAGGAAGTGGTATAGGCTTGTTAGTGTTTGTCACGAAAGTGGAGTCACCTTACCTTGATGTTCATTGTCTAGAGATAGCTTCTGTGAAGTTTTGTTAAGCACCTAGGAGAGACCAAGGAGATTCACATTTCGACCCCCTATTCTTAGACCCCTATTTACTTCTTCTTGCTTTATCATCTTGTCCTAAGTCATTTACTTGTTCAATTGCACTTTGCCTTTCATCTCTCTCAACTCGGTCTTGACCCCGAGTGCATAGTTGTTCGTCGTTTTTAGGCTCCACTCGATCTCATTGACTCGTTCAGAGTGGTCGAGTGCACCTTTTTGTCATTTTTTCTGCAGTGACACGATCACTTGACTCGGTTTAGGACTCGAGTCAAGCACCCATCTTACTGCATTTCATTTTTAGGTTGTTAGATAAACATTTCCTTTTTACCTGGCTTGACTTAGTTGTATCTGATCACATCTTGATTGTTAGCATCACACCCATTTGGATTGACACCTTAGTATTACAATGACAATGCTAGAGAATTGATACATCTTTCTGCATACACACACATAACAAGGTTACATTGTTTTTACTTGGGGATTGCATAACTGACAAGGGATTAACATCCAGTAGGACAAGTTCCTATTGCTAGATTTCCCTTGCCTACAGAAGTAGTTCCCGAGTAAAAACACTAATATCAATTTGGCACCGTTGCCGATTGGGTGTTTGTTTGCTACATTTAGGATTACAGATTTCCTGAGATCAAGTTCATTTTCATTGAATTTCAGTTTTTAACTTTCTGGGTTTTCATTGTTTGAGTTACCACTCGATTAACCTGCCCGAGTGCATCAGCTCAGCACTCAATATGGGAAAAGATCTTAAGATGCATTTTGACATCAAAGACACAATGAAGAAGCCTACGATAGAGGGTCAACTCTTTTGGATTAAAGAAATGGATCAGCTTGCAGACGAGTTACTTGAAGAGCTTAATGAAGAAGATCATCTCCAGACAGCGTTGACCAAGGATGGTGCAGAAGTCTTTTAAATCCTGGTTGAGCTAAATGGAGAGGGCATCGCATCAATTGAGGCTGAAACTGGCAAAACTCAGCGCTTAAATTTGAGCAGCAGCTCGAGTCAGACCCCGCCGGACCCAGACATTGCAGCCTCGACCCAAGAACTCAACATATAGCTCGAATCCACTCACTCTGATGACTGGTCAGAACATAGAGCACCTAAAGTTAAGCTCAAATCACTTCCAACAGGGCTAAGAAAGTATAAGAGAGCAATTGGGTATTCTCTTGAGACCATAAACTCAAGGCTGAATTACTTAGAGAACAAGGGTGCAATGCTACACCACAAAGACACCTGCCAACTCCCAGGAAAATCTATCCAGAACCCCAAGGACTTTGCCCACATCAATGCTATCCGTCTGAAATACCCCAACCGTATACTCACTTGGGACAGTGAAGATCATAGAAGTGCAAGATAAAGAAAGAAAGAAATTCATACAAAAGCTGAGACAGGAATGCAGCGCCATCTTACAAAGGATCGTTCCTCCACTGATCGTCAAAAAGAAATTAGGCGACCCAGGCTTCTTTATTCTCCCTTGTTCCTTGGGTCTTTCGACTTTCAAGGACTGCTTATGCGATCTTGGAGCCTCTGTGAATCTCATACCACTATCAGTAGCCAAGGAGCTAGGTTTCACACATTACAAGTCTAGTTTCCTCACCTTGGTTCTAGCTGATGGAACTTCTAGGAGAACCCGTGGGATATTAGAAGATCTGCCTATCAGGATTGACATTGTTGAAGTGCCAACGGACTTCGTAGTACTGGACATTGATGGGGAACAAAAAGAACACCTGATTTTGGGCAGACCCTTTCTTGCATCTGCTGGGGCATTGATTGATGTCAAAAACGGGAAGATTGATGTTGATTTGGGAGGAGTCTGCAAGATGATGTTCGACATCAAAGACCCTATGAAGAAGTCGACTATAGAGAACCAACCATTCTCAATAGAGCAACATAATCAACTTATTGGTCAACTGCAAAAGGATTATCCACCTGATGAATATGAAGTCTGCCTCCAAGAGGAAACGGTTGAGAACAACCTCGCGTATCACTCCAGAGAGCACTCCGAGTTTGGAGATCCCCCCTATGAAACCATTACCTTGATCAGCAGGACAGGGATCGAGTTTACGGTGAGTGATAAAAGAGTCAAGTCTCGTGTGGCTGACCGAAATTGATGAGTAAGGTAAGTCAAGCTTAGTGATTTTAAACAAGCTCACTTGGGAGGAAGTCCCATGTTTATCCTTGTACATATTGCTTTAATTTTTATTTTATTTCACTGATCTTTGATCTGTTTTCTAGTCATGTTTTTTTGTTATCAGATTCATGCTAAGGAAGGTCAGAAGTAGGTGTTGAAGGAGCTAAACGTGACTCGAGTTAAGCACTGCTTAAAATCAAAGGGGGGCCTAGTGCTTTTAGACACGACAAGAGGAATAAAATAGGGCCTAGTGCATTTGGCTTTTAGTATACCTCCCCCCTTCAATATCACCATCCACGCCTTTCAGCACTCTCTCTCTCGCTTCGTCACTCACCGTCGCCTCGAGCTCTTTCTCGCTTCATCACTCGCCGTCGCCTCGAGCTCTCTCTCGCTTCGTGACTTATCGTCGCCTCGAGCTCTCTCTCGCTTCGTCTCTTGCCGTCACCTCGAGCTCTCTCTCGCTTCGTCACTTGCCATCACCTCAAGCTCTCTCTCGCTTCGTCACTCGCTGTCACCTCGAGCTCTTTCTCGCTTCGTCTCTCGCCGTCGCCTCGAGCTCTCTCTCGCTTCGTCACTCGCCGTCGCCTCGAACTCTTTCTCGCTTCGCTCTCTCGCCAACTCGCCGTTGCCTCAAGCTCACTATCACTCGAGCATGCGACACGACCTCCCCCACCAGGAATACTCACACGCGAGCATGGAGGAGTCAATCGACTCCTATTTTTCCAACAACTGAGGTACCAGTTCCAAACCCATCATTGTATATACCATTGCATTTAGTTTACTCCAGTTTTATATCCTGGAGTCTTTTCCAAATTTTTATTACACAAGGGACTGTGTAATTTAAGTTTGGGGGAGGGTTCAGGATGTATTTGACATTGTTTTCTGTTTTCTTAATTCAAATTTTGCATCATCTATGTGCATCTGAAAACCATAAAAATTTGAAATTTTTTCGAAAAACTATTTCACAAAAACAGAGTGTCCATGTAGTTGCATCAGCATTTTAAGATTGAGTCTAGTTGCATTTCATCTAAGATTTCTGCATAGGGGATAATGATGATTCTTGCCTAGCTTAGCATGCAGTTTAAACTGACAAAATCAATGAACCATTTAGTTGTTCTGTGGTGCATGTTGATTAAGTTTGAAGCATAAGGCAGCACCATCCTTTGAATTCATTGCTTGACATTTGATTTTGGCTGAAGTATGTTGTAAAGTGCATTCATTCTATTTTGAACCTTAACTTGACCTATAATTATTATTTTTATGCATTGGTACTTGAACTCATGGATAACTATATACATACTTGGATATTCTTTCATCGCTTTACCACTCTTGTTATCCAAGTAGCTGATTCCCATCATTGGAAATTTTCTCCCCACCATGAACCTACCTTTCTTTCAAGCCAATATTATTCTCTGTATGTGTGAGGCCCTTTATCGACTGAGCTTGGTAGAAAGTGTTAGGTTGGAGCCGACAAGGATAGGTTCTCATTTAGTTCTAGTTCACGTTTTTTGGACTAGCTAGGATTAGGTGGGAACATGATTCTGGGTAGAAATGGCAATTGGGATATTCAAATCATGGGAATTCATTGAGGGATGTGTTAAAAATGAAGAGAAAAGGGAAAAGAAAATAAACTTCTAAGTAGAGGGATGTGTATGATTGAAGCTCTAGTAAAGGATTGGGTAGTAAAGAAAGAAAAAAAAAAATATATGTATAGGCTCAGAAAAAAAAAATAACATGTATGAGTTACAGAGCCTCAGATATTAACCCAATCCGCTAGAGTAATCAAAAGAAAAGGAACACCCTTAGAACACAAAAAAAAAAAAATTGATCAAAGAGATTCAAGGGAACAAAGTGCCAAAGGGTAGTAATAGGATCATTTCTGGGTTTAAATTTAGGGTTTGGGTTTGATTATGTATATGGATGGGTAGATGGGAGTCTATCCTTGTATGCATCGGTTGGCCTGACCTTTAGCCTTCTTCTAAAGCTTAGTTTTTCTTTGAGAGTCCCCTGAGTGAGGATGAGTGTAACCAGTTACATGAAGGGACCATCTTTGTCCTTTGACCATTCCCTTAGCCAAATGAGTTCAATGACTCTGCAAAAATTTGATTCATGTTCACTGCTTAATGAATGTTAAAGGGTATGAAGAATCTGAACACTTGTGTAAGCTAAGATCATTGTTAAGTAGTGATGTGACGAGAATGACTAAGGCTTTAAAAGTAAAATTTATTAGCGTTGCATTCAGGATAGCTTCTCAGGAATTTGATCAAGTCTTTTAAGGCTACATTGTTTAGGTTCTGAATCCCCAACTTCACACTTCTCCTCCAGCTTATGCTTGTTTTATTGCTTGAGGGCAAGCAAGGATTAAGTTTGGGGGAGTTGATATGTCAGTATTTTACATGATTTATGCATACATTTTCCTTTCTATTTGTTTAGTTTCACCTTGAGTTCACAACATTTCTAGTCCAATTTCATATGTTTTTGCACTTAGGAGAATTTGCACTAGCATTTGCATACCTGTTGCATTTTGGAGCTAAAACAGGTACAACTTGGAGCATGGATGCTAGGACAGCTAGAGACCCCACTCGAGCCCGCGCTTACAGCCCCACTCGAGACCCCACTCGAGCCCGTGCTTGCCACCCCACTCGTGACCCTACTCAAGCCCGTGCTTGCCACCCCACTCGAGCCCGCGCTCGCCATGCCACTCGAGCCCGTGCTTGCCACCCTACTCGAGACACCACTCGAGCCCGCGCTTGCCACCCCACTCGAGACCCTACTCCACCCGCGCTTGCCACCACACTTGAGCCCGCGCTTGCCACCCCACTCGAGACCCTACTCGAGACCCCACTCGAGCCCGTGCTTGCCACCCTACTTGAGCCCTGCGATGCGACGTTCTCTGCTCGAGCCCACCTCCATTCGAGTCCGCACTCGACATCGCATCCCCGACTCGACCTCAGCTCCACCACAATCCACTCGATGCTGCACTCAACGTTACCACTCGACGTTGGCACTCGAGTCCCTACTCCACTCAACACACTCGACACCACTCGACCAGACTTGGTCGAGCTGAACCATTCGCGAAGACTTAGCTATTTTTCTTTGTTTTTTTCTATTTTTAGGTTTTTCCGTATTTTACTATAAATACCACTGTTAGGTATTATCCAGCGGACATGTCTTTTATTTTTAGGGTTTTTCTCTGTCTCCAAACCTTGTTCTTGATGTTCTTGGTGTTCTTCATTTTGTAATTTAGATCTCTCTTAATCTATTACTTAGTTTGCTTTAATTCTTTGCAGTCTTACATTTCTCATCTTAATCTATCTTTCTAAACTATTTTCAATGAATTCTGAAGTGTTTGATTTTTCTGGGTTCATGTTCTTGATTAAGAGTTGTGTTCTTGAGTAGTGATTTAGGGTTTCTGAGGATGGGTTAGATCTGTGTAGGAGTTTTGGTCTCCTTAGAAGTTTGAGCTTGAAATTGCATAGATCTCTTCTGGATTAGGTGTTCTTAATGCTTAGGTAGCCAAGACATTGGTAATTATGATCTCAAGCATTTCCCACTCATAAGGTGTTGATGAGATGCTTGAACCAACTAATACCAGAGATCTACAACTTTAACCCATGGCTTAAGAGGTTCTAGCTGTATTTTGACATTAATGAAATGATTCTTAATGCTTGCCTATATTGTGTTTCATTGATATCTGCTCTAAGTTTCTTTGTATCTTTGACTAGGTATTAAGATTAGGAAGTGGTATAGGCTTGTTGGTGTTTCTCAGAAAAGTGGAGTCACCTTACCTTGATGTTCATTGTCTAGAGATAGCTTCTGTGAAGTTTTGTTAAGCACCTAGGAGAGACCAAGGAGAATCACATTTCGACCCCCCCCATCCTTAGACCCCTATTTACATCTTCTTGCTTTATCATCTTGTCCTAAGTCATTTACTTGTTCAATTGCACTTTGCCTTTCATCTCTCTCAACTCGGTCTTGACCCCGAGTGCATAGTTGATCATCGTTTTTAGGCTCCACTCGATCTCATTGACTCGTTCAGAGTGGTCGAGTAGACCTTTTTTGTCATTTTTTCTGCAGTGACTCGATCACTTGACTCGGTCTAGGACTCGAGTCAAGCACCCATCTTACTGCATTTCGTTTTTAGGTTGTTAGATAAACATTTCCTTTCTACCTGGCTTAACTTAGTTGTATCTGATCACATCTTGACTGTTAGCATCACACCCATTTGGATTGACACCTTAGTATTACAATGATAATTCTAGGGAATTGATACATCCTTCTTCATACACACACATAACAAGGTTACATTGTTTTTACTTGGGGATTTGATAACTGACAAGGGATTTTCATCCAGTAGGACAAGTTCCTACTGCTAGATTTCCCTTGCCCACAGAAGTAGTCCTTGAATAAAAACACTACTATCACCAACCTATCGACCTGTCCTAGTCGATACACTTTATCGACCACACCTGGTCGATAAGCACTAGGAAAAACGTCTAGCATAATCTTTCGACCTGGCTTAATATTAACCTTTGGTCGCAACTCACCTTAGAATGGATAAATCTATACTTAGATGGACTCCCCAAGCTCAAGAATGATCTCTCCTCTTCCTCCAAAGCTCATGCCAACTAGCCTCACTCCAATCCTTCTTTTTTCCCGAGCTTCTCAAAGCTTCACACCCTTTGATCTCACAAGATCCAAGCTTTACCAAGCACACCAAAACCTTTCTCTTCTTCTTCTCTCTTTTCCAAGCTCACAAGCTTTCTTTTTCAGCCACAAATGGCGACAAAGGAGGAAGAAGAAGAAGAAGAGAAGACAAAATGATTTTTGACTTCCTTTTGAGAAAAATCTCATAACATTCTATTTGATTTGTGACACCCCCGGAACAAATCTAAATTAATTATTTCACCCCATAATCAATTTCTCGAGACTTGTCTAAGGTTCATAAATTCGAAAGAACTTCCAAATTAATTAAATTAATTAATTTCTGGAACACAGGCGTTACAATTCTCCCTACCAACATAGATTCGTCCTCAAATCTTATGTTACCGTTCATCTCCAATGAACCGGCCATCTCCAATGAACCTTGATCATCGCAACGATTACTTAACTCTCGGCCAACCCTGCCAAGTCAACACACACACGAGGTTTACCACCACCCTCCGAAGCTTTACACTACCTCGCGACCATCACGGTCAACATACGAGATTAACTACGAATCTCTAAGGTTTTCACTCTACCTCCTGACCAACCCGGTAAACACTCACACACATGTACACGCATGTACATCCGAGGTCCATAACTAACCTCCAAGGTTTTCCCACTTAGTCACTATGCTTACGACACCGCTACATCATATATGCTTATTGCTCATTCACAAACTAAACACCAATACCCAAGACACCGCATCATCTCCGAGTTTTAAGCATCTGCCATACCCCGGAGGATATCCACTATATCTCGCAAGATATTACCCATACCACAGCACCCAAGATACCGCAGCATCTCCGAGTTCTGGGTATCTGCTATACCACTCCACTCAGGGTAATATAACCAATAAGAGTCTCAATATCCTATACCATCCAATTCTGGGCAATATATCCTACGTCTAAGATATACACCATACGAATCCACGGTATCACATATCACTCTAGGCTATACATCTTACGAATCTGGGTACATCGCCAGTCGCACTCTCAAGACACGCAGTCCTTTGAGCTATCAGCACTAAAAGAACTAGTCCTCTCATCGAGCAATAAGTTACACATTTATAAGCACCTCGACTGAAATACCTATTGTGATCCATGTAAATCCTCGTAAGGTAACACTGGCATCAATAACCAAGCTATCACACCTATCGTATGAAGCCATCCCAATACTCGCCTGGTAGCTATTGTTATACGCAAACTCTACCAAGCTCAAGTGATCCACCCAATGACCACCCCAATCCAACACGCACATCCTCAACAAATCCTCCAGAGTCTGGATAGTCCTCTCGGACTACCCATCTCTCTGAGGATGATAAGTTGTACTCATGTGCACCCTCGTGCCCATCTCCGCCTGAAACGCATTCTAGAACTCAGATGTGAACTTAGCATCCGGGTCCGAGACAATGCTCACCGGTACTCCATACAGTCTCACAATTTCCTGCACGTACTTCCTAGCCAATACCGCAGACTCATTGGTCTTCTTAATGGCCATAAAATGCGCACACTTAGTCAATCAATCAACGATGACCCAAATAACATTCTTGGTCCAAGAAACTGGTAAGCCCACCACAAAATCCATCATGATCATGTCCCACTTCCACTCTGGAATGGGTAAACTCCGCAACAAACCACTTGGGACATGGTGCTCTGCCTTCACTAACTGGCATACGTTACACGCTGCAACCAAGTTAGCAACATCCTTCTTTAACCCGACCCAATGATAATACCACTTAAGATCCTGATACATCTTAGTCGCTCCTGGATGAATCTAGAACATACTCGCATGAACCTCACGTAGATCTCTCACCTCAAATCCTCATCCAAAGGTACGCATACCCTCCCACTCACAAGGATAATACCATTCGCAGATACCTGATACTCAAAACCCGCTTCTCTCGAAGCTTTAACCAAGTCCTCATGATTTTCCTGAGCTAGCCGAACTCTGCTCAAAAGATCCACCTAATTAGCTACCTCTAAGCCCAAAGGTTCCTGAGATGCAACACACAAACACAATGTGCTAATCTCGCTCACGAAAGACTAAACCTCATGCTTCCGAGCCAAAGCCACCCGGTTCCGACTCCAAGTATCCACAACTAGATTTGCCTTACCAAGATGGTAAGCTATCTCCAGATCATAAGCAGCCATTAGCTTCATCCAGCGCCACTGCCTCAAATTCAACTCAGGCTGAGTGAAAATGTACTTCAGGCGCTTATGATCTGTGAACACCTGCACTTTTTCACCATAAAGATAAGATCTCCAAATCTTTAAAGCGAAAACCACCGTAGTCATCTCAAGATCATGGGTAGGGTAGTTGTCCTCATGCTTCCGCAACTACCGCGAAGCATAGGCAATAACCTTCCCCTGCTGCATCAACACACAGCCAAGACCAACTCTCGACGCATCGGTATACACCATGAAAGGAACATCCTTTTCCGTCAACTTTGTCATAGACTTAGCCAAACTTGCGAAACCCATAACGAACCGCCGATAATATCCTGCCAACCTGACAAAACTCTTAATCTCTGTGGCATTCCTTGGCCTCGGCCAAGCATTAATAACCCGAACCTTCTCTAGATCTCTGGATTGCAGAGATAACGTGATCCAGAAAACCAATCTCCCTCTGCGAGAAGTTACACTTGCTCAACTTAGCAAACAACTTCTGTTCCCGCAGCTTCGCAAAAACCACACGCAGATGCACCTCATGCTCCTCTAAGCTCTTCGAATACACTAAGATATCATCGATAAAGATGATCACAAACTTATCCAGATACTCCTGGAAAACGATGTTCATCAATCTCATAAATGCAGCTGGTGCATTTGTCAACCCAAATGGCATCACCAGAAACTCGTAGTGGCCATACCGAGATCTGAAAGCCGTCTTCTAGATATCTACCTCATCGATAGAAATCTTATGATATTCTGACGCAAAGTCAATCTTGGAGAACCAAGTAGCCCCTTTCAACTGATCCAATAACTCATCAATCCGAGGAAGAGGATACTTGTTCTTCACTGTGACTCGGTTAAGTCCCCGGTAATCAATGCATAACCGAAAACTCTCATCCTTCTTCTTCAGAAACAACACCGGTGCTCCCGACGGTGAAGTACTCGGGCAAATAAACCCCTTACTCAGCAACTTCTCTAGCTGCTTCTTCAGCTCTGCCATCTCTGTTAAAGTTATCCTATAAGGAACCTTGGATATCGGTGTCATCCCCGGTTCGAACACAATCATGAAAGGATCCGACCTAGACGGTGGTAACCCTTGCAACGACTGAACCTTAGTCTCTCCAACAGCCTCCGGCATAGAAATGGTAGCCAAATACGCCTCACAACCCCTCTCGATCATATGCTCGGCTTGCATAATTGAGATCATGAGACTCCCGGAGGTCGGTCTCACCCCCTAATACACCAACCTCGCCTTGCCTCTGTCGAACTCGACATGCCCTCGGTGACAATCCAGATGCGCTCTAAATTCCCAAGCTAATCCATGCCAAAATAACATCGTACAGCTCCATGGAGCAGATAATCAAATCGGCAGGCATAGACTCTCCAGCCACCTGAACATCCAAATCTCTAACCCAACCGTAAATCGTCAGGAGCTTCCCTCCGGCAACTATCACGAAACCCAAACTCACACTGGGCTCGCTTCGAACATTAGCCTTCTCGGCCAACACTGGAGTAACGAAGCAATGCGATGCTCTCGTGTCAAATAACACATTACACTTAACACCACCAACACACAAGGTCCCTGTACATATACATGTGCCGAGAACCTTAATACCCCAGCAAGAAACAAAATTCCCCAACACAAAATTAAACTTAGATGAATCTAAGAAAATACCTATGATCGGCCGGGAACTCGCCTCTCCGGACTCGACGATAGAATACACTCGAGGTGTTACTGCCACCGGCCTAGCGGGCTGCACCACTGTGGCCTCACTCTGCTGCAGCTTGGGACACAGAGGTCTAATATGCCCCGCCTCCTTGCAGTGCAAGCACACCCGAGAATCTACTTGTACCCCGCCCTTCTTAGGATAGCTCGCCACTCGGTGATCTATGCCCCCACACCCAAAGCAACCTTGACCACCCCGACTGCCTCTCGAAGTGCTATCCCTCTTCCGCTTATATCCTTGCATCGGCTACCACCTCTGCTCGGACCAGACGGCTGCTACACTGATCTTGCCTAAAAATCCGTGTAACAGCTACCACCTCGTCTTTCAGACCCTCCTCAAGCAATGTCGTAGTCTCAATCAACTCATCAACCTTGCAAAAAGCCCTAACCATGCAACAGTTCCACAAGTCAACCCTGAGACCTATCAGGAATCTCTGCACACGGGCCGACTCACTCTCAATCGCCCGTCTAACATAAGACCCGAGCGGGTTGAACTGCACCTCATACTCGCGTACAAACCGATCCCACTGAGTCAATCTCTTAAGCCTCGACTCTAACCGGTTAAACGCCTCCTGAGGGAAATACTTGGAGTTAAACTCCTCTACAAAATCCACCCAAGCCATCTCGGCGTGAATTCTACGGGCTGCCACACCCCTCCACCAGAGATCCACATCACCCTCTAGATAATGGACCGCAATGTCCACTTGGTATCCCACAGAACACCTACTCGAGAGGAAATTCCTCTGTATCCTCCTCAACCATGCATCAACGTCCTTAGAATTAGCACCTCTGGGGAGAAACTCCGTGCTTATCTTCTGCACCTACTCCATCATCCTGAAGTAGGATGGGAGCTCCTTGGTAACCGCAGCTGCAACCTGAGGCTGAACCTCAACAACCACTAGTGGTACTATAGGAGCCTGAGCTGGTACCCTCTTTGGTAACCACTCCAATAACACAGTCAAGAGATCAGCAAGACGATCATCTCGGGCCTGACCATCATCCGCTGCTTAACCTGCAGCACCTGCTGCTATACCCGCAGCACCCATTGGAAAACCAGCCACACCGGTACTCACACCGGCCATACCCTCAAACTCAACCTGACTCGCATGCGACTCATCGACCCGCTCCTCCACCACACGACCATGACCTCTACCCCGGTCACAGCCTCCACCACGCCCTCTAGCCATCTGCACTTGCAAGAACAACGACTAAGAACACACTAAAACACAATCATCACAATAAAAATAATTCATCGTGGAATCCCACAAGGCTCGAAGAGGATGATTCAGTGACCCCATGCAACACACAATCTATCTTAGAACCACATAGACTCCTAGAACCGTATGGGCTTTAATACCAAAAATGTGACGACCGCACTTTTTTTATTTTTATTTTTAACATGTAATTAACAAATATTAAGTGCCCATACAAATAATATTCCACCAGTTAATTAACATTCAACAAACAACAATAACTACGCATGGTCAACAGTTCTACCGGTTCTAGCAATCCTACCAAAGCTATAAAAACCACAAAACTACCGGGTCCTAATCATCCCCTCCTCACTGCCTTGATTCCACGATCACGCCTTATCTTTACCTACATCGACAAAAGTGATGCATCAACATTTGGTAAACCAAACGCTGAGTGAGATTCATGGTCCCAACAACAGGTTATATGAAAGGCCACACAATTCAAACAACCACACCAACACAAAATAATAACACCATGATTACTTTAAACAATCAGCTAACATGCAACACTAGCTTTTCTAATCAAACACATCAATGACTAACCACCTAGCAATTCACAACATCAAGATATGCTAAAAACATAAGTCACAGAACAATAGGGTCAATCGACCACAACCTATCGACCAACACCATCAATACCCGCTATCGACTACATCCTATCGACTACACCTGGTCGATAGCCACTATCGACCTCGACCTATCGACCACACCTGGTCGAAAGCCATCCTAAAAACCATCTGAAGAAACTCATTGACTTACCTATCGATCACACCTAGTCGATACATCCTATCGACCTCGCCAAACCTCTAAACCACAACCAATACACATACCAAGCAAGGCAAATACCACACCAAGCAACTAGAGAAATACTCCTAACAAGCCATAGAATCACCAAGAAACCACAACACACACACTCACCAAGCAAGCATAAAAATTCACAATCAAAGCTTAACAAGGCACAACAACACAAAAATTCATGGTTCTCTAACCACCACCAGCTTAGCAAGCTCTAGCTAAAGCTCCACAAATGACCACAAGGTTTCTAAGCAACCTAGGAACACCCCCAAAGCTTAGCACAACCCCACAAGCCCCCACACATGGCTTAATGTTAACCTTTGGTCACAACTCACCTTAGAATAGATGGATCTATGCTTAGATGGACTCTCTAAGCTCAAGAAATATCTCTCCTCTTCCTCCAAAGCTCATGCCAACTAGCCTCACTCCAATCCTTCCTTTTTCCCAAGCTTTTCAAAGCTCTACACCCTTTGATCTCACAAGATCCAATCTTCACCAAGCTCACCAAAACCTTTCTCTTCTCCAAGCTCACTCTCTCAATCTCCCAAGTTTTATTTTTCAGCCACAAATGGCGACAAAGGAGGAAGAAGAAGAAGAAGAGAAGACAAAATGATTTTAGACTTCCTTTTGAGAAAAACCCCACAACTTTCTATTTGATTTATGACACCCCCGGAACAAATCTAAATTAAATATTTCACCGTATAATAAATTTCTTGAGACTTGTTTAAGGTTCATAAACTCGAAAGAACTTCCAAATTAATAAAATTAATTAATTTATGGAACACGGGCATTACACCTAGTACGAGATGTAAAAAAATATCTAGTGACAGGTGGCTATGTTCTCACTCATATCTAGGTGAGACATTGTTCTCACAAGATCTTAATTGTCCAATCTGATATCCTCTTATTGAGATCGTATCTCGGTTCCCAACATAATATCTTTTCCCTCTCGCAGCTTCACTTTGCTGGAATCTTTCAGTATTTCTTGTCTCATGGCATTTTCCGACAACATATTCTAGCTCCACCCTTCTGTCACCAGCTCTCAATTTTATTCTTATCTCTATGTTAACAAGTGCTGTCTCGAAGTATTGGTGAAGTTCTAATGGTAAGGATTGAGGTCTTCATTGGTTTGCATGGGAGAAAATGTGTAAACCTAAATCTGATGGGGGGGGTGGGCTTCTGTTGTTTGGAGAAATATAATGATGCAATGTTGACCAAACAATATTGGCGTCTTATTTAATACTCGAACTCTTTGCTTGCTCAGGTATTAAAGGGAAGGTATTATAGGAAATTTCATCCATTACAGGCTAAAAAACCATATTCCCCTTCCTTTGGGTGGAAAAGTATATTTTCAATAAAGGATTTAGTTCAAAAAGGTACCCGATGGTGTTTAGGATCAGGGCGTGACATATTAGTTTGGAAAAACCCTTGGATTCCAGATGTGAATCCTAGGTCGGCAAATGGCCGAGGAAGAGAGATTATCCACATATGAAGGTTGAGAAATTAATTAATCTGGTGTCCAAGGTATGGTACTTACCGGTCTTACAATACTATATGGATCTGGGAGATATTTCTTTGATTAAAGGATTGTCAATTAGTAAATCTTTTAAAGAAGATAGGCTAATTTGACACTACACAAAATCTAGAAAATATACGGTCAAGTCAGGATACGAGTTAGCATGGAATATGTCAAAGGAAGTTTCTTGGTGTCCAAGTTGTAAAGCTCTCAAAGCTCAGGCATGGAAGGTTAAAGATCCCCCATAAATAAAGCACCTACTGTGGCAAATTGCTTCTGGAGCTCTTGTTATTACTTCAAAATTAAATCATCGGGGAGTTAAATGTTATAATATTTGTCAGCATTGTGGATTGAAAGAGGAAACTATTAATCACATATTTTTTTAATGTTCTTACGCTGTACAAACATGGACGCTTTCAAAGGTTTCGTCATCAATAACCAATTTTCCGACCGGGTCGGAGTATACAAATTTGGATTACTTTTACTGGAGAATACCAAATCATATAAAAAACATGGTATATCTGTTTGTTTCCCTTGGATAATATAGTTTTTATGGAAAGTTAGAAATAAAAAGTTATTTAAAGGCAAACAAACTGTTTCCCAGGACATTTTAAATCGTGCTATCACATATCATTTAGCTTGGGAAGAGGCACAAGCAAGTCCAAAAAGGAAGTTAATATGGAGTTGGTAGAGATAATCCCTTCATCGATAAGTTATAGGATTGATTGTTCTTGGAAGTCATCGAGAAGTTGTCGGATTGATGGTTCTTGGAAGTCATCGATAAGTTGTCGGATTGATGGTTTCTGGAAGTCATCGATAAGTTGTCGGATTGATGGTTCTTGGAAGTCATCTGATCCTACTACTGGTCTAGGTTGGTTATGTCTTCAGGGAGATGATAATGTTTTATTGTTGGGCGCAAAGTGTAATCGGAAAACGCTTTCACCCCTGCATACAAAATTAGAAGTACTATTATGGGCAGTGAATTCTATCATTTCGGTAAAAATTTTAAGCCATGTGTTTGAAACAGATTGTGTAGAACTCATCTCCATGATGCAATCTTCAGAGGAGTAGCCCACTTTCTCCAATCAGTTTGAGGATCTTGCTCGTTTATGTGATTCTCTTCCTAGGTTTTATATCTCTTGTATCCCAAGACTGAGTAATAAACAGGCGGACTGCTTAGCACGAACTTCAAGAGTTTTATTTTTTGAATCTTCGTTTGTAAATACTTTTTCTCCAGTGTGGGCAACCAATTCTGTAGTGCGTTTCTAGTTATTTAATGTTTGGCTAGAAAAAATAAAACATAAATGAAATGTTTAGTGTCTGAAAAACCACAAACCATACACCAAAACTAAACATACCACAACGAATAAAAAAATGCCCAAACATAAGGAAGAAGTGGTTATTTGTACAACTAAGGGATCAAATATTATAATTGGTTTAAAGTATACTAGCATTTAGCCGTAAATCATAAAGGACAACTAATGATGAGAGTGGAGCGCTAACATCTATTAACAACATACACAATTATAGAGAATGGTGAATCTTTGTTTCATATCCATCAAACAAAAGAACATAAAAAAAAATAGAGATCAAATTGACGACACACTTGAACGTCTATAAAAAAAACTGAAAAACGAAAACAATAACACACCACAAAACATGACAATTTAAACAAAAATCTACCAAATACACAACCGAGAAAACATTGACACCAACTAGAATATCAATACAAAGAAGAGGGAAAAGAATAAAATTCAATACCTTAAATGGAAATACCTTACAAGAAATAGGAAAGGCAGATACGAACATGTGGAGATGTCAACCAAATTTCAAAGCCTGACTCACACTGGGGACCATGAGACGGAGAAGGAGAGGGGGTTGAGAAAGAGAATAACTAGAAACAACAAAACAAGTTATTGATGGCTAACGCCAATAGCTACACCCTTCGACTACGAAAAAATGGACTACCAATTGTTCCCAATATGCTTCATCACCTACACCACACAATCTCGCAAGTTTAATCCAATTGAAAAATCAGGAACATATCAAAAGAGGACGAAATTATAGACAGATACGTTAACCACAGCGGGACTGAAACTACAACAACCGTGAACATTAAACGCAACCCCCAGAGCTGTCTGAGTAAGAAACTGCACAGAGATTCAATAATAAACTCCAGCAAGACAAACAATTAGAGGTATTTAGTTTTGAGACAGAAATATAAACAAAATGGTGCATACAATAAAGGAATATAATCGTTTGACTGAGATAAAACATCCATTCGCAAGACACAACAAACCAAACACTAGATAGTTTTCGGTGTTTTGTGTCTTTTTAGGTTTTAACACTTTCTGGAGTCAAAAGGGGAGCTTTGAAATGGAAATGGAACAATACGTCGTCAATCGAAGAAAGGACAGAAGATTATAACCAATCGGTACTCGTATATCACCGATCAATAACCGAGACGAAGAAAACCGATCGGTACAAACTTGTAACCGAGCAGAGACGAAAATATTCAGAAAGGCTTAGTTTTAAGGTGTTATACTTTGTGGAGATTTCTTCTAACTCTTTTATTGATCTTTTGCAGTTCTATTATGATTTCTTTATCTATCTCTATCATGCATTCTCTTTGCATGTGTGAGTAGATCTTTCATTGGGCATCGATTTTTCTAAAGGGTTCATCATGTACACTACAAGAAATATACCGCAAAACCGACGGAATTTCTGATGGTATATAATTCCGTCGGAAATATCCGATGGCTTACCGACGGATTCCCAAGATTTGAAAATTCTGGGAATCCGTCGGAAATTTCCGATGGATATCCGACAGAATTTCCGACGGAAATGCGAGCCGTTATATTCCGACAGACTTCCGACGGAATTTCTGACGAAATTTTATATTCCGACAGTTTTCCGACGGATATCCATGCCGTTATATTCCGACGGATTTCCGACGGCTTCTGGAAATAAGTCGGATAATATGAACGTTAATGAATCCATTGAATTTACCGTTGTAAGCCGACGGAAACGAGTTTATATATATGTTTCTCCCTTCCTCCATTCCATTACACAACAATCTTAATTTCATATCTCTCTCTCATTTCTTGTTTACTTAATACGAATTCTATAAAAAAGTGAAAAATATGTCTAGATATTTTCGATCATGGATGGACGAACCATTAATGGATCCGGAGACGAACAACTTAAACGAGGAGTATGCACGAGGCATATACGAGTTCATGGAAGTGGCCGGAAAGCAACCGCGTGTTCAAAAATCAGGTAAGTTAAAATGTCCATGTTCAATTTGTAGGAATTCTCGTAATGTTGCGATAGAGATAGTTTGGCATCATTTGTATAGTAATGGGTTTACGCCGGGTTACAAGATATGGTATTTACATGGAGAAACAAATGTTGAGTATGGTAGTACTAGTGAACCAACTGTCTCAGATTGTTTAGGAGGTAGCACGGAAGTAGATGTAGGTGTAGGGAGCGTGCAGATGGTGAATGATGCGTTTAGAGAGAATGCCGAGTTTAGCGGTGAAGAAAGATATAGGTTCGAAGAACCTAATGTAGAAGCAAGAAGATTTTTTGATATGTTAGATGCTGCAAAGCAGCCACTATATAAAGGGTGTAAAGAAGGTCATTCTCCTTTATCATCTGTAAGTAGATTGATGACGATTAAGACGGATTACAATTTGGCAGAGGAATGCGTTGATGCGATAATAGATTGGGCGAAAGATTTATTGCCAGAAGATAATCTTTTACCCGGATCATACTATGAGGTACAAAAACTTGTATCTGGTCTTGGGTTACCGTATAAGGTAATAGATGTTTGCATCGACAACTGTATGCTATATTGGAGAGAAGATGAAAACCGCAAAAGATGTAGATTTTGTCGTAAACCATGGTATCAGGAATGTAGTGGCAGAATTCAAATTCCATATAAACGTATGTGGTATTTACCAATAACAGAGAGGTTGAAGAGGTTATATACTTCTCAGCACACAGCAGAGCCAATGAGATGGCATGCAGAACATCATCAAGATGGAGATATTACACATCCTTCAGACGCAGAAGCTTGGAAACATTTTCAATCATTGTATCCAGAGTTTGCGTATGAGCGAAGGAATGTGTACCTCGGGTTATGTACAGATGGTTTTAACCCATTTGAGAAGCATGGAAGGAAGTATTCGTTATGGCCCGTAATTGTAACCCCTTACAATTTGCCTCCATATCTGTGCATGCGTAGAGAATTTTTATATCTATCGATTCTTATTCCCGGCCCAGAGCATCCGAAGAGATCACTTGATATATTCCTCCAGCCATTGATCTATGAGTTACAAATGCTATGGGAGCATGGTGTGGAAGCGTACGATGTTTCAACCCAGCAAAACTTTAAGATGCGTGCGGTGCTTATGTGGACCATAAGCGATTTTCCAGCATATGGTATGTTATCTGGATGGACAACACATGAGAGATTATCATGTCCGTATTGCCAAGACAACACAGATGCATTCCAACTAAAGCACGGTAGAAAAAGTTGTTGGTTTGATTGTCATAGGAGATTTTTACCGAGTGATCATCCGTATCGTCGTTCGAGAACAATGTTTACAAAGGGTAGGCAAGTTTTTGATGGTCCACCGCCTGAGATAGACGGTGAAACTTTATTGGAGCAGTTGAAAGATTTTGGTGCTGAGACGACTCCTTATTGTGGGGGTAATGGACATGAACCTATTTATGGTGTCGGTGAATTTCATAGCTGGCACAAGAAGAGCATATTTTGGGATTTGCCTTACTGGAAGAACCATTTATTGCGGCATAATCTTGAGGTGATGCACGTTGAGAAGAACTTCTTTGAGAACATCATGAACACAGTCTTAAACGTCCAAGGGAAGACGAAAGACAATATGAAATCTAGATTACACTTGCCAGCATATTGCGATCGAGGTTTTCTTGAAGTGCTCCCAAATGGTCAATGTCCATTTCCATTATACCGGTTAGAAGCAGAAAAGAAAACAGAATTTTTTAATTGGATTCACGACGATGTTAAATTCACTGATGGATACGCATCTAATCTGCGTAACTGCATCGATTATGGAGAAGGAAAGTTTACTGGAATGAAGAGTCATGATTGTCACGTTGTGATGCAGAGGCTTCTTCCATTCGCTTTTGCTCATCTTCTCCATAAAGACGTCCACCAAGCAATTGCAGGAGTAGGTGCTTTCTTTCGCGATTTATGCACAAGAACACTTACTGTTGAGGGAATCCAAAATTTACAGGCCAATATCTCGGTGATCCTTTGTAATTTGGAAAAGATATTTCCACCAGCTTTCTTTGATGTCATGGAACATCTTCCGATCCACCTCCCACGAGAAGCTGAACTAGGAGGCCCGGTTCAATACCGTTGGATGTATCCATTTGAGCTGTATATGTTTCATCTGAAGAAAAAGGTTAAGAATTTGAGTAGAGTAGAGGGATCTATTATCGTCCAGAGCATCAACGAAGAAGCCTCACAGTTTGCTGAATATTACTTTCCGTCAGAAGTTCGTACGAAGAGTAGACGTCCTAGTCGCCATGATGATCGTGGTGAGAGAGCGATTTACCCCGTCGTTGTTCCAGAGTTATTTTCCCAAGTTGGGCGAGTCAGTGGCAAAGGAAAAATGCGTAAATTATCTCAAGAGGAGTTTAAACACTTGCATACGTATATCCTAACCAATTGTGAAGAAATTACGGAATACGAAAGGTAAACAAAAATTCTTTTGTGTCATTTAATGTATAATTGATTATTTTATATGTTATTATTAACTTGTCAACTATTTTGGTTTTCGTACAGGATTTACATGGCATTAATACGCGGGTACTATATGGATAAGACAGAAGACGAGCTTCAAGTCCATAAGGAGGAGGAATTTATGCCTTGGTTGCAATTTTACGTAAGTGTTTAAAAACACTAAATCATTTAATAAATTATTTTTTAAATACTAATTTGTCACTTATTTTTGTAGGTTTCTGAAGGAGTAATAAGCGGACAAACATTTCCCACATGGTTATTGGAATTTGTTAATGGTCCAAACTACATTGCAACTTCTTATCCTAGATACTGCAGTCGTGGATATGGGTTTAGGGTTCATGACGAGAGAAGGACAACACAAACTTCAGATTCTGGTATTTCAGTGAAATCTGGTAATGATGTTTACTACGGCGTTCTTCAGGAAATATTGGAAGTGCGGTACCCAGGAATGTTAGACTTGAGGTGTATTGTTTTCAAGTGTGATTGGTATGATTCAACACTCGGTCGTGGCCTTCATGTAGACCAATTTGGTGTTACGTCTATTAATTCAAGTCGACGACTAGAAACGTATGACCCATTCATTCTAGGATCACAAGCTGAGCAGGTAGGGTACTAATATTAGTGTAATTAATACTCAATTCCTTATTTTGGTATAATACTTACAAAACTAATATGTTTTTTTTAGGTGTGCTATATTCGTTACCCTCGAGTTACACAGCGGACGGATCCTTGGCGCAAAGTTACTAAAGTGACCCCGTGAGGAAGAATTTATGGAGTTGCAGAACACGATCCTTTACAGCCAGGAGAAGTTGTTCCAATGGATCCAGTTGAGCCTTCTTGTGCTCTGGATCTTGTTGTTGATTTCACACAATTTGGTTTAGTTTTTTCCGATTCAGAAGAAGAACAAGGTGAATTTTATGAGGATTCAGACTCAATTTCATCTGAGGGATCAGCATCATCATCTAATGAAGATTAGTTATGCACGTGGTTTGTATTATTTTTTGGTATTACAGAAATTTGTAAATTTGTTATTTTGTATTTTATTTAATTTTGACATTACGGTGTAAACCATAGGTCCTCGCAGACCACAGCTGCCGAGCATTTTATAAGCTCAACTTCAGCTTTGTATATTTTTACAAATTTTAATAAAATAAGATTTTGTTAGAAATTAAAAATTCCCAAAACAAACACATTAACAAACCCACAAAACTCATTAAACCACTTAAAAATTAAATTAAAAATGACCCGCAAAACCGTCGGAAATCCGTCGGTTTTTCCAACGGATTTCCGACGGTAATATAATTTCAAACCTTAAAAACGGACACGTGTTTTCGTAAAAAAAAATACCCGTCGGATTTCCGATGGGTTTGTGGTAACACGTGTCCCTGTTTAAGGATTGACTGGCCTATCAGAAGACATGCATATTTTTACTATCCATCGGAAATCCGTCAGAAATTTCCGACAGATTTCCGACAGACAAGGAAAATGTAACCGCGAAAATCTTTTCGTTTCCCGCGATGCCTAAATTTTAGCGTGTCCGTCGGAAATCCGTCAGAAATTTTCGACGGATTTCCGAAAATTTAGGCGCTAACCTTTCCGAAACCTTATCAAAAACGTGTGTAATTTTTTTTTTTTAAAATTGACGGATTTCCGACGGATATATCCATCGGAAATGTCGTAATATATACTGACTTCGTCTTCTTCCTCCTCACTTTCGCAGACTTAGAAAAAAACTTCCAAAATCGTCAACTCTCTCCCAATCTTCCGGATTTCCTTCGATATATCATCCAAATGTCTAACAACCCCCAAATTTGTAAGTTTTGAAGTTTATATTATGGATTGTTAAGTTTTTAGTTAGATTGATAGTTTAGAAAATTAGAATTGTTAGATTTAGGTTTGTAATGTTAGATTTAGGTTTAAAATTGTTAGATTTAGGTTTGTAATTGTTAGATTTTGGTTTGTAATGTTAGATTTAGGTTTGTAATTGTTAGATTTTGGATTGTTATGTTTGTTGAAATTATTTGTTTTCTTAATTTATTTATTAATTAAATTATTTATAATTAATTTCATGCATTAATATTTTCTTAATTTTGGTATGAATTATAATTTTTATAAAATTATAATTATTTTTTTTGATAATTTTTAATGATGTTAGCAATTTATAATTATTTTCATGAATTATTCATTCTTTTATAAATCATGGATTTACAAATTTTTAATTTTTTTGGAATTAATAGTTATAAATATAAATTAATGATGATTTTCATAATTTATAAGTACTTCCATCAATTATACATTATTTTATAAATGTATAATTTTTTTGGAATAATAATGAATGTAAAATATTTTTTTGAAAATTATATATTATTTTGATAATGTATAATTATTTCATGTAATAATCATGTATTTACAAATTTATAATGGTTTTGGAATTAATACTTATAAATATAAATTTTTGAGGATTTTAGTAATTTATAAGTTTTTCCATAAATTATTCCTTCTTTTATAAAAATATAATTGTTTTGGACTAATAATGAATTTAAAATATTTTTTTGATACTTTTTGTTGCCTTACATTATTATTAATTTTTTCATATAATGTTTGATATTTTTTTAATTTTTCTAGGGATTACGGTAGGTTTGTCCGTTCAGGCCACGGCGGACGTAGTAGTCGCCGGGGAGGTACTGCCGGTTCGAGGAGTTCTCCTATACCGGAGACACATATCCCGGAGACAGCGCCTATGCCGATGCCTTCACCTACTGCACCGTCGCAGATGAGCATCGAGGACTTTGTCGCTCAACCAGGACGAGATAGATTGTCTCGTCTCCATCCGGATTGCGTAGGCAGAGACACATGGTAAGTTTTTGTTAATTTTAAGATTTTTAATATTTATTTACTATTATTACTTTAGTTACAATTCAAATTATTTGCACTAATTTCTTTTGTAGGTTTGAAGATTCCGGAAATGGGATTTCCAAATCCATTAACCGGATGCTCAATGGAATGCTTTGGCATCCGTACCCGACTTACAACCAAATGCCGATGGTGGATCAGGAATTGTAGTTTCGCCAATTTGCGGTAAGTACCTCATATTTTAAATTTTTTTACTTTTATTTAATTTAGTTTATTTTATTTCAATTTTTGATTTGCAGCAAGAATTTACTTGGAACAGCCACATGACCGCCTCGGTTAGACGATGCTTCGATAAAAAAGCAGCGAGAATGTATTCGTGGAAGATGAACGAGTGGAAGGAGAAGTGGCACAAGAATGATGTCCCAAGGGAGTTGCTTTCCAACTCGGGCCTATGGAGCGGGTTATGCACTTATTGGAGTGAAGAACCAACCAAGACAAGCCCCACAACTCATTCTGCGTGCCGAAACAGCGATCGCAAAGGAAAAGGCAAGGCGACGCACAATCTAGGAGCGGTTAGTTTGGTCACACGGGCCAAACAACTGGTAAGTTTTTTATTTGATTAAAATTTTGTTATATAAGTTTTATAATTTTATAGTTTACTAAATTTTCATTTTTGTAGTTTCGGCAAGACGGTGTCCCACCTTCCGCTATCACATTGCTCAGGGATGCGCATACCAGCAGGAAGAACAATGAAATCCAAGATCCGCTGGCTCGGGAGATCATTGACAATTATGAGAAGATGAAGGAAGACTTCCTCCTTTCTCAGCCAATCATCAAAGGAACGCCTCCAATGACCGATCTTCCGATCGAGAAGATTAACGAATTCGTCTACGAGGTAAGTAAAATATATATTTATATCGTTTTTTGTAATTTCTAATTTTTAACAAAATTTTTGTTTCTTACCGCAGTGTACTCCGAAGACAAAAGGTCGTGTATTTGGTCTTCCGGACGACTACTCTTTTTCTGCAACTTCGCGTTTCTACGGCGATTCTCCAGATATTAGGGCACAGCTCACACAACGAGACGCTGACATGGACGCCATGAAGACGCAGCTGCAACAGCTCACAGAACAACAAGAAGCGGAACGCGAGAGAACCCGCAAATTGGAGGCGGATAACCTGGTATTGCAGCAACACATGGCGGAATTCTTATCCCGCTTCCCGCCCTCGTAGTTTTAGTTTTTTTTCTTTTTTATTTGAATTATTTTAGAAATATTGAATTTCATTTTGAATTATTGCATTATTATATTATTATTATTTCTTTAATTTTAATTTATATTAGATTTTAATTATTTAATTTATATTAGAAAACAAATTTTTAAAATTAATATATTTATTTTTAAATATTCGATTTTATAATTAAAAAATTTTAAATAATTCCATCGGTAATCCGTCGGTTTATATCCGTCGGTAATCCATCGGTAATCCGTCGGTATTTAAATATCAGAAATCTGTCGGACATCCGTCGGTTATAGATCCATCGGACATCCGTCGGTTATAGATCCGTCGGTTTGCCATCGGTTATAGATCCGTCGGAAATCCGTCGGTTTATAAGAATCAGAAATCCATCGGTGTTCCGTCGGTTAAAAACCGACGGCATACCGACGGCTTTAAAACTGACGGATTTCTGATTTCTGTATTCCGTCGGAAATCCGTCGGAAATTCCCATAGATTTCCGACGATATTTTTATTTTCGACGAGATAGAAACGACGGCAAAAACCGACGGATATCCGACGGATATCCGACGGATTTTGCTGAATCCGACGGATTTCCGACGGAATTTGCCGTCAGTTTCGGGGTAGATTTCTTGTAGTGGTAGATCTATGCTAAGTTGATTGAGAATTGATCTTATAGTTCTTCATGCTTTGTCTAATTTGGCCAATTAGGCTCTGCCCATAATAGATCTTATTATGACACCAAAAGTGTTGTTAAATCGATGGATCTATCCTTGATGGGAAAAGTGTCGTTGGCCAATGACAGTTGATGTTACTGCACCTTGTGAACATATCGAATTAGGCTTTCATTACATGCTTGAATTTATATTGACAAATGACGGTTTAGTTACTAGGAATCTCACTGCATAGATAGTTGTTTTATGCGAAAGTAGGATAACTTTACATCCCTAATTTGAGTTCTATAACAGTTCTTAATGCATTCCCATTAATTGTTGTATTCACTCTCATGAATCCCTAAATAATTATCATCACTGATCAGTGCTTTATTTAATTAGTTTTTACACCTAGTTTCACGATAATTTCTTTGCATCTTAGCTTAGTTTAAACCATTGTAATTCATAGTGTACTCTATTGGTTCTTATGGATTTGATCCTAATTAACTGCGTTTACAACTGTGCACTTGCAGTATTATTTTAGGGTAAAACCTCTGGATAACATGAAGCCACACAAATAAATTCTCCAGCTATAACTAAAATATTTAAGGTGAATTTTTGAAAGGGTCCATTTTAGACAATGACTCTTGAAGCTAAGGACTAAACTTAACTAAACTTAAAGCAAAAAAAAAGAGATGTAAACTCAGAGATTAAAGATGTTGGGAGATGGGAGATATATCCATGACTCAACCAGTTGGCAGACCATGGTGAAATCTGCTCTATCTAGCTAGTTCATGGGGAAAAAACTAGTGGCTTTGACGGGTCCATCCCTTGGGTTAAGTTGCAAGTGATCAATAAAGCAATAATCATTAAGAATAATTCTAGACGAAGAATCCTAATCATATAAATATGAGAAAAACGAATCTAATAACCTATACAAATCCAACCATGACTCCCCTTCAATCAACCCCCACTAAACCAAACAAAGACACTACAGAGACATGATGAAACCAACTATAACAATATATGTAATGGAAAACATAACCAAATATAAGTATTAAGAGGGGTGTAGGGATCTTCTTTGTAGAGTAATTGATCTTCTCCCTTAGACAAAGAGAAATCACAATCGAGATGAAAATAGTTGAGAAACGAAACAAAGAAGCAAATCGATGGAGGTAGATGATCTTGAAGGTGCCTTCAATGGATGGGGCAGCTCTGATGTTCCTTATTCACTCTCTCTTCTTAGTTGCATAAGGACTTGTATTTATAGTTTTTGAGGAGGTGAAATTAAGTTTAGGGCTTCTCGGGACGAACTAAATAAAGTGATGTTGTTTTGGTCTCAGAACTGGCTGAAGGAGTGCCAACGTGCCAGCCGGCTGCCTGGGCGCGCTAGAAGAGGGTTCTGGTGCACCACTTGCTCTTCCAGGCGCACCAGAAGAGGGCTTCGGAAGAACAGTCATATCTTTTGAATAGTTTGGCAGTTAGGTCCGATTCTACTTGGAGACGAAAGGTTATTCTTCTAGTTTTCTAATGACTCCAGGAATGTTAAATTTGGTGCGTATGAAGACCTTCAATGAATGCCAAACTTCTAGTGCTCTGAAACTTGCATAATGCTCATTTTGCTCTTTTTGCTGCTTTTCGTCCTAGAACCTGTAAAACTCGAAAATCTATAGATACTCAAAAATCTTTTAGAATACATTAGTTTCACTTGAAATCTTTATTAAAACATATAAAAAGCATAGTTAAAATAGATAAACTTAGACTTTGCTCGTTCTCAAACAAACAAGGAAGTAAAGCCTTGGAGATGAAGTTTGAAAATCATGGGAATTCTCTTGTCATTAGAGACCGTGTCTTAAAATATAATATACGGACTACTAAAAATAAAAATTGATGTATAATATTTTCACAATAGTCCCTCAAACTTTTCAACTCTTGTCCATCGGTCTCAAGCCTACAAAATAACTCTGAATTCACGTCAGTCAACTCCATATATTCATTAAGATTGGTATGAGCATTATCTCTCGAAGTTTACTGAACTTCCTCGAATAATAAATCATATGAAAAAAGAAATGCCTATAAACTTTATCCTTGGGAAATAAAATATTCATTTCCCTTTAGGACCTCTTTCAATCAACACATTTCTCATTTAATTTTCAGGGTTATCGCAATACTTAGGATCATAAATAACAACATAACGACTTGGTTGTTCACAAGCATTTAAAATTTCAGCACTAGATGCATTTAGCACATTGTCATGATTATTCGAGTGGCTAGTGTGTGATAATTTGATTGAGAAACATCCACACTACCAGATTTAGATTAAAAATGTATGTTGGATAATTATGCCAAAACGTGCAGACTAAATATTTGTCTGCCGGATAAGTCTGCCAAATCGTGCAGACTGTTTGCAGAATAAAAACGTGTCTGCCGGGTAGTTTGCCGAAACTTGCTGACTTGTGCAAGTCTGCCATATAAGTTTTAGTAATCTTCCAAAACATTTAAATTTCTTGTATTAAATTTGCTTAATATAATATTGTTGTTGTGTAAAATTTGCTTTTAATGTTATGTCACATTTCCTCTGTATTAATATTTTTATTTTCGGTTAAAGGTGTTTATATAATAATTAATATGTGAAAACTTAATTTATAAGAAAGTTTTAGGAACTAAAATTATTCCTCTTCCACATACATTAGTTTGAAACCTGACTAGTCTTGTCCAATTGCTTTGCATCCAGGCATATCAAGTTGTGATGAACTTTGCATCCAGGCATATTGATGGGCATGATCCATGATGTTCAAGGCTGAAGAGTGGTGATGAACTAGTACAGTCTTTGTCTCTCTATCAATTGTGTTTTGGAGGCTTCGTTCAGTACATCCTCACTCGAGTTATCACAAACACTTAAAACAGGGTATATTGGACAGTCGCATCTCTTTCATAGATGTAGTAAAGTCCCAACAAAAGTAACTTTTTTCCTTTTACTTATTCAATATAGCCATATATGAATTTGCAGCACGTTCTTCCACTTACAAGGATTTGGGTATGAGCCGAATTTTTTCATGATATACAAAAAGAAAAAAAGAAAAGAATAAATAAGACGAGGTATAAGCTCCGTAACGTAAAATGGATGTTCTTAAAGAATAATGAGATGAAAAAAAAACCATGAGAATTAAAGAGAAAAATAAAACGTAACTAAAAAAGATAGGAGGAAGTTAATACTTCGTGATTAAGAATCGATGTGAGCAAGGTGTTTTTTTTACTCTATCATTTGATGATCAGAATCAATGTGGCCGAAGATGTCCGGACAGTCTTCCCAAATTCCGCTGTCTCGGGCTTCCCAGTAACCTCCTTTGTATTGGTAAGTCTCGCTTCCTTTTTCCTTGGTGAACCATCTCGACTTCCATCCTCTTTCCTGCATCTTCCTAGCCTGTTTCACCCCACGGCCCAAGTATTGAGTTTGATGTGATAGCGAAAGAAGCCAACCGAATCGAGCTAAACCAAAATCACTAAGACCAAAACCAACCCAAACTGAACGGTAACAATAGTTTTTCAATCAAACCAAAACCAAACTTTTGATTACAACTTAAATCTTTTTCAATTAAATTATATACGAAAAATCACATTTCATGATCCTAAACTTGAAACTAGACCAAACCGAACCATTCTAATTTGGTATAAATCTCCTAAAACTGGAAACAGAGGAACCAAACCAAAAAAAAAACCAAATGCCCACCCGTAGTAAGACTTGTACTACCTGACGTTGTCGCTGTTCTAGCCGCAACTTCTCTGTGTTAGCCATTTCAAACTCTCCATTTTCCAGATACCTCTGGTCCGGTCTCAGCCTTGAATCCGTTGGTGGCAGCCTCTCCTACATACAGTTCTCCATCAGAAAACTAATAACTAATGAAAATAATAAACAGAATTTGCTGCGGTATACACCTGAAGCCCAGGCGTAAGCTCGTTCAACGTGATTGCAAAACGTGTTAGATTATACTTTGTTGCGTTTGCAGGAGGTCTGCTCCGTTTCCAGAGAAGATGAGCTCCTGACATGGCTTCACTAAATTTACCCTTCCCAGAACAATCACCTGTTACATAGTGCATACTCTCATCCCATTTCCCAAACATAGTTGCCACTGTCTTACCACTCTTGTCTTGAACTATACCATGAACCTGTAATGAAGACAAGTTAGTTGATGCCTCACAACATAGAACTCTACCACTGTTTTTATCACAACTAGCCTTGCCAAAATATCTCAATCGAAACAATAATTTACTTTGTAGAACGAACCCAACTTCTTTAACCACAAAATTATGTTTTACAATACTACAAATATACAAGTATTAACTGAAACTAATGATTTATCCACAACCAAACTGAAAACTTTCAAACTGAACAAACAAAAAACAATTGGTTCTAATTTGGTTAAGACAATTTAATCACAATACGAAAAACCAAATTCTCAGTCCTAATCACAACAAATGAACTCATCATCCAGTTCAGAATCCGTACCTGGTGAGGATTTCGGTCTATTATGGACTGCTCCTTGAATTTAAGTTTACATGTATATTCAGCACTACCCGCAATACGCATTGTACCATAGTGATCACAGTACAGTTTACCAAGTATGAGATTGTATATTGACGTAGTCACCTACAAGTTCAAAGAAAGACCATAATTAGTGAATAAAGAACATTTATATAAAATGGTATTTGCTTGATAAGTAAATTTGAAGAGTACCTTACTCCACTGAAGGATCTCCCCATCATCAAATTGCAAAGTCAATACACCAATGGGATCAAGCTGAATAGATCGACCCCAGAATTTGCTCTTCAGATTACTGTCTCCCCAAAATTTCCAACCCGTGCCATCACAATGGCATGCCACAACCATAGGATGATGGCTGACCTGCACCAAAACGAATAAGACGTGTCAATAGCTATAGCTAATGAGTAAAACACCGGAAAAAAAGATCTGCATGTTGTGAACTGAAACCTTTTCAGAGAAAAATCGAAGGCCTTTATCTGGATAGTCTGCCTCATATGTTTCACCTAACAATGGATTAAAAGGTTTGCAGATTCTTCCTTCGGTTGATGCATAGCCAGATACAGCAAAAGCAGCTACATTAAGAATTCTCATGAGGCTGTTTCCCTGAAAAAAGTTTCACGTACTGAGAAATATTCAAGATGCTACCATAAAGGTTTCAAATGGTACAAGGGTTCAGATCCTTTATTACCCTTTTGCCCCATTCAAATGCTCGGTCAAGAAGGTATGAATATTCCAAATCCTCAAAACATTTCTGTAGAGAAGATAATGGCTCGTTGAAGTAAACAGGAAGACAGACTTTTGTGAGATCCTTGCCTATATTGTCTTTGATCATTGACCAAAGGCTAACACTTTTCTCTTTTTCAACCAGATCAGGTAAATTCTTCCTCCTTTTAACGTGAGGATAGTTGCATCCAATAGACTTGATGGAAGGATCAATATCATCTTCCGACTCAAAGCCATCCTCATCAGAAGAAAACGATGATGTACGAAAGCCAGAGCCACTACTCTTGAAAGAACTTGAAGAAAGAAAGTCACGTGTATCAAAAAATGTATTATCTTCCTCATCAGTTTCTTCCTCGGCAGCATCACCTCGTTCATTATCATCATCCGATTCAGTGGCAGTTCCTTCTGCGATTAAAGGAACCAAGTCAATCGCAAATTCGAATCAAAACATAGGTAGATAAAACAAATATAAGAAAACACAGGAAAATGCTAGGCTCAAGAATAGGAAGCTTGGTGACTCACCACTGAACTTCTCATGTCTTATATCACTGGAACCTCCATTCTCAGCCTGTCTTTGACTCTCATCTACAACTGTATTCTCCAGATCTACCTTTTCTGTCTAGAGAAAAATGCAGGAAGAGCAGTTTCTTAGCAGAACATAACCGGAAGAGAGATCAAATAAGCTAATACTAATGAACTCTCTTGTAAAGTTTGCAGGATTTCATAAGACACCCAGAAAAATGAACAAATCAGCACCAATCGATCATTACAGGTCATCTAAGCCACTCCAAAATTATATCACCATTGTACGCAGATTATAGCAGTCTCTACATGAAATCTAAGTTATATCACCAGCATAACTTTAGCAATCAATCAAAACTTTGGTTGATCTCTTATTGAAGAAATCATTGAAACTAAAGGATGTATTGAGAATGTTGCAATACCTCTAATTGCCTAAGAGTATCAATGAGAAGCCACTGCTTCTGTTTAAGAAGCACAAGCTGGCTCTGAAGTGCTGAAAACTCAGACCTCATAATTTGCTCACAATCCTGAATAGCTAACTCACTAACTGCTTCCTCAATCAACCTTTGCCTAAGCTTATCCGTTGACATAGCCAAATTATTAGTCGGAGCCATCAATTCACTATTAGACATCCTTGGAAACATATCTTTAACAGCTTGCAATGCCTCAACCCAAGTAGTTCGATCCTCTCGTGTCTCAGCACGCAAATGAAGCCTCTTCGTGCCAGTGAATATCGAAAATCTCTTATCATCTGATCTACTCTCTCGAACAGATGAAACCTACACAAACCAAATATGATACACAAAAAATGAATAAACAACGCAATTTCGGCATAGTACCAGTTGAATTAAACAGAATCGCGAAATTGAACCTTGAGATGAACTTCTCCGAATGGTTTACGACGGAGTTGAAAACTACTACCACCGCTGCTGGTTCCACCACCACCACGGCCGTGATGTCTAGAGATCATACGAGCAGATTCATCTCCGATCACTTTTGATCCTTTTTCAGTTTCAGGACTAACAAAGATCTTATCAGGTCCATGGATTTTATAATATGAAAGCACACCATCTTGCAAAACGAACCACCTAGGTCTCCAACCTCTACCATAATTCACCCATTTATACAAAATCCCAGCGATTCCATTCCCAACGATATCGTTTATCTTAACATCAACCGGTGGTTCTCTAACCGCGGCCGCCGGTAAAGCTAAAACGCGTTGTTGGTGGTGGTTAAACGAGAGACTATGGATGAGATTCTGATTCTGATTCGATTGATGATGATTATGATTATGATTATGATTATAACTCTGTGAAGCAGATCGAGTCATAATCGGCTCGGATCTTGAAGAAGATGTGTTTATCGGTAACGGCGGTTGCTGTTCTGGTAACGGCGGCATCGATGGAGACTGATCGGAAACAGTAGAGACGCAACAGAAGGGATGCATGTGGAGAGAGCGCGAGAGATAGAGAGAGAGGTTGTGAGATTAGTGATGGTTGTTGGATCGGAGGATTGTGTTGAAGGTGGAGGAGAGGAAGAAACCACCGTTCATGACGGAGACGATTTTGAGGAGATTGAAGAAATTGAGAAACTGTAGAAAGGGGAAAGAAGGAGAGGTTTGTTGAATTTTTTTTTTTTTGTCAGAGAAGAACAAAGCGAAAAGTTCGGTAGTATGAAGAAAGAAGAGTCACGTATTTTCTTTCTTTCTTTTTTTTTTTCGTTTTTTTTTAATTTATTTTTAATTTACTAATTTTGCGTGTTTTTGATATATAAATGACTTGGAGGAAAGGGGCAGAAAATTCGGTGTTTCTGACGTGGCGAGGAATCGGAGCTGGGTCACTTTCTTTGTTTTCCATTTTTTTTACAATCCATTTATAAATATACTTTTGAGATCAAATATGGAACACTTAACCATCTAAATTTTGGTTATATTTAATACCCGTGATTTTGAGATCAAAGCTAACTAATTTTTTAGCAAAGATAATCTAATCAGTAGGATCAGATTATACAGTACTCATATTTTTTGTGCATAAAATCAAATCATAACTAATCTTACGATTCCCATATGGGATAATTGATCACAATAACCCATATTCTCATATTTTATATGAAGTAACTAGAATAACTCACCTAAAAGAGATGTTACAATGTATAGTAAAAGACAAAATTGCTATTATAGATGATATTAACAAAAAAAAATAAAAAAGACATTTATTTTGAAAAAAAAACCATCAGAATTAAATTAAACAAAAAAACAAAAAAAATCACATTTTATTAAAAACATTTTTTTTTGTTTGATTGCTGATTTGTATTTTGGTTGTCGCAGATTTAAGCTTCGATCTTTAGGCACATATGTACTCGATAAGCAAACTCCAAATTGACAAATCTGGATGTCTTCACCCGTGAGGTAAATATTCTTGTTTTTTTTTGCAAGTTGTTAACTTTAGGCGTCTAAATATTCGTGCTTTTATAGTTGTTTATTGTTAGCTCTTGACTTTTTGCTTCCACTTCGGAATATAAAGATAGAATTGAAGATACATATGTGAATTCATAAGCTATATGACATCTTTAAGTGATTCAAAAGTGAAACTGTTTTCAGTGAGAGCAAAAGTATATGAGTGCTGCTTAGAGATTGTTGAATCCATATCTATGACATCATGGTTTACTTTTTACATATAATCATCGCAACGTAGCATCTGTATACAAAAATTGATTTAAGAAAACAAAGGTAGTGTTTCAACAACATTAAAATCAGTTTCAAGTAGGTTATATCGAAAGAAAACACTCAAGAGGACCTCATAGATTAATGAGATCTGTGCATAGATTTTGATTTGTTATTTGTCTATGCTTTTGATTCACCTCTTTGCATAGAATGTCATTTTGTCTAGCTATAAGTTGCTAGTTTTCAAGTAATCACATCGATCCTTGATTCAAGTTGTTACGAAGATGATCTATCTTGTGACCTTGGTTTCATTTTAAGGCATCCTACTGCTGTCTTGTTTGTATATTTAGTGTTACATGCATTGATGAAGGCTTGTGGGGTTTGGTATAATGCAGGGAAACTGAGTTGGTGGGAGCGTTTGGAATGGGAAAATCGATTTGCTTTAACCATGTTCAACCTTTTTCAGTCCAGCGAAGGAAGTTCCTCTACTTACATTATCATAGCAGATGCAGCAACCCAAATGCTATAAGATTCCTTTACTATCTTACAATCGTCCTAAGAGCGTTACCTTCTTTGTTTCTAATTTTGTTCTTGTCAATATTTTTCTTTAAAACTATGTTATGTCAAAAGAGCTTTGTTTATATTGGTTTATGTTACTGCATGTTTGTTTACATTGGCTTCCGTTACTGAAAATTTGTTTAGACGTTGTTTTGTGTTATTGCAGATTTGTTTACATTGGCTTGTGTTACTGCAGATTTGTTTAGATGTTTTACAGCAGCTTATTTTTCAAGGTTTACAATGCAAACAGATTTTACCAAGCCTAATATAATAAAGTTTACAATGCAAACAGAGTTCACCAAGTCTAATATAACAACACAATACAACAAAATTTATAATGCAGACAGAGTTTACCAAACCTAATATAACAACATAATACAACAAACACTAAGAGAGAGTTTATGCCAGTTTACATGTACTGATTATGTCCAAGTTCATTACAATTACCACATGTGTGATGAAGAATAGAAAAAGAATAATAAATGAAAAGAAATCAAAGGGATGAAGAGGAAGAACAATGAGGATGAGAGGGAAAGAAGATGAAGAACAATGAAGATGAAAGGGGAAGAAGATAAAGAAGATGGGGCCGAAATCAAACGAAGACAAACTCAAAGGGCAATGGTGAAGCCCTAAATCGTATGGTCCAGATTTAATTGCGAATAAAACTGCGGCGATGATCAAAATAAATCTGCCACCAAAGATAAATAATTTTGCGATAACATGGTAAGTTTAAATAAACCTGCAGCAATAGAAACAAAATCATGTGATCACTAGAGTTATTAAAACAAACCTGCCACAACGTTAAACAATTATGCGGTAACTAAAAGAATGCTGCGGTAACAGAAAATAATCATGTAAGTAGAAAAAAATCTGCCACAACGTTAAACAGTCATGTGGTAACTAAGTTACTAAAATAATGTTGCGGTAGCATAAAATAATTCTGTAAGTAGAAACAAACATGCCACAACGTTAAACAATCATTAGGTAACAAAAAATAATCATGTAAGTAGAAATAAACCTGTCACAACGTTAAACAATCATGCGGTAACAAATTTACTGAAATAATCTTGCGGTAAAAGAAAATAATCCTGTAAGTAGAAACAAACCTACACAACGTTAAACAATCATACGGTAAATAATTTACTGAAACAATCCTGTGGTAACAGAAAATAATCCTATAAGTAGAAACGAACCTGCCACAACTTTAAATAATCATGCGGTAACTAATTTACAGAAATAAGGCTGCGGTAACAAAAAATAATGATGTACGTAGAAACAAACCTGCCACAACGTTAAACAATCTTGCGGTAACTAAGTTACAGAAATAATGTTGCGGTGTCAGAAAATAATCCTGTAAGTAGAAACAAACCTGCCACAACGTTAAACAATCCTGCGATAACTAATTTACTGAAATAATGATGCGGTAACAGAAAATAATCATGTAAGTAGAAACAAATCTGCCACAACGTTAAACAACCCTGCAGTAACTAATTTACTCAAATAATGCTGCGGTAATAGAAAATAATCCAGCAAATATAATCATAACTAAGACGGAATGTTATTTTTGCAAATATAAGGGAAGTTTGATTTAAATATTAATGACATTTTTGTAATTCAGTTTTTTCTATCAAAGTTTCCAATAGTACTTTAGGGTTGAAAAAATTCTATTAATTAAAATAAAATATGAGTTATTCTAGTTATTAAAACACTTTTGTAGCTCAAACTAGTAATCCTCGTTTCAAATATTTATCATTTGGTTACAGGTGTATTGAATTGAGTATTTGAAGGGATTTGAGTTAAAAAAAAATATATAATATTAATCGCATAAACAATAAATATAAAAACCCACCAAATCAAATACTATTACAGCAATTGCCACTGCATTACTGAAGAACATTCTAATTTAAAAAGGGTTATTAAGTTAATCAGTACTAAACAAACAGAGATTATCGAGCTAATATGAACCGGGTCTAAGATGAATATATTTGGATCCAGTTTTTGAGGATGCGGATCTTTTAAAAAGCGTTTAATTGGTTGAAGACCTGCCTTAATACAAACAGAAATGATTAGGTATTAAAATAATCTAGTTAAAATTTAACTAATCCGAATTAAGAATAATAAGAACTGCCTCAAAGAAACGATTTCATTTAAAAAGGCTGAAGCCTAGAGTACAAAAATAAAAGACAAGCCCAAAAGAAAGCCCAAATTAGAATATAAAGATAGTCAAACGAAAAAGAAATATGAGATTGAGATAAGGTTTGCTTACTCTTCGATACGGAGGAACATGGACACCCAATACCACTCCGATGAGAGAAACTGACTCAGACGGTTGTTGGGATCTTCTTCGATTGAATCAATGTAAGCAGCCAAGAGGACGCCCCTCGTGAGATATAGGATTGAGATCTCCCTTCCAATGTAACACTGCGTGCTATTCGAGAGGCGGGGAGATTGCAACTTTCCGGCGCTAGAAACAATCTCCAGTTTTCCACTAAGCAAATCTGAGAAGCAGAGAATGAATTTCAGCCACCAGCTCTCCAATTTCTCGAGATCTATTGTGTGCTCCAAAAGCCTCAAAAGCAAGATTTTGAAGACACCTAAAAAATCACCTTGCTTTGTCTCAAATTACCCAGATTCTCCACGGCCCATAAAAGGCTCAGTAAATCTGCTTCCGTTTTTGTACTAACATTGGAATAAGCTCTTCCACTATGGAAGAGAGAGTTACCTCTCTGGTCCCTTACGATCCAAGCCCCTCCACTATGCTGTTGAGAATGTAACCAAGAACTTATGATATTGCATTTGGTAAACTCTGGCCATCGGCTGTTAGCTGTAGTAGAAGGGACCTCTTCTTCCATAATATGCTCCTTAACCGAGTTAGCAACAAACCATTCATCAGCATCATGTCTCGCCTTCTTCACTAAGCTTTCTACTTAGATACGAGATTTTTCATAGACAAATGAGTTACGAGCTTTCCATATGTTCCACAAGATCCAAGGAAAAGATCTGCGTATATGTGGGTCAATGGAGTTCTTATCAATGCAAGCCAGCATGTGGTGTATGTTAAAAAATGATGAAGACTGAGAGAAACCAGCCCTTGGGATAGGGAGTTTAGCTTCAGTCCATGCTTGCATAGCCATAGGACACTTGAATAACACGTGACACAATGATTCTGAAGCCAAGTTACAGGACGAACAAGTGACATCAGTGACAGTGTTGAGTATTGATCCTATTTTGTAAAATACTAGGTATGGGAATCCTGCACATTTGGGGAAGCTTTAATTTGCAAAATAAGCTTGACATCCCGATCATCAAAATAGTGCCTAAGAATGGGAATATTCCAGGCAAAGGTGTTTTGGTGCCATAGATCAGAAACTCTTAGGTCCTCATCAAAAGGATTCAAGGGTTTAGTAGGCTATCTCGGAAACTCATTAGGAAGCCAGTTCTCTGACAAGACATTTGTATTGAAACCATTACCAATCTTTTTGAAAAAGCCTTTTTCATAAGATCTCTTCCAAATTGGATGTTGCGCCACGCAAAGGAGGTCTCGAGCTAGCTCCTGCTTCCAGGAAGGGTTTCAAATAACGGTGTTTTAAGATCTGAGCTAGCAAAGTAAAAGGCCTCTCCCAAATTCTCCAGGTTTGCTTGCCAAGTAAGGCTTGGTTGAAGCAACCAATATCGCGAAAGCCTAGACCTCGCTGCTCTTTTCGTCTATATAGTTTATCCCAAGAAACCAATGGTATTTTCCGGTGATCTTTCTCATTGTCCCACCAGAATTCAATCATGGCACTCGTAATCTTTTTGCATGTATCTTTAGGCAGTTGAAAGCAGCTAATAGCATACACAGGGAGTGACATCGTAACCGACTTAAGGAGGATTTCTTTTCCACCATGGGACAGAGACTTAGCGAACCGACCATTCAAACATGACTACAAGCATTCCTTGATGAAGCTTAACATCTGCACTTTAGATCCATTAAAGCATTCAGGCAGGCCAAGGTAAGTACCTTTCCCACCTTCTTTTTGAATGCCTAAACACGCCTTAACCTCATCACGAGCACCTGGTGATACTTTAGCTCCAAATATTATAGAGGATTTTTGATACTTTATCACCTGCCCTGAAGCTTTCCCGTATACTTGCAGGCAACGTTTCAGCTCAGTACTTTCATCCTTACTAGCTTTGCAGAGGAGTAGGCTATCATCAGCAAAATGTAGATGATAAACTGCCGGACCCGTAGCCGAGGCTTTTACTCCATTTGGATCACCGTTCTCCTAAGATTTATTCAGCAAACTCACTAAAGCTTCAGCGCAAAGGATGAATAAGAAAGGGGAGAGAGGATCCCCCTGTCTAATTCCCCTTGATGTACCCATGCGCTTTCTCATTTACCAACACTGAGTAAGTCACAAGTAACACAATACATTATCCAGTTGACCCATGATATTAGTGTTTTTACTCAGGGACTACTTCTGTGGGCAAGGAAAATCTAGCAGTAGGAACTTGTCCTACTGGATCTAAATTCCTTGTCAGTTTTGCAATCCCCAGGTAAAAACAATGAATCTTAGGTATGTGTGTGTATGCAGAAGGATGTATCAATTCCCTAGCATTGTCATTGTAATACTAAGGTGTCAATCCAAATGGATGTGATGCTAACAATCAAGATGTGGTCAGATACAACTAAGTCAAGCCAGGTAGAAAGGAAATGTTTATCTAACAACCTAAAAATGAAATGCAATAAGATGGGTGCACTCGAGTGGAGCCTAAAAACGACGAACAACCATGCACTCGAGTGGAGCCTAAAAATGACAAACAACCATGCACTCGAGTGGAGCCTAAAAACGACGAACAACCATGCACTCGGGGTCAAGACCGAGTTAAGAGAGATGAAAGGCAAAGTGCAATTGAACAAGTAAATGACTCAGGACAAGATGATAAAGCAAGAATATGTAAATAGAGGTCTAAGGATGGGGGGTGGAAATGTGATTCTCCTTGGTCTCTCCTAGATGCTTAACAAAACTTCACAGAAGCTATCTCTAGACAATGAACATCAAGGTAAGGTGACTCCACTTTCGTGACAAACACCAACAAACCTATACCACTTCCTAATCTTAATACCTAGTCAAAGATGCAAGGAAACTTAGACCAGATATCAATGAAACACAATATAGGCAAGCATTAAGAACCAATTCATTAATGTCAAAATACAGCTAGAACCTCTTAAGCCATGGGTTAAAGCTATAGATCTCTGGTAATAGCTGGTTCAAGCATTTCATCAACACCTTCTGAGTGGGAAATGCTTGAGATCATAATTACCAATGTCTTGGCTAACTAAGCATTAAGAACGTCTAATCCAGAAGAGATCTATGCGATTTAAAACTCAAACATCTAAGGAGACCAAGTATCCTACACAAACCTAACCCATCCTCAAGAACCCTAAATCACTACTCAAGAACACAATTCATAATCATCAAGAACATAAACCCAGAAAAATCAAACATCTCAGAATTCATTGAAAATAGTTTAGAAAGATAGAGTAGGATGAGAATATTAAGACTGCAAAGAATTAAAGCAAACTAAGTACTGGATTAAGAGAGATCTGAATTACAAAATGAAGAACATCAAGAACAAGGTCTGAGGCAGAGAAAAACCCTAAAAATAAAAGACATATCCGCTGGATAATACCTAACAGTGGTATTTATAGTAAAATATGGAAAACCCTAAAAATAGAAAAAGACAGAAAATAGCTAAGTCTTCGCGAATGGTTCAGCTCGACCAAGTTTGATCGAGTGGTGTCGAGTGTGTTGAGTGGAGTGGGGACTCGAGTGCCAGCGTCGAGTGGTAACGTTGAGTGCAGCATCGAGTGGATTATGGTGGAGCTGAGGTCGAGTCGGGGATGCGATGTCGAGTGCGGACTCGAATGGAGGTGGGCTCGAGGAGAGAGCGTCGCATGGCAGGGCTCAAGTAGGGTGGCAGGCACGGGCTCGAGTGGGGTCTCGAGTGGGGTGGCAAGCGCGGGCTCGAGTGGTGTCTCGAGTGGGGTGGCAAGCGCGGGCTCGAGTGGCGTGGTGAGCGTGGGCTCGAGTGGGGTCTCTAGCTGTCTTAGCATCCATGCTCCAAGTTGTACCTGTTTTAGCTCCAAAATGCAACATGTATGCAAATGCTAGTGCAAATTCTCCTAAGTGCAAAAACATATGAAATTGGACTAGAAATGCTGTGAACTCAAGGTGAAACTAAACAAATAGAAAGGAAAATGTATGCATAAATCATGTAAAATACTGACATATCAACTCTCCCAAACTTAATCCTTGCTTGCCCTCAAGCAATAAAACAAGCATAAGCTGGAGGAGAAGTGTGAAGTTGGAGATTCAGAACCTAAGCAATGCAGCCTTAAAAGGCTTGATCAAATTCCCGAGAAGCTATCCTAAATGCAACGCTAATAAATTTTACTTTTAAAGCCTTAGCCATTCTCGTCACATCACTACTTAACAATGATCTTAGCTTACACAAGTGTTCAGATTCTTCATACCCTTTAACATTCATTAAGCAATGAACATGAATCAAATTTTTGCAGAGTCATTGAACTCATTTGGCTAAGGGAATGGTCAAAGGACAAAGATGGTCCCTTCATGTAACTGGTTACACTCGTCCTCACTCAGGGGACTCTCAAAGAAAAACTGAGCTTTAGAAGAAGGCTAAAGGTCAGGGCCAACCGATGCATACAAGGATAGACTCCCATCTACTCATCTATATACATAATCAAACCCAAACCACTAAATCTAAACCCAGAAATGATCATATTACTACCCCTTGGCACTTTGTTGCCTTGAATCTCTTTGATCAATCTTTTCTTTTTCCTTGTGTTCTAAGAGGATTCCTTTTTTTTTTTTTTTTTGATTACTCTAGCGGATTGGGTTAATATCTAAGGCTCTGCAACTCGTACATGTTATTTTTTTTTTCTGAGCCTATACATATATATATATTTTTTTCTTTCTTTCTTTACTACCCAATCCTTTACTAGAGCTTCAATCATACACATCCCTCTACTTATAAGTTTCTTTTCCTTTCCCTTTTCTCTTCATTTTTAACACATCCCTCAATGAATTCCCAATTTTCATTTCTACCCAGAATCATGTTCTCACCTAGTCCTAGCTAGTCTAAAAAAAAACGTGAATTAGAACTAAATAAGAACTTATCCTTGTCGGCTCCAACCTAACACTTTCTACCAAGCCCAGTCAATAAAGGGCCTCACACACACAGAGAATAATATTGGCTTAAAAGAAAGGTAGGTTCATGGTGGGGGAAACTGTTCCAATGATGGGAATCAGCTACTTGGATAGCAAGAGTGGTAAAAGATGAAAGAATATCCAAGTATGTATATAGGTATCCATGAGTTCAACTTCAATGCATAAACATGATAATTATAGGTCAAGTTAAGGTTCAAATAGATAGGGAATGAATGCACTTTACAACATACTTCAGCTAAAATCAAATGTCAAGCAATGAATTCAAAGGATGGTGCTGCCTTATGCTTCAAACTTAATCAACGTGCACCACAGAACAACTAAATGGTTCATTGATTTTGTCAGTTTAAACTGCATGCTAAACTAGGCAAGAATCATCATTATCCCCTATCCAGAAATCTTAGATGAAATGCAACTAGACTCAATCCTAAAATGCTAATGCAACTACATGGACACTCTGTTTTTGTGAAATAGTTTTCGAAAATTTTTCAAATTTTTATGGTTTTCAGATACACATAGATGATGCAAAATTTGAACTAAGAAAACAGAAAGCAATGTCAAATGCTTCCTGAACCCTCCCCCAAACTTAAATTACACAGTCCCTTGTGTAATAAAAATTTGGAAAAGACTCCAGGATAGAAAACAAGAGTAAACTAAATGCAATGGTATATATAATGATGGGTTTGGAGCTGGTACCTCAGTAGTTAGAAAAGAAGGAGTCGATTGACTCTTCCATGCTAGCGCGTGAGTATTCCTGGTGGGGGAGGTCGTGTCGCATGCTCGAGCCCGCTCTGCTAAACCCGGCTGCATGTCTCTTCCGTTGCCGTGGTTCGAAAGAAGAAGCTCTGGGGGGCTCGAGAGGTGTGCTACGCTTGGAGCTCATTTTCATAGAACTATTCTTCTGCAAAGCGCTTGGTTGACATGGTTCATCATCTCTTTGAGAGCGGCGCCTACCCTTGCCTTGAATCTTGTTGAGCTGTTCCTTCATCTCCTTCCACCCATCTGATAAATCTTTCACGGTATCCTTCAATGCCTTGATCGTTTTGTCTTGAACCTTGTTCTATTTCTGAAGGAGTCCAATCCGTTTGTGAGCCTCCCATAGACTCTTGTTGCGTTTTGATGCGGCATACTCTTCGAAGTGAAATGTCTCGGGTGCAGCATAATCTGGGGGGCTCGAGTGACTGACTCGATCAACAGGATCGAGTCCATCCCTTTCCTGCGGTAGTTGGAGCAGTTCAAGTGGAGGTGAAAAGTCGATGCTGGAGTCTAGAGAATTTTGTATTGCTGCGCAAGGGAGTCGTAGCCGAGCTGGTCCTGCGGTAGGGTGAATGAACTGATAGAAGTACTCCTCCATGTTTGTAGTTCTGTCGAGGAACTTTGCACTCCTAAGATGTTCAACGTCCAGCCACTTTGGTGCGGTTGGCTCTGATATTATAGGTACGTTGCAGGCAATGAGTATTAGCGTAATCACTCCCCCAATGCGGAGGTCTCCTTTTGCAGTTTTCCTATGCATCTTCACAGCCCACTCCCTATAGTTCTGGAACTGAGCCAGCAGGACAAGGGTGAAGCTTGTATTAGCTTTATCCCCTACCAGTTCTCTTCCATCCCTAGCAAACTCCAAAATCCCTTTCAACCCCAAATCAATTATTTGCAGCTCGCCCTCATTGCTAGTCCCAGTTGCAGGACGCGCAAACATGGTGCTGGCGATCGCCTTGTGCAGGTATCTCACCGCGGGGTGTCGAATCTGTGAACTCTTGGCTCTGGATGATGAGTAAGGCATGTCTGTGCCTATTGTCAGCCATAAGGATTGCAGCTCCCCTTTGTCAAAGTCTTGGTATATCCCTGTTCCGCTAGCAAAACCGTACAGGTTGTCGAGCTCGTTGATGGTGATGGAGTATTTCTTGCCCCTGACTTTAAAAGTGATCCACCCTAATCCTCCGTCAGACTCGCAGTCAGGGTTTTCTTCGTAGAAGTGCACCTCCAGTGATGCCAGGAAGTGGCAAGTCTCAACTTGATAAGCTGCCATGTTGCACTTCATGAAGTTGGTTAGTCCGCATAGTGCAAAAAGGCAGCTTACGTCCTCGCTTATGCCGAGTTTTTCCATGGTGGGGAGATGGGGATAGTGCGTTCCTGTAAAACCCCTAGCAAAGAAAACTGCACGCATTTCTGTTTTTGTTAGCTCTGGCTCTGACTTCCGTGAATACCTCTTTTTGAACTTGGCTCCCACCTCCATGTCTTCACCGTGATCGACAGCCTTTCCGCGAGCTACGTCATCCCTTTCGCGCGAGAACTCTTGGGCTGCATACCGTTTGAGTGGACTTGAGTGTTCAACTCGATCAGCGTGGTCGAGTCCATCACCTTCCTGCTCTAGTCCATATCCTTCCTCGGCTTCTGGTTCGTACCCTTGCTCGGCTTCTGGTTCAATTTCTGCTTCAATAGCTTTTCCCTTTCTAGCCTTTCGGCTTATTCTTGCATAACGCCTAGCTAGTGTTGCAGCCCTTGCGTGTTTGCGCCAGTCGGGTGTGGCTTCGTCAACTTCCACGGGATCTCTTGGAGGGGACACATGTCCTCTCTTTTCAGTGTAGCGTCTTGCTATGGCTTCAGCTTCTGCACGTTTGCGGAGGTTAGACATAGCTTGAGTTGCTCAGATTGAAACGGGACTTGAGGCGGCGATGAATTGAGTTCGAGTAGCGAGAGCGAGTTGAGTGAGAAAGACGGATTCGAGCGAGAGACCGAGGTGGCGAGAGAGCTCTGGCTCAAGAGTGAGAAAGCTGGATTCGATCGAGAGACCGAGGTGGCGAGAGAGCTCGGGCTCAAGAGTGAGAAAGCTGGACTCGAGTAGCTCGGTGAGAAGCTCGGGCTCGAGAGATCGAGTGAGAGCTCCGGTGACTACGGTGGACTCGGGTCGATAGTGAGCTCGAAGCGTGAGAATGATAGTGAGCTCGAGAGTGAATGCTAGTTGAGCTGAAGGCGGGAGACAGCGAGTTGGGTCGAGTGGGACGGAGCTCGAGTAGGGCTCGAGGCGATGAGAGCGAGTTGCGCGAAGACGGATCGGGTGAGAGACCGATTCGAGCGAGAGAATGCTTGGGCTTGAGTGGCGGCGGATCGAGTAGCTCGAGGCAGCGATTGATAGTGAACTCGAGTGAAAGACGATCGTGTGACGAGCTCGAGGCGAGAGATGTGAACTCGAGTAGGGAGAGAGCGAGGGCTCGAGGGTGAGAGATATACAAAGTGAGAGAGAGAGCTCGAGTGGGGCTCGGCGTGTTGTGTGGCAACGGAGGTAAACGAGGGCTCGAGGCGGTGAATGCGCTGGGGCTCGAGAGACGGTGAGTCGCGGATCGAGAGAGCTCGAGTGAGAGCGAGTTGAGCGATGAGAGAGACGCTGGACTCGGAAGGCGAGTTAACAAGAGGGCTCGAGGCTGATTGGTCGAGAGAGAGAGACTTGAAGGAGAACTTGAGGCGAGGACGAATTCGAGAGATAAGGTGAGTGAATGAGTGAAGTGATGAGTGGTGAGTGAAGAGATAAGGTGAGTAAACCAAAAATTTTTTTTTTTTTTTTTTTTTTTTTTAAAGCAGATGAAATAACCTGGTGTGGGTGTAGTGTCAGACTTGGCGCAATGTTGGACTCGAGTGTGTGAGACACTGTTTCCCTTCTCCCATCTGTTACTTTTTTGGTCAACTTCTTCTACACCCCATGCGTCTGAGACGTTAGCAAAAACAAAAAAATTTTAAAAATATTTACAAATATAGACATGGGACTTCCTCCCAAGTGAGCTTGTTTAAAGTCACTATGCTTGACTTCCTTTGGTTTTAGGCTTTGACCGGCTCATCAAGGGGAATTGAGGTCCCCTCTGGTATGTAGTCAGCCATGTAGGGTTTAAACCTTTGCCCATTCACTGTGAATTCTTTACCATCCTTAGTAAGCAGGGTGACAGCTCCATATGGTAACACTTCCTTAATGTCAAATGGTCCGGACCACCTAGACTTCAGTTTTCCAAGAAAGAGCTTAAGTCTTGAGTTAAATAGGAGAACTTGATCTCCAGCCTTGAAGTCTCTGCGCAAAATTTTCTTGTCATGGAAAGCCTTAGTTCTCTCCTTGTACACTTTTGAGCTTTCATAGGCTTCAAGTCTGATTTCCTCCAGCTCATGTAGGTCTACCACTATCTTCTCTTGATGTCAAGATTTAGGAGCTTTGCTGCCCATAATGCTTGGTACTCGATTTCAACAGGTAGGTGACAGGCCTTTCCATACAGCAGCTGAAATGGAGTCCTTCCAATTGGAGTCTTAAAAGCGGTTCTGTAAGCCCATAGAGCTTCATCGAGTTTGGTTGACCAATCTCTTCTAGAAACGCCTACTACCCTTGCTAGGATAGCCTTGATCTACCTGTTAGAGACTTCAACCTGGCCACTGGTTTGAGGATGGTAAGGTGTTGCCACCTTATGCTTTACTCCATGCTTCCTTAGTAGATTCTCAAAGACCTTGTTGATGAAATGAGAACCTCCATCGCTAATCACGACTCTGGGAACTCCAAATCTGGGGAAGATGATAGTTTTGAACATCTTCAGTACCACCTTTGCATCGTTAGTGGGACTAGCTATGACTTCTACCCATTTTGAGACGTAGTCTACAGCAACCAATATGTAGCTATTCCCATAAGAAGGTGGGTTGAAGGGTCCTATGAAGTCAATACCCCAAACGTCAAAAATTTCAACTTCAAGGATAGGGTTCTGAGGCATCTCGTTTCTTTTGCCTATGTTCCCTATACTTTGGCATGTATCACACTTGGATATGAAAGCGTGTGCGTCTTTGAACATGCTCGGCCACCAAAGACCAGCTTGGAGTATTTTCTGCACTGTCTTGAATGTAGCAAAGTGGCCTCCATATGCGGAACCATGACAATGTTCTAGCACTCCTCTGACTTCTTCCTCTGCTATGCATCTTCTAAATAAACTATCTGAGCCTTTCTTGTAGAGATACGGTTCATCCCAGTAGTAATGGTTGACGTCTCTGAAAAACTTTTTCCTGTTGTATGTATTAAGACCGCTAGGAATTTCACCACTTACTAAGTAGTTAGCTAGGTCTGCAAACCATGGCAACTTCTCTTCTTTTATTGCTAGGACTTCCTTGAAGTCTGCTCTGGTGCGTTGGGTCCCTTCAAAGGTCTTGACTAACATCAATTGTTCCTCTGGCATGGAATCATCGATTGGCAACGGATCTTCAATCCTCATCCTAGATAAGTGATCAGCTACCCCATTTTCGATCCCCTTCTTGTCAACTATTTCCATGTCAAATTCTTGGAGTAGAAGGATCCATCTCAGTAACCTGGGCTTGGTGTCTTTCTTGGCATAAATGTGTCTTAATGCGGCGTGATCAGTGTAGACTATCACCCTTGATCCTACCAAGTAGCTTCTGAATTTCTCAAAAGCGAAGACTACAGCAAGCAACTCTTTTTCCGTGGTAGCATATCTCCCTTGAGCTTCATCTAAGGTCCTGCTTGCATAGTAGATCACATTAAGCTTCTTTTCTATTCTCTGACCCAAAACAGCTCCAACTGCATAGTCCGAAGCATCACACATAATTTCGAAAGGGTGGTCCCAATTCGGAGCTTGGACTATTGGGGATGAGATTAATGCTCCCTTTATCAGTTGGAAGGCCTTTAAGCACTCAGAATCGAAGTTGAACTCCTGCTCCTTGCAAAGTAGTCTAGTGAGTGGTCTAGCTATTTTAGAGAAATCCTTAATGAACCGCCTGTAGAACCCAGCATGTCCAAGGAAACTCCTGATGTCTTTGACGTTCTTAGGTGGTTGTAGCTGCATCATCACATCTACCTTGGCCTTGTCTACCTCTATTCCATTTTCGGAAATCTTGTGCCCCAAGACAATCCCTTCTCTGACCATAAAATTGTATTTCTCCCAATTCAGGACCAGATTTGTCTCCTCACACCTAGTAAGCACCCTGCACAAATTCAACAAACAGGAGGAGAAGGAGGAGCCATACATGGAAAAATCATCCATGAAGACTTCCACCATCTCCTCTATCAAATCTGAAAAGATAGAGGTCATACACCTCTGAAATGTTGCAGGTGCATTGCATAAACCGAAGGGCATTCTTCTGTAAGCAAAAGTTCCGTATGGACAAGTAAAGGTAGTTTTTTCTTGGTCATTTGGATGTATTGGGATCTGAAAGAACCCACTATATCCATCTAAGAAACAGTAGTAAGGATGGTTTGCAAGCCTCTCTAGCATTTGATCAATAAATGGCAAAGGAAAGTGATATTTTCTAGATGCTACATTTAACTTCCTATAGTCTATACACATCCTATGACCAGTTATTGTCCTAGTGGGTATAAGTTCATCTTTGTCATTCCTTACTACTGTTATACCACCTTTCTTAGGGACGCAATGCACTGGAGATATCCACGTACTATCAGAGATAGGGTAGATAATTCCAGCATCTAACAACTTAAGAATTTCTTTCTTAACTACTTCCTTGAGGTTAGGGTTTAGTCTTCTGTGAGGTTCAATACTAGAGTATGACTCATTTTCAAGATTAATTCTATGAGTGCATAAACTTGGTGATATTCCTTTAATATCATCAAGAGAATACCCAATTGCTCTCCTATACTTTCTCAATTCAGTCAACAGCAAATACAACTCATCATCACTAAGTTTATCATTTACTATGACAGGGTAAGTTGAGTTAGGACCAAGAAAAGCGTACCTTAGCCCTGTTGGAAGTGGTTTGAGCTCAACTTTAGGTGCTCTAAGTTCTGACCAGTCATCCGATTGAGTGGACTCGAGCTGTATGTCAAGTTTTTGGGTCGAGCCTGCACTGTCTGGGTCCGACGGGGTCGGTCTCGAGCTGTTGCTCAAACTTAAACGCTGAGTTTTGCCAGTTTCAGCCTCAATTGATGCGATGCCATCTCCATTTAGCTCAACCAGGATTTCAAAGACTTCTGCACCTTCAATTTCCTTGTATGAGTCTAACATTATCTTATAGCCCAAAGTTTCCTTGTGTAAGTAGCCATCTTTACCATCCTTGGTCAAAGCTGTCTGGAGATGATCTTCTTGATTAAGCTCTTCAAGTAACTGGTCTTCGAGCTGATCCATTTCTTCAATCCAAAAGAGCTGACCCTCTATCGTAGGCTTCTTCATTGTGTCTTTGATGTCAAAATTCATCTTGAGATCTTTTCCCATATTGAGTTCAATTTTTCTGTTCTTGACGTCAATGAGAGCTCCAGCAGTGGTAAGGAGGGGTCTTCCTAAGATCAAGGGATCCCTTGGCTCTTCATCCATCTCTAACACCACAAAGTCAGTGGGGATCTCTATAGCTCCAATTCTGAGAGGCAAGTCTTCTAACATGCCATGCGGTATCCTTACGGACCTATCAGCCAAGACAAGAGAAATGTTGATGGCCTTGAACTTGCTGAAACCCAACCTCTTAGCTACAGAAAGTGGCATGAGGCTTATGGATGCTCCTAAGTCGCAAAGACAATTTTTAAAGGTCAATGGACCTAGAGAGCATGGTAATGTGAAACAACCTGGGTCTTCTAGCTTGACAACCTTCCTTTGTATGATAGCGCTACACTCATGACTCACTACTACCATTCCTTGCACTTCTTGGATCCTTTCCACAATTGCATCTTTTATCCATTTATGAGATTGAGGTAGAAGTGCTAATGCGTCTAGTATGGGCATCTTGACTTCAATTTCTTTAATATGCTTATCGAAGATAGCTTTGTACTTCTCCAATCTGTCCTTCTTGAATCTTCCTGGGAAGGGAAGTTTAGGTTTGTAAGGAGGGGGAACAAATGGTGCTTTCTTTTCTTTCGCAGCTGCAGCTTTTTTCAACTGGGAAGGCTGGACTCGATTGGGAGGTCGAGTTGGTGTGTCAAGTTTGTCGGCAAGTGCAAGTTTGTCTTTTCAGCTTGTTTTTTCTTCTTGGCAAAAATCCTCCCCATCTTGGGCTTCGCTGTCCGCAGTGATGGCGTTAGTCCTTCCCCTTGCAGTGCCTTCCACTTCTTAGGGTGATGGCGTTGATTGGAGCAAAAACCTTAGGGTTTTGGATTGTCTTTAGCTGTCCCATAGGCTTTGTGGACGAGTGGATATTGTTCTCCATGAATTTAATTTTGGAGTGCAGCGTCTCAATCTTGCTATTGAGATCATTGTAGGAGTAATCCATCTGATTTTTCATTTCAGCAAGCTTCTTTGTAGTTTCCATTGTACCGGTCGCTTGGCCTTGGAGTACCTGCTGCATCATGGCCCGTAGGTCCTGATCTGGGGCAATAGAGGGTTGAGCTTGGTGCGGCGCAAAACCAGGTGGGGTACCCATTACGCCTTGCTGTTGGTAGCTACGCTAGAAATTTTGCTTAGGAACAAAACCTTGAGTTTGACTGTAAGGGACAAAAGGCTTGTTCTGGTTTTGTTGTTGTTGGGGATAGACTTGTTCTTGCGAGTTGGCCACGTTAGTACTTCTATAAGACAAGTTGGGATTATTCTTGTAGTTGATAAAGCCCTTGTTGTAGCTACCTTGGTTCTGAACATAGCTGACTTCTTCCATTTGATCACCCTCCCCATCTTGAACTTGAAAGATCTCTTCCTCACTTGCAAAATGAACGTGCTTCTGCTGGCCGAGAAGGATATCCAACTTCTCATTCAAAGCTTTGAGATCCTTCTTAGTCTTTTCATCAGAATCAACACTTATTCTCATGCTGCGGTCGTAATCCTCATTGTAGTTCCCATCTGATTGAGCAAGGTTCTCAACGAGTTCCCAACCTTCATCAACATCCTTGTTGAGGAAGTTACCATTGCTTGCTGTATCCAAAAGCATTCTTATCCTTGGGAGAACTCCTCTATAAAGAGTGCTGAGTAGGGATTCATTGCTGAAGCCATGGTGAGGACATCGAGTGGTGTAACCTTTGAATCTTTCCCAGGCTTCACAAAAGGTTTCCCCATTTTTCTGGGCAAAGCTGGATATTTCGTTCCGAAGTTTAGCTGTTCGAGCATTGGAGAAAAACTTGGCAAGAAAAACATTTTTGCAGTCATCCCAGGAGGTGATGGAGCCATGAGGTAAATTCTTCTCCCACAGATGAGCTTTGTCACCAAGAGAGAAGGGAAAAAGTCTCAACTTGAAGCCATCTTCACTGACTCCATTGATCTTCGTGAGGCTGCAGAGCCTATCAAACTCGTCCAAGTGATCAAGAGGGTCCTCCATAGGCAACCCATGGAATTTGTTACCTTGCACCATAGCTATTAAGCCATTCTTGATTTCGAAGTTGTTGTTTTGGATTGTAGGGGGTACAATCCCTTGCCTCTGAGTGTGAGTGTTAGGAGCATCTCCTGCTCCAATCAATCTTGGCCTCCTCTGAGGTTCTTCTGCCATTGTGTTTTGTTGTGCTACTCTGATCCACTCTGCTTGCGCACGGAGCTGACGAAGTAACTTAGTCCGATTAACGTTATCAATGAAAAGTAGGAGGTTCTGGTTTCCTTGTGATCGAGTTTGCATACAAGTGAAGCTATAACTGTTTGCGCTTACAGATACCTGAGATGCAAAGACAAAGAAGAGAACACTAGGTAAGTATCCAAGTAAGGTGGAAAAGAACTTGATCTTAAAATATCTGAAATCCTAATTGTAACAAACAACACCCAAATGGCAACGGCGCCAAATTGATATTAGTGTTTTTACTCAGGGACTACTTCTATGGGCAAGGAAAATCTAGCAGTAGGAACTTGTCCTACTGGATGTAAATTCCTTGTCAGTTTTGCAATCCCCAGGTAAAAACAATGAATCTTAGGTATGTGTGTGTATGCAGAAGGATGTATCAATTCCCTAGCATTGTCATTGTAATACTAAGGTGTCAATCCAAATGGGTGTGATGCTAACAATCAAGATGTGGTCAGATATAACTAAGTCAAGCCAGGTAGAAAGGAAATGTTTATCTAACAACCTAAAAATGAAATGCAATAAGATGGGTGCACTCGAGTGGAGCCTAAAAATGACGAACAACCATGCACTCGAGTGGAGCCTAAAAATGATGAACAACCATGCACTCGAGTGGAGCCTAAAAACGATGAACAACCATGCACTCGGGGTCAAGACCGAGTTAAGAGAGATGAAAGGCAAAGTGCAATTGAACAAGTAAATGACTCAGGACAAGATGATAAAGCAAGAATATGTAAATAGAGGTCTAAGGATGGGGGGTGGAAATGTGATTCTCCTTGGTCTCTCCTAGGTGCTTAACAAAACTTCACAGAAGCTATCTCTAGACAATGAACATCAAGGTAAGGTGACTCCATTTTCGTGACAAACACCAACAAACCTATACCACTTCCTAATTTTAATACCTAGTCAAAGATGCAAGGAAACTTAGACCAGATATCAATGAAACACAATATAGGCAAGCATTAAGAACCAATTCATTAATGTCAAAATACAGCTAGAACCTCTTAAGCCATGGGTTAAAGCTATAGATCTCTGGTAATAGCTGGTTCAAGCATTTCATCAACACCTTCTGAGTGGGAAATGCTTGAGATCATAATTACCAATGTCTTGGCTAACTAAGCATTAAGAATGCCTAATCCAGAAGAGATCTATGTGATTTAAAACTCAAACATCTAAGGAGACCAAGAATCCTACACAAACCTAACCCATCCTCAAGAACCCTAAATCACTACTCAAGAACACAATTCATAATCATCAAGAACATAAACCCAGAAAAATCAAACATCTCAGAATTCATTGAAAATAGTTTAGAAAGATAGAGTAGGATGAGAATATTAAGACTGCAAAGAATTAAAGCAAACTAAGTACTGGATTAAGAGAGATCTGAATTACAAAATGAAGAACATCAAGAACAAGGTCTGAGGCAGAGAAAAACCCTAAAAATAAAAGACATATCCGCTGGATAATACCTAACAGTGGTATTTATAGTAAAATATGGAAAACCCTAAAAATAGAAAAAGACAGAAAAATAGCTAAGTCTTCGTGAATGGTTCAGCTCGACCAAGTCTGATCGAGTGGTGTCGAGTATGTTGAGTGGAGTGGGGACTCGAGTGCCAGCGTCGAGTGGTAATGTTGAGTGCAGCATCGAGTGGATTATGGTGGAGCTGAGGTCGAGTCGGGGATGCGATGTCGAGTGCGGACTCGAATGGAGGTGGGCTCGAGGAGAGAGCGTCGCATGGCAGGGCTCAAGTAGGGTGGCAGGCACGAGCTCGAGTGGGGTCTCGAGTGGGGTGGCAAGCGCGGGCTCGAGTGGTGTCTCGAGTGGGGTGGCAAGCGCGGGCTCGAGTGGCGTGGTGAGCGTGGGCTCGAGTGGGGTCTCTAGCTGTCTTAGCATCCATGCTCCAAGTTGTACCTGTTTTAGCTCCAAAATGCAACATGTATGCAAATGCTAGTGCAAATTCTCCTAAGTGCAAAAACATATGAAATTGGACTAGAAATGCTGTGAACTCAAGGTGAAACTAAACAAATAGAAAGGAAAATGTATGCATAAATCATGTAAAATACTGACATATCAACCCACTGTGAATCAAACCCCAGCTTGTCCATGAGTTTTTCCAAGAATATCCACTATACTCAGTCATATGCCTTAGACATATCAGTTTTGACCGCCATATACTCTGCAGCAGTAACCTCATTCGTACATAGAGCGTGGACCACTCATGGGCTATGATTACATTATCAGAAATCAATCTGCCTGAAACGAATGCACCTTGGGTTTCCAAGATCAACTCAGGTAAAATCCTCTTTAATCTTGAGCATAATATCTTTGATATGATTTTATAATGAACCGAAAAGAGGCTGATAGGTCTCATATCTGACATTCTTTTAGGATTTGAAATCTTGGGAATCAGGCAGATGTTAGTGAAGTTCCATTTCTGAGGAAACACAGTAGATTGAAAGAAGTCCTTGATTTCAGCAGTAACAGCAGGACCAACAATACTCCAATGTTGTTGATAAAACTTCCCATTAAATCCATCTGCTCCCGCACCACTACCCGCTTTCATGCTGAAGACTGCTTGTTTTATCCCTTCATCAGTGACAGGTGATATCAGCATGGCATTCAAGTCTGCAGATACTCTTTGCTCCATAGAGTCAAACAGGTAATCAGGGTTAGAGCTAGTGAACATTTCACGAAAATAACCAACAGCTACGGTCCCTTGAGATCCTTCAGAAAATCGCTCAAGACCATGGTCATCCAGCAACATATGTATTCTATTTTTCATCTTTTTAGTTTTCACACAGTTGTGAAAGTACTTTGTATTCTTATCACCAGTTTGAAGCCACTGTTCTCTGCTTCTATCCTTCCAATACAACTCCTCATCTTTTATGCTTCTGATAAGCTCTTCTTCAATAAAGCCATTCAATTATGATCTGGATTAGATTTGCTTAATTCAGCTTCAAAATCCAACTTTAACCTCCGAATAGCAATCTCAGAGTTTAAATTAGTAGATCTTTTCCACCTAGACAACTCATGCCTGCACTTCCATTTTATAAAAATCATCTTCCGACACTTTGAATATCTTTGTAATGAAGTAACAGATTTAATACCAAATCCGCATCTAATTCTACCTAGAATGCTTTATTATATAATTATAAAGAGCACAAAATACCGATTATGTTGATTAAACATGTAACAGTAATATTCGATATCTAATTCATCGTTCCAAAAATTCTTCCTTCTCGAAAGCATCTCACCTTATAAAAAAATAAAACAATCGTAAAAACAAAATAGAAAAAGGGGTGCAACACGAGGACTTCCCAGAAGGTCACCCTTTCTAGTACTACACTCGCCCAAGCAGGCTTAGCTACGGAGTTCTGATGGGATCCGGTGCATTAATGCTGGTATGATCGCACCGTTAATATGTACCACACAATCGAATATATTCTTTTGGTCTAAGACTAGGAGATATTCACCATTGGTCCCACTTGACTAATAAGTGAGTCAAACAAGTTCCGATAAATTTTTATAGAGACGTAAAACATGTAACAAACACTATGTTTCTCTAAAAACAAGTTTTATGGGTTATATGTTTGTCCGAGTAACAAAAAAGCTTCACAAAGCACCTAAACGAAAATATTTTGGCCCAAAATAAGAAATTAGATTCTCTTGCCGTTGGTCCAACTTGAAAAAAGAGTGAGTCAAAAAAGTTGCGAGAATTTTTATAGACACGTAAAACATGGTAACACACAAATTTTATGGTCCATATGTTTGTCTGAATAACCATAAAGCTCAACTAACTGCTTAAATGAAAAATATTTTGGCCCGAAATGAGAAATTGGATTCTCTCACCATTGCCATGTCTGAGTGGTTTAACGGGACTTTCTTATTACAAGCGCCGTAGTTCTTCATCGTTCCAAAAATTCTTCCTTCTCGAAAGCATCTCACCTTATTAAAAAATAAAACAATCGTAAAAACAAAATAGAAAAACGGGTGCAACAGAAGGACTTCCCAGAAGGTCACCCTTTCTAGGACTACACACGCCCAAGCGGGTTTAATTGTGGAGTTCTGATGGGATCCAGTGCATTAATGCTAGTATGATCGCACCCGTTAATATGTACCACACAATCTAATATATCCTTTTGGTCTAACACTGGGAGATATTCACCGTTGGTCCCACTTGACTAATAAGCGAGTCAAAAAAGTTCCGATAAATTTTTATAGAGATGGAAAACATGGTAACAAACACTATTTTGCTATAAAAACAAGTTTTATGGGTTATATGTTTGTCTGAGTAACAAAAAAACTTCACAAAGCACCTAAACGAAAATATTTTGGCCCAAAATGAGAAATGGGATTCTCTTGCCGTTGGTCCCACTTGACAAAAGAGCGAGTCAAACAAGTTCCGAGAATTTTTATAGTCACGTAAAACATGGTAACACACACTATTTTGCTCTCAATACAAATTTTATGGTCCATATGTTTGTCCGAATAACCAAAAAGCTCAACTAAACGTTTAAATGAAAAACATTTTGGCCCAAAATAAGAAATTGGATTCTCTCACCATTGCCATGTCTGAGTGGTTTAACGGGACTTTCTTCTGACAGGCGCAGTAGTTCTTCATCGTTCCAAAAATTCTTCCTTCTCGAAAGCATCTCGCCTTATAAAAAAATAAACCTATCGTAAAAACAAAATAGAAAAAGGGATGCAACACGAGGACTTCCTAGAAAGTCAGCCTTTCTAGTACTACACTCGCCCAGGCAGGCTTAACTGTAGAGTTCTGATAGGATCCGGTGCATTAATGCTGGTATGATCGCACCCATTAATATGTACCACACAATCGAATATATCCTTTTGGTCTAACACTAGGAGATATTCACCATTGGTCAACCTTGACTAATAAGCGAGTCAAACAAGTTCCGATAAATTTTTATAGAAACCTAAAACATGGTAACAAACACTATTTTGCTCTGAAAACAAGTTTTATGGGTTATATGTTTATCCGAGTAACAAAAATGCTTCACAAAGCACCTAAAGGAAAATATTTTGGCCCAAAATTAGAAATTGGATTCTCTTGCCGTTGGTCCCACTTGACAAATGAGCGAGTCAAACAAGTTTCGAGAATTTTTATGGACACATAAAACAGGGTAAAACACACTATTTTGCTCTCAAAACAAAATTTATGGACCATATGTTTGTTCGAATAACCAAAAAGCTCAACTAACCGCTTAAATGAAAAATATTTTGGCCCGAAATGAGAAATTAGATTCTCTCACCATTGCCATGTCTGAGGTTTTTAACGGGACTTTCTTATTACAGGCGCTGTAGTTCTTCATCGTTCCAAAAATTCTTCCTTCTCGAAAGCATCTCGCCTTATAAAAAAATAAAACAATCGTAAAAATAAAATAAAAAAGGGGTGCAACACGAGGACTTCCCAGAAGATCACACTTTCTAGGACTACACTCGCCCAAGCAGGCTTAGCTACGGAGTTCTGATGGGATCCGGTGCATTAATGCTGGTATATCGCAGCCGTTAATATGTACCACACAATCTAATATATCATTTTGGTCTAACACTAGGAGATATTCACTGTTGGTCCCACTTGACTAATAAGCCAGTCAAACAAGTTCCGATAAATTTTTATAGAGACGTAAAACATGGTAACAAACACTATTTTGCTCTGAAAACAAGTTTTATGGGTTATATGTTTGTCCGAGTAACAAAATAGTACTTTTTACGAAATATTTTACAGTAAAATTGTTTACAAAGATACGATTATTTAAAGAGCTTTTGATGATACTAAGATAATTTTGAGAATTTAAAATTTTAAAACTTAGAAGCTTTGTAGAGAGTTTTAGAGAGATATTTTTTAGTGAGAGAAGGATGTGCGAGAGATCGCTCCCTTATTCCATTGGTAGAGTTGATTATTTATAGGGGAAACTGGGTGCTTGGTTGCGTCATTGCTTGCGTCGATTCGATTCTACCTGTCATCTTGTAGTGCTAGCGATAATTGTGTATGTATTTACGTCATTGCTTACATCAGTTTGTTGCTATGTGTCGCTTTGTAGTGGTGCCGACCTTTAGGTAGTCGATACGTGTTTAAGTGGGCCCCATATGTCAGAGGTGGGTCCCATTTTCCTGGTAATTCGATCTTGACTTCTTAGATACTTCTTTATACAGAGTTTTTTCTTAGATACACTCTGTAGATTATTAATATCTTGAAAGATAGTTATTAAAATACATAAGATACAGAGTGTACTAGAATATATACATTGAATAATTTGTGTAGATGTCTACACATCTAACATGCTTCTAAGCAAAACATCAGCTATAAATGGATTTGATTATTCTTTACCGAGAGCCGTTTGCTTCGGAATAGCCTTAACTTTAATATTGCTATCAAGTCTTAAGATAACCCATTATTAGGTTTTTTTTTTTTTTTAGATATCAAATGGATCCTGGCATAGGGGCCACCGTATGGATCATCTGATTGTATAGTGTCAAAAGATTGGTTATTGTCCTCGTCATCGTCGGAGAATACCATTTGTTGGCTTATTGTGGCGATGATTTTTTGGAGTTTGGCTTGCTTAGCGGACCGGCGAGAGGCCGATTTTGATGAGCTTGTTGAGTGAGTTGGACTCGTAGGTTTTGCCTGAGTAGAAGGTTTAGAAGGGGGTTTAGTAGATGGTTTGGGTTTTGAGGTAGATGGTGTAGGAATTTGTTGTGGTTTAAGGAGGGGTATTGATTTAGAGACGGCTTGTATAACCATGTGAACGTCTTTGTTTATTTGAAAGAAGTTTTGAATATTGGCTAGGGAACAGCGGTCAAGATTAAACTTATTCTACCATTTGATGCGAATTTCGCGGAGTAAGGAGCAAGGCATGTCAGGGAGAAAGATGGCAATGTTGAAGTGCCATGAACATATCCATGTGATTCCCATGTCAATATGAAAGTCAATAAGGTTGATAGGCCCAATAGGCTGTTGATGAATATGTTTTAGATAGTAGGGGTAGGAGGTTTTGAGAAGATCTGTTGGGTAGATATCTTTGGTAGGACCCAGCCAGTGCCACCATTCGTAGAACCAACCAGGGGCGGTTTTAGGGCAATTACGTTCAAAGGTAATGAACCAAGAATGATCGTAGGTTCTTAGATAAAATGCTCGGGAGAAGGCATTGATATAATCAATGTAGGTGTATCAGTTAATATGGTAACCAGGGGTAGAGAAAGGTTTGGTGGTGTGGTTATGAATAAAACCAAGTTCTTGGACAGATTTTATACGAAGAATCTTGCAAGTTGAATAAGATATGAGGTTAGGATTTTTCTTGGCTGGGTAGTGAGTTATTTCGACAGAACCAGAGTCTACTAGAATATACTCATAGATGGTTCTATTTTTGAGTACATTATCAGTAGGGTAGAGACTGTATGCATAAAAAACTCGGTTTGTAAAGGTTTTGAGTTCTTTGAGGGTAATGGGTTTTGTATAGTGGGTGGTTAATAGATGTTGTTTTTGTGTTTTGAGGAAGTAATTTGACTTGGTATTGGTTTGGATAGGAGAGGATGGTTGAGAAGAAGTTGGGCTTTTTGGGGTGGTTACCGCATTCACATAGGAAAGCGGAGGAAATTCGGCAAGAGCGGAGTAGGTATTTTGAATACTCAGGGGTAGTCCGATGCAGTCATCGGTTTCTTGCTTTTAGGGTCCGTCATTTTGAATAAGCTTTTGTTGAATATCTGTTGTTTTTCCCTGTAAATATTCTCTTGTTAGAAAATCAGGTAAAGAAATATTTTCGCCTTTAATATATTGAATATCGAAATCAAAAACGGACTGAATAGCTTGCCATCTGGCAAATATTTGTTTAGAGACTAAGCTTTTAACATCTTTTTGTAATATTTCTTTTGCTGACTTGCAGTCAACTCGTAGTAGGATTTTTTTGTTGATTAAATCATCTTGAAATTTTGAAATACAATTAATTATGGAAAGTACTTCTTTTTTAACTTTTGAATAAGTTTGTTGGGGTCCTATCCAGACTCCAGAGTGAAAACGTATTATAGATTCTTGACTAGACTCAGAGAGTTTTTGTTTTAGAATACCTCCATAACCTATTTCTGAAGCATCAGTTTCAACTATCATATTAGCTTCAGGATTTGGAATTGACAGACATGGTAAGTTTTTACTTGTAATTTAACTTGCTGTACTAACTTAGTATGTTGATTTTTCCATGGTTTAGGGTTTTTTTATAATCGTTGAAATAATGGTTTAATAGTTTTCTTAAATTAGGTAGAAAATCCAAAACATAATTCAGACATCGTAGAAATCGTTGTAATTGAGTTTTTTCTCTTAATTTGTTTGGGAATTTATCGGCAAATTCAATTGATCTTGATATGGGTGTCATAGTTCCTTGATATATATTGTGTCCTAAGAATCTTATTTTAGTTTGAAATAGAATCATTTTTTGTTTGATATGACTAATCCATTGGTTTTAACTATATTTAAAAATGTATTTAAATGACTAAAATGTTGATCAATTGTTGTTGAGTATATTAAAACATCGTCTATATAGACTATAGCGAATGTTGATGAATTGTTGAATATATCATTCATAATGTGTTGAAATTCAGATGGTGCATTTTTAAGACCAAATGGCATTACCTTCCATTCGTAATGACCAAAAGGTATTGTAAATGCTGTTTTATATTTATCTTGTTCGACAATTTGTATTTGCCAGAACCCACTTTTCATATCAATTTTTGAAAAGATTTTTGCATTATATAATCGTTTTAATAAATCTCTTTTATTAGGTATCAGATATCTAATCCATTGTAAGACATCATTAAGTGGTTTGTAATTAATAACTAGTCGTGGTACTCCATGTTCCTTTTTAGATGCATTGTTTACATAAAACGCTGCACAACTCCAAGGTGACTAGGATGGTCGAATTAATTTTTTATTTAACAAATCTTGTATTTCCTTTTGACATTGTTCTAACAATGCTTTATTCATTTGAATGGGTCTTGCTTTAGTTGGTATAAATTTTTCATTAAAATCTTTTATATAAGGAAAATTGACCGTATATTGTTTTCGTTCCCAAAATGCATTGGGTAGATCAGAGCATACTTGTTTAATTAATTCATTTTTGATAGTTTTTTATTTTGTTAATTATATATGGAGATTTTAATTGTTCTTCTAATTTTTTGTAGGAAATTTCATCTTGTAAATATTGAATATGTCTGTGTTTTCCGTTTATTATTTTAATTGTTTTTTGTATTGTATTTTATTGGAGTTCTAATATTTCTTTAGTTTTCATAGGTAGTAAAAATTCGAATAACATTTTTGTTCCTATAATTTTTGTTGTAATTCCACATTCAGATACTTTAAAAGGATAAATTTGTGTAAAGAATGGTGTTTCTAATATTATTTCTTGTGTTAAATCTTTAACTAAGATGAATTGATTTTTAAAATAATATCCTTGATTACAGATTTTTGCGCATGGTAATTAATATTTTACTTTTAAATTGCTTTCATTTGCGCCGCTTAGGCGTTCGGTGGTTTTCTCATAAAACTTAGTAGGTATCAGACCTTCTCGAATGCAGTTATAATCTGCACCAGAATCTAGTAATGCTATTGTATTAATTTTGAAATCATGTCCTATATGTAATGTAATTTTAGTATACCACTTTTGATAATTTATTTTATTAATATTTTGTATATATTCTTCATTTTGGTCTAGGTGAGTATCATTATTTTCTATTTCGTTTACTGCTTACAATTCCAACAAACTTTATTATTAGTAGATTTATATTTATTATATTTATTAAATGGTTTCTTTTGAAAATTCTTTTGTTTTGGATAATGCGAAGATTTTTGATAATGTTTTGGTTTTTCATAATACTTGATATTATTTGATCTTTTTTGCCTAAATTTTAAAGTTTAATTCTTGATGGTGGATTAAGCCTTGAATATCCATATTGTTCGCAAAACGAGCCCATCGTGGTTTTAAATTTGTATTTATCATTTCGTTTTTTATCTTTATATTCTTGACATAAGGTTAAACCTTCATTTTTAATGAACTCAAATAATTGACCATAAGTTATTGTATTCCAAGGGACTGGTTGTCCTCCGGAATATTTTTTTAACTTATTGATTATTTTTTCAGCGAAAAAGGATGGTAATCCAGAAATAAATCGTTCTTTCCAAAAAGGTTGATTACAAGATTTTCTTTGAAATATATTTGTGATAAAAATATCTTTATACCATTTAAAATCGCCCAGAGTAAGACATCTTAAATTGGTTAAAATTATTTTCTTACTTTCAGATTCCTCATTAGGATTTCTGACAAAATGCATGGTTATTGTATAAATTAAGACTTCTACTGCATTTTGATGTTATACTTCTTCAATAAAACCATCATTATCTTATACTCTTTTTATTTCTACGTAATTAATTATTGAATCTTGAGTAGGTACGTCTTGTGAGTTATTCCACCAATATTTTAAAGCTCCAGTAAAACCAGTTATTAATAATACACATGCTTGTTTATCATAATTTCCTCTAGCTTTATAAGATATGGAAGCCATACCCATTTCTTGTAATACAGAAATAATTTGGTATTCTGATTTGCCATCTATATTCTATTCATATATACCATCTCTGGTATATACATTTCTATTTTGATTTCTTTGTTCTTCGTATAATAAATCGGGTGGAGTATGTCTTTTATAATAAGGTTTATTTGATCTTATTTTATTTCTTATACGATTTATTTCTTGATTATCGTTGTCGGATTGAATAGATTCATTATCATTTTCATCGATATTATTGATTCCTTTAACTTTGTCTAGATTTGCTAATCTAGATGCGATTGATTTTAATATTTAATTTTCAGGAAATATTACCAGTCTATTTATTGGTTTAAATATAGGTGTAAAAGTAGATGAAAAAGGATGTTGCATACTTTGATTCTGTTGATCTAATTTGTTATATTCATTCATATTTAATTTATGATCTATTTGGTCTATTTGTTGTGATATTGTATGTAATATTTGGCTTTGATAGTTATTTTGTTGATAAATTAATTTAATGTCTTGTAATAGGACGGGTTCTTTATCGTCTTTATTTGCACCAGTTTTAAATGGTGTAGCTATAATTTGTCTTTTTGGTGTATTTATTTTTAAATCTTTTAACGGGGGATGTATCGATTTTATTTTTGATCCATCCACTTGTTCTCATAATTGTCCTAGGGACAAACTTGTATTAATTGTTTTAAATGGGTAATCTATGTTGTGTGCTATTGAATATGTTTCAAACTATATAAAAATGGAATATTAATTTTCTTTAATAGCATACAATCATACAATTTTTCTCTATATTCTATTGTTTGTTGATTAGAAAATGTGTTAAAATACCAGTTTTTTTTTTCATCATTTTCTTTTGAATAGAAATCTTCTTTAATATACATTCATAATACAACCTTGCACATACACTTACAAACCTGAGGTAAGACTCGCACTTAACCACAAACTATCAGTTCTAACAACACAACGGAAACGACAAAAACAGCAAAACTACGAGTCCTAATCATCCTCCCCTCATCGCCTTTGATTCCACGATCACGCCTTATCTTTACCTGCATCGACAAAAGTGATGCATCAACATTTGGTAAACCAAACGCTGAGTGAGATGATCCTCCCATCAACAAGTTATAAGAAAGCATCCAAGCAAACATACAATGCAAACAATTCACAACGACAAGAAAAACACAAGTCCCAGAATGAGGGATCGATCCAAACATCTTATGGCTAAAACACCACAGATTGGGTCGATCGATCTTCCTGTGAATCGATCGATCCACCCTCTACGCCCAAAGCTGACAATTGCCCTTGCCTCTTGCCACACTAAGGCAACCAACCCCCCTTAACTTCACAACTTGAAACCCCCAACAAAAAGGCAATAACTACAGCCCTAACAACAGGGTAAACAAGCAATAAAACTCATGGATTCTACAAGGATCTAATTCAACACATACACATCACACAACAAGCACACACAATGCTTACATAACCTATGGTCCCGTACTCACCTTGAAAACAAAGATGATTTTCGAACCAAAAACAACAATCCCCCAACCAGCAGTGACTTCCCACTCGCCAACAGTAGCTCAACTTACCCTACAGCCAACTACAACAACCAAAAAGAATATTTAACCTAAACTGAAAACTTCTGGAAAAGTCACAGAACGCTCAGCCTGAAAGATGGGAACACGAAACGAAATCTAACCGTCCACATTCAAATCCCACCGTTGAAAATCTTCCCCTAGATGTCCTGAACCTACCCACAAACTTTCGTGATGATCCGACGGAAGGTTCACTCGCGATCTCCCTTTGAATACCCGCTGGTCCAAAACGCGTCTGAAACAATATGGTTCACGAAAACGCAGATAACTCTTAGAATATTGACTCAAATCAATATCCGCAAAATGTCACATCTAGATATAGGTATTAGCTACAATCCTAGAAAATTTCGTTACCTTTTCCAACGATTTTCTAGGTAGAATCTCTTCTCTACCGGACTCTGGCAGTTCTGTCACTCCCTCCCTTCACCAAAGCTTTAGCCTCTCCCTCTTCCACACAAAGCTCCTCTAGCTTTAAACTCTCTCTCCAATCCTACACTTCTATCAAGAAATATTCTCTCCTTTCCAAGCTCAATCCAAGCTTCAACTTAAGCTTAAACCGTAATTCCACTCCTCAACACCAAGAACCAAGCTCTAACCTCTTCTTTCTCTTCTTCTCTTTAGCTCTCTAACTCTCTCTCTCTCTCCCTTAGAAAGTGGCTACACAAGAGGAAGAAGAAGAAGCCCATGGATAAATATCTCAAGTTTTGGGAATTATATTTTAACTCCCTTAACTTTTACCTTCTTTACGAATCAAGCCCAAACTTTCGTTTTGACTTATATTGCTCACACTTTCAGGCTATATGTCCTTCGGGCTCTGGGTATCAAATCTATACCACTCCCACCCTCGGGTCACATATCCATCAAGCTATGGGTATCTGGGAAATAACCATCCCCCTAGGGAAATATCCATCCCCTAATGAGTTATACCGGACCAACCGTCCTTAGAGCAATCAAGCCTACACATATATAAGCATAACACCCTGAACTACCTCTTGTGGTCTGCGTATAACATCGCAATATCATACGAAACCACACCCATATTCCAACCCCGGAATACCAACTAATACTCAGGTTATCTCACCGCATACCCATTCACTCAGGGTATCTTCATAATCTATTTCCGATTATAACTCAAGTTTTTAATTCTCCGTAAAAACTTTTTCCAGAACCTCTTGTTAACTTAACTCTCATGATAACACCAGCCATCAGCAATAAGAACATCCATCTTATTAAACTCATCATGCATTATCGTTTACAACACTAAAACAAAATACAATGAAAACAACATAGCCTACAGCTACAATTCTGAAACCAGAAACCATCGATGGAAACTCAACCTTCCGCTTGTTTTTCAAACAACTTCTTGAACCTTGCTTCCATCCTCGACTCTGATTCCCAAGTTTCCTCCTGAACACCATCATAATCCCACAGAATTCGCATCATCGGAATCCTCTTCCGATGAAGCTCCTTGACCCTCCGCTAGAGAACTCTAAAGGTCTTGCCTCAATGGTCATATTGTGCTGGAGATCTGACGGAATCTCAGCCAATACCTCGTCACCCCTATGCAAACACTTCTTCAGCATCGACACATGGAAAACCTTATGAAATGCCTGCATAATCTCGGGTAACTCCAACCGATATGCTACCGGTCCAACATGCTCTACAATCTGGAACGGCCCCACATACCTCAGACTTAACTTAGTAGCAGTAATGGACCTGTTCAGACCTCTCAGCAAAACCATCTTGAGATACACTATATCTCCCACCTCAAACACAAGCTCTTTCCGCCTCTTATCGGCATAACTCTTTTGCCGATCTTGGGCCTCTTTCATGTTCAGCTTCAAAACCTGTATCTTCTCCGTAGTTTCCTGAACAATGTGCTCCTCTCCCCTACTTGGGTCCAACACAATGGCATACGACATGGTCTCCCATACAGTGCCTCGTATGGAGCTATCCCAATACTCACCTAGTAGCTATTGTTATATGCAAAATCTACCAAACTCAAGTGATTCACCAAATGACCACCCCAATCCAGCACGCAAATCCTCAATAAATCCTCCAGAGTCTGGGTGGTCCTCTCGGACTGCCTATCTGTCTGAGGATGATAAGCCGTACTCATGTTCGCCATCGTGCCCATCTCCGCCTGAAACGCATTCAAGAACTTAGATGTGAACTTAGAATCCCGGTCCGAGACAATGCTCACCGGTACTCCATACAGTCTCATAATCTCCTGCACGTACTTCCTAGCTAATACCAGAAAATGCACACTTGGTCAATCGATGAACGATGACCTAGATAGCATCCTTGGTCCGAGAAACTGGTAAGCCCACCATGAAATCCATCGTGATCATATCCCACTTCCACTCTGGAATGGGTAAATGAAACTCATTATTTTTCTCAGTTTCAATCGATAGATAGTATAGAGGGTGAAATGTCGAACCTAATCTAGAGCATGTCTGTAGCACTTAACATATGGATTAAGCTAGCAAGTCAAGCAATATATTTTAGGGGTTTTTCTTACTAACGACCTAAAATACAGAAAATTAAACTAGAGATGCAGAGCCTGTCACACTCTAAAAAATCATGAACTAAACATGCAAAATCAAAGACTAGTTGTGAAAACTAAAGTAGCTCGAGTGGGACACTCGAGTGGTGCACTCGAGTGGACTAGTCGAGTGGTATAAGAATTCTAATGAAAGCAGTAAACAAGAGATCTAAAAATGACAACTAGTTCAAATAAATGGCAAAGGGATCTTGGGGATAGACTCATAGGATCATCTACACTCTCACGCCATGGGTGCTAATTTACTAAACTCAGGGTGAATCCCTTGATGGCGGATCTCACTTCCAATCCAACCCACTGTCGTGGTGAAGGGTCTGAACAAGTGACTAAGGATCGATCCGTCAAAGCCATGAAAGACTCATAACAAGTGAGTAGTTGGGTCGTGACGTAAATCAACATCTGATGCACCAACTCTCACGCTATTGTGTCTTAATCCCTAGAAAAACTAGATCTGATGGTTCAAGGCACTTTTGATGCTCATCAAGTCATCTAAAATCATGATCCTCTTGATCAAAAAGGTACAAGCATTAAAAACAAGAACCCAAGAGGGATTTTAAAACCGAATCAGCATAAATCAACAAAAACCCATGGCGATCGAGTGAGACTACCTAATCCATCCCAAAAACCCTAAAAAGACTACTCACTCATCAAGATCATCATCGAAGCCAAAAGCCCAGAAAAGCTAAGACTTGTCATAGATGAAGGATGATCTCATGAGAAAGAAATTTCGAAAAAGGAACAGTAAATCAAAACTCGATCTTATTAAATCTCAAAGAGTCTAGAAAATCCAAATCGAAATCTAAAGATAAACTAGAGAGAGAAAACTAAGAGAGATAAACTAATTATGCTAAAGCGGCGCGGAATAAAAGTTGTGTCACCCCCCCCACGCGAGTTATCATTAACCTCAATATTTATACATAAGAATTAGGGATAATGAGAATTCGCCATAATTTGCGGAATCTTCTCGAAGTGGTGCTCACCACTCGACCCAGCAATCAAGTGGTCTGGTCGAGTAGCCTCCTCGAGTCTTCATCCGAGTAGCCTCCTCGAGTGACTTGAGCTTCCTTTACAGTCTTCAACTCTATGGCTCCATGTCACTCGAGTCATGACTCCTTGCAGAAATCCTCACGTCGCTTCATAGCCTGAGAGGTCACACAATTGATGACTCCTTGCAGCTCTAAGTACCACATGTATGCAAAATGCATGCAAACTAATGCAAAGAGACTAAATATCCTAAATGTCAAATAAATGCAATAAGTGATAAGAGTAATGCCTAAAACCTATGCTAAGTTGCAATAAAACAATAGTAAAAACATGCCAAAATGCAATGTTATCAAACTCCCCCAAACTTATCATTTGCTTGCCCTCAAGCAAATAGAAAGAATAAGATGAAATGAGTAAGGTTGAAAGTGGGGACTCGGAACCTAGCAAACTAAGCAAACCTCTGAAGTCAACACCACAGTTTTACTTAAAAGCCTTAGCCATACTCATCACATAGAATTCAACACTAAGACTCAGCCAAAACAAGCATTCAAAGTAAACTATCCCTTTTACATTTATTAAGCACGAACTGGTGGATCATGATATGCAATAACTAAAACTCATTTGGTTGAGGGACAAGTTTTAAGAGATTAAAATGATCTCTTCTTCCTCTGGTTTAAGCGCAAGTATCAGGATCTCTCATTGAAAATGATTGAATTTTAAGAGAATGCTAAAGTTAAAGCCAACTGATGCATACAGGAGCAGACTATCATCTACCCATGACCATACAATGACTTTCCTAACTCTAAAGCCCCAGAAACTGATCCTAACTCTAGCCTTTGGTGTTTAAAGGCTTTCTTTCTTTTTTATGACTTCAAGGATCAACTTTCTCCTTTTCTTCTAAGGAGAGGATGTTTCTACATTTTCTTTAACTTCTAGCGGATTTGGGAGATTTTATATTTTTTTCTAAGACTTGACTCGATCACTTTGGTCGAGTCAGATACTCGAGTGGTATGGCTATATTTTTTTATTTTCAAGATTCAGAGCCAACTCTTATCTTTTTCTTCCAAACCCTTTACTAGACTTATACATTTTCTTTGAACTACCCTCTCCAAAGGCATAGATTTGTTTTTAGCAAACTCTTTTCTTTCCCAAACCCGAAACTCATTCGAACCCCTTAGCCTAATCTGATTCAAAAAGTGTGAACTAGAGACTACATGAGAGGCTACCCCTTAGCCTCACTTCTCTCACAATTGATGTATTGGTCTGAAATGAAGTTTTTGGTTTGGGTTTGTGGAACTGTCTCAATGATGGAGACAGCTACTTGGATTAGCAAGAGTGGTAAAAGGTGAAAGAAAATCTAAGTATTTTGAGGTATCCATGAGTTTAAGTTTTAGAGCATATCATGATAATTAAGTTTTCAAATTTAAGGTTCAAATTCATAGGGATAGATTTATAAGTCACAGCAAGTTTTTAACCAAGTGAGAGTGCTAAGTTCAATTCCAAGCAAGGTGCAGCCTTATGTTTCAAACTAAGGTGAATTCATAAGACAACTTATAACTAATGGCACTAAAATCATATGTTTGGTTATTAAGCCTTAATTGGTTAACTTGTCATCTTCCCCTATGTTAAATGCAACAATCCTAAGCAAATGCAACTACATGACACTCTGTTTTTTTTTTATGAAATCATTTTCTAAAAAATTTCAAATTTTTATGGGTTTTAGATACACAGAGATGGATATAAAATTTGAATTAAGAAAACAAAGAAAACATGTCAAATACATCTCTTAGACGCTCCTCCAAACTTAAATTACACAATCCCTTGTGTAATAAAAATTCAAAGGGAAGCCTAAAAGATTAAACAAAGAAAACCAAAAAGAGTTATGCAATGGTATATACAAAGGGAAGGTTGTGGTACCTCATTGGTCTGGAGTAAAGTAGGCGCCAATGCTGGGCGGCAAGCTCTCCTGGTTGTAAGGTGGAATGACTGGGGAGATTCCTTGCATTGGCTCAGCTCCCTCGTGCGACTCCAGTGGACCACTCGACCAAGGTTGGTCGAGTGGTGAAGTCTGCTGAAGTCTGGGGTTTGACTCGAGTGGACCACTCGACCCAGATGGTCGAGTGGCGTCTTCTGCATGCTCAACTTGACTTGGTTGGACGTGAGGAGTAGAGGCTTCTGGTGATGAATGCTCCAAATGCTCGACGGGATGGTCAGGACGTCTCTTTCTCTGCATCTGATCAACAAATGATCTCTGTGATGGCGAGGCAAAGTGGAATCTCCTGGAGAAGCCCTTAAGTGAGCTTGTTCTCCTCTAGTAGGTGGGGACTAGGCTTGGCTTCTTCTGCTTGTTCTCAGTAGCTACCAACCTCTTGGTGAGGTTTGTAACCTTTTTCTTCAAGGCGTTGAATGCCTTATCCTGCCACTTGTTCCACTTCTGAAGAAACCCAATCTTCGGATTAGCTTCGCGTAGGGATGTACACTCCGAGTCATCAAAATGGAAGGTTTGAGGCGGCTGAGTTCTGTCCATGAAAGATCGAAGGACTTCATCATCAGATTCTTGCACTTTAGCGTGTTGATCATAAAGATCTCTTACAGGTGGGACAAAGGTGATACTCCTCGCACCTTCTTCAGTGTAGATCTTGGGCAATCCTCAATAAGGTAGGAGGATTTTTGCCCTTCCAACTTGTGGGTGAGTGAAGTTGAAGGCATACTTTTCCTCCATCCGGTTTGCACTGATAGTCTGTGTGTCATGCATATGCTCTAAATCCATCCAAAGTGGTGGTGTAGGGTGAGATGTGATCTCCACTCCAGCCGCGTGAAGAAAAGGAGTGACAATACCTCCCGCAGCAAGTTCAGCTTTATTCACCATTCTTTCATTTCTGATGGCGTTCGCCCTATAGCTCATCAGATGTTTCACCAAAACTATGGCGTTTCCAGTATCAGCCATGTCTCCTCACATCTCCTCTCCATTGTCTCTCTTTTCCTGGGAAGAGTAGACTAAGTACCCTTGAAGGGATTTGTCCAGCATCCTCAATTCCCCTTCATTAACTGTCCCAGTTGCCTTTCTTGCAAACATAGTGTTTGCAAGCGTCCTGTGGAGATATCTCACGGAGGGATGCCTAATCTCACTGCTTTTAGCCCAGGAAGACTGATACTTGTCTTTGCCTCCCAACTCCAACCACAACTCGTTGAGCTCTTTCTTGTCAAAGTCTTGAGCTTGTCTTGACCCTCTTCTAAACCCGAACTCACTATCAACCACACTCAGAGGCAATGTGTACTTCGAGCCTTTGATCTTGAAGCTGACAAATCCAAGTTCTTCATCGGATCCCATGCTAGATCTTACCTCATAGAGATGAAGCTGCACCATTGCCAAAAAGTGGCAAGTTTCGTCTTGGAAACCATCAAAGGGTCTATGAGTGAGCCTAATGATGTCAGCTGCTTGGTAAAGCTTCCCAACTTCTCTACAAATCCCCAGAGTTTGCATAGTGGGGCGGTGTGGGTATCTAATACCAAAGAACTTCATCCGCTTCAGTATTAAGATGATCTGATCCTCCTCTAAGTTATCACTCTTACTCCCATATGAAGTTTCAGAATCATCACTGTCTTCGACATCCTTTGCATCGATTCTTCTTCTAAAACTCTCTTCCCGTGAGCTATGTCTCTTCGGGATCTCGAGAATCCACTCTCAGCGTGTGTAGTGCTTCGAGTTGCTCGAGTCCTAGTGTTAACTGAGTACCTGAAACAATGGCAAAAATTGTAACTTTTAGCAAAAATTTGGACCACTTGAGTAACTCACTCGACCAGTCAGGTCGAGTAGACAAAAATTTCCAAATAATTTTTGTATCCGACTTGACTAAATCGAGTACTTAGCTCGAGCAACTAAACAAACAATCAAAGGCATTGGCAATTCAAAGCAACTCATGTTTAAACACCCAAAGTTGAAGAATATTAAAAGTTTTCAATGATCATCACTAGTTCGACAAGGTTGAGTTATAAATTTCAAGATTTTACTTAAATTTGACAATGAAAACTACTAGTGAGTTCTCATATCAACAAACAAGCAAATAGCAATGGTAAAATTTTATGTTCTAACTCAATATGTAGTTCCGAAAATTTTATGCACCAATTAGAACAAAATTTTCACAATTCGAAGCAATTCAACCATGAGGTTCACTTCCTATGCCAAGTTCTACTCATAACCAACCCGATTTAACAACATGCAAGTAAAAAAATTTCAAAAATTTTCAAAAATTTCGAAAACTTTAAACCCAGATTTTTGCGACAAAATGGAACAAAAAGTTGTAAAAAACTTACAAGTTGGTATCGCAATGGTGCGAGTGAGATGACATGATGAAAATTTTATGAAAATTTTGAAGAATTTCAAAAAAAGTTTGGAGAGTTTTTGGGAAAAATTTCGATGAAATCGTGAAATGGGAAAGGAGGAGTCGAGTGGAATGATAAAAGATATGTTAGATGAATCGAGTGGTTAAGATTAAAAGTTGAGTTTTTTCGAAAAAACCTGGACCACTCGACTAGTCTGGTCGAGTGGTGTGGTCGAGTGGAGTACTCGAGTGCTTTGGCATCTTTAAGACTCCATCTCTTCATGCACACTAAGCTGATCTTATATCCCTGAATTCAAAAACACTAAGGAAAAATATCAAAATAACAAGATTCATAAAAACTTAAAAAGATATATACAAGGATAGTCAAGGGAATTCCTCCCAAGTGAGCTTGTTTGAAGTCACATAGCTTGACTTCTTACTCTTTTAGGCTGAAAAAGAGTCAGTGTTGACCTCTCTGGACTTGGCTTGGAATGATGGTAAGATGATGCTCTGAGGGCATTGTAAAACCTTTGACTCTTCTCTGGTGGTTTAGGTTTCTTGTTGGAGTCCTCGGATGAAAATTTGGTTTCCTTGAGCCTTGAAACCTCCATAGTCAATCTTTCCACTGAGAGTGAAAGTTCAACAACCAAACTCTGTAGGGCAAGAATTGTACCCTGATATGCACCATGTTAAGTTGTAGACGTTGGCACAGCTACATGATGAGAAGAGTCCGAGTGGAGCATGTGGTGAGAAGTATCCGAGTGGTTTGCTATGTCACTCGAGTCAGATGGTCGAGTGACCTGTGCGATTCCCTCATTCGGTGTCCCATCTTTAACAAATGTGACAAAAGGTTGCACTACTCCTTCAGAATGACTCCTTGTATTGACTGAATAACCCAGGAGTCGACAGTTACGCTCGAACATTTCTTCATCATCGACTTCTTCCACGGAGTATAGCTGACCTTCAAAGGTTGAGCTCTCCAATCTGGATGAAGTGTTGAATCTCACCTCTAAATCGTTGCTAGCTCAAAGAAGTATCTCTCCAGTCTTGGCATCGATGACGGCTTGCGAGGATGCTAGAAAGGGTCTCTCTAGAATCAAAGGATCTTCGGGTTCTTCGTCCATCTTCATGATGATGAAATCCGTGGGTGTTTCAAGTTTCCCTATCCTTACTGGAATATTCTCAAGTAGTCAATGTGGAAATCTCACCGTTCTATCAGCTAAGACTAGTGATAACATGCTTAGCAAGAACTTGTGATAACCAAGCCTTTCTGCCACAGAAAAAGGCATGATGCTGACAGAAGCACCCAAGTCGCAGAGAGACTTACCAAATGCCTGGTTGTTTATTGAGCATGGTAAAGTGAAAGATCCTGGATCTTCTAACTTTTCTTGTACCAAAACCTCCTGCTGAGCAATTACTTGGCATTCCTGAGACTTAGACGCTGTTGCTCTCCTATCTTGAATTCTCTTCAAGGTTCTTTCTTTCAAACCATACCCAAAAGGTCCCAGTTTCTAAACAGCTTCATCAAAGGTCATTGACTCTTCCAGCTCTAGAAGTTCTTCTTCCAACATGATCTCATATTCCTTCTCAATATTTTCGGCGAATCTTTCTGGGAAAGGACTCCTGATCATGGCGTGCAGGTCTAGAATTCGTTTCTCGTTCACTGAGACGAAGTCGACTCGATCACTCACTCGAGTGGGTTGCTCGAGTGGTGTGCTCTCAGTGATCACAACAGCAGCTTGACAGGATACCCCCACCTTGAAGATCACCGTCCCAGGTGATGTGTGAGAATCTCTTCTTGAAAGGAAGGAGATGGATAGCTGGGGCTGTGGAGGCTGCATAGACATTTGTAGAGTCTGTGGGGTTTTGCACGGCTTTCCCAGGAAGTTGACCTGTGGACTTAGTGGAAGCTGAGGGAGAGTTGGACTCAACATGCTTCAATCTGCTGTTCAAGATTTTGAGCTTCTAGTTCAAATTGTCGTAAGAGCAATCAATATGAGTTCAAAGCTCAGTGAACCGCTTGGTGGTATCTTGAGTTGTAGCATTTTAACCTTGAAGAAGTAGGAGAAGCAATGCCTTAAGCTCACTATCAGCCTGCGGAGCAGGTCTTGGGGCAAATCCAGGTGGATTTTTTGGAGGATTTTGAATAAAAGTCTTGTTCGGAGCAGGTTGCTGAGTAGGATACACCTGGTCTTGATGGTTTGCAACGTTGGTGTTACAGTAAGATAAGTTGGGGTTGCTCATGTAGTAAATGAAGCCTCGGTTGAAACCAGCTTGATTCTGAATGTAGAGTATCTCTTCAACCTTATCGTGTTCAACGGTTGGATCCTGAGGTGAGGATGACTCTCCCACAAAGTGGACTTGTTTCGGCTGAGCGAGGAGAAGCGTATCGAGCTTGTCGTTCAGTGCTTGAATCTCCTTGCTGTAGGAAGTTGCAGAAGTAGAAGATCCCCTTATCGTTCTGTCGAACTCTTCATTGTAGTTTCCATCAGAAATGGGTAGATTCTCAACTAAATCCCATCCAGAAGTGACATCTTGGTTCAGGAATTTGCCATTGCTGGCAGTGTCTAGATGCAACCTGATCTAGCTTCTGAGAAGCTTTCATTGTTCCTCTGAGTAAAACTTGAGATGTCATTCTTCAGCTTTGCAGTTCTGGAGTCGGAAAATAACTTCAGGAGAAACAGGACTTTCTTATTACAGGCATCATAGTTCTTCATCGTTCCAAAAATTCTTCCTTCTCGAAAGCATCTCGCCTTAAAAAAATAAAACAATCATAAAAACAAAAATAGAAAAATGGGTGCAAAACGAGGATTTCCGAGAAGGTCACCCTTTCTAGTACTACACTCGTCCAAGCAGGCTTACTTGTGGAGTTCTGATGGGATCCAGTACATTAATGCTGGTATGATCGCACCCATTAATATGTACCACACAATCGAATATATCCTTTTGGTCTAACACTAAGAGATATTCACCGTTGGTCCCAGGTGACTAATAAGCGAGTCAAACAAGTTCCGATAAATGTTTATAGAGACAAAGAACATGGTAACAAACACTATTTTGCTCTGAAAACAAGGTTTATGGGTTATATGTTTGTCCGAGTAACAAAAAAGCTTCACAAAGCACCTAAACAAAAATATTTTGGCCCAAAATGAGAAATTGGATTCTTTGGCCGTTGGTCCCACTTGACTAATGAGCGAGTCAAACAAGTTTCGAGAATTTTTATAGACACGTAAAACATAGTAACACACAATATTTTGCTCTCAAAAAAAATTTTATGGTCCATATGTTTGTCCGAAAAACTAAAAAGCGCAACTAACCAGTTAAATGAAAAACATTTATTCCCAAAATGAGAAATTGGATTCTCTCACTGTTGCCATGTCTGAGTGGTTTAACGGGACATTCTTATTACAGGCGCCGTAGTTCTTCATCAGTCCAAAAATTCTTCCGTCTCGAAAGCTTCACGCCTTATAAAAAAACAAAACAATAATAAAAAGCAAAATAGAAAAAGAGGTGCAAAACGAGGACGTCCCAGAAGGTCACCCTTTCTAGTACTACACTCGCCCAAGCAGGCTTCATTGCAGAGTTCTGATGGGATCCGGTGAATTAATGCTGGTATGATCGCGCCCATTAATATGTACCACACTATCGAATATATCCTTTTGGTCTAACACTAGGAGATATTCACCTTGGTCCCACTTGACTAATAAGCGAGTCAAACAAGTTCCGATAAATTTTTATAGAGACGTATGGTAACAAACACTATTTTGTTCTGAAAACAAATTTTATGGGTTATATGTTTGTCCGAGTAAATAAAAGTTTTACAAAGCACCTAAACAAAAATATTTTAGCCCAATATTTAGAAATTGGATTCTCTTGCCATTGGTCCCACTTGACTAATGAGCGAGTCAAACAAGTTTTGAGAATTTTTATAGACACGTAAAATATGGTAACACACAATATTTTGCTCTGAAAAAAAATTTTATGGTCCATATGTGATATGATTATGGCCAGCAAGGATGAGGAACCTATGCAACATGGAGACGCCAAAGAGGAGCAAAGGCAGCAGCTTGAACCGGAGCTACAAGGAGCTGAAGATTTATGCATTTCTCCGGGTCCTATCACTCGATCTAAACAAAAGAAGCTCAAGACCACTTTGAAACATCTCCTCAACACCATCTCGGGCAGTTTGGTGTGTGCTAATCCAGCCACATTGGTTGTGATACAAGCCACCTAAACATTTATCAAGAGAGGTGATATGACTTATACTCTTTTTCCCTTCATTTGGTTTTGTCCCAATGGGTTTTCCAAATAAGGTTTTTAATGAGGTAAGCCATATCACTCACTCATCAGCCTCTTGATAAAGCTTAAGCCCATTTCTATCTACTATCCAAGTGAAGCACAGCCCAAGTCCAACAAGAGTTCAGCGAAATCTTGAAGAACTTGAAGAGTTATTTTCTTGTCAAACTTTGGTTTTAATGCTTTGTATTTTTTGAGATTTTCCTTTACTCTTTGGCTGATTTAAACTCTTGTAATGCTTCATTTGTGAGTTATCAAACATCTTTTCAACTTCTTAAACTCTCTGAAAACTTGTTTGTTCATCCTTGCTTAAAGTGTTCGGATCTTCATCCTTCACACCAAGCAAGTCGAAAGTCTTAGGATCTTTCACACTCCTAGGAAGTTTCATCTCGATCCACCCCTTGTTCACCTCGTCTAGGGTCTTCACCCACGTCCAGAGCAAGCCTGAAAGTCCAGAGGATCTCCATCTCCTTTGGAAGTTTCGCATCAACCCCCCAAACTCATCGGATCCCTTCCTAGTTCTTCACCTTTTATCTCTTCCGCATCACTCACCTTGTCACCAATCCTCACAACCTCTTGGAGAAGCATTCAGGGACTTGATCCTCACCTAGGATCATATCAAGTGGTATCAGAGCTGACTCCACGCCAGGTTGTATCTCTTTCGATCTGTGATACCTTTTCACATTCCGATCTGTTTATCTGCTGACTGTTGGAATTTTCGTAAATTCGTCTTGTCTGATAAAATCGTGAGATCTGTTGAATCTGCTTCACAAAATAGTCTAGTATTTGTTAAAATTGATTCTAGAATTTTTGAACATGTTTTGATAATTTTCCGAAGCTGATTTCGTCGAACAGTCACATTTACAGGTTATCAGAATTTGAACAGTTATTGTCGTGTAACTTGCTAGAATTGTTTAAAATCATTGGTTAATCCTAAAATCGTGAAATTTGCTGCATTGAAACCATGATTGATTCTAGTATTTGTTAAAATTGACTCTGGAATTGTTGAACGTGATTTGATATTTTAATCTGTTCGATCAAGTCAAACAGTCATTTAGGATTCTAGAAAAGTTTCTGAGTTTTCTTTGTTGTGTTTCTTTGGGCATTTTTACTTGTTACTTGTTTGAATCTGAACAGGTACCATGGTGGGAACCAGCAATGGTAAAGAGGAATCGTCAAACTCTAACAAAGAACTCCTTGATTCCTTAAGAGCCATAATGGACGAAAGTATGGCAACCATGAGAGCAGAATTAGAAAAATCAAGAAGAGCACGGAAGGAACAAGAGCTTAAACCAAAGCCACCAGACAACACATTAAGAACAACTTGGAGCAGCCCACATAAAATCTCTCTTACTCCAAAATCCAAATATGTGCTTTGTTCTGAATATCATTTGGCTAATGAACTCTTTAAATTTTCAGGAAAAAGAAGCTACCTAGAGTGGGAAACAAATATGGAAGATTGGTTTTACTATAACCACATCCCAAGAGAAAAGAGGGTAGCTCATGCAATTCGCCAACTCACAGGAGAAGCTTATCAATGGTGGATACGAAAGGTTGATGATCGCTGGAATTACAAGGAGCCCCCTATCACCTCGTGGAGAGATCTTAAGGAACTAATGAGGAATAAGTATGCACCAAATGGTTTAGTTCCAAAAGAAGCTTACAGTCCTCAGCCAAAGGAAGTATCCAAGAATGTTCTAAATGAGAAAATGAAGGCTAATGTAACCTCTCAACCAAAGAAGGTCGCAGAACAAGTCGTGGTTCACAAGCAAAGCCGAAATCCATCAATTGAAACAAGCAATGAACGTCCAAAGAAATGTAAGTCCTCTAATCTTTCAAAATCCAAGGAAGTTACTTGTTATGACTCTCCTAAGAAAGGAAAATTTGCTGCCACTTGCCCTGAAAAACACGAGCTGAATATCACTTCATTAGGATTAAAACTGAGCTCACAAAACTCAAGTAGTGAAGTAGTTAATCAAGGTGTAGAAACTTCCAGTTCTTGTATAATGCACTTGGTCTTGTCAAAGGATGTTGATTCAGGTCATACTATGGAGCATGAGAATGACAAAGCTGAAGGAACCATAAAAGAGAAGAATCCACATTCGGTGTCAACCACTTCACAAGCTTTCCGAGATAACAAGTGTGAGCAAATTAATTATGAAAACCGTGTGGTCTTTAAACCATGTCCAGCACCAGCTACCTGTGAATTAGATTTCACCATCTTCAAAGCTGAAAAGTTACCAAACATCTTACATGGTACTAAGGTAAGTTTAGCTAGCGAGTCTGTTCGATCTTCGAATAATTCTACATTCACTCGTAGCATCAAACAACCTGTTTTGAATATTAAAATTTCAAGTATAATGCACTTGATTTTTCCTTTAAGTGCCAAGGAAGATGCAGGTACCTTAGATGTGCTAAAGACCTAAAAAGAAAACACATCGACATGGAGCTTAACAACAGAGCAAACGGAGGAAGTAACAAAGTGCAATGACATGCCATCAAACTTAGAGCTCTTGACGTGTTTTCCTGCCAATAAACAAAGAGAGGATGTCACCAACCTCATAGTGATCAAAGAGAAACCACCCGATGCTCAGCCACCAATTCAAACCCGAGGTAACTATCTAGACTCATAAAAAAGAATGAGAGCTAACCTTCTTTCTCTTGGTGCAGATTGTACAATTTTGAGGTCACAACTTTGTCAAAGAATAGGGTATGATACATCCATCCCAACCACACCATCCCATGAGCAAACCAATCTAGCTGTCGCATGTGTCAAACTGGATCCAAAATCACTTCCATTTACCATGACAATTACATGCACCGAATACAGCAAGGACCTTCTTCAGGTAAGTAACTCTTTAACTCAATTTGATTCTCATGATTCCAAGGTTGTGAGTAAGAGTTTATCATCTCCAGAAACTATTAAGAAAAAGTTAGGTGTATTCAAAGAATATTTGGAACCAAACTCTTGTCTTAGGACGCAAATAAAAGAGGAACATGATAAAGAAAATTCTGGGGTCCGAAATGAAACTTGTGTACTTGTTTATAGTGACTCTACGACTGTGATAATACGCTTGCTCTTTGCCAAAGGTGTTGAAAACATTGCAGGTCTAAAAGAGGAGCCACCAGACTTAGAAGTTCTCTCGACCCATTTCTTTGTGAGGACTGGAATTGGAGTTGTCTTGAGAAAGGAGTCGAACACCTTTCAAAGCTATCAAGACACGGAGCATGGAGCTTTGCCTAGAAGGAAACTCCAAGAATTATCGCCGACCATCTCCGAGGATATGTTCCAAACTGGTCCAATTTTCGATTTTCTTGTCACTAACCTTGCACCGGTGCTGCCGAGTAAGAAACCTTGTCATTTTCAGGACATTGAAGTTGTATCCCCTAAATACGACTCAGGAATTGTCTCACTAATCTGTGGGAAGGAGAATCATATCGTCTTTGATCCAGGAGCACCCGTTGAAGCATTTCCTTTTGACATGGGAAACAAGATAGGTAAGGAAATTGTTGTGCCTGATGCAACAGTTCAAAGGTATGCATTTCTTTTTGTTCCTAAATCTAAGTTGCTAGAATATGAACACATCAAAGAGATTTATATGTCAACTGTTGATTTTAAAGATGTGATTCATTATTGTGAGAAATTTGAGCATAATAAATTCTTTAGGCATGGAGGATTTTTGTTTGATAAAATGTGTGAACCTAATAGAAATTATGTGCTCATAGATATGGCTAGTTTCTCTAATTTTGCTAGTGCTTCACCCAATGCTGAATTATTCTTTGGAGAAATTGTTTATTATGATAGCATTCTGAATTTTAATAAACACTTAGATGATCATATTGAACCTTTGAAATCTGTTTTAGATGATCTAAGTAATAAATTGTGTGCTAGTCGGAATGACTATATTCTTTGCACCTATGATCTCTTGTCTCGAGTCTTTGTTGTGAGGATACAGGATATACAGGATGGAGAGCTAAATTTTCATGCACCTAGGACGTGGCTCTACCATGTTTGGCTTAAGAAAACTGTTGTTCAAATTGTTCTTAAACCAAAGGAGCGTTTGCTAGACATAGAGCATCAAAAGCCAGCAAACGAAGAGGAGAATATTAAGAACTTTGAGATTGGTTACCAGTTTTGGATTCGTATGAAGGAGAAACGTTTTGCAGACCAAGAGGAGTTCAAACTAATGCAAGAAGGATATTGTTCACTTCGAGTCATACAACAGATCCATTCCTACAAAATCTGCTTGCAAGGTGAGTATATTCCGACTTACTTCAAGTATTCTAATTTAATCTTTTTCCTTGCAGATTGTTCGGATTTGAGGATGGATAGCATGGATAGCTTGGAGCTTGGAACTAATCAACAGCTTAAACCTGGGGAGCTGGGAGCTAAAGAACAACTAGAAAACGCCTACCAGCTTGATCTCCAAGGTAAGTACCATGTAAGTTCGAGTTTTAATATTACTGATTTGGTTCCTTATTTTGCAGAAGAAACAGATTTGAGGTCAAATCCTTTTCAAGAGGGAGAGGATGATATGATTATGGCCAGCAAGGATGAGGAACCTATGCAACATGGAGACGCCAAAGAGGAGCAAAGGCAGCAGCTTGAACCGGAGCTACAAGGAGCTGAAGATTTATGCATTTCTCCGGGTCCTATCACTCGATCTAAACAAAAGAAGCTCAAGACCACTTTGAAACATCTCCTCAACACCATCTCGGGCAGTTTGGTGTGTGCTAATCCAGCCACATTGGTTGTGATACAAGCCACCTAAACATTTATCAAGAGAGGTGATATGACTTATACTCTTTTTCCCTTCATTTGGTTTTGTCCCAATGGGTTTTCCAAATAAGGTTTTTAATGAGGTAAGCCATATCACTCACTCATCAGCCTCTTGATAAAGCTTAAGCCCATTTCTATCTACTATCCAAGTGAAGCACAGCCCAAGTCCAACAAGAGTTCAGCCGAAATCTTGAAGAACTTGAAGAGTTATTTTCTTGTCAAACTTTGGTTTTAATGCTTTGTATTTTTTGAGATTTTCCTTTACTCTTTGGCTGATTTAAACTCTTGTAATGCTTCATTTGTGAGTTATCAAACATCTTTTCAACTTCTTAAACTCTCTGAAAACTTGTTTGTTCATCCTTGCTTAAAGTGTTCGGATCTTCATCCTTCACACCAAGCAAGTCGAAAGTCTTAGGATCTTTCACACTCCTAGGAAGTTTCATCTCGATCCACCCCTTGTTCACCTCGTCTAGGGTCTTCACCCACGTCCAGAGCAAGCCTGAAAGTCCAGAGGATCTCCATCTCCTTTGGAAGTTTCGCATCAACCCCCCAAACTCATCGGATCCCTTCCTAGTTCTTCACCTTTTATCTCTTCCGCATCACTCACCTTGTCACCAATCCTCACAACCTCTTGGAGAAGCATTCAGGGACTTGATCCTCACCTAGGATCATATCAATATGTTTGTCCGAATAACTAAAAAGCGCAACTAACCGCTTAAATGAAAAACATTTTTGCCCGAAATGAGAAATTGGATTCTCTCACAAATTTTATGGTCCATATGTTTGCCATGTCTGAGTGGTTTAACGGGACTTTCTTATTACAGGCGCCGTAGTTCTTCATCAGTCCAAAAATTCTTCCGTCTCGAAAGCTTCACGCCTTATAAAAAAACAAAACAATAATAAAAAGCAAAATAGAAAAAGAGGTGCAAAACGAGGACGTCCCAGAAGGTCACCCTTTCTAGTACTACACTCGCCCAAGCAGGCTTCATTGCAGAGTTCTGATGGGATCCGGTGAATTAATGCTGGTATGATCGCGCCCATTAATATGTACCACACTATCGAATATATCCTTTTGGTCTAACACTAGGAGATATTCAACGTTGGTCCCACTTGATTAATAAGCAAGTCAAACAAGTTCTGATAAATTTTTATAGAGACGTAAAATATGGTAACAAACACTACTTTGCTCTGAAAACAAATTTTATGAGTTATATGTTTGTCCGGGTAACAAAAAAGCTTAACAAAGCACCATTGCCATGTCTGAGTGGTTTAACGGGACTTTCTTATAAAAAAAAATTTTCTTCTCGAAAGCATCTCGCCTTATAAAAAAACAAGACACTTGTAAAAACCAAAATAGAAAAAGGGGTGCAACACGAGGTCTTCCCAGAAGGTCACTCTTTCTAGTACTACACTCGCCCAATGGTTTCACTGCGGAGTTTTGATGGGATCCGGTGCATTTATGCTGGTATGATCGCACCCGTTAATATGTACCACACAATCGAATATGTCCTTTTGATCTAACAGTAGGAGATATTCACTGTTGTCCCACTTGACAAATAAGCAAGTCAAACAAGTTCCGATTAATTTTTATAGAGACGTAAAACATGGTAACAAACACTATTTTGCTCTGAAAACAAGTTTTATGGGTTATATGTTTGGCCGAGTAACAAAAAAGCTTCACAAAGCACCTAAACGAAAATACTTTGGCCCAAAATGAGAAATTGGATTATCTTGTCGTTGCTCCCACTTGACTAAAGAGGGAGTCAAACAAGTTTCGAGAATTTTGATAAACACGTAAAACATGGTAACACACTATATTTTGCTCTCAAAACTAATTTTATGGTCCATATGTTTGTCCGACTAACAAAAAAGCTTCACAAAGCACCTAAACAAAAATATTTTGGCCCAAAATGAGAAATTGGATTCTCTTTCTGTTGGTCCCACTTGACTAATGAACGAGTCAAACAAGTTTCGAGAATTTTTATAGACACATAAAACATGGTAACACAAAATATTTTGCTCTCAAAACAAATTTTATGGTCCATATGTTTGTCCGAATAACCAAAAAGCTCAACTAACCTCTTAAATGAAAAACATTTTTGCCCAAAATGAGAAATTAGACTCTCTCACCATTGTCATGTCTGAGTGGTTTAACGGGACTTTGTTATTACAGGCGCCGTAGTTCTTCATCGTTCCAAAAATTCTTTCTTCTCGAAAGCATCTTGCCATATAAAAAAATAAAACACCCGTAAAAACCAAAATAGAAAAAGGGGTGCAACACGAGGATTTCCCAGAAGGTCACCCTTTCTAGTACTACACTCGCCCTAGCAGGCTTCACCGCGGAATTCTGATGGGATCCGGTGCATTTATGCTGATATGATCGCACCCGTTAATATGTACTACACAATCGAATATATCCTTTTGGTCTAACACTAGGAGATATTCCCCGTTGGACCCACTTGACTAATAAGCGAGTCAAACAAGTACCGATTAAATTTTTATAGAGATGTAAAACATGGTAGCAAACACTATTTTGCTCTGTAAACAAGTTTTATGAGTTATATGTTTGTCCGAGTAACAAAAAAGCTTCACAAAGCACCTAAACAAAAATATTTTGGCCCAAAATGAGAAATTTGATTCTCTTGCCGTTGGTTCCACTTGACTAATGAGCGAGTCAAAAAAGTTTTGAGAATTTTTATAGACACATTAAACATGGTAATACACAATATTTTGCTCCCAAAACAAATTTTATGGTCCATATGTTTGTCCGAATAGCAAAAAAGCTCAACTAACCGCTTAAATGAAAAATATTTTTGCCCAAAAAGAGAAATTGGATTCTCTCACCATTGCAATGTCTAAGTGGTTAAACGGGACATTCTTATTACAGGCTCCGTAGTTCTTCATCGTTCCAAAAATTCTTCCTTCTCGAAAGCATCTCGCCTTATAAAAAATAAAACAATCGTAAAAACAAAAATAGAAAAAGTGGTGCAACACAAGGACTTCCCAGAAGGTCACCCTTTCTAGTACTACACTCGCCCAAGCAAGCTTACCTGTGGAGTTCTGATGGGATCCAGTGAATTAATGCTGGTCTGATCGCACCCGTTAATATGTACCACACAATCGAATATATCCTTTTGGTCTAACACTAGGAGATATTCACCGTTGGTCCCAGGTGACTAATAAGCGAGTCAAACAAGTTCCGATAAATGTTTATAGAGACAAAAAACATGGTAACAAACACTATTTTGCTCTGAAAACAAGTTTTATGGGTTATATGTTTGTCCGAGTAACAAAAAAGCTTCACAAAGAACCTAAACGAAAATATTTTGGCCCAAAATGAGAAATTGTATTCTCTTGCCGTTGGTCCCACTTGACTAATAAGCGAGTCAAACAAGTTTCGAGAATTTTTATAGACACGTAAAACATGGTTACACACAATATTTTGCTCTCAAAACAAATTTTATGGTCCATATGTTTGTCCGAATAACTAAAAAGCGCAACTAACCGCTTAAATGAAAAACATTTTTGCCCGAAATGAGAAATTGGATTCTCTCACCGTTGCCATGTCTGAGTGGTTTAACGGGACTTTCTTATTAAAGGCACCGTAGTTCTTCATCGTTCCAAAAATTCTTCCTTCTCGAAAGCTTCTCCCCTTATAAAAAAACAAAACAATAGTAAAACGCAAAATAGAAAAAGGGGTGCAAAACGAGGACGTCCCAGAAGGTCACCCTTTCTAGTACCACACTCGCCCAAGCAGGCTTACCTGCGGAGTTCTGATGGGACCCGTTATTATGTACCACACAATCGAATATATCCTTTTGGTCTAACACTAGGAGATATTTACCGTTGGTCCCAATTGACTAATAAGCGAGTCAAACAAGTTCCGATAAATTTTTATAGAGACGTATGGTAACAAACACTATTTTGTTCTGAAAACAAGTTTTATGGGTTATATGTTTGTCCGAGTAACAAAAAAGCTTCACAAAGCACCTAAACGAAAATATTTTAGCCCAATATTTAGAAATTGGATTCTCTTGCCGTTGGTCCCACTTGACTAATCAGCGAGTCAAACAAGTTTTGAGAATTTTTATAGACAGGTAAAACATGGTAACACACAATATTTTGCTCCGAAAACAAATTTTATGGTCCATATGTTTGTCCGAATAACTAAAAAGCGCAACTATCAAGTTCCTTTGACGGCTAGGGTTCGATCGAAGAGGGAGATACACGCGATGATAAACATATATATCAAGTTTTCGTATTACACCAAACAATCCTCTAATTTCCGACAATTTCGTAATTGACCCCGATACTTTTAAAACGATCAATTTAACCCACCGAAATCAACTTTCCAATTGATCAATTTAATCCTTAACTTTCCAAAATCACAAATTGGCCGCAAACTTCTAAAATTATCAATTAAACCCGCCTGCAACTCCTGGATTTAATCAAATCAACCCTAACTTTTGAATTCAACAAATACACCTCCATTATTGGTTTGCGGATGTTACAATTCTCCCCCACTAACATAGATTCGTCCTCGAATCTAACATTTCAGCGGACATCCACAACATAACATAACCGCAAATCTACTCAGCATAATCACATGACCATAACGTTTCCGGCATAGCCTTTTGACTAGTATGTCAACACTACATTGTTTATACTTAGTTCAAAAACTCTCGGAATCCTATACCACAAGACCCCACTTGGTTTGAATAAACTACGCCTACCGGATCCCCGGAACAGCTCAGCACAGTAACCATGACAAGCATCTCGGAGTCCAGCGTGACCCGATCAGCAAGTCCAGCAAGATCCTAAGATCTCTAGTGGGTTACCGAGACAGCATCAGGAATCACACAGAAACCCGACCGATAAACACCACACAATGATAAGATTCCACAACACGGAACCCCATCAAATAACATTAGGACGAATCCTAATCAGCCAAACCAAGTACTAGGATCAATACGACATGATCCTCACAGCTGAACTAAGTATGAACAAATTAACAGCACCACATATTCAACAAAAATTCTGCTTATTATTCAATAAAAGGTACAACCGTACATCGTTATAAGTTCCAGTAAAACTAAACGAGTACAACAGCTTAAACAACAAGGAAATACAACAAGCTCAACAAACAGCACTGGTACTCCAGCTAAATCTCTAGCTTTCCGAACAACTTGGGAAACTTCCGCTTAATCTTTGTTTCATGTTCCCAAGTCTCCTCCACCGCTCCATTGCAATCCCACAAGATCTTCATCTCTGGAACTTGCTTCTTCCTAACCAGCCTGACTCTACGGTCAAGTACCACCAGAGGCCTCGCCTCTACAACCATACTCGGTAGAAGATCAGATATAATCTCAGCTATCACATGATCATCCCTATGTAGACACTTCTTCAGCTTCGAGACGTGGAACATCTTATGAAATGCCCACATCGTCTCAGGTAACTCCAGCCTATATGCAACCGGTCCGATTCGCTCCAACACTCTAACAGGACCCATATACCGAAGACTCAGCTTAGTCTCAAGAATAGACCTGTTCGGACCTCGCAACATGGTCATCTTAAGATATACCATATCTCTAACATCAAACTCCAACTCCTTTCTACGCTTGTCAGCGTAGCTTTTTTGCCTATCTTGTGCCTCTTTCATGTTCAGCATAACAACACGGATCTTTTCTGTTGTCTCCTGCACAAAATCGGCCCCCAACAAACTCCTCTCCCCCACTTGAGTCCAGCACAGCGGTGTCCTGCATGGTCTACCATAGAGAGCCTCAAATGGTGCCATACTGATACTCGCCTGGTAACTGTTATTGTATGCAAACTCCACCAAACTCAAATGGTTGACCCAATGACCATCCCAATCGAGCACACACATCCGCAACAAGTAATCCAATGTCTGGATAGTGCGCTCTTATTGCCCATCCGTCTGCGGATGATAAGCTGTACTCATATGTACCTTAGTGCCCATCTCTCTATGAAAAGCTCTGCAAAATAGCGATGAGAACTTCGGATCCCGATCTGACACTATACTCACAGGTACCCCATGCAGCTTCACAATCTCACTGACATATCTCCTAGGCAAGACCTCAGCTCCATCGGTCTTTTTAATGGCCAGAAAATGTGCCGACTTGGTCAACCTGTCAACGATGACCCAAATAGCATCCTTCGTTCGTGAAATATGCAGACCCACCACGAAATCCATGGTGATCATGTCCCACTTTCACTCTGGATTGGGTAAACACCTCAGCAGACCACTCGGAACCTGATGCTCAGCTTTCACGAACTGGCAGGTATCACACCTGGCAACCCAGCTAGCAACATCCTTCTTCATCCTAACCCACTGATAATACCGTTTGAGATTACGGTACATCTTGGTAGCTCCTGGATGAATCGAGAACCGACTCTGGTGCACTTCTCTAAGAATTTTTTGCCTAAGCAAGTCATCCTTTGGCACACACACCCTACCATGCAGTAATATTGTCCCATTGCTGGAAACCTCATACTCTGACTTCTCAGCTCTAGAAGCCGCAATCAACTCCGCATCCAACTCCTGTGCTACCCGCACTCTGCCCAGAATATCGGCCTGATTAACCGCTTCTAAACTCAGTGGCTCCTGATCCTCGGATACAGCACACAACCGCAAGGCACTCACCATGCCCACTAGAGTCTCTACATCTCTCTCTGTATCCGAGATCACTCGCCTCCGGCTTAAGGCATCAGCCACGAGATTTGCTTTACCAGGATGGTAAGCTATCTCCAAATCGTAATCCGTAACTTACTCCATCCAGCGCCTCTGCCTCAGGTTCAGCTCGGGCTGAGTAGAAATGTACTTCAGATTTTTGTGGTCCGTGAACACCTGAACTTTCCCACCATACAGATACGACCTCCAGATCTTCAACGCAAACACTACCGCAGCCATCTCCAAATCGTGAGTAGGATAATTACCCTCATGTTTTCTTAACTGTCGGGAAGCATAAGCAATCACCCTCCCTTGCTGCATAAGCACACACCCGAGTCCCAGCCTGGACGCATCCGTGTAAACAACATACGGCTCATCTGGCTCTGGCAAAGCTAATACCGGCATGCTAACCAACATCTCCTTGAGTTTCAAAAAGCTCTCCTAACACTGTGGTGACCACACAAAAGGAAATTCCTTCCCGGTAAGTTTAGTCATAGGTTGAGCCATGCTGGCAAAACCTTTGACAAACCTCCGGTAATAACCAGCGAGTCCAAGGAAGCTCCGAATCTCTGATGCATTCCTTGGTCTCGGCCACTCCTCTATAGCCCGAATCTTCTCTGGATCCACAGCCACTCCGCTCTGAGAGACAACATGACCTAGAAAACCGATCTCCCGCTGCGAGAAACTACACTTGCTCAACTTAGCATATAGGTGCTGCTCCCGTAGCTTCTTCAAAACTTTCCTCAGGTGGCTCGCGTGCTCCTCGGGACTCTTGGAATACACCAAAATGTCATCAATAAAGATAATGACGAACTCATCCAGATACTCCTAGAAGACCCCGTTCATCAACCTAATAAACGCAGCTAGCGTATTAGTCAAACCGAACGGCATCACCACAAACTCGTAGTGCCCGTATCTCGTCCTGAAAGCCGTCTTCCGAATATCCACCTCAGGTATAGGAATCTGGTGGTATCCAGACGCCAAATCAATCTTGGAGAACCACATAGCTCCCCCCAACTGATCCAACAACTCTCCAATCCTCGGCAGCGGATACTTATTCTTCACAGTGACGCTGTTAAGCCCCCGGTAATCGATACACAATCAGAAACTCCCATCTTTATTCTTCACAAACAATACCGGATCTCCCCACGGTGAACTACTCGGTCGGATAAAACGTTTCTCTAACAGATCCTCCAGCTGCTTCTTTAGCTCAGCCATCTCAGCTGAAGCCATCCTGTAAGGAGCCTTAGACAACGGCGAGGTCCCTGGCTCCAACTCGATCGTGAAAGGATCAGACCTTGATGGCGGTAACCCTCTCAATGGCTGGAACACATCCTCAAACTCACAAACCACCTCAATGTCCTGTAACGCCGACTCCCCAACCACACCAGACATTGATATGGTCGCCAGGTATGCCTCACAACCCTGCTCAATCAACCGCTCAGCCTGAATAGCTGAAACCACTATGCTTCCAGAAATCGGTCGCACCCCCTGGTAAACCAACCTCCTGCATGCTCGCTCGAAAATGACTCGGCCTCTATGACAATCGAGGTGAGCCTTAAACTTCCTCAACCAGTCCATGCCCAAAATGACGTGATAAAGCTCCACCAGACAGACTATCAAATTAGCTGGCATCAACTCTCCCACGATGAGAATGTTGATGCCCTCAACACAACCTTGAGTCTCCAATAACTGACCCCCAACAACTCTCACTACTCCCGAATGGCCACCAGACACCTCCTGGATCCCATTCTCAGACACCCAGCTCGGTGTAACAAAACTATGAGATGCTCCGGAGTCAAACAACATATGAGACTCAACTCCCGCTACGCTTAAGGTCCTTACGGAAACAATAAGCTAAGACTTCCAAACACAACAACCAACAAAAATAATCTTAACACTTAAAGAATAACGGAAAGGTTAGACACTAACCAATGATTGGTCTGCTGCTGCTCGCTCCACCGGCCTCCGAACGCAGTGTATACACCCGAGGTGCTACTGCAGCCCGCTTCTATGACGGTGCCTCAATCCTCGGTGCCTGCTGCCCCAACTTTGGGCAACTGGTCTTCATGTGCCCAGGTTCCTTGCAGTGGAAGCAAACCTGCTCATCAGCCTTGGTACAGTTGGCGATACGATGTTCTAAACTACCACACCGGAAACACTGATACCCTGCACCCACAGCCTTGGAAGTGTCATCCCACTTCCTCTTCTGCCCCTGCTGCTGCCCAGACTTGCCACCTTTGCTCGGAGCCATACTCTGACTCTGAGTACGCCTTGGAACCTTTGGCGCTACAACCATCGAACTAGTCTCCTGCCTTAGACCCTCCTCAAGCTCCGCTGCACACTCCACTAATTCTGACACCGACTCGAACTTGCAGACCATGCAATGGTTCTTAAGGTCGATACGCATACCTTGCAGGAAGGCACAAATCATATCATGCTCGGTATCTACACCATGACCAGCAAACCGCTTCAGCTGATTAAACTCGGCCTCGTACTCCCGAACCGAACGACTCCCCTGCAACAAGTACCGAAACTCTCCCTGCAACCTGTTTTCAGCCTCCCGCGGAAAGTACTTGAGATCGAACTCCCAAGGCAACACTACTCCCGTCCTCCTCGCAACGTAACCCTGCCACCACTCATGTGCATCTCCCTCCAGATAATGCACCGCCAAGTCCACCCTATACTCCTTAGGGCACCTGATCGACTGGAAGTTCCTCTCTAACCTGGACCTCCACTCATCAGATTCGATCGGTCTAGCACCACCACTGAAAAACTTGGTGCCCAACCTCTGCATGTGTTCCATCACCCTTAGGTATGACGGAACCACTGGCTCAGCCTCAGCAACCACTCCCGACACTCCCGGAGCATTCCCACCTGCCATTGCAGCATTCCCCTGTGGTGCCACTGGAGCTGGAGCCGGTACCACATGAGGTAACCTCTCCAAAAGCTGGGCCAACATGCACAATACCGCCCCCATCTGGTTCGGGTCCGCACCCGCCTGAGCACCACCCGGCGCAGGTATCGCACCATGCTCGGCCGCTGGCACTGACTGACCCTCTCCCTCGGAGTAATCATACGCACCATGCTTCACCGTGACACTCTGCGTCACGTCCACAGCTGCTCTACCAGCTCTACCACCTCTGCCGCCATGGCCCGCTCTGCCACCACGGCCCTGCCACCACGTCCCTGAACTCTACCAGAATTCAACATCTGGCAAAAACCACATGGTTATTAATTTACGACTAGTCATAATAACCAAAAAATAACAAGGAAGTCTTACCGTAGAACTGTTATCGGCCGGAGGATGACATACCCAAACACCCTTAACAATAACGACATAGCAACGCAGCAAGAAATCTAGCAGTCCTAGAATCAACTCTGCTCTGATACCAAATTAAAATGACCCGTCCCGAAAATGACTAAACCGGGACGGGTTCAATAAACGTAAACCACACAAAACTGGCATTTTAAAATATCTAACAACTTAACCAATTAATCCAACATAATAATAAAAATGTTCTAACAATCTAGCAGAAGCAATTCAACAATAAACACTAATCTGAATAACAAATATCCAATATAAATAAAATAAATGAAAACTATCCCGGTATGTCATCCTTGTCCGTCACCGCAGTTTCTCGAGCTTCAGCTAGCTTTATCCTTTCCCTTATCTACGCCATTACAAGCTTCAATATTTAATAAATACTGAGGAGGCGATCAACCCGTCTACTAGGTCAATTAGGACAAAAATTATGAAAATACCCCTCCGACATAATCAAATGTCCGGACTCGACAGACAACAAAACAATGATTTAATAAAATTAATTCACCGCAAACTAATGAATTAAATCAATCAACGGCAATTTTAAACACCCAAAATTGACTAAAACAATTAATTCCTAACAATTAATTCAACAATAGTTCATAGGCAAATTACATAAAATAATCTCATAAATAACGGCAATTTCTAGCAATTTTTCCAGAATTTATCTGAGCAATAAAAATACCGCGAAAATCATAAAACACATAATTAAATCCTAACACTTAATTATCTCGGGAAATAATTCCGTAAATCATCCGACTACGGTACTGCACTCACCGTAGCCACTAGTAGCACTTTTCGACACAAAGTTTCTGCGACTTCCATAAACTTTTTCCGCGATATCTACACCCTCAAATTCTGAATCCGCAACCTAATAATAATAAAATATTATTAAAAATAATATTTAATTATTAAATAAAATAATTAACTTCACAATTATAAACCACGTAAGTCGTCTTCTTCCTCCTCCTTGCTTGCGCCCCAAGCAACCTTCCTCCCCCATCAACGCACGCCGCCACACACCGCACCACCAACCACACCGCTGTGGTCGTGGCCCCTCGCCCAGCCCCGGCGACGCCGCTGTCCGCCTCCCGATATACCAACCCGCCGCCGTGAGTCACCGAACCCAACACCGGTCAACGTCACCGATCACAACCACAACACCACCGTGATCCCCAACCTCACGACCTAATCCACAAAGGATCCGACAAACACGGCCAACTAAGCCGACAATCTCCTCATCGAACCTCACGACACCACCCCAACACCAACTGGTCAATCACGTCTAAAACTCCCAACCCCGATCGGCTTCCGCGACACCCACCCCACGGAAACCAACATACGACCAAACCAAATGACAAAACAAAGGAGCCTTACCGTGAAAGAGGTGTTGACCCGAAGCTCCCCTCCCAAGCAACACGCGACCCAAGCTCCTTTGACGGCTAGGGTTCGATCGAAGAGGGAGATACACACGATGATACACATATATATCAAATTTTTGTATTACACCAAACAATCCTCCAATTTCTGACAATTTTGTAATTGACCCCGATACTTTTAAAACGATCAATTTAACCCACCGAAATCAACTTTCCAATTGATAAATTTAATCCTTAACTTTCTGAAATCATAAATTGGCAGCAAACTTCCAAAATTATCAATTAAACCCGCTTGCAACTCCTGGATTTAATCAAATCAACCCCTAACTTTCGAATTCAACAAATACACCCCCATTATTGGTTTGCGGATGTTACAAACACTATTTTGCTCTGAAAACAAGTTTTATAGGTTATATGTTTGTCCGAGTAATAAAAAAGCTTCAGAAAGCACCTAAACAAAAATATTTTGGCCCAAAATAAGAAATTGGATTTTCTTACCGTTGATCCCACTTGACAAATGAGGGAGTCAAACAAGTTTCGAGAATTTTTATAGACACGTAAAACATGGTAACACACAATATTTTTCTATCAAAACAAATTTTATGGTCCATATGTTTGTCCGAATAACAAAAAAGCTCAACTAACCGCTTAAATGAAAATTTTTTTTGCCCGAAATGAGAAATTGGATTCTCTCACCATTGCCATGTCTGAGTTGTTTAACGGGATATTCTTATTACAGCCGCCGTAGTTCTTCATCGTTTTAAAATTTCTTCCTTCTTGAAAGCATCTCGCCTTATAAAAAAATAAAACAATCGTAAAAACCAAAATAGAAAAAGGGGTGCAACACGACTACTTCCCAGAAGGTCACCCATTCTAGTACTAAACTCGCCCAATCAGGCTTACCTACGGGGTTCTGATGGAATCCGGTGCATTATTGCTGGTATGATCGCACCCGTTAATATGTACCACACAATCGAATATATCCTTTTGGTCTAACACTATGAGATATTCACCGTTGGTCCCACATGACTAGTAAGCGAGTCAAACAAGTTCCAATAAATTTTTATCGAGACGTAAAAAATGGTAACAAACACTATTTTGCTCTGAAAACAAGTTTTATGAGTTATATGTTCTCCGAGTAATAAAAAAGCTTCAGAAAGCCCCTAAATGTAATTATTTTGGCCCAAAATGAGAAATTGGATTATCTTGCCGTTGGGCCCACTTAACTAATGAGAGAGTCAAACAAGTTTCGAGAATTTTTGTAGACACGTAAAACATGGTAACACACAATATTTTGCTCTCAAAACAAATTTTATGGTCCATATGTTTGTCCGAATAACCAAAAAGCTCAACTAACCGCTTAAATGAAAAACATTTTGCCCGAAATGAGAAATTGGATTCTCTCACCATTGCCTTGTCTGAGTGGTTTAACGGGACTTTCTTATTACAGGCGCCGTAGTTCTTCATCGTTCCAAAAATTCTTCCTTCTCGGAAGCATCTCGCCTTATAAAAAAATAAAACCATCGTAAAAAAGAAAAAGAAAAAAGGGTGCAACACGAGGACTTCCCAAAAGGTCACCCTTTCTTGTACTACACTCGCCCAAGCAGGCTTACCTGCGGAGTTCTGATGGGATCCAATGTGATGTGATCCTAGATGAGGATCATGTCCCTGAATGCTCTCCAAGAGGTTGTGATTGTTGGAGTGATGAGATTAGTGATGCGGAAGTGATGAAATGATGTGAACCAGCGAGTACGGTCTGATGGGTTTTATGGATCGAAGCGAAAATTCTAAAGGGGATGATGAACCTCTAGACTTTCGGACTTGTTCGGTACGTGAGTAAGGACTCTGGACGTGATGAACAAGAGGTGGATCGGAGTGATACTTCTTAAGAGTTGTGACAGACTCTAAGACTATCGAACTTGCTAGCGTGAGGATGAAGATCCGATCACAAGTAAGGATTGATCAAACAGATTTCAGAGAGTTTTGAGAATATGAAAAGAGTTTGATAACTTAGAAATGAAGCCTTACATGAGTTTAAATCAGCAAGAGAGTCAAGGGAAAAAGTCTCGGAAATTACAAAGCATTAAAACATAGTTTGAATAAAAAGATGACTCTTCAAGTCTTCATATTTTTGGCTGATTCTCTCTTGAACTTGGGCTTCTTTATTTCGTGATAATAGATAGAAATGGGCTTAGGCTTTATCAAGAGGCTGATGAGTGAGTGATATGGCTTACTTCTTTAAAAACCTTATTTGGAAAACCCAAATGGGACAAAACCAAATGAAGGAAAAAAGAGTGTAAGTCATATCACCTCTCTTGATAAATGTTTAGGTGGCTTGGATCACAACCAGTGTAGCTGGATTAGAACACACTAAACTGCCCTAGATAGTGTTGAGAAGATGTTGCAAAGATGTCTTGAATTTTTGAAGTGATCCTCTTAATATTCCCAGATCAAACGTAGTTGTTGAGCTAATCTATTTCTTCTTAGCTTCCTCGGCTACAAGCTGCTCCGGTTCAAGCTGTTCCAATGCATCCTTTGCTCCTTGTTGGATTTCCTCATCTTCATAAGCTTCCATTTCCTCTTCCAGCTCCTTAAGGCTTCCTAGAATCACATCACAATGCATTAATGCTGGTATGATAACACCCGTTAATATGTACCACACAATCGAATATATCCTTTTGGTCTAACACTAGGAGGTATTCACCAATGGTCCCACTTGACTAATAAGCGAGTCAAACAAGCATGTCGCCCTAAAAAAAAATAAAAAAATTGTAAAAACAAAAATAGAAAAAGCGGTGCAACACGAGGATTTCCCAGAAGGTCACCCTTTCTAGTACTACACTCGCCCAAGCAGGGTTCACTGTGGAGTTTTGATGGGATCCGGTGCGTTAATGCTGGTATGATCACATCCATTAATATGTACCATACAATCGAATATATCCTTTTGGTCTAACACTAGGAGATATTCACCGTTGGTCCCACTTCACTAATAAGTGAGTCAAACAAGTTTCGATAAATTTTTATAGGGACATAAAACATAGTAACAAACACTATTTTGCTCTGAAAACAAGTTTTATGGGTTATATGTTTGTCCGAGTAATAAAAAATCTTCACAACGCACCTAAATATATGTTGCATATTTCTGATACCATTAGACAACAAGTTTTGATGCAAAAGGATGTTGCATATTTCTGATACCATTAGTAAATTTTACGTGTATTTTTTTGTGAATAGTACTTTTACAGAATTTTACACAATAAGATTGTTTACAAATATAAGATTATTTAAAGAGCTTTTGATGATACTACGATACTTTTGAAAATTACAAATTTTTAAAACTAAGAAGCTTTGTAGAGAGATTTTAGAGAGATTTTTTAGAGAGAGAAAGTTATGCGAGAAATCGCTTGCTTTCTCTGTTGGTAGAGTTGAGTATTTAGAGGGGAAACTGGGTGCTTGGTTGTGTCATTTCTTACGTCAATTCGATGCTACGTGTCATCTTGTAGTGCTGTTGATAATTGCGTATGTATTTACGTCATTGCTTACGTGAGTGTGTTGCTAAGTGTCGCTTTGTAGTGGTATCAACCTTTAGGTAGTCGATGCATGTTTAAGTGGGCCCCATATGTCGGAGGTGGGTCCCATTTGCCTGGTAATGCGATCTTGACTTCTTAGATACTTCTTTATACAGAGCTTTATAGATATACTCTTTAGATTATTAATATCTTCAAAGATAGTTATTAAAATACATAAGATACAGAGTCTACTAGAATATATACATTGAATAATCTGTGTAGATATCTATACATCTAACATGCTCTTAAGCAAAGCATCAGCTATAAACAGATTTGATTATTCTTTACCGAGAGCAATTTGCTTCGGAATAGCCTTAACTATGATATTGCTATCAGGTGTTAAGATAACCCATTATTATGTGTTTTTTTTTTTTTTTTTAAGATATCAAATGGAACCTGGCCTAGGGGGCCACCGTATGGATCGTCTGATTGTATAGTGTCAAAAGATTGGTTTTCATCCTCTCTGTAACATCCGTAACCCATTAATTGGGGGTTCTAATTAGAGAATTAGAAGTTGAGGGCTAAAATGATTAAATCAATTGTTATCGGTGGGTTTAATTGATAATTCTAAAAGTTTTGGGGTTGATTCGTAAAACTGTAAAAGTTGTAGGACCGTTCGTTGTATTTTTCAAAAGTTGACAAGAACCCTAACCTTTCCGTTGTTTTAAGTGCACGCCTCCTTATCCCTTTGTGGATCCCGTAGCGTGGAGTGTTAGCTGCTTAACTAGAATCAAAGCGTCGTTGGAGTTTTAGGGCTGCCTTAAGGGGGAAGCTTTGAGCCTCTCTCTCTCATCTCTCATCGTCGGTGGTCGTAGAGGTAAGGATCGTTCTTAGTTGTTTCCATTAGATTGAATGGCTTCATGATGGTTGTGAGTTATTCGAGCTTTGTCGTGGAGTTTCGATGAGGTTTCGATGGTCGTGTGGCGTGGGAAACGTGACGGGGAAAAATGTGGTAGTCGTTGGTGGTGATCACGCATGTTGGAGGCATCGGGGTGATCCTTGCCTTAGAGGTTATGGTGGTGATTTCAATCGGTGACGTTGTGATGGTGGTGACGATGACGGGAGGATTGTGGTGGATCGATGGTGGTGGGAGGCGGTGAGTTAGTTGGCGATGATGTGAGTTCGTCGTCTCGTTGTAGTGAGGGATGTTATGGTGGCTGGAGTTAGACGTATGGCTGTGGAGTTGTGGCGACATGGGGATCATAGCGGTGGGGAACGTCGTGATGTGGGGAGGAGATGGCAGTCATGGCGTCATCAAGTTGGAGATGAAGAAGTTGTTTAATAAGTCATGTTACGTCTAAATACGTTGATTAATAATTTTATATTAATTTAATAATATTTTATTATATTAGGTTGCGGGTTTAGGAATTGAGGGTGTAGACTAGAAGCGGAAAAGTAGTTTTCAGAAGAATTATTTCTAGAAAATTATTTATTGCGAGATTTGAAAATTGCTACTTATTTATGAGATTATTTTATGTACTTTTTCTATGAATTATTGTTGAATTAATTGTTTTAGTCAATTTTGGGTGTTTTAAATTTCCATTGATTGATTAATTCATTAGTTGCGGTGAATTAATTTTATTAAATCATTGTTGTGTTGTTTGTTGAGTCTGGACATTTGATTATGTCGGAGGGGTATTTTCGTAATTTTATCCTAATTGACCTAGTAGACGGGTTGATCGCCTCCTCAATATTTATTAAATACTGACTGCTTATGCGTAATGGAGGGGGAAAAAGAAAAAAAAAAAAAAAAAACAAAAAAAAAAAAAAAAAAAAAAAAAAAAAAAAAAAATAGTTTTCATTTATTTTATTTATATTGGATATTTGTTTTTCAGATTAGTGTTTATTGTTGAATTGCTTCCGCTGGATTGTTAGAACATTTTTATTATTATGTTGGATTAATTGGTTAAGTTGTTAGATATTTTAAAATGCCAGTTTTGTGTGGTTTACATTTATTGAACCGGTCCGGTTTAGTGGTTTTCGGGACGGGTCTTTTCAATTTGGTATCAGAGCATAGTTGATTCTAGGACTGCTAGATTTCTTGCTGCGTGGCTATGTTGTTATTGTTAGGGTGTTTGGGTATGTCATCCTCCGGCCGATAACAATTCTACGGTAAGACTTGTTATTTTTGGTTATTATGTTTAGTCGTAATTTAATAACTATGTGGTTTTGCCACAATGGTGAATTCTGGTAGAGTCTGGGGTCGTGGTGGCCGAGCGGGCCGTGGTGGCAGGGTGTTGTTACGAGGAGGGCGGGAGTAGTGTTGCCTTGGGACGAGTTCCGTAGGGAGTTAGATCTCAAGTACTTTCCGCGAAAGGCTCGGAATAGGTTGTAGGGGGAGTTTCTGTACTTGTTGCAGGGGAGTCATTCGGTTCGGGAGTACGAGGCCGAGTTTAATCGGCTGAAGCGGTTTACTGGTCGGGGTGTAGATACCGAGCATGATATGATTTATGCCTTCCTGCGAGGTATGCGTATTGACCTTAAGAACCGTTGCATGGTCCGCAAGTTCGAGTCGGTGTCGGACTTAGTGGAGTGTGCCGCGGAGCTTGAGGAGGGTCTAAGGCAGGAGGCTAGTTTTATGGTTGCAGCGCCATAGGTTCCACGGCGTCTTCAGAGTCAGAGTACGGCTCCGAGCAAAGGTGGCAAGTCTGGGCAGCAGCAGGGGCAGAAGAGGAAGTGGGATGACACTTCCAAGGCTGTGGGTGCAGGGTATCGGTGTTTTCGGTGTGGCAGTTCAGAACATTGTATCGCCATTTCTACCAAGGCTGATGAGCGAGTTTGCTTCCACTGCAAGGAACCCGGGCACGTGAAGACCAGTTGCCCAAAGCTGGGGCAGCAGGCACCGAGGATTGAGGCACCGCCACAGAAGCGGGCTGTAGTTGCACCTCGGGTGTATACACTAGGTTAGGAGGCCGGTGGAGGGAGCAGCAGCAGATCGATCACTGGTTAGTGTCTAACCTTTTCTGTTATTCTGCTGGTTATTGTGTTTGGTAGTCTTAGCTTATTATTTTCGTAGGGACCTTAAGCGTAGCAGAAGTTGAGTCTCATGTGTTGTTTGACTCCGGAGCATCTCATAGTTTTGTTACACCGAGCTGGGTGTCTGAGAATGGGATCCAGGAGCTGTCTGGTGACCATTCGGGAGTAGTTAAAGTTGGTGGGGTCGGTTATTAGAGACTCGAGGTTGTGTTGAGGGCATCGACATTCTCATCGCGGGAGAGTTGATGCCAGCTGATTTGATAGTCTGTCCGATGGAGCTTTATGACATCATTTTGGGCATGGCCTGGCTTGGGAAGTTCAAGGCTCACCTCGATTGTCATAGAGGCCGAGTCATTTTCGACCGAGCAGGCAGGAGGTTGGTTTACCAGCGGGTGCGACCGATTTCTGGAAGCATAGTGGTTTCAGCTATTTAGGCTGAGCGGTTGATTGAGCAGGGTTGTGAGGCATACCTGGCGACCATATCAATGTCTGGTGTGGTGGGGGAGTCGGCGTTACAGGACATTGAGGTGGTTTGTGAGTTTGAGGATGTGTTCCAGCTGTTGAGAGGGTTACCGCCATCGAGGTCTGATCCTTTCATGATTGAGTTGGAGCCAGGGACCTCACCGTTGTCTAAGGCTCCGTACAGGATGGCTCCAGCTGAGATGGCTGAGCTGAAGAAGCAGCTGGAGGATCTGTTAGAGAAAGGTTTTATCCGACCGAGTAGTTCACCGAGGGGAGCACCAGTATTATTTGTGAAGAAGAAGGATGGGAGTTTCCGGTTGTGTATCGATTACCATGGCTTAACCGCGTCACTGTGAAGAATAAGTATCTGCTGCCGAGGATTGGAGAGTTGTTGGATCAGTTGGGGGGAGCTACATGGTTCTCCAAGATTGATTAGGCGTCTGGATACCACCAGATTCCTATAGCTGAGGTGGCTATTTGGAAGACGGCTTTTGGGACGAGATATAGGCACTACGAGTTTATGGTGATGCCGTTCAGATTGACTAATGCGCCAGCTGCGTTTATGAGGTTGATGAACGGGGTCTTCCAGGAGTATCTGGATGAGTTCGTCATTATCTTTATTGATGACATTTTTGTGTATTCCAAGAGTCCTGAGGAGCACGCGAGCCACCTGAGGAATGTTTTGGAGAAGCTACAGGAGCAGCAGCTATTTGCTAAGTTGAACAAGTGTAGTTTCTGGCAGCGGGAGATGGGTTATCTAGGTCATGTTGTCTCTCAGAGCGGAGTAGCTGCAGATCCAGAGAAGATTCGGGCTATAGAGGAGTGGCCGAGACCAAGGAATGCAACAGAGATTCGGAGCTTCCTTGGACTGGCTGGTTATTACCGGAGGTTTGTCAAAGGTTTTTCCAGCATGGCTCAACCTATGACTAAACTTACCGGGAAGGAAGTTCCTTTTGTGTGGTCACCGCAGTGTGAAGAGAGCTTTTTGAAGCTCAAGGAGATGTTGGTTAGCACGCCGGTGTTAGCTTTGAAAGAGCCAAATGAGCGGTATGTTGTTTACACGGACGCGTCTAGGCTGGGACTCGGATGTGTGCTTATGCAGTAGGGGAGGGTGATTGCTTATGCTTCCCGGCAGTTGAGAAAAGATGAGGGTGATTATCCTACTCACGATTTGGAGATGGCTGTGGTAGTGTTTGCGCTGAAAATCTGGAGATCGTATCTGTATGGCGGAAAAGTTCAGGTGTTCACGGACCACAAAAGTCTGAAGTACATCTTTACTCAGCCCGAGCTGAACCTGAGGCAGAGACGCTGGATGGAGTTAGTTACGGATTACGATCTGGAGATAGCTTACCATCCCGATAAAGCTAATCTCGTGGCTGATGCCTTGAGCCGGAGGCGAGTGATCTCGGATACAGAGAGAGATACAGAGACTCTAGTGGGTATGGTGAATGCCTTGCAGTTGTGTGCTGTATCTGAGAAGCCGGAGCCACTGGGTTTAGATACGGCTAATAAGGCCGATATTCTGAGCAGAGTGCGGGTAGCACAGGAGTTGGATGAGAGTTGATTGCGGCTTCTAGAGCAGAGAAGTTAAAGTATGAGGTTTCCAGCAATGGGACAATATTGCTACATGGTAGGGTGTGTGTGCCAAAAGATGACTTGCTTAGGCAGGAAATTCTTAGAGAATCGCACCAGAGTCGGTTCTCGATTCATCCAGGAGTTACCAAGATGTAATGTGATCTCAAACAGTATTATCAAGGGGTAGGGATGAAGAACGATGTTGCTAGCTAGGTTGCCAGGTGTGATACCTGCCAGTTGGTGAAGGCTGACCATCAGGTTCCGAGTGGTCTGCTGAGGAGTTTACCCATTCCAGAGTGGAAGTGGGACATGATCACCATGGATTTCATGGTGGGTCTGCCGGTTTCACGAACGAAGGATGCTATCTGGGTCATCGTTGATAGGTTGACCAAGTCGGCACATTTTCTGGCCATTAAAAAGACCGATGGAGCTGAGGTCTTGGCTAGGAGATATGTCAGTGAGATTGTGGAGCTGCATGGAGTACCTGTGAGTATAGTGTCAGATAGGGATCCGAAGTTCTCATCGCTGTTTTGGAGAGTTTTTCAGAGAGAGATGGGCACAAAGGTACATATGAGTACAGCTTATCATCCGCAGACGGATGGGCAGTCAGAGCGCACTATCCAGACATTGGAGGACTTGTTGCGGATGTGTGTGCTCAATTGGGGTGGACATTGGGTCGACCACTTGAGTTTGGCGGAGTTTGCATACAACAACAGTTACCAGGCTAGTATCGGTATGGCACCATTTGAGGCTCTCTATGGTAGACCATGCAAGACACCGATGTGCTAGACTCAAGTGGGGGAGAGGAGTTTGCTGGGGGCCGATTTTGTGCAGGAGACAACGGAAAAGATCCGTGTTGTTAAGCTGAACATAAAAGAGGCACACGATAGGCAGAAAAGCTACGCTGACAAGCGTAGAAAGGAGTTAGAGTTTGATTTTGGAGATATGGTATACCTTAAGATGACCATGTTGCGAGGTCCGAACAGGTCTATTCCCGAGACTAAGTTGAGTCCTCGGTATATGGGTCCTGTTAGAGTGTTGCAGTGAATCGGACCGGTTGCATATAGGCTGGAGTTGCCTGAGGCGATGCGGGCATTTTATTAGGTGTTCCACGTCTCGAAGCTGAAGAAGTGTCTGCATAGCGATGATCAGGTGATGGCTGAGATTCCATCTGATCTTCTGCCGAGTATGGTTGTAGAGGCGAGGCCTCTGGAAGTACTTGACCGTAGAGTCAGGCTGGTTAGGAGGAAACAAGTTCCAGAGATCAAGATCTTATGGGGACTGCAATGGAGCGGTGGAGGAGACTTGGGAATCAGAAGCGAAGATGAAGCGGAAGTTTCCCAAGTGGTTCAGAAAGCTAGAGTTTTAGCTGGAGTACCAGTGCTGTTTGTTGAGCTTGTTGTATTTCCTTGTCGTTTAAGCTGTTGTACTCGTTTAGTTTTGGTGGAACTTATAACGATGTACGGTTTTACCTTTTATTGAATAATAAGCAGAGTTTTTGTTGCATATGTTGTGCTGTTAATTTGTTTATACTTAGTTCGGCTGTGAGGATCATGCCGTATTGATCCTAGTACTTGGTTTGGCTGATTAGGATTCGTCCTATTGCTGTTTGATGGGGTTACGTGTTGTGGATTCTTATCGCTGTGTGGTGTTTACCGGTCGGGTTTCTGTGTGATTCCTGATGCTGTCTCGGTAAACCACTAGAGATCTTAGGATCTTGCTGGACTTGCGGATCGGGTCACGCTGGACTCCGAGATGCTTGTCATGGTTACTGCGCTGAGCTGTTCAAGGGATACGGTAGGCGTAGTTTATTCAAACCAAGTGGGGTCTTGTGGTATAGGATTCCGGGAGTATTTGAACTAAGTATCAACAATGTAGTGTTGACATACTAGTCGAAAGACTATGCCGAAAACATTATGGTCATGTGACTATGCTGAGTAGATTTACAGTTATGTTATGCTGTGGATGTCCGCTGAAATGTTAGATTCGAGGACGAATCTATGTTAGCGGGGGAGAGTTGTAAAATCCTTAACCCATTAATTGGGGGTTCTAATTAGAGAATTAGAAGTTGAGGGCTAAATTGATTAAATCAATTGTTATCGGTGGGTTTAATTGATAATTCTAAAAGTTTTGGGGTTGATTCGTAAAACTGGAAAAGTTGTAGGACAGTTCGTTGTATTTGTCAAAAGTTGACAAGAACCCTAGCCTTTCCGTTGTTTTAAGCGCACGCCTCCTTATCCCCTTGTGGATGCGTAGCATGGAGTGTTAGCCGCTTAAATAGAATCAAAGTGTCGTTGGAGTTTTAGGGCTGCCTTAAGGGGGAAGCTTTGAGCCTCTCTCTCTCATCTCTCATCGTCGGTGGTCGTAGAGGTAAGGATCGTTCTTAGTAGTTTCCATTGGATTGAATGCCTTCATGATGGTTGTGAGTTATTGGAGCTTTGTCGTGGAGTTTTGATGAGGTTTCGATGGTCGTATGGCGTGGGAAACGTAACGGGGAAAAATGTGGTAGTTGTTGGAGGCGATCACGCATGTCGGAGGCATCGGGGTGATCCTTGCCTTAGAGGTCATGGTGGTGATTTCAATCGGTGACGTTGTGATGGTGGTCACGATGACGGGAGGATTGTGGTGGATCGATGGTGGTGGGAGGCGGTGAGTTAGTTGGTGATGATGTGAGGTCGTCGTCTCGTTGTAGTGAGGGATGTTACGGTGGCTGGAGTTAGACGTATGGCTGTGGAGTTGTGGCGACGTGGGGATCATGGCGGTGGTGAACGTCGTGATGTCGGGAGGATATGGCAGTCATGGCGTCATCAAGTTGGAGACGAAGAAGTTGTTTCATAAGTCATGTTACGTCTAAATATGTTGATTAATAATTTTATATTAATTTAATAATATTTTATTATATTAGGTTGCGGGTTTAGGAATTGAGGGTGTAGACAGAGCGGAAAAAGTTTCCAGAAGTCACAGAAAAGTTGTGTCGAAAGGTGCTACTAGTGGCTAAGGTGAGTGCAGTACTGTGGTCAGATGATTTACGGAATTATTTAATAAGATAATTCAGTGTTAGGATTTAATTATGTGTTTTGTGATTTTTGCGGTATTTTTATTGCTAAGATAAATTCTGGAAAAATTGCTAGAAATTGCCGTTATTTATGAGATTATTTTATGTAATTTTTCTATGAATTATTGTTGAATTAATTGTTGAGAATTAATTGTTTTAGTCAATTTTGGGTGTTTTAAATTGCCGTTGATTGATTAATTCATTAGTTGCGGTGAATTAATTTTATTAAATCATTGTTGTGTTGTTTGTCGAGTCCGGACATTTGATTATGTTGGAGGGGTATTTTCGTAATTTTGTTCTAATTGACCTAGTAGTCGGGTTGATCGCCTCCTCAGTATTTATTAAATACTGACTGCGTCTATTCGTAATGGCGCATGTAAGGGAAAGGATAAAGCTAGCTAAAGCTCGTGGAACTGCGGTGACGGACCAGGATGACATACCGGGATAGTTTTCATTTATTTTATTTACATTGGATATTTGTTTTTCAGATTAGTGTTTATTGTTGAATTGCTTCCGCTAGATTGTTAGAACAATTTTATTATTATGTTGGATTAATTGGTTAAGTTGTTAGATATTTTAAAATGCCAGTTTTGTGTGGTTTACATTTATTGAACCGGTCCAGGTTTAGTGGTTTTCGGGACGGGTCTTTTCACTCTTCATCGTCGGAGGATTCCATTTGTTGGCTTATTGTGGCGATGATTTTTTGTAGTTTGGCTTGCTTAGCGGACCGACGAGAGGCCGATTTTGATGAGCTGGTCGAGTTAGTTGGACTCGTAGGTTTCGCCTGGGTAGAAGGTTTAGAAGGGGGTTTTGTAGATTGTTTAGTTTTTGAGGTAGATGGTGTAGGAATTTGTTGTGGTTGAAGAAGGGGTATTGATTTAGAGACAGCATGTATAGCCATGTGAACTTCTTTGCTTCTTTGGAAGAATTTTTGAATATTGGCTAAGGAACAGCGGTCAAGATTAAACTTATCCCACCATTTGATGCGGATTTTGTGGAGTAAAGAGCAAGGCATGTCAGGGAGAAAGATGGCAATGTTGAAATTCCATGAACATATCCATGGGATTCCCATGTCAATATGAAAAGAAATAAGGTTGAGAGGCCCAATAGGCTGTTGATGAATATGTTTTAGATAGTATGGGTAGGAGGTTTTGAGAAGATCGGTTGGGTAGATTTCTTTGGTAGGACCCAGCCAGTGCCACCATTCGTAGAACCAACCAGAGACGGTTTTAGGGCAATTACGATCAAAGGTAATGAACCAAGAATGATCGTAGGTTCTTAGATAAAATGTTCGGGAGAAAGCATTGATATAATCAATATAGGTGTATATGTTAATATGGTAACCGGGGGTAGAGAAAGGTTTGGTTTCGTGGTTATGAATAAAACCAAGGTCTTGGACAGATTGTATACGAAGAATCTTGCAAGTTGAATAAGATATCAGGTTAGGATTGTTCTTGGCTGGGTAGTGAGTTATTTCGACAGAAGCAGTGTCTACTAGAATATACTCATAGAAGGTTCTATTTTTGAGTACATTATCAGTAGGGTAGAGACTGTCTGCATAAAAAACTCGATTTGTAAAGGTTTGGAGTTCTTTAAGGGTAATGGGTTTTGTATAGTGGGTGGTTAACAGATGTTGTTTTTGTGTTTTGAGGAAGTAATTTGACTTGGTGTTGGTTTGGATAAGAGAGGATGGTTGAGAAGAAGTTTAGCTTTTTGGGGTGGTTACCGCCTTCACATAGGAAAGCGGAAGAAATTCGGCAAGAGCAGAGTAGGTAATTTGAATACTCAGGGGTTTTCCCTGAAGATGAGGTTGATTTTTGATATAGTCTGATGCAGTCATTGGTTTCTTGTTTTTAGGGTCCATCATCTTGAATAAAATTTTTGTTGACTATCTGTTGTTTTTCCCTGTAAATATTCTCTTGTTAGAAAATCAGGTAAGGAATTATTTTTGCATTTAATATATTGAATATTGAAATCAAATACAGATAAAATAGCTTGCCATCTGGAAAATATTGCTTTGATACTAAGTTTTTAACATCCTTTTGTAATATATCATTTGATGACTTACAGTCAACACGTAATAGGACTTTTTTGTTAATTAAATCATCTTGAAATTTTGAAATACAATTTACTATGGAAAGTACTTCCTTTTTAACTGTTGTATAAGTTCGTTGGGGTTCTATCCAGACTGCAGAATGAAAACTTATTATAGATTCTTTACTAGACTCATGAAGTTTTTGTTTTAATATTCCTCCATATCCTATCTCTGAAGCATCAGTTTCGACTATCATATTAGCTTTAGGATTTGGAATTGTTAGACATGGTAGGGGTTTTACTTGTAATTTAATTTGTTGTACTAATTTAGTGTGTTGGGTTGTCCATGGCTTAGGATTTTTTTGTAATCTTTGAAATAATGGTTGAATAGTTTTTCTTAGATTAGGTAGAAAATCTGAAACATAGTTCACACATCCTAAGAATCGTTGTAATTGAGTTTTTTCCCTAAGTTCATCTGGGAATTTATCAGCAAATTCTATTGATCTTGATATGGGTGTCCTAGTTCCATGATATATATTATGTCCTAAAAATCTAATTTTTGTTTGAAATAAATTCATTTTTTACTATATTTAAAAATGTGTTTAAATAGCTAAAGTGTTGGTCGATTGATGTTGAATATATTAAGACATCGTCAATATAAACTATAGCGAATTTCGAAAAATTATTGAATATATCATTCATAATATGTTGGAATTCATATGGTGCATTTTTAAGTCCAAATGGCATTACGTTCCATTCGTAATGTCCAAAAGGTACCGTGAATGTTGTTTTATATTTATCTTTTTCGTCAATTTGTATTTGCCAAAATCCACTTTTCATATCGAATTTTGAAAACATTTTTGTATTGTATAATCTTTTTAATAGATCTCTTTTATTGGGTATTGGATATCTAATCCATTGTAATACATCATTTAATGGTTTGTAATTAATAACTAGTCATGGTACTCCACGTTCCTGTTCAGCTGCATTATTTACATAAAACGCTGCACAGCTCCAAGGTGACTTGGATTGTCTAATTAATTTTTTATTTAATACATCTTGTATTTCTTTTTGACATTGTTCTAGTAGTGTTTTATTCATTTGAATAGGTCTTGCTTTAGTTGGTATATTTTTTTCATTAAAATCTTTGATATAAGGTAAGTTAAGTGTATGTTGTTTTCTTTCCCAAAATGCATTGGGTAGTTCTGAACATGTTTGATTAATTTGCTTTCAATTGTTTTTATTTTATTAATTATATAAGGAGAATTTAACTGTTATTCTATTTTTTTTGTAAGATATTTCATCTTGTAAATATTGAATATGTTTATGTTTTCCGTTTATTAGGTTAATAGTTTTTTGTATTGTATTTTGTTGAAGTTCTAATATTTCTTTGGTTTTTATAGGTAACAAAAATTTGAATAACATTTTTGTTCCTACAACTTTTGTTGTTATACCATATTCAGATACTTTAAAAGGATAAATTTGAGTAAAGAATGATGTTCCTAATATTACTTCCTGTGTTAAGTCTTTTACTAAGATGACTTGATTTTGAAAACAATATCCTTGATTACAGATTTTTGCACATGGTAATTTATATTTTACTTTTAAATTGATTTCATTTGCGCCGCTTAGGCGTTTAGTAGTTTTTTCATAAAACTTAGTAGGTATCAGACCTTCTCGAATGCAGTTATAATCTGCACCAAAATCTAGTAATGCTATTGTATTAATTTTGAAATCATGTCCTATATGTAATGTAATTTTAGTATACCACTTTTGATAATTTATTTTATTAATGTTTTGTATATATTCTTCATTTTTGTCTAGGTGAGTATCATTATTTTCTAAATTTTTATTACTTGAAGATGCTCTATTAAGATTTGGTGATTCTATTAAAGAAGACTCGTTTGCTGATAACTCAGATTCTGATATTAATAATTTTGTTAATATCAGGTTGATCTTGGAATATTTCGTTTATCTTTTTCTTCATTTTGCAATCCGTGGATCTATGTCCAGGACGTTTACAATTCCAGCAAACTATATTATTAGTAGATTTAAATTTATTGTATTTATTGAATGGTTTCTTTTGAAAATTCTTTTGTTTAGGATAGTTTGAGGATTTTTGATTATTAAAAGGTTTTTGGTAATGTTTTTATTTTTGATAATACCTAATATTATTTGACCTATTTTGCCTGTATTTTAAACGTTTAATTCTTGATGGTGGATTATGTCTTGAATATCCATATTGTTTGCAAAACGAACCTATTGTTTGTTTAAATTTGAATTTATTATTACGTTTTTTATCTTTATGTTTTTGACATAAAACTAATCTTTCTTTTTTAACAAATGCGAATAATTGGCCATAGGTTATTGTATTCCAAGGGACAGGTTGCCCACCAGAATATTCTTTTAATTTATTGATTATTTTTTCTGCAAAGAAAAAGGGTAATCCCGAAATAAATCGTTCTTTCCAAAATTGTTGATTACAATCTGTTCGTTGGAATATATTAGTGACAAAAAATATCTTTAAACCATTTAAAATCGCCCAAAGTTGGACATCTTAAGTTTGTTAAAATTATTTTTTTACTTTCGGATTCCTCATTAGGGTTTTCGACAAAATGCATTGTTATTGTATATATTAGTACTTCTACTGCATTTTGATGTTCTATTTCATTGACGAAACCATCATCATCTTCTTGAAATCTAATTTCTATATGATTATTTATTGAATCTTCAGTAGGTGTGTCTAGAGAGTTATCCCACCAATATTTTAGAGCTCCAATAAAACCGGTTATTAACAATACACATGCTTGTTTATCAGAATTGCCTCTAGCTTTATAAGATATAGAAGCCATACCCATTTCTTGTAATACTGACATAATTTGGTATTCTGATTTGCCATCTATATTCCATTCGTATATACCATCGCCAATATATACATTTCTTTTTTGATTATCTTGTTCTTCATAAAGTAAATCAGGTGGAGTATGTCTCTTGTAATAAGGTTTATTTGATCTTATATTACTTCGTATACTGTTTATTTCTATGTTGTCAATATCGGATTGAGTAGAAGATCGAATAGATTCGTTATCATTTTCATCGATATTTTAATTCCTTTACCTTTATCTAAATTTGCTTATCTAGAAGAGATATATTTTAATATTTCATTTTCTGGAAATATTACTTGTCTGTTAATTGGTTTGAATATAGGTGTAGAGGTTGATGCAAAAGGATGTTGCATATTTCGGTCCTATTGATCTATTTGATTATAATCATTAGTATTTATTTTATGATCTATGTGATATTGTATGTAGTATTTGACTTTGATACTACTTGTATGATCTATGTGATACTACTTGCTTTGATATTGTATGTAGTATTTGACTTTGATAGTTATTTTGTTGATAAATAGATTTAATATCCTGTAAGAGAATGGGTTCTCTATCATCTTTATTTGCACCAGATTTAAATGGTGTACCTATAATTTGTCTATTTGGTGTATTTATGTTTATATCTTTTAGTGGTGGATGTATTGATTTAGTTTTAGATCCATCTATTTGTTCCCATAATTGTCCTAGAGATGAACTTGTATTAATTGTTTTAAATGGGTAATTTATATCATATGCTATTGAGTAAGTTTCAAACCATATAAAAAATGGGATATCTATTTCTTTTAATAGCATACAATTGTACCATTTTTCTCTGTATTCTATTGTTTGTTGTTTAGAAAATGTATTAAAATACCAGTTTCTTTTTTCATCATTTTCTTTTGAATAAAAATCTTCTTTTATATATTGTTTATTAATTGCATATTCTATTGTAATTACATTAATAGATTTAAAATCTGAATGCGTAGGTGATGTTGCATATAAATCATTATTAGGTTCTGCAATAGGCTCTTTAAATTTAATATCTTGATTTTTGTTTTGATTGACACTTTCTGTTTCTGAATCTGTACTCAATTTTCTAGATCGATATTCAGAACCAAAAGATGTAGAATAATATGAACTTATTCTTAGAGGATGAGGTTCTCTAAATGATCCAAATTGTAATATTATTTTTCCGTCTTTTCTTTCTATTATGTTTGAAATATTTTTTTGTTCAAAATTTCTTATTGGTTGAGTAATTTCAATTTTCCATTGATCCGGTATGATTATTTCACTTCATTTTAATTGTTTAGGTGCATAGGTAGCACTCAGAATATCTTTACTATGTACTGCTAGTATAGTGGTTTCTCCTTTATCATCTTGCAATAAACATCTTGGGTTAAATTCAGAAGTTGATTGCTTAAAATAGATTCTATAAAGTAGCAGGTATCCATGTCTATTGTTTTCAAATTTGATTTCAGGTAAGTGAATATTTAATACTAAGGTATTTAGTATTGTTGGGTCATGTAAGCTTACTTGAAAGTTAGGGGCGCAATTAAAATAAATTGCTCCGTTGCATAAATTTGATTGGACTGCTCCAAGGAGCGAGTCTTCAAATTTTAATAGTGTTTTATCTCTTAATAACATAAGTATTGGAGAATCAATACCGTTTCTTGATAAGGGTTTAATTGCCATTTGTATTTTTCCAAAATGGAGGTAATTAAATCCTTTCTGTTTATATTTGTCTAGGGCGATTGAAGATAGTAATTTTATTTCTTCAAACTCATTCTGTAAAGATAGAGTTTGTTCATGTTCTTTTATTGCATAAGCAGTTTTAAAATCAAAGGTGCCAATTTGATAAATACTTTCTGCATTAATATGTGGTAATTGGTTTTTTGATAATTCTTGATTAAAAGAAGTTATTTTTGATATAATTTCTCTTGAATTAATTGTATTATGCGATTTCGATGCAGCATGTTTAGATTTAAAAAGCTTCCTAAATGAAGACGCCATTTCTTAAATTTCTTTTAAACTCATACTTAGAGAGATGCTTACCAATTCTATGGTGACTCAACTGGGGCTTGCCAACGGTCTTACTGCCTTCTGGTCTTGCTGCCTGGAACACCTCAGCAACAGGGTCTCGATAGAAAGGTTGAAATCTATCTTAGAAGAGTTTAAGTTGATTTATGAAATGGTAACTTGAATTTTAGAAAACGTTTTAAATAAAACGTGTGAATGAAATCACATCAATACTTGTAATCGTTTTGGCTCAGATACCATTAGTAAATTTTACTTGTAATTTTTTGTGAATATTACTTTTACAGAATTTTATACAATAAGATTCATTACAAAGATACGATTATTTAAAGAGCTTTTGATGATACTAAGATACTTTTGAAAATTACAAATTTTAAAACTTAGAAGCTTTGTAGAGAGATTTTAGAGAGATTTTTTAGAGAGAGAAAGTTGTGCGAGAAATCGCTTGCTTCCTCCATTGGTAGAGTTGATTATTTATAGGGGAAAGTGGGTGCTTGGTTGCGTCATTGCTTACATCAATTCGATGCTACGTGTCATCTTGTAGTGTTGTTGATAATTGCGTACGTATTTACATCATTGCTTACGTCAGTGTGTTGGTAAGTGTCGCTTAGTAGTGGTGCCGATCTTTAGGTAGTCGATGCATGTTTAAGTGGGCCCCATATGTCGGAAATGGGTCCCATTTTGCTGGTAATGCGATCTTGACTTCTTAGATACTTCTTTATACTGAGCTTTATAGATATACTCTGTAGATTATTAATATCTTTAAAAATAGTTATTAAAATACATAAGATGCAAAGTCTACTAGAATATATACATTGAATAATCTGTGTAGATGTCTATACATCTAACATGCTTTTAAGCAAAACATCATCTATAAACGGATTTGATTATTCTTTACCGAGAGCCGTTTGCTTCGGAATAGCCTTAACTTTTCTATGTTGTAGACGGTTTGGTTTTTGAGGTAGATGGTGTAGGAATTTTTTGTGGTTGAAGAAGGGGTATTGATTTAGAGACAGCCTGTATAGACATGTGAACGGCTTTGCTTATTTGGAAGAATTTTTGAATATTGGCTAAGGAACAGCGGTCAAGATTAAACTTATCCCACCATTTGATGCGGATTCGTGGAGTAAGGAGCAAGGCATGTCAGGGTGAAAGATGGCAATGTTGAAATGCCATGAACATATCCATGGTATTCCCATGTCAATATGAAAGGAAATAAGGTTGAGAGGCCCAATAGGCTGTTGATGAATATGTTTTAAATAGTATGGGTAGGAGGTTTTGAGAAGATCGGTTGGGTAGATTTCTTTGGTAGGACCCAGCCAGTGCCACCATTCGTAGAACCAACCAGGGACGGTTTTAGGGCAATTACGATCAAAGGTAATGAACCAAGAATGATCGTAGGTTCTTAGACAAAATGTTCGGGAGAAGGCATTGATATAATCAATGTAGGTGTATCTGTTAATATGGTAACCAGGGGTAGAGAAAGGTTTGGTTGTGTGGTTATGAATAAAACCAAGGTCTTAGACAGATTGTATACGAAGAATCTTGCAAGTTGAATAAGATATGAGGTTAGGATTGTTCTTGGCAGGGTAGTGAGTTATTTCGACAGAACCAGAGTCTACTAGAATATACTCATAGAAGGTTCTGTTTTTGAGTACATTATCAGTAGGGTAGAGACTGTCTGCATAAAAAACTCGATTTGTAAAGGTTTGGAGTTCTTTAAGGGTAATGGGTTTTGTATAGTGGGTGGTTAACAGATGTTGTTTTTGTGTTTTGAGGAAGTAATTTGACTTGGTGTTGGTTTGGATAGGAGAGGATGGTTGAGAAGACGTTTGGCTTTTTGGGGTGGTTACCGCCTTCACATAGGAAAGCGGAGGAAATTCGGCAAGAGCGGAGTAGGTATTTTGAATACTGAGGGGTTTTCCCTGAAGATGAGCTTGATTTTGGATATAGTCTGATGTAGTCATCGGTTTCTTGCTTTTAGGGTCCGTCATCTTGGATAAACTTTTTGTTGAATATCTGTTGTTTTTCCCTGTAAATATTCTCTTGTTAGAAAATCAGGTAAATAATTATTTTTGCCTTTAATATATTGAATATCGAAATCAAATACAGATTAAATAGCTTGCCATCGGGCAAATATTTTATTTGATACTAAATTTTTAACATCGTTTTGTAATATCTCTTTTGCGGACTTACAGTCAACACGTAATAAGAATTTTTTGTTCATTAAATCATCTTGAAATTTTGAAATACAATTTACTATTGAAAGTACATCCTTTTTAACTGTTGAATAAGTTCGTTGGGGTCCTATCCAGACTCCAGAATGAAAACGTATTATAGAATCTTTACTAGACTCATGAAGTTTTTGTTTTAATATTCCTCCATATCCTATCTCTGAAGCATCAGTTTCGACTATCATATTGGCTTTAGGATTTGGAATTGTTAGACATGGTAGGGTTTTTACTTGTAATTTAATTTGTTGTACTAATTTAGTGTGTTGGGTTGTCCATGTCTTAGGATTTTTTTGTAATCTTTGAAATAATGGTTGAATAGTTTTTCTTAGATTAGGTAGAAAATCTGAAACATAGTTCACACATCCTAAGAATCTTTGTAATTGAGTTTTTTCCCTCAGTTCATCTGGGAATGTATCAGCAAATTCTATTGATCTTGATATGGGTGTCCTAGTTCCTTGATATATATTATGTCCTAAGAATCTAATTTTTGTTTGAAATAAATTCATTTTTGTTTTGATAAGACTAATCCGTTATTTTTTACAATATTTAAAAATGTGTTTAAATGGCTAAAGTGTTGGTCGATTGATGTTGAATATATTAAGACATCGTCAATGTAGACTATAGCGAATGTCGAAGAATTATTAAATATATCATTCATAATATGTTGGAATTCAGATGGTGCATTTTTAAGTCCAAATGGCATTATGTTCCATTCGTAATGTCCAAAAGGTACCGTGAATGCTGTTTTATATTTATCTTTTTCATCAATTTGTATTTGCCAAAATCCGCTTTTCATATAATCTTTTTAATAGATCTCTTTTATTGGGTATTGGATATCTAATCCATTGTAATACATCACTTAATGGTTTGTAATTAATAACTAGTCGTGGTACTCCACGTTCCTTTTCAGCTGCATTATTTACATAAAACGCTGCACAGCTCTAAGGTGACTTGGATTGTCTAATTAATTTTTTATTTAATACATCTTTTATTTCTTTTTGACATTGTTCTAGTAGTGCTTTATTCATTTGAATAGGTCTTGCTTTAGTTGGTATATTTTTTTCAGTAAAATATTTGATATAAGGTAAGTTAACTGTATGTTGTTTTCTTTCCCAAAATGCATTGGGTAGTTCTGAACATACTTGTTTAATTACTTTCCTTTCGATTGTTTTTATTTTATTAATTATATAAGGAGAATTGAACTGTTCTTCTATTTTTTTGTACGATATTTCACCTTGTAAATATTGAATATGTTTATGTTTTCCGTTTATTAGGTTAATAGTTTTTTTGTACTGTATTTTGTTGAAGTTCTAATATTTCTTTTGTTTTTATAGGTAACAAAAATTCGAATAACATTTTTGTTCCTACAACTTTTGTTGTTATACCATATTCAGATACTTTAAAAGGATAAATTTGAATAAAGAATGGTGTTTCTAATATTACTTCCTGTGTTAAGTCTTTCACTAAGATGAATTGATTTTTAAAACAATATCCTTGATTACAGATTTTTGCACATAGTAATTTATATTTTACTTTTAAATTGATTCCATTTGCGCCGCTTAGGTGTTCAGTAAGTTTTTTCATAAAACTTAGTAGGTATCAGACCTTCTCGAATGCAGTTATAATCTGCACCAGAATCTAGTAATGCTATTGTATTAATTTTGAAATCATGTCCTATATGTAATGTAATTTTAGTATACCACTTTTGATAATTTATTTTATTAATGTTTTGTATATATTCTTCATTTTGGTCTAGGTGAGTATCATTATTTTCTAAATTTTTATTACTTGAAGATGCTCTATTAAGATTTGGTGATTCTATTAAAGATAGACGAGCGTCTATTTGTAATTGCTTTAAATCTTGTTGATTAACAAGTATTTGTAAATCTTTTCTTTGTGTTTTAAGTTGTTTAACTTCATGTTGTAATTCACCAGTTTTTACTTGTTTAAATAAACTTTGAGTTGGATATTTTTCAAATATTTTATTTAGACTAAACGGTTGAGGAGTAGCTAATTGATTTTCTTGATATATAATATCTTTTAATTTTGTTAAATATTCTCTTTTAATATTAAGATCATTTATTTTGTCTATAATGTCTAATAGGAATTGTTTATTATTATCTTTAGTTATTACGTTGATTACGTTACAATTACATAAATTATCAGAAATTTCTTGTGATTTAGTAGAGGAAACACTTAAGTTTTCTATCTCGTTTATTGAATTAGTACTAGAAGACTCATTTTCTGATAACTCAGATTCTGATATTAATAATTTTGTTAATTTTTCTTCAATATCAGGTTGATCTTGAAATATTTCGTTTCTTTTTTTCTTCATTTTGCAATCCGTGGATCGATGTCCATGACGTTTGCAATTCCAGCAAACTATATTATTAGTATATTTAAATTTATCGTATTTATTGAATGATTTCTTTTGAAAATTCTTTTGGTTAGGATAGTTTGAGGATTTTTTATTATTAAAAGGTTTTTGGTAATGTTTTGATTTTTGATATTATATAATATTATTTGACCTATTTTGCCTGTATTTTAAATGTTTAATTCTTGATGGTGGATTAAGTCTTGAATATCCATATTGTTCGCAAAACGAACCCATTGTTTGTTTAAATTTGAATTTATCATTACGTTTTTTATCTTTATGTTCTTGACATAACGCTAATCCTTCTTTTTAACAAATGCGAATAATTGGCCATAGGTTATTGTATTCCAAGGGACAGGTTGTCCACCAGAATATTCTTTTAATTTATTGATTATTTTTTCCGCAAGGAAAGAAGGTAATCCTAAAATAAATTTTTCTTTCCAGAATGGTTGATTACAATCTTTTCGTTGGAATATATTAGTGACAAAAATATCTTTATACCATTTAAAATCGCCCAAAGTTGGACATCTTAAGTTGGTTAAAATTATTTTTTTACTTTCGGATTCCTCATTAGGTGATGTGATCCTAGATGAGGATCATGTCCCTGAATGCTCTCCAAGAGGTTGTGATGATCGGTGATAAGATGAATGATGCGGAAGAGATGAAAGATGTAGAAACAGCGAGTAAGATCCGATGGATCTTGGGGATGGTTGCGAAACTTCCAAAGGGGATGGTGAACCTTTGGACTTTCAAACTTGTTTTGTACGTGGGTGAAGACCCTAGACGTGATGAACAAGGGGTGGATCAAAGTGAAACTTCTTAGGAGTTGTGGCAGACCCTAAGACTATCGGCTTTCTCGGTGTAAAGGAATAAAGACCCGACACTATGAACAAGAAATGATCAAACAGGTTCCGAGAGATTTGAGAATATGAAAAGAGTTTGATAACTTAGAAATGAAGCCTTACATGAGTTTAAATCAGCAAATGAGTAATGGAAAAATCTCGAAAATAACATAGCATTAAAACAATGTTTGAACATAAAAATGACTCTTCAAGTCTTCAAATTTTGGCTGACTCCTTATTGTTCTTGGGCTTCTTTCTTTGGTGATAAGAGATAGAAGTGGGCTTAGGCTTTATCATGAGGCTGATGAGTGAGTGATATGGCTTACCTCATTAAAAACCTTATTTGGAAAACCAAAATGAAGGGAAAAAGAGTGTAAGTCATATCACCTCTCTTGATAAATGTTTAGTTGGCTTGGATCACAACCAGTGTAGCTGGATTAGCACACACTAAACTGCCCGGAATGGTGTTGAGAAGATGTTGCAAAGTGGTCTTGAGCTTGTCTTGTTTAGACAGAGTGATAGGACCCGGAGAAATGCATAAGTCTTCATGTCCTTGTAGCTCCGGTTCAAGCTGTTCCAATGCATCCTTTGCTCCTTGTTGGATTTCCTCATCTTCATAAGCTTCCATTTCCTCTTCCAGCTCCTTAGTGCTTCCTAGGATCACATCATCCTCCCCCAATTAAAAAGTATTGGTCCTCAAATATGTTTGACCTGCCACAAACAACACTAAGTTAGAACCATCAAAGAGTAACATCATGGGAAACTTACCTTGGAGATCAAGTCGATGGGCATTGTTGATGATTCTTCTTGTTAGGTGAAATGAACCATCAATCATTGGTATCCATACTCGTTCTCCAACCTCAAAGATCATCCTAAAATAATCAATGGTTTTCTTATGCTGCATGAAAACATCTCCGATTCTAGTCCTCGCAAAACAACTTGATGAGATAACTTTAACGTCCGGTGGCTCCTGTTTTGTTCCTGAAAAGTTGTCAACACTTTTGGCAAAGAGCAAGCATATTATCACAGTCATGGACTCACAATAAACAGATAAACAAGTTTCAGCTATGATTAAAGCATTATCCATTTCATGTTCCTCTTTTACTAGTATCTTAAAACAAGAATTCGGTTCCAAACATGCTATGAATAATCTTATCCTTTTCTCAACGTTTTCTGGGTGTATTGAACTCATAATCACAGCTCTTGAATCATAAGAGAAAAATCGAGTCAAAGAGTTACTTACCTAGATAAGATTCTTGATGTGTTCGGTGATCATTATCATCAAAGTGAATGGTATTGGATCCGGGGGTTTATCTTTGAACATTGAAGATTCTTTGGCTACTTTTCCATGATCCTGGTTTGTTAATTTGAGCTGTAAGAACGCAGGATCTCCTACATCAAAAGGAAACAGTTTAGGCACAAAGAAAAATATTGAATAGATAATCATGTAGTTGTTGTCAAAATAGAGTTTTGGAATGAAGCATCCTTGGGTGATTGAAGTTGTTTTCCTCAGATACTTCCAGCTCCAAATTCCAAATTGATAAGTATTTTGCTGGCATATATCTGGTGGATCCTCCTTGATTTGAATGAAATGCGTGAGTTCTTCTCTAGCTCCACGAAGGGATTGAGGTTGATGCAAGTCTGGTGGCTTTTTTTAATTGTCAATTCTCTCAAGTACTTATGATTCTCCATGGCTCCTGTTCCTTTTTCGACACTCATGGGACAGAACAAGTGCATTATACTTGAAATAGAAAATTCTAAAACATGATTGTTCACAGTTGGTTTATAAAGCACATTGAACAAATTTGAATCACACAACTCGTTTTTAATCGCATGTTTCAATTCAGAAAAAGTTTTAACCAATGCATTTTCAGTTTTCGTTCTAAACAGCTCAATTTTCAGTTTTACCTAGCAAACATAAATACATAGTATTTAAAATGCCCATACATTTTAAATACTCTCCAAGTACTTATACAAAAACAACAATACAATACCAAGCATAGAATACGCAAATCTACAATACAGCGGAAAATACAATACAATACGGTAAAGCAAACAACCCCGGGTCCTCATCATCCTCTCCCTCTGAGCCTTCGATTCCACGATCACACCTTATCTTTACCTGCATCGACAAAAGTGATGCATCAACATTTAGAAACCAAATGCTGAGTGAGATTGATCCTCCCAACAACAGGTATGCGAAAAACCCACAAGCAAGGCATACAACCACAATCACAATTCACGCATGAACAAGATTCACCACAAAGGCCCTATCAATTCCTAACATCAAAACATGCAAGGCAATCAATAGCAATACATGTCTAGCACCATAGCAATTCGACACACACGAAAGCAAACCAAGAGACACACCAAGACAACCACACAAGGACGGCCATCGGTCCAACCTGACCGATGGACCTGACCGATGAACCCCATCGGTCTGTCCTGACCGCTGCAACTGTCCTGGCGAATTGCCGGGAAACGCTACAACCAACTCATCGGTCCAACCTGACCGATGGACCCGACCGCTAGGTCCCAGCGGTCTGTCCTGACCGCTACGAGTGTCCTTGCGAAATGCCAGGAACACTACCACACGACCCATCGGTCTGTCCTGACCGATGGACCTAACCGATGAACCCCACCGGTCTGCCCTTACCGCTGCAACTGTCCTTGCGAAATGCCAGGAACATTGCAACACAACCCATCGGTCTGTCCTGACCGATGGACCTAACGGCTTGGTCCCAGTGGGCACTTCCATCGATCTGGAACGACTGATGGAACCCACAGAACCCCTAAACTTGACTTAAACCAAGCTTAACAAGCACCAAGCACAATAAACAAGCTTCACAATCAAATACACAAGCTTAAACACCCTAGATTAAGCTTAACAACAAGACCACCAAGCCTCTAAGCAACCTAGGCACACCCTCAAAGTATGATTAAACCCCATAAGCCCCCAAACAAAGCTTAAGCAACCTTTGGTCACAACTCACCTTAGCAAAAGGAAGAATCAAGCCAAGATTGAACTCCCCAAGCTCCAGAAGACTCCTCTTCTTCCCTAGCCCTTTCCGTGAAACACCAAGCTCAAAGAGCTCCTCTTACAAGCTTCTCCCAAGCTCACACACAACAGATCCGAGCTCAAGAACTCCCTAGAACCCTTCCTTTTGCTCCCTTAGCTCATGGCAAGCTCACACCAACTCACCCAAGCTCACGCCAAGCTCTACAAGCTTCAGCCACAACCTTGCCCAAGCTCCTCCAACTACACACTAGCAAGAACTCACAAGGACTAAGCTTCACCAAGCTTTTCCAACCCTTCTCTCCTTTCTAGAACTCTAACAAAGCTCAAAACCTCTCCCAACACCAATAATGGCGTGGCCAAGGTGGAGAAGATGAAGGAAAAGAAAATAATATCTCAAGTTTCGGAAATTGCACTCCAGCCCTTCGGTTTCCCGCTTCTCTACGGAATATCCCCAAACTTCCGAAACGACTTATGACACCCCCGTAACAAATCAAAAAGGACATTTTAACCCAAACATCACTTCCTCAAGACTTGTCTCAGGTTCATAAACTCAAAAGGACATCCCAATTAATTAACCGATAATTAATTTCCAGGACACGGGCGTTACAATTCTCCCCCACTAACATAGATTCGACCTTGAATCTACGTTACCGTTCATCTCCAATGAACCCAAATCGTCGCAATGATTACGCAAACCTTGGCCAACCCGGCCAACACACACACACACAGGTACACGCATGTACACACGAGGCCTACAACTAACCTCCGAGGTTTCCCACTCAGTGTCTCTATGCTTATGACACCGCAGCATCATATGTACTTATTGCTCATCCCAACGCTCAAGACACCGCAGCATCTCCGAACTCTAGGCGCTAACATACCCCGCAGGATATCCTCTATACCTCGCAAGGTATATCCCATACCACAGCACCCAAGACACCGCAGCCTCTCTGAGTTCTGGGTATCTGCCGTACCACTCTCCTCGGGGCAATATAACCCTCATGAGTCTCCGATATCACATACCTCTCAATTCTAGGCCAATATAACTTTCCTGAGTCTCCAATATACTTTTACCCCTTAATTCTGGGCAATATAACCTACGTCTAGGTAATACACCTTACGAATCCACGGTATCGTATATCTCTCTTGGTTATATACCCTCCAAATCCACGGTATCTCATATCACTCTAGGCTATACTCCACACGAGTCTCGATACAACGCCAGTTACACTCTTAGGCCCGCAGTCCTTCGAGTTAACGGCACTAGAGGTACTAGTCCTCTAACTGAGCAATATGCCACATATCTATAAGCATCTCCGACTGATCTACCACCCGTGATTCGTGTATCCTCGCAAGGTAACACTGGTATCACCCATATTTCACACCCGGAATATCTGCCGTGCATAACCAACCAAGGCTATAGCACCGGTACCCAACACTACGGGCACCCCATAATCTTTTCCCGATTATGTACCAAGCTTTTAAACTCTCTTAAAAACTTTTCCATGGCACTCGTGCCATTACCAATAAGAACCACTGTCTTATTACTAACATGCTTTAACGCTTTTTGAACACCAAAACGAAAGCAATCCAAGACTCGCAAGTCAAATAATAATAAGAAAAACTCACATCTTATTATTAAACACCATAATGTAACATCGTCATGCATAACGGCAATACAAAATGAAATACACATAGCATACAGGTACAAACAGAAACTAGAACCACTCGATGGAACTCAAGCCGCAGCCTGCTGCTGGAACCACTTCCGGAACCGCACTCCCATCCGAGCCTCTGGCTCCCAAGTTTCCTCCTGCACCCCGTCACAGTCCCACAGAACTCGCATCATCGGAATCTTCTTCCGACGAAGCTCCTTGACCCTCCGCTCGAGAACTCTCAAAGGTCTCTCCTCAACGGTCATATTGAGCTGGAGATCTGACGGAATCTCACCCAATACCTCATCACCCCTATGCAAACACTTCTTCAGCATCGACACATAGAAGACCTTATGAAATGCATGCATAATCTCGGGTAACTCCAACCGATACGCTACCGGTCCAACACGCTCTACAATCCGGAACGGCCCCATATACCTCGGACTCAACTTAGTCGCAGTAATGGACCTGTCAGCAAAGCCATCTTGAGATACACTCTATCTCTCACCTCAAACACAAGCTCTTTCTACCTCTTATCGGCATAACTCTTTTGCCGATCCTGGGCCTCTTTCATGTTCAGCTTCAAAACCCGGATCCTCTCCGTGGTTTCCTGAACAAAATTCGCACCCAATGTGCTCCTCTTCCCCACTTGAATCCAACACAAAGGTGTACGACATGGCCTCCCATACAGAGCCTCGTATGCAGCCATCCTAATACTCGCCTGGTAGCTATTGTTATACACAAACTCTACCAAGCTCAAGTGATCCACCCAATGACCACCCCAATCCAGCACGCACATCCTCAACAAATCCTCCCGAGTTTGGATGGTCCTCTCAGACTGCCCATCTGTCTGAGGATGATAAGCCGTACTCATGTGCACCCTTGTGCCCATCTCCGTTTGAAACGCATTCCAGAACTCAGATGTGAACTTAGGATCTGATGAGATCCTAACCAGCAGCCTGTTTGAGGGAGCTAAGGAGATAGAGGAGCAGCTTGAACCAGAGCTTAAGGGAGCTAAAGAAATAGAGGAGCAGCTCGAACCAGAGCTTAAGGGAGCTAAGGAGATGGAGGAGCAGCTTGAACCAGAGCTTAAGGAAGCTAAAGGAGAAGCCACAAAGCAACATGGACTTGAGGAAGCCAACGACAAAGATCTACATGTGCCCCTTGGTCCGATGACTCGATCCAAGCAAGCAAGATTCCATCAAGCATTCTACACCCTCTTACACCATATCCAGGGCCGACTTGAGTTTGCTAATCCAGTCACCTTGATTGTGATTCACGCCGCAAGCATTCATCAAGAGGTGTGTGGACTTGTACTCTTTTTCCCTCCTCTTGGTTTTATCCCAATGGGTTTTCCAAGAGAGGTTTTTAATGAGGCCAGCCCACACACTCTTTATCATTTCCTCTTGATGAAACCAAGCCCACTCCATTCACTCAATATTCTCGCCAAAATGAAGCTGAAGAGTTACTTGTTTTTAATCTTTGTACACTTAATGATCAGCTTTGATTCATTAAGTCTTTTCTATTTCCTATGCATTTAGTTCTAAGTATCTGAACCCTATAAGTACTTGTATTCTCTTTCTCTTCAGATTTATCAAACCTTTCTTATTCTCAATCATCTTTGAAACTGTTTGATCAAAGTTCGATTAGTGTATTCGGAAATATCCTTGCACTACGAGCACCTTTGAAAGTCTAAGAGTGATTCCGCAGCTCTTAGAAGTTTCATTCAATCCATTTTCGTGGTTACTCATCCATTTGAACCGATCTGTTCCCCTTCTCACTCGCCAATCATCATCAAACCGGTTCATCGGAGGCTTTCCTTGCTTCAAAGACTTCACCTATCATTTGGAGGACATTCAGGGACGTGATCCTCCCCCAGGATCACATCAAGTGGTATCAGAGCAGACTCCATCTCAGGTTGTCTCTTTTCAAAATCGATTATACCCTTTCATATTCTTCATAACCTTTGAATCGATTTATCTGTTGATTGTCGGAATTTTCATAAATCTTTGGTAATAGATAAAATCGTGAAATCAGTTTTCAAAGAACATATTATGAGTCTAGTTTATGTGAAAATTGATTTCGGAATTTTTGGACACGATTTGATATTTTAATCTGACTGATCATCTTCAAGTGATTTTGAAAAGAGAATTTCTGCGACTTTTCAGTGTTTTAATTTTCATAAATCCGTTTTAATTGCTAAAATAGTGAGATCGGTTGGATTTGTCTTTAAAACGAGTCAGGTATTTTAGAAAATTGTTTCTAGAATTTTTGAACGTGTTTGGATATTTTATTCGAATCGATCAAACCAAACTGTCTCTTGGATTCCAAGCAAGCTTATCTTGTATTGTTGTTGTGTTATCTGTTGGGCATTTTACTTGTTATTTTGTTTCAATCTGATCAGGTACCATGGCAGAAAGCAGCAATGGTGAAGAAGAATCCGCAAACTCCAACAAGCAACTTCTTGACTCCTTTAAGGCAATGATGAACGAGAGTATAGCAACCATGAGGGCAGAGATGAGAGCTGAATTCGACAGATCCATCAACGACCGATTTAGGAGGCAATCACAACCTTCTGAGGCTGAGCAGTACTATAGTCACTCCTCTAGAACACACCATTCAAGGAGAAGACGGCCAAGAGAGGAACAACCCCTTAGGATCAATCAAACTCAAACCCGAGATCCTTTAGCCGGCCTAAAAATCGAGATTCCATCTTTCCATGGAACCAATAATCCGGAAGAATATCTAGAGTGGGAGAAAAAGATTGAGATCGTCTTTGACTGCAGAGAATTCACTCAAGACCACATGGTTCGGATAGCTCCAACCGCATTCAAGGATTATGCCTTAAGTTGGTGGGATCAGCTAGTAACTTCAAGGAGAAGGGTTGGAGATCTTCCTATTGAAACTTGGAATCAAGTGAAGATTATTATGAGGAAGAGGTTTATACCTAGTCATTATCATAGAGAGCTGCATCTAAGGCTGAGGAATCTATCTCAAGGAAGTAAGTCCGTGGAAGAATATTACAAGGAGATGGAAACTTTGTTGCTTAGAGCTGATATCCGAGAAGATGGTGAAGCTACTATGGCCAGATTTATGGGCGGCCTTAATAGGGAAATTATGGATCGGCTTGAAGTACACCATTATGTGGAAATGGAAGAGCTTCTTCATAAAGCTAACATGTTTGAGAAACAGCTTAAGAGAAGGAACCCTAGACCCGGTTATGTTTCCACAAGAGTCAGCCAAACCCGAGACGACAAACCTATCAAGGACCACCAGCCGCTTTCTAAGCCTCGGACAGAAGAGCCACGTCTTAAGGGCATTGATAAGGGTTCAAGCACCAAGACCAGAGATATACAATGCTTCAAGTGTAAGGGTTTTGGTCACTATTCGAATGCCTGCTCCAATAAGAGAACCATAGTCATCCGAGCCAATGGAGAGCTAGAAACGGAAGAAGAACATTCTGAAGCTGAGTCTATAGAAGAGCATGTTGCAATGCCAACGGTAGGACAACTCTTAGTCACGAGGAGGACCTTGAATCTGCATACTACTTTTGAGAAAAATGAGCAACGGGAGAATCTATTCCATACTCGATGTTTAGTAAAAGAAAAAGTTTGCAGCTTAGTGATCGATGGAGGGAGTTGTACGAATGTTGCGAGTGAGTCCATGGTGGAAAAACTTGGGCTAACGGTCATTAAGAGAGCTAAGCCTTACAAACTACAATGGCTTAATGATGAGGGAGAGTTGGACGTTAAGCATCAGGTCTTAGTTCCTTTGTCTATCGGAAAATATGAAGATGAAGTCCTATGTGATATCTTGCCGATGGATGCTGGGCATATACTTCTTGGGAGACCGTGGCAATCTGGTCGTAAAGTCATGCATGATGGGTTCACCAACAGGTATACCTTTGAGTTCAAGGGCAAGAGGAATATTCTCGTGCCATTAACACCACAAGAGGTTCATCTAGACCAGATCGCTTTGAAGAAAAACAAGATCACTTCCGAGTCCAAGCTGAAACAACAGACCAATCTTCTGATAAAGCCTCAACAAGGAAGTTATTCACCACCCATATGTGTAAAACAAATTCAACTCAAAACATATCAAGAAGATATTGGTGAAGACTTGAACCAGAACCACCAGATTATGTGCTAGACAATGCCAAGAGTTTGAATAAAGAAGAAGGAGACTTCCAAATCAAAAGAAACTGAATCCCATATCAGTTTTGGAAATGAACTAGGACGCCATGGAGAAGAACTAAAGGATAAAGAGCTAGTTAAGGTCCAGAATGTGCTAGCAGAACCGGCTCAACAAAAGCTAAGTGAAGAGGTGATCTCTACACCATCACTTGCACTCCACACTAAGACAAATGAATGTAAGTCCTCTAAAACTCTAAGTGAATCTCTAAACTCTCTTCCTCCAAAAGAAAAGATTCTTGCGATTGATAAAGAAACTCCTATGAGTTTAACTAACGTTGCACGGGAGCTACCATCTCCGAGTAAGCATTCTTATCATCTGCAGGATCATAAGGACACCACAAAAGGTCAAAAGGAGTTATCCACCACCCAGAACTCACTGGACGTAATGAGAAGAAAAAGCTAGTTCGAGCTCTAGGCATGCAGAAACTGAGAAGCATCACATGTGTGACCAGCTGAAACAAATTCCAAAGGTCCTCACGGTTCAAAAAGAAAATATGCCTAGCAAGGAACTTATAACTATTCACTCTAACTCTGCAAAGGCTGGTGAGATGAAACAAACTTTACTCTCTAAACCACATGTGCGTAAGTTTGTCTATAGAGAAACTCTTTTGAGTTTTACTAACCTTGCACCGGTGCTGCCGAGTGAGATATCTTGTAATTTTCAGGATTTCAGAAGTACCGTTCAAAAAGAAGAATCTCGTGACTTGTTACTTCCAGTCCGTGACACAGAACGACCAGAACTTCATTCACAAATTCACATCCAAGGAGAAGCACTCGCTCTGCTCAAAACTTCATCAATGGATGCAGGAAGTTTCAATAACACCTTGATGATCAAAGAAAGAATTTTCTCATTGATCCGTCGAAAGGAGCATCAGATCGTATTTGATCCAGGATCCCTATTTAAAATTTTTCCTCATGGCATCCGAAACAAACAAGGTAAGGAAATTATTGTGGTTGATGCAATAATTCCAAGGTATGCAATTCTTTCTATTTTAATGATAATTTGCTAGATATGTTTCAATCTAGTGAGAAATTTATCCTTGGGCAGTTTTTTAAACGAAAAAGTTTCCTATTTGATAAACATGAAACGTGGTACCCTTGTTACTTCTTGATTAATTCTGTTTTGATGAGTATTGATAAATTCACTACTGTTGCTACTGCTTCGAATGATGCTGAACTGTTCTTTGGAGAGATTGTTTACTATGATAGTTGTCTGAATTTTAATAGACACTTAGATGATCATGCTGAACATGTGAATTTTATTTTAGATGATCTAAGTAATAAAATGTTTGCTGCAACAGAGAAGTTTGCATTTGATGTGTTTGATCTTGTGTTCCAAGTTATTGTTGTGAAAGCACAGGGTATACAGGACAAAGAGTTGCACCTTCATTCACCAAAATTATGGCTCTTCCATGTTTGGCTTAAGAAGATCTTTGTTCAAGCTGATCTTGAACTGATGAAGTATTTAAACGAGCAGCACGCAAAGAAAAGGCAATGCCAACTGATCTTTGACCCTGGTGGAATTTTTAGGATTCAAATGAAGAGAGGACGTTTTCCAGCCCACACAAAGATCAATGCCTACAAAACCTGCTTGCAAGGTAAGTACAACGTAAATTCAAGCTTCAATATAACTGATCTAGTTCCTTTTTGCGCAGATGAAACGGATTTGAGGTCAAATCCTTCTCAAGTGGGAGAGGATGATGAGATCCTAACCAGCAGCCTGTTTGAGGGAGCTAAGGAGATAGAGGAGCAGCTTGAACCAGAGCTTAAGGGAGCTAAAGAAATAGAGGAGCAGCTCGAACCAGAGCTTAAGGGAGCTAAGGAGATGGAGGAGCAGCTTGAACCAGAGCTTAAGGAAGCTAAAGGAGAAGCCACAAAGCAACATGGACTTGAGGAAGCCAACGACAAAGATCTACATGTGCCCCTTGGTCCGATGACTCGATCCAAGCAAGCAAGATTCCATCAAGCATTCTACACCCTCTTACACCATATCCAGGGCCGACTTGAGTTTGCTAATCCAGTCACCTTGATTGTGATTCACGCCGCTTAAGCATTCATCAAGAGAGGTGTGTGGACTTGTACTCTTTTTCCCTCCTCTTGGTTTTATCCCAATGGGTTTTCCAAGAGAGGTTTTTAATGAGGCCAGCCCACACACTCTTTATCATTTCCTCTTGATGAAACCAAGCCCACTCCATTCACTCAATATTCTCGCCAAAATGAAGCTGAAGAGTTACTTGTTTTTAATCTTTGTACACTTAATGATCAGCTTTGATTCATTAAGTCTTTTCTATTTCCTATGCATTTAGTTCTAAGTATCTGAACCCTATAAGTACTTGTATTCTCTTTCTCTTCAGATTTATCAAACCTTTCTTATTCTCAATCATCTTTGAAACTGTTTGATCAAAGTTCGATTAGTGTATTCGGAAATATCCTTGCACTACGAGCACCTTTGAAAGTCTAAGAGTGATTCCGCAGCTCTTAGAAGTTTCATTCAATCCATTTTCGTGGTTACTCATCCATTTGAACCGATCTGTTCCCCTTCTCACTCGCCAATCATCATCAAACCGGTTCATTGGAGGCTTTCCTTGCTTCAAAGACTTCACCTATCATTTGGAGGACATTCAGGGACGTGATCCTCCCCCAGGATCACATCAGGATCCTGGTCTGAGACAATGCTCACCGGTACTCCATACAGTCTCACAATCTCTTGCACGTACTTCCTAGCCAAAACTGCAGACCCATCGGTCTTCTTAATGGCCAGAAAACGTGCACACTTAGTCAATCGATCAACGATGACCCAGATAGCATCCTTGGTTCGAGAAACTGGTAATCCCACCACGAAATCCATCGTGATCATATCCCACTTCCACTCTGGAATGGGTAAACTCCGCAATAAACCACTCGGAACCTGATGCTCTGCCTTCACTAACTGGCACACGTTGCACGCCGCAACCCAGTTAGCAACATCCTTCTTCATCATGACCCAATGATAATACCGCTTAAGATCCCGGTACATCTTAGTTGCTCCTGGATGAATCGAAAACATACTCGCATGAGCCTCACTCAGGAACTCATGCCTCAAATCCTCATCCAAAGGTACGCATACCCTCCCACTCACAAGGATAGTGCCATTCGGAGATACCTGATACTCAGAACCTGATTCTCTCGAAGCCTTAACCAAGCCCTCATCTTTTTCCTGAGCCAGCCGAACTCTGCTCAAAAGATCTGCCTGATTAGCTGCCTCTAAGCCCAATGGTTCCTGAGACACAACACACAAACGCAATGTGCTAATCTCGCTCACCAAAGACTCAACCTCATGCTTTGGAGCCAAAGCCACCCGCTTCTGACTCAACGCATCCACAACCAGATTAGCCTTACCAAGATGGTAAGCTATCTCTAGATCATAATCGGCCACTAGCTCCATCTAGCGCCTCTGCCTCAATTTCAACTCAGGCTGAGTGAAAATGTACTTCAGGCTCTTATGATCTATGAACACCTGAACCTTTCTGCCATAAAGATAAGATCTCCAAATCTTTAAAGCGAAAACCACCGCAGCCATCTCAAGATCATGGGTAGGGTAGTTGCACTCATGCTTCCGTGAAGCATAGTCAATAACCTTCCCCCGCTGCATCAACACACAACCAAGACCAACTCCCGACGCATCGGTATACACCACGTAAGGCTCGCCCGGATCAGGCAACGCCAATACTAGAGTACTGGTCAGCAAGGCCTTCAGTTTGCAAAACTTTCCTCACACTCCGAGGACCACATGAAAGGAACATCCTTTCCCGTCAGCTTCGTCATAGATTTAGCCAAACTCGCGAAACCCTTAACAAACCGCCGGTAATAACCTGCCAACCCGAGGAAACTCCTAATCTCGGTGGCATTCCTCGGCCTCGGCCAAGCACTAATGGCCCGAACCTTCTCTAGATCCACCGAAACCCTCTCCGCCGAGATAACGTGACCTAGAAAACTGATCTCTCGCTGTCAGAAGTTGCACTTGCTCGACTTAGCAAACAACTTCTGCTCTCGCAGCTTCGCAAGAACCACACGAAGATGCACCTCGTGCTCCTCCGGGCTCTTCGAAAACACCAAGATGTCATCGATAAAGATGATAACAAACTCATCCAGATACTCCTAGAAAACGTTGTTCATCAATCTCATAAATGCAGCAGGTGCATTTGTCAACCCAAATGGCATCACCACAAACTCGTAGTGGCCATAACGAGATCTGAAAGCCATCTTCTGGATATCTACCTCATCGATAGGAATCTGATGATATCCCGACGCCAAGTCAATCTTGGAGAACCAAGTAGCCCCTCTCAACTGATCCAACAACTCAACAATCCGAGGAAGAGGATACCTGTTCTTCACTGTGACTTGGTTAAGTCCTCGGTAGTCAACGCACAACCGAAAACTCCCGTCCTTTTTCTTCACAAACAACACCGGTGCTCCCCACGGTGAAGTACTTGGGCGAATAAACCCTTTACTCAGCAACTCCTCCAACCTGACCGATGGACCTGACCGATGAACCCCATCGGTCTGTCCTGACCGCTGCACCTGTCCTGGCGAATTGCCGGGAAACGCTACAACCAACTCATTGGTCTAACCTGACCGATGGACCTGACCGCTAGGTCCCAGTGGTCTGTCCTGACCGGTACGAGTGTCCTTGTGAAATGCCAGGAACACTACCACACGACCCATCGATCTTTCTTGACCGATGGACCTAACCGATGAACCCCACCGGTCTGCCCTTACCGCTGCAACTGTCCTTGCGAAATGCCAGGATCATTGCAACACAACCCATCGGTCTGTCCTGACCTATGAACCTAACCGCTAGGTCCCAGCGGGCACTTCCATCGGTCTGGCATGACCGATGGAACCCACAGAACCCCTAAACTTGACTTAAACCAAGCTTAACAAGCACCAAGCACAATAAACAAGCTTCACAATCAAATACACCAGCTTAAACACCCTAGATTAAGCTTAATAACAAGACCACCAAGCCTCTAAGCAACCTAGGCATATCCTCAAAGCTTGATTAAACCTTATAAGCCCCCAAATAAAGCTTAAGCAACCTTTGGTCACAACTCACCTTAGCAAAAGGAAGAATCAAGCCAAGATTGAACTCCCCAAGCTCCAGAAGACTCCTTTTCTTCCCTAGCCCTTTCCGTGAAACACCAAGCTCCAAGAGCTCCTCTTACAAGCTTCTCCCAAGCTCACACACAACAGATCCGAGCTCAAGAACTCCCTAGAACCCTTCCTCTTGCTCCCTTAGCTCACGGAAAGCTCACACCAACTCACCCAAGCTCACGCCAAGCTCTACAAGCTTCAGCCACAACCTTGCCCAAGCTCCTCCAGCTACACACTAGCAAGAACTCACAAGAACTAAGCTTCACCAAGCTTTTCCAACCCTTCTCTCCTTTCTAGAACTCTAACAAAGCTCAAAACCTCTCCCAACACCAATAATGGCGTGGCCAAGGTGGAGAAGATGAAGGAAAAGAAAATAATATCTCAAGTTTCGGAAATTGCACTCCAGCCCTTCGGTTTCCCGCTTCTCTACGGAATAACCCCAAACTTCCGAAACGACTTATGACACCCCCGTAACAAATCAAAAAGGACATTTTAACCCAAACATCACTTCCTCAAGACTTGTCTCAGGTTCATAAACTCGAAAGGACATCCCAATTAATTAACCGATAATTAATTTCTGGGACACGGGCGTTACACTTTCAAAGAAGAGTCAAATTCACAAAATTCTTCAAACATAAAACCATTTAGCTCAAAGAACTTTTCAAGCGTGAATGTTTCAAAAGTTGGAATTATTTTGTCAAAAACGGATTTTGAAACACAAAACTCTTTCACATTTTCCAAACCAAAACGTTTTTCATCTTGAGCAGAAACCATAACAAACAAATTAGGTTCTGTCCTAACCAAATCAATTTCCTTACCATGCTTTCTTGGGTAGTCAAAAGGAAATGGCATAAGGACATGTTTTGGTACAAGGCTGGTTGGCTGCTCTGATTCATTAATCAGTGGTAAACTCCTTTGCATTGTTTTTGGTGATTCTTCTTCTAAGATCTGTGAAAAATAAACAATACTACTCGGATACACCGGTTCTAAACTGGTTAGTTTTTCAAGCACATAATCAGATTGGATAGAAGAAAGAATACACTTAGCTTCCAAAGACTTTTTGAAATAGGGAAATTGCTCCACTGTTTTGCTTTCAGTTTGCTTTTTCAAGAGGGTGTTGCTGACTTCTGTACTTCTTTTATTGGCTAGAGAACACGTCATGAGCTCTGAGTTTGATGGCATATCTTTGCACACATCTATGGTTCCTGTATCTTCCTTGGCACGTAAGTGTATTATACTAGAAACTTTAACATTCAAATCAAGTGTATGATCGCACACGTTAATATGTACCACACAATCGAATATATCTCTTTGGCCTAACACTAGGAGATATTCACCGTTGGTCCCACTTGACTAATAAGCGAGTCAAACAAGTTCCGATAAATTTCTATAGAGACGTAAAACATGTTAACAAACATTATTTTGCTCTGAAAACAAGTTTAATGGGTTATATGTTTGTCCGAGTAACAAAAAAGCTTCACAAAGCACCTAAACGAAAATATTTTGGCCCAAAATGAGAAATTGGATTCTCTTCCCGTTGGTCCCACTTGACTAATGAGCGAGTCAAAGAAGTTTCGAGAATTTTATAGACACGTAAAACATGGTAACACACAATATTTTGCTCTCAAAACAAATTTTATGGTCCATATGTTTGTCCAAATAACCAAAAAGCTCAACTAACCGCTTAAATGACAAACATTTTTGCCCGAAATGAGAAATTGGATTCTATCACGATTGCCATGTCTGAGTGGTTTTACGGGATATTCTTATTACAGTCGCCGTAGTTCTTCATCGTTTCAAAAATTCTTCCTTCTTGAAAGCATCTCGCCTTATAAAAAAATAAAACAATCGTAAAAACCAAAATAGAAAAAGGGGTGCAACATTAGGACATCCCAGAAGGTCACCCTTTCTAGTACTACACTCGCCCAAGCAGGCTTCACTACAGAGTTCTGATGGGATCTGGTGCATTAATGCTGGTATGATCGCACCCGTTAAAATGTACCACACAATCGAATATATCTCTTTGGTCTAAAACTAGGAGATATTCACCGTTGGTCCCACTTGACTAATAAGTGAGTCAAACAAGTTCCGATAAATTTTTATAGAGATGTAAAACATGTTAACAAACATTATTTTGCTCTGAAAACATGTTTTATGGGTTATATGTTTGTCCGAGTAATAAAAAAGCTTCACAAAGCACCTAAACGAAAATATTTTGGCCCAAAATGAAAAATTAGATTCTCTTGCCGTTGGTCCCACTTGTCTATAACATGTTTCGAGAATTTTTATAGACACGTAAAACATGGTAATACACAATATTTTGCTCTCAAAACAGATTTTATGGTTGTCCGAATAACTAAAAAGCTCAACTAACCGCTTAAATGAAAAACATTTTTGCCCAAAATGACAAATTGGATTCTGTCACCATTGCCATGTCTGAGTGGTTTAACGGGACTTTCTTATTACAGGCGCCGTAGTTCTTCATCGTTCCAAAAATTCTTCCTTCTCGAAAGCATCTCGCCTTATAAAAAAATAAAAGAATCATAAAAACCAAAATAGAAAAAGGGGTGCAACATGAGGACTTCCCAGAAGGTCACCCTTTCTAGTACTACACTCGCCCAAGCAGGCTTCACTGCGGAGTTCTGATGGGATCCGGTGCATTAATGCTGGTATGATCACACCCGTTAATATGTATCACACCAATCGAATATATCCTTTTGGTCAAACACTAGGAGATATTCACCGTTGGTCCCACTTCACAAATAAGTGAGTCAAAAAAGTTCCGATAAAATTTTATAGAGACGTAAAACATGGTAACAAACACTTTTTTGCTCTGAACACTAGTTTTATGGGTTATATGTTTGTCTGAGTAACAGAAAAGCTTCACAAAGCACCTAAACGAAAATATTTTGGCCCAAAATGATAAATTGGATTCTCTTGCCGTTGGTCCCACTTGACTAATGAGCGAGTGAAACAAGTTTCAGGAATTTTTATAGACACGTAAAACATGGTAACATACAATACTTTGCTCTCAAAACAAATTTTATGGTCCATATGTTTGTCCGAATAACCAAAAACCTCAACTAACTGCTTAAATGAAAATCATTTTTGCCCGAAATGAGAAATTGAATTCTCTCACCATTGCCATGTCTGAGTGGTTTAACGGGACTTTCTTATTACAGGCTGATGTGACTATGGCTAGAAAGGAGGAGGAACCAATGCAACATGGAGACGACAATGAGGATCAAAGGAAGCAGCTTGAACCGGAGCTACAAGGAGCTGAAAATTTATGCATTTCTCCGGGTCCTATCACTCGGTCTAAACAAGAGAAGCTCAAGACCACTTTGCAACATCTCCTCAACACCATCTCGGGCAGTTTGGTGTGTGCTAATCCAGCTACACTGGTTGGAATCCAAGCCACCTAAACATTTATTAAGAGAGGTGATATGGCTTACACTCTTTTTCCCTTCATTTGGTTTTGTCCCATTGGGTTTTCCAAACAAGGTTTTTAATTAGGTAAGCCATATCACTCACTCATCAGCCTCTTGATAAAGCCTAAGCCCACTTCTATCTCTTATCCAAATGAAGCAGCCCAAGTCCAATAAGAAGATTCAGCCGAACTTGAAGACATGAAGAGTCATTTTCTTTGTTCAAACTTTGGTTTTAATGCTATGTAACTCTCGAGATTCTCTCCTTTACTCTTTGGCTGATTTAAACTCTTGTAATGCTTCATTTCTAGATTTATCAAACTCTTTTCATATTCTCAAACTCTCTGGAACTTGTTTGATAATTCCTTGCTTATTGTGATCGGATCTTCATCCTCACCCAAAGCAAGTTCGATAGTCTTAGGGTCTTTCACAACTCCTAGGAAGTTTCACTTCGATCCACCCCTTGTTCACCACGTCTAGGGTCTTCACCCACGTACAGAACAAGTCTGAAAGTCAAAAGGTTCACCATCCCCTTTGGAAGTTTCGCAACAATCCCCCACGACTCATCGGATCCTACTCGCTGTTCTTACACCTTTCATCTCTTCCGCATCACTCACCTTATCACCGATCATCACAACCTCTTGGAGAGCATTCAGGGACTTGATTCTCACCTAGTATCATATCAAGTGGTATCAGAGCTGACTCCACGCCTGGTTGTATCTCTTCCGATCTGTTATACCTTTTCACATTCCGATCGGTTTTGTCTGCTGACTGTTGGAATTTTCATAAACTCATTTTGTCTGATAAAATCGTGAGATCTGTTGAACCTGCTTTAAAAAAGAGTCTAGTATTTGTTAAAATTGATTCTAGAATTTTTGAACATGTTTTGATAACTTTTCGAGGTTGATTTCGTCGAACAGTCACAACTAGAGATTATCGGAATTTGAAAAGTTATTGTCGTGTTAACTTGCTAGAATTTTTTAAAATCATTGGTTAATCGTAAAATTGTGAAATTGTTGCATTGAAACCATGATTGAGTCTAGTATTTGTTAAAATTGTCTCTGGAATTTTTGAACGTGATTTGACATTTTATTCTGATTGAACAAGTCAAACTGTCGATTAGGGTTTCTTGCCAAGTTTTGTGTTTCTTGTTGTGTTTGAGCATTTTACTAGTTTACTTGTTGGGATCTGAACAGGTACCATGGCGGGGACTAGCCATGATGAACAAGAGTCTTCCAACTCCAACAAGCAACTTATGGAATCCTTCAAAGCAATGATGGTTGAGAGTATGGCCAATATGAAAGCCGATTTAGAGAGGTCCATCAACAACCGATTCCGAGAACATCAACAACCTTTTATGGAAGAACAACTTGGGAGGAACATACGATCTTCTGATGCTGAGCATTACTACAGTCATACTTCTCGATCAAATCGTCCTCGAAGAAGACAGCCAAAAGAAGATCAAACCGCTAGAAATAACCAACCCATTACTCGAGATCCTTTAGCTGGTGCGAAGATAGAAATTCCATTTTTCCATGGAACCAGTAACCCTGAAGAATATCTTGAGTGGGAAAAGAAGGTTGAAATTATCTTTGATTGCCGGGAGTTTACTCAAGAGACTAAGGTAAGACTCGCCCCAACCGCATTCAAGGATTATGCTCTAAGTTGGTGAGATCAGTTGGTGACATCTAGAAGAAGGGCTGGAGATATACCGGTTGAGACTTGGACCCAACTAAAGATCATTATGAGGAAAAGGTTCGTACCTAGTCACTACCACAGAGAACTTCACCTTAGGCTTCGGAATTTGTCTCAAGGAAGTAGATCCGTTGAAGATTATTTCAAAGAAATGGAAACCTTGTTACTTAGATCCGATATTCAAGAAGACAATGAAGCTACTATGGCCAGATTCATGGGAGGTCTTGACAAAGATATCATTGAAAAACTGGAGGTACATGATTATGTCGAGCTAGAGGAGCTTCTCCACAAAGCTATCATGTTTGAAAAACAACTTAAGAGAAAAAGCTCTAGGGCCGGATACAACTCTACCAAGTTCAGCAAGGATTACAAGCCTAAGGATTACAAACCGTTTACCAAACCCAAGATAGACGAGTCTCCACTCAAGGGAATTGATCAAGGATCAAGCACCAAAGCTAGAGATATTCAGTGTTTTAAGTGCAAAGGTTTCGGTCACTACTCCCGTTCGTGCTCCAATCAGAGAAACATAGTTATTAGGAACAACGGCGAGATAGACTCAGAAGAAGATCATTCGGAACCTGAACCTTTAGAGGAACCACTTAGAATGCCGGAGTTCGGACAACTTTTGGTCACTAGAAGAACCTTTAGCTTACACATTCAGGCAGAGAAAAATGAGCAAAGATAAAACCTCTTCCACACACGTTGCCTTGTTCAAAACAAAGTCTGCAGCCTAGTGATTGATGGCAGAAGCAGTACCAACGTCGCCAGCCAGTCTATGGTTGATAAGCTTGGACTCACAGTCACTAAGAGAGCTAAGCCTTATAAGTTGCAATGGCTTAATGATGAGGGAGAATTGGAAGTCAAGACCCAGGTCATAGTTCCTTTGTCTATAGGGAAATATGAAGATGAGGTCTTATGTGATATTTTACCAATGGATGCTGGACATATCTTGCTTGGAAGACCTTGGCAATCTGATCGGAAAGTAATGCATGATGGATTTACCAACAGATATTCATTTGAGTTTAAGGGCAGAAAGAACATCCTTGTACTTTTAACTCCTCAAGAAGTTCATCTAGATCAAATGGCCTTGAAGAAAAGTAAACCCCCTTCCGAAGCCAAGCTCAAAGAATCGGCCAACCTTATGATCACGCCTCAACAAGGGAGTTATTCCTCATCCCTCCTTTTTGTGTTTAAAGAATGTTTTAATACTAACCAAACTGTGCAGGAAATTCCTAGCAAAATTCAGTTTCTTTTACAGGAGTTCCAAGATGTTTTCCCGGAAGAACCTCCCCAAGGCTTGCCGCCAATCCGTGGCATTGAACACCAAATCGATTTCATACCAGGAGCGTCTCTTCCCAACAAACCAGCCTACAGAACCAACCCTCTAGAAACTAAGGAGCTTCAACAACAAGTCACCGAGCTCATGGAGAAAGGACATATCCGTGAAAGCATGAGTCCATGTGCCGTACCCATTTTGCTTGTTCCGAAGAAAGATGGTAGCTGGAGGATGTGTGTCGATTGCCGTGCTATCAACAATATCACTGTAAAGTATCGACATCCCATACCTAGATAAGATGATATGCTTGATGAATTGCATGGTTCTAGCATCTTTTCTAAGGTAGATCTTAAAAGTGGATACCATCAAATTAGAATGCAAGGGGATGAATGGAAAACTGCATTTAAAACTAAGCATGGTCTTTATGAATGGTTAGTCATGCCTTTTGGGTTAACAAACGCACCTAGTACTTTCATGAGACTAATGAACCACGTTCTTAGATCATTTATAGGTCGTTTTGTGGTGGTATATTTTGATGACATTTTAATCTATAGCCGAAGCTTAAATGAACATGTGGAGCATCTTAGAAAAGTTTTAGAAGTGCTTAGGAAGGAAACCTTGTACGCTAATCTTAATAAATGTACTTTTGGAACGGATAACCTTGTCTTTTTAGGCTTTGTTGTGAGTACAGATGGTATCAAGGTTGATGAAGAGAAGATACGAGCTATTAGAGATTGGCCGAGTCCAAAGACTGTTAGTGAAGTAAGAAGCTTCCATGGTTTAGCCGGTTTCTACAGGAGGTTTGTTAAAGACTTCAGCACTTTAGCCGCCCCACTCACGGAAGTTATCAAGAAGAATGTCGGATTCAAGTGGGAACAAGCTCAAGAGAATGCATTTCAAACCTTGAAAGAGAAGCTAACACATGCCCCGGTTTTATCTCTTCCTAATTTCGATAAAAACTTTGAAATTGAATGTGATGCCTCAGGAATTGGTATTGGTGCTGTTCTTATGCAGGAGATGAAGCCCATAGCTTACTTTAGTGAAAAGCTTGGAGGCGCCACACTCAATTACCCAACTTACGACAAAGAGCTCTATGCGCTTGTTAGCGCTTTGCAAACTTGGCAACATTATCTTTGGCCCAAGGAGTTTGTTATACAAACAGATCATGAGTCTCTCAAGCATCTCAAGGGACAACAAAAGCTGAACAAGAGACACGCCAAGTGGGTTGAATTCATTGAGACATTTCCGTACGTCATTAAGTACAAGAAAGGTAAGGAGAATGTAGTAGCCGATGCTCTTTCTCGGAGGTACGTTCTTTTGAATTCTCTTGAGGTTAAGTTACTAGGATTTGAACAAATCAAAGAACTGTATGATAGTGATGTTGACTTCAAAGAAACCTATGCTGCTTGTGAAAATCGCCTATGTGTACCTAACTCCTCCTTGCGAGATTTGTTTGTCCAAGAAGCTCATGCAGGTGGACTCATGGGACATTTTGGCATGGCAAAGACGTCAAGCGTGTTACGTGAGCACTTCATTTGGCCGCACATGCAAAGTGACGTTGAGAAATATTGTCAAAGATGTATAACGTGTAAGCAAGCTAAATCGACAATCCAGAATCACGGTTTGTATACCCCTCTTCCTATTCCCTTGCATGCTTGGTATGACTTATCCATGGACTTTGTAGTTAGATTACCTAGGACTAAGACTGGAAAGGATTCGGTATTTGTGGTAGTTGATAGATTCTCTAAAATGGCTCACTTCATACCGTGCCATAAAACCGATGATGCTGTTAATATAGCTGGGTTGTTCTTTAGAGAAGTTGTTAGGTTGCATGGAATGCCTAGAACTATTGTATCGGATAGGGATACCAAATTTCTTAGTTATTTTTGGAAAACCCTTTGGTCTAAGTTAGGAACCAAGCTTTGTTTCTCCACCACATGTCACCCACAATCCGATGGCCAAACCGAAGTAGTCAATAGAACCTTATCCACTTTGTTGCGTGCTATAATTAAAAAGAACCTTAGGACATGGGAAGAATGTCTATCTCTTGTTGAATTTGCTTACAATCATGCTAGACATTCCGCATCTAAGTATTCACCATTTGAAATTGTTTATGGGTTCAATCCCATCTCACCTTTGGATCTAATGCCTTTACCCGTCAATGAAAGGATAAGTATTGATGGTAAGAAAAAGGCTGAGCTTGTGAAAAAGATCCATGAGAAGGCTCGAAACAACATAGGGCACTAGACCAAGTTGTACGTTAAGCATGCAAACAAAGTCCGGAAGTTTATGGAATTTAAAGAAGGGGACTTGGTGTTGGTTCATTTGAGAAAAGAAAGGTTCCCTAACGAGAGAAAATCCAAGCTTATGCCCAGGATTGATGGTCCATTCGAAATCATCAAGAAAATAAACGACAACGCCTACCAGCTTGATCTCCAAGGTAAGTATCATGTGAGTTAGAGTTTTAATATTACTGATTTGGTTCCTTATTTTGCAGAAGAAACAGATTTGAGGTCAAATCCTTTTCAAGAAGGGGAGGATGATATGACTATGGCTAGCAAGGAGGAGGAACCAATGCAACATGGAGACGACAATGAGGATCAAAGGAAGCAGCTTGAACCAGAGCTACAAGGAGCTGAAGATTTATGCATTTCTCCGGGTCCTATCACTCGGTCTAAACAAGAGAAGCTCAAGACCACGTTGCAACATCTCCTCAACACCATCTCGGGCAGTTTGGTGTGTGCTAATCCAGCTACACTGGTTGTGATCCAAGCCACCTAAACATTTATCAAGAGAGGTGATATGACTTACACTCTTTTTCCCTTCATTTGGTTTTGTCCCATTGGGTTTTCCAAATAAGGTTTTTAATGAGGTAAGCCATATCACTCACTCATCACCCTCTTGATAAAGCCTAAGCCCACTTCTATCTCTTATCCAAATGAAGCAGCCCAAGTCCAATAAGAAGATTCAGCCGAACTTGAAAACATGAAGAGTCATTTTCTTTATTCAAACTTTGGTTTTAATGCTATGTAACTCTCGAGATTCTCTCCTTTACTCTTTGGCTGATTTAAACTCTTGTAATGCTTCATTTCTAGATTTATCAAACTCTTTTCATATTCTCAAACTCTCTGGAACTTGTTTGATAATTCCTTGCTTATTGTGATCGGATCTTCATCCTCACCCAAAGCAAGTTCGATAGTCTTAGGGTCTTTCACAACTCCTAGGAAGTTTCACTTCGATCCACCCCTTGTTCACCACGTCTAGGGTCTTCACCCACGTACAGAACAAGTCTGAAATCAAAAGGTTCACCATCCCCTTTGGAAGTTTCGCAACAATCCCCCAAGACTCATCGGATCCTACTCACTGTTCTTACACCTTTCATCTCTTCCGCATCACTCACCTTATCACCGATCATCATAACCTCTTGGAGAGCATTCAGGGACTTGATCCTCACCAAGGATCATATCACAGGCGCCATAGTTCTTCATCGTTTTAAAAATTCTTCCTTCTCGAAAGCATCTCGGGTTATAAAAAAATAAAACAATCGTAAAAACAAAAATAGAAAAAGGGGTGCAACACGACCAGGCTTCACTGCGGAGTTCAGATGGGATCCGGTGCATTAATACTGGTATGATCGCACCCGTTAATATGTACCACACAATCGAATATATCCTTTTGGTCTTACACTAGGAGATATTCACCGTTGGTCCCGCTTGACTAATAAGCGAGTCAAACAAGCACTACAAGAAAACAGCATTTTACCGACTACATATGGTGACTAAATATTTAGTTGCCAAATGTGGTGACTATTTAGCCACTAATAGGTGACTCTTTTGCGACTAATAATAATTAGTCGTCTCGCAGTCGCTTTTTTGTGACTATGAAAGGTAGTCGGTAAAGTAGTATGTGCTGCGGACAGGAAACATTAGTCACTTTTTAGTCACTAATTTGGCGACTATTATGCGACCAGCCAATGGAGTGGCATAATAGTCGCCTATAAGTCGTAATATACCAGTGGAAAACACGTGTTATACGTTGTTGGTTAGGTGTACCGATTTTATGCGACTACAAAGGGTAGTCGCATAATAGTCGCCTAATAGTCGCTATTTAGTCATAAAATACCGGTGGGAAAAAACACATGTTATACGTTGTTGGTTAGGTGTACCAGTTTTATGCGACTACAAAGGGTAGTCGCATAATAGTCGCAAAATAGTCGTTATTTAGTCGCAAAAAATATTTATATAACCAAAATTCACCCATTTCGTCTCCTCATTCATAGAAACACAAAATCAAAGTTCATCACAAAAATTTTAGTTTTAAAATGTCGGGAAATCACAATTATACTAATTTTCGGGAGTGGATGTATAAGAGGTTCGATGATAAGATGGGAAATTTCTCGGCAGAGTTCAGAATGGGGGTGGATCAGTTCATGACATTTGCAAATAGCCAGCCTCTAGCTCAGAGTAATGGCGGTAAGTTTTTCTGCCCTTGTAGTGTTTGAAAGAACGATAAGTTTATCCCGGGGAGAAGAATTTGGAATCATCTTTATAGTAAAGGATTTATGCCGGATTATTATGTTTGGTATAAGCATGGAGAAGAAATCAATATGGATTTAGGAACAAGTTTTGTTGATAAGACGTATATAAGTGGGAATGACGAAGTGGGTAATATAGTAGAAGATAGATATGTGGATATGGTGAATGATGCATTTCGTTATAACATGAGTTTTGATGATAACTATCATCAGGATGGTAGTTATCATAATGTAGAAGAACCGGTTCTTAACCATTCAAAGAAATTCTACAACTTATTAGAAGGTGCAGAAAATCCATTATACGATGGTTGTCGTGAAGGTCAGTTGCAGTTATCCTTAGCTGCTCGAGTCATGCAAAATAAGGCAGATCATAATATGAGTGAAAAGTTAGTGGATTTGTTTTGCGAAATCTTGTCTGAGTATTTACCAGAGGGAAACCAGGCGACCGGTTCACATTACGAGACAGAAAAATTGATGCGCAATTTAGGCCTTCCATATCATACAATTGATGTTTGTATTAAGAATTGTATGATCTTCTGGAAAGATGATGAAAAAGAAGATAAATGTCTGTTTTGTGGTGCAAGAAGATGGAAGCCTAAGGACGACCGGCGTAGAACAAAAGTACCATATAGTCGTATGTGGTATCTACCTATTGGTGACAGATTGAAGAGAATGTATCAGAGCGAGAAGACTGCTGCGGCAATGAGATGGCATGCTGAGCACCAATCAAAGGAGGGAGAAATGTGTCATCCTTCTGATGCAGCGAAGTGGAGATATTTTCAAGATTTAAATCCCCAGTTTGCCAAAGAGCCCTGTAACGTTTATCTTGGATTATGTACCGATGGGTTCAATCCATTTGGCATGTCTAATAATCATTCGCTTTGGCCTGTGATCTTGACTCCATATAATTTACCCCCTCATATGTGCATGAATACAGAGTACTTGTTTCTTATAATTCTCAATTCTGGGCCAAATCATCCGCGAGCTAGTCTCGATATCTTCCTCCAACCTCTTATTGAGGAGTTAAAAGAGTTGTGGTCTACTGGAGTCGATGCATACGATGTGTCCTCGAATCAAAATTTTAATCTAAAAGCAGTGTTGATGTGGACGATAAGCGACTTTCCGGTGTATAGCATGTTATCAGGATGGACAACCCATGGTAAATTATCTTGTCCAGTTTGCATGGAAGATACAAAGTCTTTTTATCTACCCAATGGAAGGAAGACGTGTTGGTTTGATTGTCACCGAAGATTTCTTCCTTATGGTCATCCACTTAGGAGGAATAAAAAAGACTTTCTGAAGGGAAAATATGCTTCCAGAGAGTATCCACTTGAGTCTTTGACCGGTGAGCAAGTTTATTGCGAGCGGTTGGATGGTGTAAATCCACCAAAAACAAAAGATGTCGGTGGAAACGGTCACGAGAAGAAGAAGCATGGCTATGGGAAGCAACATAACTGGCACAAGGAAAGCATATTCTGGGAGGTGCCGTACTGGAAGGACCTCAATCTCCGACATAATCTTGATGTGATGCATATAGAGAAGAAGTTTTTTTACAACATCATGAATACTCTTTGCCGTGTGAAGGGTAAATCAAAAGACAACATCATGTCAAGATTGGATATAGAACAATTCTGTTCGCGGCCACACTTACATATTGATAGTGAGGGTAAAGCTCCTTTCCCAGACTTCATATTGACAGAAGAAGCCAGAACAAGTTTACTGGAATGTGTGAAACATGCGGTTAAATTCCCAGATGGTTATTCTTCAGACTTAGCTGGTTGTGTTGATATGGACAAGGGAAAGTTTTCAGGCATGAAGAGTCATGACTGCCATGTTTTTATGGAGCGGCTACTTCCATTTATTCTTGCTGAACTCATAGACCGGAACGTCCACCTTGCGTTATCAGGTACAAATTACTTATTGTTTTTTTCAATTATTGTAATTAGGATTATAGTAACGTAACATAATGCAGTTTAATTAATTTGAATATCTTGTAGGGGTTGGAGCATTTTTCCAGGACTTATGTTCGAGAACTTTACATAAAAGTCGCGTTCAAATTCTAAAACAGAACATAGTTTTAATCCTATGCAATTTGGAGAAGATCTTCCCACCATCATTTTTCGATGTGATGGAGCACCTACCTATATATCTCCCCTACGAAGCTGAATTAGGAGGCCCTGTCCAATATAGGTGGATGTATCCTTTTGAAAGGTTTTTCAAAAAGTTGAAAGGGAAAGCAAAGAACAAAAGATATGCGGCAGGATCAATTGTTGAATCATATATTAATGATGAGATTGCTTATTTCTCAGAGCACTACTTTGCTCAATTAATCAAAGTAAGGTAGACATCTGCTATCTATTTTAATGTAAATTACTTTTCACTTATTGGTCAGGTTAACAAGATTCGATGAAGGTGAAGCTCCCGTATATCATGTCCCCGGAGTACCTTATATATTTACTCACATCGGCTGTCCAAGTGGAGAGATGAATGAAATCTGGCTTTCAGAGAAAGACTATCAATGCCCACATGCATATGTTTTACGAAATTGTGAATATTTTAAGCCAATTGAGAGGTATATAAGTTGACATCACTTACTTTTCACTCATTGATCAGGTTTTAATCCACTATGATTTCTCATATATTTGTGTTGGTCTTCTATAGTATGTTCGAGAATTTTATTTCTGCAAAATATCCAGGACTTACCGAAAAAGAACTCTCCGTGAAAAGAGCTGACGAATATCATTTATGGGTGAAAGAATATGTATGTCTAAACAATATTCATAACAATGTATTTATACTTATATATAAATATATATATATATATATTTTATTGATATTGTTTATATATATGCAGGTTACTTACTGGAACGCCACGAATCCATTTCCTACTTGGGTTCAAGAGATAGTGCATGGACCTTTGAATAAGGTTAAAACCTGGCCAATGTATTTTACAAGAGGCTATTTGTTTCATACGCAGAATCATGGCGCGGGACGAAAGACATGTAACTATGGGGTATGTGTTAAAGGTCAAAATTACACGGATGCATATGATGAAGCAGATTTCTATGGGACCTTAACAGATATCATAGAACTCGAGTATGAAGGGATGGTCAATTTGAGAATCACACTTTTTAAGTGTAAGTGGTATGACCCTGTTATCGGTAGAGGCACTCGAAGGAGCAATGGTGGCGTTGTAGACGTCCTTTCATCGAGAAAATACAATAAATACGAACCATTTATTCTAGGTACGAATACACATATTAATTTCGATATTATTTATATATATAAATAAACATGTGTATAACTTAATTAATATACATTTTGTTATTGCAAACAGCCTCTCAAGCGGATCAAGTGTGTTATATTCCATACCCATACATGCTTATTTCATGTTAATTATGAAACTTATGTCAAATTTGAAAACAAAATACCTTATGTCTATTAGTAATATTTTTAATAATTTCTAATAATTTTTCTTTTAATGTCTAAAAAATTATTATAATTTTTAATCAATGTATTTTAATTTCTAATAATGTCTGTTAATTATGTTAATTATAAAAACACATAAGATTTTTATCAAATAATTAATTAGTAAGATTGTTAAATTAAAAAAAAAAGTCAAATTTAAAAAAAAAACTTTAATTATGTTTCCCTAATTTCATAATTTACAAACCTATAATTAAAAAAATTAAAAAAATTAAAAAAAAAACCTATCTATACGACCAAAACAAATTAAAAACCTATCTTCTTCTTCCTCTTCTTCTTCTTCGATCCCCTTCTACTTCCTCTTCGATCCGGATCTATTTCCTCTTCCATTCCCTTCTATATTGTCTTCAATCTCTTCAGAAAAACAAACCTCTTCCATTTCTTCTTCCAATCCTCTTCTATTTCCTCTTTTCTCTTTGATTTCAAACCCTAATCCGCTTCTTCCATGCCTCCTCAGCGAAATCAGAGGAGAAAAACAGTTCCTAATGTGTCTCAGAGACCCGGAGGCACCAACCCCTCCACTACTCCTTCACGAAGACCCAACCCTCTACCCTCACAATACAACTTCTAGCCGGCGGCCCAAGCTCCTCCTATTCGCTCGCCTCAAGGTCAAGTCTTTTTCGTAGCTCAACAGTCCACTACAGCACCACACGTCGGGAGTTATCTTCCGCCACAACAACTCTTCCAATCCATTCGTCCTCCACATCGTGAAGAATTTGCCACTCCTTCGTCAGAAGAAGTCCAAAACAATCCTCTTCCTCAAGGCTCTCCACTTCATAACTCTCACGGTCAGAGTCATCCTTTGTCACAAGGAAACAACTTTGATGTAGATGAATCAGTTGAGCCGGATCTTGAGGAGGACACGCTTAGGGCTCTCAATGCTCTGCTTCAGGTGCCAGACCGGGATAGGTTCACCACCCTCCTCTCTCCCACACCGACGCCAAACTCTACATGGTATGTTTCCTTATCTCATTGCTTTTGCTTTGTCTTTGCGTAGCGTTTTTCAGCTGTGCAAAAGAGATGCTTTGGTTTGTGTTAGGATTTTGGTTGTCAATTTGGTTTTGGATCACTTCTTGGTTTAGTTGATGAGCTGTCCTTTGATATTATCTCTTGTATGTTTGTCTTTTACTACACCAAGGTAAAAGAGAGAGTTCCGTACAATGTTTGTCGAAAGTAAAGAGAGAGACAATGTCTTGTAACCTAATCTCTATCATATATAAAGAGATTTAGAGAGTAAGGAACATAAGGGGAGAGTGAGAACAAGAGACAGATAGGGATAAGGGATAACTTGAGAAATCTTGTATTGAGAAAAATCTCTAGTGGATTCCGGGCTGGTCCCGGCGAGATGTAGGTATTACCACTCCGGCACACTGAACTCGTTAAACTTTCTGTGTGCTCCTCTTTACTTTTAGCTCTGCATCATCTTCTTTATCTCTGCATCTTTTATCAGTTTTGCTCTATCTTCTTATTCTCCTTGCGACATTGCTCTGCTTCTGTTCATAAAAACAAACAGAGTATTACATCTCATCTTGTGCGTGAAACACATTGAAAGCTTGAATCTTTGCTGCCACTCATAGACACTATCTACTATCTTAGTGTTGCATATACACCAAACCCTGTCTTATTAATGCTTCTTGCTTCATTGTGTTTGCAGGTTCACTCGGGACAAAGGATCAAAACTGGTTCGGGCTATTACAAAAGTTTTTACAAACAAATTTGATGGTCCCTACTATACTTGGTTTGCTGTGCCACGAGAGAGACAAGAAAGATACTTCCTTGAGTTCGCGGTACAGTTTTTCTGTCCTATAGACTTCACATATAGATTCACATGTATTGTTAATACTAATATCATTGTATTCTCTTTGTTTTGTAGAAAACCCACACTTGGGATCCCTTAATAACAGGGACAGTTCAAGAGCATTTTGAGAGGATCTGTCAACGCCGGATGAAAGACATGGTTAGTGGCGTGAGGGTTACTCGAAAGCGACCTAATTGGATTAACAAGACTATATGGGAAACGATGTCCGCGTACTGGGACACTGAAGAAGCAAAGAAAAGGAGTCAAATCTATTCTGATGCTCGTATGTCTGAACGTGATGGTCTCGGTCCTCACATCCACTTATCTGGGCCGAAGTCGTACAACCAAATCCAACAAGACTTGGTTAGTAACTTCTATATTTATATTATTTCTTTGTCTAAAATCTTTGCTACTTTAACATTGTTCATATTATAACATTGCAGGAAGAGGAATTGGGAAGACCAGTTAATCTTGGTGTGGTTTTCATCAAGACACATACAAGGCCAGATGGCACGTATGTCGATCTAAAGGCAGAGAAAATTGCTCAAACTTATGAAAAGATTGTCCAAGAGAAATTGGCTGAGCTCGAGACAGAGGCATCTACTCTTTCAGATTGTGCTTCACGAGCTCGTGACCTCACAGTAGACGACTATACAGCCATCTTTCTTCAGGTCAAGTCACATTTTACACATTCCACACTTATATCCTTGGATTTGATGTTGAGATTGATTGATGAGGTGTTAATGATATGTTTGCTCTTATTGTTTCTTGTTCTTGTCTTATGCATATTGCTTTGATATGGATTATTAGATTTGCTAATTAGCTTTTGAATTATTGGATTCATATCTAGTACCAGATTGCTTTGATTTTGGACTATTGGATTTGCTAAGTAGCTTTTGGGTTATTGGATTTACATTTAGAACCAGTCTCATTCTCTATACTTATTGTTTTTCTCTTACTTCTCAGTCGACTGAGAAGGATTCACGAGGAACTCCTTATGGAGTTGGAAGCCTCAAGGACACTCTTCTCTATGGCAAGCGCAAGCAACCGGGTGACACTTCATCGTTTGTGGCAATGCAAGAGCAGCTGAAGGAAGCTCAACGTAAAATCGAAGAGCAGGCAGCTTATAATGAACGCCTTGAAGCAGAGCACTCTCGAGCTGTGGCTGAGCACTCCCGAGCTGTGGCTGAGCACTCCCGAGCTGTGGCTGAGCAAAAGGACAAGATCGAGAACTTGTCGATGGTGGAAAAATATCTCCGACAAACTGATCCGCAATACCTCGACTTCGTGGCAACTCAATCAGCTGCACCTCTAGGAACTCCACCTCCAGCTGCTTCTTAGGTTACTTATCTTTTTCTTTTTCTTAAATCTTTTTTACATTCAATGAATGTTACTCTTCTCTCTTTATGAACTTGTTGGAGTTAGCATTTGTAATAAACCTCATGAATATTTGTAACGCCCGTGTTCCGGAAATGGAAATCCTGAGTTGTGAAACGGATATTATTTTGGAGACTTAAAACCGAGAGACGGTTTTATGTTGTACGGTTTAAGAAGTGGAGGTGGTTTAATGTTGGTTAAAGAAGCTGATTTCGAGTTAATATTAAACCAATGGGAGAATTAATTAATTTATGGTTTAATTTAATTCTTGGTTTAATTTAAATGAACCAATTAAATCCCTAAGTCTATTTAAAGAGAAAAATAGCCGAAACCCTAGTTATTCTCTCTTTTTTTTTCGTGGCCACCTTTAAGAAGAGAAAGAGAGATGTTGAATGTGGCTTAAAGAGAGGAAGGAGAAGCTTGCAAATCAAGAAGATGCAAATATTTCCAACATGTCGTGGTAGAACAAAGGTTCGACCTAGCAAATCGTCTCCAATGGTAAAGAACTTTTATGGGCTTGTAGCTAAGCCTTAGATTTATATGCGCCAATTTTTGGATATTGATTTGAGTCAATATTCTAAGAGTTATATGCGTTTTCGTGAACTGTTCTGTTTCAGACGCGATTTGGACCAGCGTGTATTCAAAGGGAGATCACGAGTGAACTTTCCGTCCGATCGTCACGAAATTTCGTAAGTAGCTTCAGGACATCTAGAAGAAGAATTTCAACGGTGAGATTTGAAACTGGTTGGTTAGATTTTGATTCGTGATCCCATCTTTAAGGATGATCGTTTCTGTTATTTTTCCAGTTTAGGTTGAAGGTTGTTTTGTTGTTGTGGTTGAATGTAGGGTGAGGAAGAGAGGTTGCGGTTGTGTTGCTGTGACATTTAAGAAACCCTAGAAATTCATGGAAATGAAGGTTTCTTAAAAAGGAAAGTTTTATGAAAAGGAATGTTTCCTTAAAAGGAAAATACCATCAAGGAAAATCGTTGTGAGCAAAGGTGAGTGCAGGACCATAAGCTTATCTAAATGATTTAATTATTTAATGTGTTTTGCATGAATATAGGTCGTGTATGATTTCGGGTGGATCTAGATCGAGTGTCTCGTGAAATGGTTGATTTAATGTGGTATTTCGTGTTTAAATATGTTAAATATTTTAAATCGTTTGTGTGTATAGCTTGTAGATGGGAGGATTGCCTCACTAAGTATTTATCGAAATACTTATGCATCTCTTTTTATTTGATGCAGGAAGAGAAAAAGTGTGACCGTGGGATCATGGCGAGGAAGATGGGATGATCTAGAACTCGGTTGAGGTTTTTATGGTTGATTTTGTTTAATTCGAATAATTGTTGAATTGTTGCGAATTATTTATTTTTATGATTTTTGGAGTTAAAATCATGTTAGAAATTTGGTTAAATTAGTTAATAATTTTGGAAGTAATGTGATTTAAGTTTCAAATTTTGGGTAATTAATTGTGGTGGTTTAATCATGTTTAATCAATGAATTAACTTATGGTTGAGTTTTTGTGTGATTTATTTGATGGTTTAATTTAGTTAAACTGAATTAAATAAATTAATATGAGTTTTTGTGCATTATTTAATTTCATTGAATTTGAGGGATTTTAATATTTATGGAAATATTATTATCTGTTTAAAAAAAAAAAAAAATGGGTGCGGTCGTTTCAATATTTTTAGTTAAATGTTATTTCAATTTTTGTGTTAAAATCAAATATTATTTGAATCAAATTCGTCATTTTCAAGAACAAAACGAGTTGATTTAATACCATACCCGATTCTCGTTTTCACTTCAAATATAGTTACTAAATAGTTGTTAATTAGTCGCCAAATAGTCACATCGTAATCGCCAAATAGTCGCAACATCTTAACATGTTCGTATTTCCATATTTCAAGTAATCACTAAATAGTCGTTAAAAAGACATAAAATAGTCGCTAATTAGTAGCCAATACAATCGCAAATTAGGCGACTGTATATACAGCGGCATATAGTCGCTAATTAGTAGCCAATACAATCGCAAATTAGTCGCTAAATGTAGTGACTAACTAACGACTTTTACATGACTACGACCTGTTCATAAGGTTTTGTCGTTCCATAGTCGCAAAATAGTCGTCATTTGGTGACTAATTAATGACTAATTATATTAGCGACTAATTATTACCGACTACAACAATCAGTCGCTTTGTAGTAGTAACCAACCATTTAGCGACTACTTTGTGACTGTTTATGCAGTCGCTAAATAGCTGTTTTCTTGTACTGAAGTTCCGATAATTTTTTTTAGGGAAGTAAATTACGGTAACAAACACTATTTTGCTATGAAAACAAGTTTTATGGGTTATATGTTTGTCCGAGTAACAAAAAAGCTTCACAAAGCACCAAAACGAAAATATTTTGGCCCAAAATGAGAAATTGGATTCTCTTGCCGTTGGTCCCACTTGAGTAATGAGCGAGTCAAACAAGTTTTGAGAATTTTTATAGACACGTAAAACATGGTAACACACAATATTTTACTCTCAAAACAAATTTTATGGTCCATATGTTTGTCCGAATAACCAAAAAGCTCAACTAACCGCTCAACTAACCGCTTAAATTGGATTCTCTTACCATTTCCATGTCCGAGTGGTTTAATGGGACTTTCTTATTACAGGCGACGTCGTTTTCATCGTTCCAAAAATTCATTCTTCTCGAAAGCATCTTGCCTTATTAAAAAATAAAACAATCGTAAAAACAAAAATAGAAAAAGCGGTGCAACACAAGGACTTCCCAGAAGGTCACCCTTTCTAGTACTAAACTCTCCCAAGCAGGCTTCACTGCGGAGTTCTGATGGTATTTGGTGCATTAATGCCTGTATGATCGCACCCATTAATATGTACCACACAATCAAAAATATCCTTTTGGTCTAACACTAGGAGATATTCACCGTTGGTCCCACTTGACTATAAAGCGAGTCAAACAACTTCCGATAAATTTTTATAGAGACGTAAAACATGGTAACAAACATTATTTTGCTCTGAAAATAAGTTTTATGGGTTATATGTTTGTCCGAGTAACAAAAAAGCTTCACAAAGCACCTAAACGAAAATATTTTGGCCCAAAATGAGAAATTGGATTCTCTTGCCGTTGGTCCCACTTGACTAATGAGCGAGTCAAACAAATTTTGAGAATTTTTATAGACACGTAAAACATGGTAACACACAATATTTTGCTCTCAAAACAAATTTTATGGTCCATATGTTTGTCCGAATAACCAAAAAGCTCAACTAACCGCTTAAATGAAAAACATTTTTGCCCGAAATGAGAAATTGGATTCTCTCACCATTTCCATGTCTGAGTGGTTTAACGAGACTTTCTTATTACAGGCGCCGTAGTTCTTCATCGTTCCAAAAATTTATCATTCTCGAAAGCATCTCGCCTTATAAAAAATAAAACAATCGTAAAAACCAAAATAGAAAAAGTGGTGCAACACGAGGACTTCCCAGAAGGTCACCCTTTCTAGTACTAAACTCTCCCAATCATTTTTCATTGCGGAGTTCTGAAGGTATCCGGTGCATTAATGCTTGTATGATCGCACCCGTTAATATGTACCACACAATCGAATATGTCTTTTTGGTCTAACACTAGGAGATATTCACAGTTGGTCCCACTTGACTAATAAGCGAGTCAAACAAGTTCCAATAAATTTTTATAGAGACGTAAAACATGGTAACAAAAATTATTTTGCTCTGAAAACAAGTTTTATGGGTTATATGTTTGTCCGAGTAACAAAAAAGCTTCACAAAGCACCAAAACGAAAATATTTTGGCCCAAAATGAGAAATTGGATTCTCTTGCCGTTGGTCCCACATGACTAATGAGCGAGTCAAACAAGTTTTGAGAATTTTTATACACACGTAAAACATGGTAACACATAATATTTTTCTCTCAAAACAAATTTAATGGTCCATATGTTTGTCCGAATAATCAAAAAGCTCAACTAACCGCTTAAACGAAATACATTTTTGCCCGAAATGAGAAATTGTATTCTCTCACCATTGAAATGTCTGAGTTGTTTAACGGGACTTTCTTATTACAGGCACCGTAGTTCTTCATCGTTCCAAAATTTTGTTCCTTCTCGAAAGCATCTCGCCTTATAAAAAAATAAAACAATCGTAAAAACTAAAATTGAAAAAGGGGTGCAACACGACGACTTCCCAGAAGGTCACCCTTTCTAGTACTACACTCACCCAAGCAGGCTTAGCTGGGGAGTTCTGATGGGATCTGGTGCATTAATGCTGGTATGATCGCACCCGTTAATATGTACAAGACAATCGAATATATCCTTTTTGATGTGATCATGGAATCATCCGAGAAGACCCGTGTGCCTTGTTCTGCACAAACAATGTCTATGATCAACTTTTCTATCCCATCGACCACCTGGAGTACATTCTCACCTTATCTAGAGCACACCTCGAAGTTGAATCACTCCAATCCGAGTTCAGGTAAAGAAGTTATTCCCAGCTTACGCGAATCAGACATACGTGCGTTCAATAATTATTTCCAACCAAACGAGAAGGTATCAAGCTATGAAATAAATTATTCTGGAATCTTGATTCATCATAGAATTTGGGAAAATTGTATTCACCACAATGCTGGTTCAGACTTGGGAGATCATGAAATCATCCAAGAAGACCCGTGTGCCTTGTTCTGCACAAACGAAGTCTATGATCAACTTTTCTATCCCATCGACCACCTGGAGTACATTCTCACCTCATCTAGAGCACACCTCGAAGTTGATTCATTCCAATCCGAGTTCAGGTAAAGAAGTTATTCAACTTCCAAGTCAAGTGATTCCCAGCTTACGCGATTCAGACATACATGCATTCAATAATTATTTCCAACCAAACCAGAAGGAATCAAGCTATGAAACAAATTATTCTGGAATCTTGATTCATCATAGAATCTGAGAAAATTGTATTCACCACAATGCTGGTTCAGGCCCTATTGCGAGACTGAGCCAAAGATTATGATCCACAGAACAACTAATGTACGATCTCGACGTAAAACCAATTGGATAATCCTACTGGATCTCTTAGGTTTCCAACAAGCCCAAGAACAGAAGAAATGGATATCGGATCACAAAGTTATTGCTCATTTCCCTAAATGGGTCAACCTGGTGTTGTACTTGAAGAACTCCAAATTCAGTCCGTTTAAGAGCTTACAAAATTATGTTTGGCATCCAGGAGGTATTTCTACCAAGCTCAGATAGCCCAGTACGCCCCAGCAAGAGTACATCTCGGCCAAAGAAGTTCAGAAGTCCATTTCACTTATAGCTTGGCTTAGTTCTTTAGTTTTCTTTCACTTTAAATTCGTGTAATCTCTTTACACAATCAATCAACTTTCTTTTCAAACATTTTTAGAGTGAATCTCTTTTGTTCTTTTTAGAACTTTTCGATTGCTTGGTGTGTAATATCCAACAATCAAACTCGATTCAGCTTCGGTGTGTCATATCCGAAGGAATCAAACCTTGTCTCTTATCTAGGTGTGTCATATGCTAGGAGACATTGAGGTATATCAAGAGCCTTCCGCAACTCTTGTGTGACCATTCGATCAATCATCTATCCATCTATCCATTTTCTTTTTGTTTTACCCCTAGAAAGTGTTGATTCCTTGGGAGGATCACATTATTTGGTATCAGAGCACATTTTCGAGTTGGTAGTTTGTTTCTTTTCATCTTTTCCGCCATCTTCAAACCTTCATCTTCTTTTCTTTTCTTCCTTTTCTTTGATCATTCCGATCACACTTCAAAAAAAAAAAAAAAATTCTCTACACCCAAAAGCGACTGATCAACTCCTACCCATTCAGTTTCCATGTCAGTTACGTTTTAATCAAGAAAAAAAAGAAGATATATCAATCCGAGTTGTTCATCCTTAGATCGAAAAGTTCTAGTGTTTTTCTTATATTCGGATTCATCTTTAGTCCAAAAAACAACTTATTGATCGTGATTAGATCTGTTCTATACAAACTGTTGAGAGTTCATTGAGAAAGATGTCTTTCGGTTTATTGAAAAAGAGGAAACCAGAAAAAGTTCAAAGGAGATCACAACAGAGTCCTCTAAGAAGAAAGATAAACCACCTGAGGCAGCCAAGAGATGAGGAGGCAACTTATTACTGCCATCGTGAGGATAACTCATCTCAAGAAAACCAAAGGAGACTTAGAAAAATACGGGAAGAGCAGGCTATTTCAAAACCAAAAGCGTTCTCTAAGTCTTACACCGCAAATCAAGTGGCTAAAGGGAAGGCCAAGGTTAGTACTTTAAAGGCTCGAGATAAAGGAGAAATAGAACCAAAAGAAGCCGAAGTGGTTTTTGATTCATTGTCATCATCGGAGAAAAAGAAGATCTACCAAGATCAGTTGTTGCTTGAGTCAAAGAATGAGGAAGCCATCTTATCCAAGGAGATTCTCTAGGGAGCTGAGCCGGTGAAACAGTGCCACCACCAAACTGAAGAGGAAATTGAATCTAATTATATTCCATCATTGGACGAAAATTGTGAAGAGCTTGTTACCAAGGGACATTTATTGGGTGCAAGAACCTCATGGTGTGAGCAAACTAAAACCCATGAACAAGAAAACAATAGTGAAGATGGTGCTGCAAAGTTGGAATTGTTGGTAGGAAAGGGATCTCCGAATACACCAGCCCAAAGGGAAAGGAATGTGCAATGGGAGAAGTTATTTCATACGACATGTCACATTCAAGTGAAGGGTAAACCCCATGGAGTCATTTTTCCGATGCTAATCAAGGAGAGGCCACCAGACTTATATCAACACGTCCTAGCTCAGGATTTTACAGTTTCGAGGGCGAAAATTTTTCAAGAGGAGGAGTATGATGTGATTCTCCTACCACCCGAGAAAACCTATGTGCCTTGTTCAGATCAAATGAAGTCCAAGCTCAATTTTCACATTTCAACAACCCCTTGGACTATAATTTCAACTCATCAGAGGTTCACATCGAAGTGTAATCGGTCCAATCCGAGTTCAGGTGAAGAAGTTATTCAACTTCCAAATCAAGTGATTCCCAGCTTACGCGATACAGACATACGTGCGTTGAATAATTATCTCCAACCACACCAGAAGGATTCAAGCTATGAAACAAATTATTATGGAATCTTGAATCATCACAGGATCTGTGAAAATTAGAATCACAACAACGTCGGTTCAGACTTGGGAGATATGAATTTTACAAGTCAATGGATCTGCTTCAGGCCCTATTGCGTGACTGAGCCAAAGATTATGATGCACAGCACAACTCAGGTACGATTTCGACGGAAAACCAATTGGATAATCTTACTGGATCTCTTAGGTTTCCAACAAGCCAATTAACAGAAGAAATGGATATCGGACCACAAAGTTATTGCTCATTTCCCTAAATTGGTCAACCTGGTGCTGTACTTGAAAAACTCCAAGTCCAGTCCGTTTAAGAGCTTACAAAATCATGTTTGGCATGCTGGAACATCTACTAAGCCCAAGAGGAGATTTTTTGGCCCAATTAATAAGTCCATCTCGTGGAGCTGACCATCAAGAAGCTCAAGAGATATTTTTCATTCTTGTTTTAAGACCTTTTAGTTCATTTCAGTAATTAATATTGGTTAGATATTTTCTACTCTTTGTTTAAACATCACGAGATGATGAATAAAATTATCCAACTTTTTATTTTCAAACCTTGAGAGTGATTCTCTTTAGTTCTTTTAGAACTTTTCGATTGTTTGGTGTGTAATATCCAACGATCAACTCGATTCGTCTCGGTGTGTCATATCCGGGGAATCAAACCTTGTCTTGTCTAGGTGTGTCATATCCTAGGAGATATTGAGGTATATCAGGAGCTATTTCACATCTCTTGTGCGACCATTCCATCCATTTTTCTATCTATCTATCCTTTCTTTTGTTTTACCCCTCGAAAGTGTCGATTCCTTGGGAGGATCACATCATTTGGTATCAGAGCACATTTTCGGGATCGGTATTCGTTTCTATCATTTTTTTTATATTTATTTTAGATCTATCATTTTCTCATCTTTCCATCTTCTTTCATTTTCTATCTTTTCATCTTCACTTTTATCTCTTCACCTTCTTATCCTTTCATCTTCTTTTCTTCTATTCTTTAATTTTCATTTTTGTTATTAAAAAAACAAAAAAATTTCCATATCTGGATTAAAAAAAAAAACAAAAAAAAAACTTGGTAACAAGGTGTTCTCTAAGTCTTACACTGAAGATCCAACTCGAAGAAGACCAAGAGATGAGGAGGCAACTTATTACTCTCATCGTGGTGATAAGTCATGTCAAGGGAACCAAAGGAGACTGAGACAAACACAGGCAGAGCAGCCTATTTCAAAACCCAAGGTGTTCTCTAAGTCTTACACTGAAGATCCAGAATCAAAGAAATCCGAGGAAGGAGATTCGGGGGAACAGCAAACCGGCGGAAATATTACCGAGGCTGTTATGAAGAAACCGTGCACCAAAATGATTGAGGAAAATCCTGGAGTCATATATTCCATGCAGATAAAGGAGAAGAAGCCAGACTCACCTCAATTTTTTTCAATCAAAGACGGTACAGTTTCGAGGACGAAACTTTTTCAAGAGGAGGGGTATGATGTGATCATGAAATCATCCAAGAAGACCCGTGTGCCTTGTTCTGCACAAACGAAGTCTATGATCAACTTTTCTATCCCATCGACCACCTGGAGTACATTCTCACCTCATCTAGAGCACACCTCGAAGTTGATTCACTCCAATCCGAGTTCAGGTAAAGAAGTTATTCAACTTCCAAGTCAAGTGATTCCCAGCTTACGCGATTCAGACATACATGCATTCAATAATTATTTCCAACCAAACCAGAAGGAATCAAGCTATGAAACAAATTATTCTGGAATCTTGATTCATCATAGAATCTGAGAAAATTGTATTCACCACAATGCTGGTTCAGGCCCTATTGTGAGACTGAGCCAAAGATTATGATCCACAGAACAACTAATGTACGATCTCGACGTAAAACCAATTGGATAATCCTACTGGATCTCTTAGGTTTCCAACAAGCCCAAGAACAGAAGAAATGGATATCGGACCACAAAGTTATTGCTCATTTCCCTAAATGGGTCAACCTGGTGCTGTACTTAAAGAACTCTAAGTCCAGTCCGTTTAAGAGCTTACAAAATTATGTTTCGCATCCAGGAGGTATTTCTACCAAGCTCAGAAAGCCCTGTAAGCCCCAGCAAGAGTACATCTCGGCCAAAGAAGTTCAGAAGTCCATTTCACTTATAGATATTTTGTTCTTTTATTTTCTTTTCACTCCAAGACCATTTATTATTGCTTGGCTTAGTTCTTAAGTTTTTTTTTCCTTTAAATTCGTGTAATCTCTTTACACAATCAATCAACTTTCTTTTCAAACATTTTTAGAGTGAATCTCTTTTGTTCTTTTTAGAACTTTTCAATTCCTTGGGGTGTAATATCCAACAATCAGACTCGATTCAGCTTTGGTGTGTCATATCCGAAAGAATCAAACCTTGTCTCTTATCTAGGTGTGTCATATCCTAGGAGACATTGAGGTATATCAAGAGCCTTATGCAACTCTTGTGTGACCATTAGATCCGTCATCTATCCATCTATCCATTTTCTTTTTGTTTTACCCCTCGAAAGTGTCGATTACTTGGGAGGATCACATCACTTTTGGTCTAACACTAGGAGATATTCACCGTTGGTCCCACTTGACTAATAAGCGAGTCAAACAAGTTCCGATAAATTTTTATGGAGATGTAAAACTTGGTAACAAACACTATTTTGCTCTGAAAACAAGTTTTATGGGTTATAAGTTTGTCCGAGTAATAAAAAAAGCTTCACAAAGCACCTAAACAAAAATATCTTGGCCCAAAATAAGAAATTGGATTCTCTTGCCATTGGTCCCATTTGACTAATAAGCGAGTCAAACAAGTTTCGAAAATTTTTATAGACACGTAAAACATGGTAACACACAATATTTTTCTCTCAAAACAAATTTTATGGTCCATATGTTTGTCCGAATAACCAAAAAGCTCAACTAACCGCTTAAATGAAAAACATTTTTACCCAAAATGAGAAATTGGTTTCTCTCACCATTGCCATGTCTGAGTGGTTTAGTGGGACTTTCTTATTACAGGTGCCGTAGTTCTTCATCGTTCCAAAAATTCTTCCTTCTCGAAAGCATCTCGCCTTATAAAAAAATAAAACATTCGTAAAAACTAAAATAGAAAAAGGGGTGCAACATGAAGACTTCCTAGAAGGTCACCCTTTCTAGTATTACACTCACCCAAGCAGGCTTCACTGATTAGTTCTGATGGGATCCGGTGCATTAATGCATGTATGATCGCACCCGTTAATATGTACCACACAATCGAATATATCCTTTTGGTCTAACACTAGGAGATATTCACCGTTGGTCCCACTTGACTATAAAGCGAGTCAAACAAGTTCCGATAAATATTTATAGAGACGTAAAACATGGTAACAAACATTATTTTGCTCTGAAAACAAGTTTTATGGGTTATATGTTTGTCCGAGTAAAACATGGTAACTGATATGGTAACTGATAACTGATATGTCTGTATTTTACATGATTTATGCATACATTTTCCTTCTTATTTGCTTAGTTTCACCTCGAGTTCACAATATTTCTAGTCCATTTTCCTATGTTTTTGCACTTAAGAGAATTTGCACTAGCATTTGCTTACATGTTGCATTTTGGAGCTAAAACAGGTACAACTTAGAGCATGGATGCTAGGACAGCTCGAGTCTCTACTCGACTCCCACTCGAGCCCGTGCTCGCCATCCCACTCGAGCCCGTGCTCACCACGCCACTCGAGCCCATACTCGCCACGCCACTCGAGCACAGCTTGAGTCCCCACTCGAGCCCTGTCATGCGATGCTCTCTGCTCGAGCCCACCTCCACTCGAGTCTGCACTCGACATCGCATCCCCGACTCGACCTCAGCTCCACCACGTAACACTCGTGCCACATGGTTTTTGAAGATTGATTTAGCATCGGGTTATCATCAAATTCCAATTGATGAAGTGGATGTGCGGAAGACAGCTTTTAGGATGTGCTATGGGCATTTTGAGTTCGTGGTCATGCCGTTTGGGTTGACAAATGCCCCAACAGCATTTATGAAGTTGATGAACAATGTGTTTTGGGAATACTTAGATGAGTTTGTGATAGTATTCATTGATGACATTTTGGTTTATTCCAAGACTCGAGAGGACCACGAGCATCACTTAAGGGTTGTGATGAGTAAGCTCCGTGAACATAAGTTGTTTGCCAAATTGAGTAAGTGTAGTTTTTGGCGAATAGAGATTGGGTTTTTGGGTCATGTGGTCTCGGACAAAGGAGTGTCTATGGACTCAGAAAAGATTAGGGCAATTAAGGATTGGCCGAGGCCAAGAAATGCTACCGAAATCCAAAGTTTCTTAGGATTAGCCGGTATTATAGGAGGTTTGTGGAAGGTTTTGCGTGTATGGCTAATTCGTTGACCAAGCTTACAGGGAAGGATGTACCGTTTGTTTGGTCTGAGGAGTGCGAGTTAAGTTTTTGTAAGCTTAAGGAGTTGCTTACCAATACGCCGGTGTTGGCATTACCTGAACCGGGTGTACCGTATGTGGTTTATACGGATGCATCTAGAATTGGGCTTGGGTGTGTTCTGATGCAAAAGGACAAAGTGATAGCTTATGCTTCTAGGCAATTGAAAAAGCATGAAGGTAACTATCCCACCCATGATTTGGAAATGGCCGCGATGGTATTTGCACTTAAGATTTGGAGATCATATTTGTATGGGGAAAAGGTGCAAGTATTCACGGACCATAAGAGTTTGAAGTACATCTTCACTCAGCCCGAGTTGAATCTTAGGCAAAGGAGATGGATGGAGTTTGTGGCTGATTATGACTTGGAAATAGCTTACCATCCTGGTAAGGCTAATTTAGTGGCTGATGCTTTGAGTAGAAAAAGAGTTGTGAGAGATACCGAGAAGGACATGGAAGGTCTTATTGGTATGATTGGCTCTTTGAGATTGAACGTCTTAAGGGATGAGATAGAACCATTGGGTTTAGGAGCCGCGGATCAAGCCGATCTATTGACCCGGGTACGGATTGCCCAAGGGAAGGATGCTCACTTAGTAGGAGTGGCACAGAATGATAAGATGGAGTATCAAACTTCGAGCAATGGTACAATTTTGGTTAATGGTCGGGTATGTGTTCCTAATGATAAGAGTTTAAGGGAAGAAATTTTAAAGGAAGCACATCAGTCCAAGTTGTCGATACATCCAGGTACCACCAAGATGTATCACGACCTTAAGCGCTATTACCATTGGAATGGTATGAAATGGGATGTTGCGGGTTGGGTGGCAAGTTGCCCCGTTTGTCAGCAAGTTAAGACGGAACACCAAGTTCCGGGTGGGTTGTTGAGAAGTTTACCAATTCCTAAATGGAAGTGGGATCGGATCACCATGGATTTTGTGACCGGATTGCCGGTGTGTGAGAAGAAGAATGTGATTTGGGTAATCGTGGATCGATTGACTAACGCTGCACATTTCCTTCCGATGTGTAAAAAGGATAGTGCGGAAAGGTTAGCCGAGTTGTCTGTTAAGGAGATTGTACGGTTACATGGGGTACCGGCTAGTATAGTGTCTGATCGAGATTCTAATTTTGCTGGTAAGTTTTGGAGAGAGCTTCAGAAGAAGTTTGGCACAAAAGTGCACATGAGTACCGCATATGATCCGCAGACCAATGGTCAGTCCGAGCGTACCATACAAACGCTAGAGGACATGTTGCGGGCATGTCTTTTGGATTGGGGTGAAAGGTGGATAGACCATTTGAGTTTGGCAGAGTTTGCATACAACAATAGTTATCATGCAAGCATTGGTATGTCACCGTTCGAGGCCTTGTCGTACACCCGTATGTTGGACCCAAGTGGGGGAGCGTAGCATTTTGGGTCGAGATTTTGTTCAAGAGACCACCGAGAGAATCAAAGTTGTGAAAGCTAAAATGAAAGAGTCTCAGGATAGAAAAAAAAGTTATGCGGATAAGCATCATAGAGATTTGGAGTTTGCCGTAGGGGATCTAGTGTATCTAAAGATGATCACATATAAGGGGAAAGATCCGGCATTGATGAGCTCTAAGTTGTCACCGAGGTGTATAGGACCGTATAAGATTCTGGAAAGGATCGGACCGGTTGCCTATAAGTTGGAATTGCCTCCGGTAATGTTTGCATTTCATAAGGTGTTTCATGTTTCTATGCTAAAGAAGTGCATAACCTCTAGAGACACAGTTTTGCCTAGTGTACCTTCGGACTTACAGCCAAATATGAGTATTGCGGGTAGGCCGGTCAAGGATGTTGAATGTTGTTTGGGATTGTGACGGAGAGGAAGAAGTCACGTGGGAACCGGAAGAGGTTATGAAAGTCCATTTTAAGAAGTGGTTTGGTAAGCAAGTAAAAATCAAGAAGGACGATGGATCCGAGGACGAATCCAATTGAGGTGGGGGAGAATTGTAACACCCATGTTCCGAGCAATTGAGTCTCGGTACGGGCAATGTTACGGTCAGTCGAGAATTGTCATTCGGACAGATTCGGTCATTCGGACATGTGTGTTCGGGAAAACATGTTTGGTCGGAAAATGGAGTTTGGTCTGGAAATGGGCATGTTTGGTCTGGAAATGGACAAGTATGGTCGGAAAAATGAGGGTTGGTCATGTACGGACAGTTCTGGTCGGATCCGGACAGGTTTGGTCCGATTTAGGATAAGTTTTGTCCGAAAAATGAAAATGGTCGGCTCATGCTGGGGAAGTCAGGGTTGAATTATTTTGGAAAATGATTAAGTTGGGTCGAGGTGGAATTTGGCTGGGCCATCTAGAATTCCTGATTTGACCAGGATTCATTAAAGAAGGACTACAGGCCAAATAAGGGAAATTGTTGGGCTTGGACCAATTCACTAGGTCAAATCAATTTCTGTTTCGATCAATCCTAATATTTTGGGAATTAATGACAATCGAACGAGCTGGAATCGGTTTAAGGAGATTTTGATATCTTGGGTTGGTTATGGAACCGGATATGCGGATTAAGGTGTTTTGTGACCCAAATTTGATTGGTTCAGTCAAATCGAGTTTTGTCAAGACCCAAACTAGTGAAATATATTCTAAGGATGGAATAAGGTGGTGGTGTGAAGGGCCGAGTCATATTATGAAGATGGGCCATTATTTGTGAGTTTTTGGTGGGTTTTTCTTAAGGTATGAGGTCCAATTCGTGGATTAAACTTAAGGGACGATTAGTATAAGAGTTTTGAGGGTTTTAGAGTCGCATAACACAGAGAGTTTGCGCAGCCAGAGCTAAGAACCCTAGAGCTTTGAGTTTTGGAGAATTTGGCCGAGAATCAAGGTTCGTGAAGGGGTAAGCGATTCCTTTGTGATTTTTGTGATTCTGTTTCGATCAGATCTCGTTATTAAGGTATTAATGTTGATCTATCACAGAAAATCTGCCAGTTGTCGATCTATTTGAGGAGTTGTTCGTGAACCCTTAGAGCTTTACCGTTCGTCCGAGAGTTCGTCGATTGGTAAGCGAATCTCATCGCAAATCCAGTGATCTGGTCCGATAGTTTTGGGTTATTTAAGATGTTTAGTGGTTCTGTGGCAGAGATCTTCGAGAAGCTTGAGTAGTTTGGGGATTTGGTTAGCATAGCTCACGCGGACCCGAATCGGTAAGGGTTTTTGAGATTGTAAGTATGTATTTTGTTGGGGTGTTGGTTAGATATTTGTATTGATTAATTTTATGTGTCTGTAGGTTAATCAAAAGCTTGCTGAGATATTAAGGTGAGTGCGTGACCGTGGTTGTGTTTGTGGTGATTTGGTTGTGTTGGTTGTCTTGTTTATGTTAAGGGTATTGCGTTTGATGTCTTGATGGTTTGGTTCCATTTGTTGTGGTGTATGTGCTTCGGCATATGCATTTGAGGGAACCGTTGCTTTACATTGACTTAACTTGATTAATCATGCACATATATTAAATTGTCTTGACACTAAAACCGGTTAGACGGGACGATCGCTTCACTAGGCAACTTTTGTTGTTTACGCATCCACTCGTTGATGCAGGTAATAAAGATTAAGGAGGAGCTTGCGGGACCTGGAGGCGTTGGATGGGACGGATGGTTTTATTGGGAGTTTGAGTTTAGTTAATTTTATTATTTTGTGCTTTGAGTTTGATGTTTAGTTGCTTAACATGTTAGCGAGTATTTGAGATATTTGAGTTATTGAATTATTGAGGAATTCTTTTGTTGAGATTTGGTTAGTTGAATGGAATTTATTTGAGAAATTATGAGACTCACTTGCATGACTTAAGTGTTGTAGTTCCGCTGTGCATATAAACTTTGAATTTGAGGAAATCCGGAAACCTCGTTTGAGACTTAGAGAATTATCGAGAAAAATTTTGAGGTCTACCGGTTAACACCATTGTTAGAGCAGATTTTATGGATAGGGGTGTTACACCAGTCCTCGCAAAGATATTGGACAAGAGAACTTCAAGGTCAGGTGGCTCCTTTTTTTTACCTGTAATGTAGTCAACACTTTTGGCAAAGAGCAAGCATATTATCACAGTCATTGAGTCAAATAAACAAGTATCATTTCGGACCCAATAGTTATCCTCATCATGTTCCTCTTTTACTTGCGTCCTAAGACAAGAGTTTGGTTCCAAACGTTCCTGAATAAGTTTCTCGATGTGTTCGGTGATCATTATCATCAAAGTGAATGGTATTGGATCCGGGGGTTTATCTTTGAACATTGAAGATTCTTTGGCTACTTTTCCATGATCCTGGTTTGTTAATTTGAGCTGTAAGAACGCAGGATCTCCTACATCAAAAGGAAACAGTTTAGGCACAAAGAAAAATATTGAACAGATAATCATGTAGTTGTTGTCAAAATAGAGTTTTGGAATAAAGCATCCTTGGGTGATTGAAGTTGTTTTCCTCAGGTACTTCCAGCTCCAAATTCCAAATTGATAAGTATTTTGCTGGCATATATCTGGTGGATCCTCCTTGATTTGAATGAAATGTGTGAGTTCTTCTCTAGCTCCACGAAGGGATTGAGGTAGATGCAAGTCTGGTGGCTTTTCTTTGATTGTCAATATTCTCAAGTACTTATGATTCTCCACGGCTCCTGTTCCTTTTTCGACACTAATGGGACAGAACAAGTGCATTATACTTGAAGTAGAAATTTCTAAAACATGATTGTTCACAGTTGGTTTATAAAGCACATTGAACAAATTTGAGTCACACAGCTCGTTTTTAATCACATGTTTCAATTCAGAAAAATTTTTAACCAAGCATTTTAAGTTTTCATTCTAAACAGCTCAAATGCATCACTACACAAAGAAACTTTCAAAGAAGAGGCAAATTCACAAAATTCTTCAAACATAAAACCACTTAGCTCAAATAACTTTTCAAGCGTGAATGTGTCAAAAGTTGGAATTATTTTGTCAAAAATGGATTTTGAAACACAAAACTCTTTCACATTTTCCAAACCAAAACATTTTTCATCTTGAGCAGAAACCATAACAAACAAATTAGGTTCTGTCCTAACCAAATCAATTTCCTTACCATGCTTTCTTGGGTAGTCAAAAGGAAATGGCATAAGGACATGTTTTGGTACAAGGCTGTTTGGCTGCTCCGATTTATTAATCAGTGGTAAACTCCTTTACATTATTTTTGGTGATTCTTCTTCTAAGATCTGTGAAAAACAAACAATACTACTCGGATACACCGGTTCTAAACTGGTTAGTTTTTCAAGCACAGAATCAGATTGGGTAGAAGAAAGAATACACTTAGCTTCCAAAGCCTTTTTGAAATAGGGAAATTGCTCCACTGTTTTGCTTTCACTTTGCTCTTTCAAGAGGGTGTTGCTGACTTCTGTACTTCTTTTATTGGCTAGAGAACACGTCATGAGCTCTGAGTTTGATGGCATGTCTTTGCACACATCTATGGTTCCTGTATCTTCCTTGGCACTTAAGGATAAAATCAAGTGTATTATACTAGAAACTTCAACATTCAAAACAGGTTGCTTGAAACTACGAGTGAAGGTGGAAATATTCCAGTAATGAATAAACTCGCAATCTAAACTTACTTGAGTACCACGCAAGATGTTTGGTAACATTTCAGCTTTGAATATGGTGATATTTGAAACATAGTGAGCTTGACAAGCTTGTGAAGTGGTTGACATCAACTGTGGATTCTTCTCCTTTGTGCTTCCTTCAGCTTTGTCATTCTCATGCTCCATAGTATGGCATTGCTTCGGTTCACATGGTTGAATCTCCATATTCTCTTTCATCTTGTTCTCAGCATTTTCTTGCAGCACAATTTCTTTTCTTTGCGATTCCTCTTGTTCTTTCCTTTGTTGATGCTTTTGAAGAAGTCCTTTATAATGATCATTCAACACTTGCTCCATTTGAGTTGTAAACGTTTCTATCCACGGCTTTTTGTTGTCCTTGGTTGCTTTGCCATGTTCTGTAGTAGTGTGGCTTTTGTTCCTGCTCCTTGGTGCATACTTTTCCCATAGCAGCTCCTTTAAACTTTCCCAAGAAGTGATAGTTGGCTCCTTGTAGAATCTGCGGTCTTCTCTTTCTTGCTGCCACCACTTATAAGCGCTTCCTGTTAGTTGTTCAATTGCAAAACCTAGCTTCTCTCTTTTCAAGACCTTGTTGTAGCAAACCCAGTTGTCCATGTTTCTTTCCCACTCTAGATAGTTTTCTTTTCCTGAAAAAGAATAGAGTTGAATTTTAGAAACATAATCATGATAAGAATTAAACTGAACAGATGGTTTAAGAGTGTAGGAAGTTTGATATGGTCTGCTCCATGTTGAACTCTTTGTAATGTCTGGTGGCTTGGGATCAAGCTCTTTTTCCTTCCTTTTTCGGTCATTGATGGATCTTTCTAGCTCAACTCTCAGCTCTGCTCTCATGGTTGCCATACTTTCGTCCATTATCGCTCTAAGGGAATCAAGGAGTGGTTTGTTGGAGTTTGAGGATTCCTCTTCATCATTAGTGGTTTCCACCATGGTACATGTTCAAATCCCAACAAGTAAACCAGTAAAATGCTCAACACAACAAGGAAAAACTAAACTTGGCAAGAAACCCTAATCGACAGTTTGACCTGATCAAACAGAATAAAATATCAAATCACGTTCAACAATTCCAGAGTCAATTTTAACAAATACTAGACTCAATCTAGGTTTCAATGCAACAGGTTTCAATATTTTAGAGTTAACCAATGATTTTAAACAATTCTAGCAAGTTAACACGAAAACCACTTTTCAAATTCTGAAAACCTCTAGTTGCGACTGTTCGACGAAATCAACCTCGAAAAATTATCAAAAAATATTCAAAAATTCGAGAATCAATTTTAATAGAAACTAGTCTTTCTAGGTTCAGACACAACAAATTTCGAATTTTTATCACACGCCAATAGTTTATGAAAATTCAAGAAAAACGTGTGACAGACCGTGATTCCGGATTCGACACTAACAGTTGAACAGTCACAAAAGAAATATCAAAACGTGCCGAAAAATTCCAGAAACAATTTAATCAATTACTAGACTCAAATTAGGTTTAGATTCGATTGATTTCACAATTTTATCTGACACCAAACAATTATGAAAATTCTAGCAATCAACAGACAAATCGATTCAGATGATCTGCAGAATATGAAAGGGTAAAACGTTTTGAATCGACACAACCTGGGTTCGAGCGAGCTCTGATACCACTTGATATGATCCTAGATGAGGATCAAGTCCCTGAATGCTCTCCAAGAGGTTGTGATGGTCGGAGTGATGAGATTAGTAATGCGGAAGTGATGAAATGATCTAAAACGGTAAGTATGGTCTGATGGGTTTTATAGATCGATGCGAAACTTCCAAAGGGAATGGTGAACCTTTAGACTTTCAGGCTTGTTCTGTACGTGGGTGAAGACCCTACACGTGGTGAACAAGAGGTGGGTCGGAGTGAAACTTTTTAGGAGTTGTGACAGACTCTAAGACTATTGGCTTGCTCGGTGTGAAGGAATGAAGACCCGACACTTTGAGCAAGAAATGATCAAAAAAGTATGAAGAGTTTTAGAATAAAAGTTTGATAAAATATAATGAGGTTCAGATGCAGAATATAAAGAGAAGAGAAGGAAGTAGCAATAAAGAGTGTGGAGTTACGAGACATGCCTCGTAAATCACACAATGACCATGCAGAATTAAACACAACATTCAAAATTCAAATGAGATAGAAAAGAGATATTGGCCACGCCTATGATGAAGTAAATGGGCCTGGAGGTGGATCAAACTCAGCAAATGGCAAGATGGACATGAGACCCAATGCACCTCATTAAAAACCTTTCCCGGAAAACCACTTGGGAAAAACCGAGGATAAGGGAAAAAGAGTATGCATGGTCCTCATGGCCATTTACTAAGTCTCTTGGGCGTGTATCTTGACCAATGAAGTGTTGATACCCTCATGACAGCGCAAGTGATCCATATAAGTACTCACATGAAGTGAGACCCTAAATCTTTGGTGAAACTCTCTTGTTCTAGCCCGAGTAATCGTTCCAATTTGCTCCTCCATTGCATCCTTTGCTCCTTGTTGGATTGCCTTATATTCATAAGCTTCCATTTCCTCTTCCAGCTCCTTAGTGCTTCCTAGGATCGCATCACCTTAGATTCCTATTGACTTTCTATTGCTTTATCATCTTGTTTTACAGATGTTTAATTGCACTTTGCCCTTCATCTCTTTTGACTCGGTCTCTCAACTTGGTCTTGAACTCGAGTGCATAGTTGTTTTTTTTTTTTCAGGCTCCACTCGATCTCATTGACTCGTTCAGAGGGGTCGAGTGCACCTTTTTGTCTTTTTTCTGCATTGACTTGGTCACTTGACTCGGTCTAGTACCCGAGTCAAGCACCCATCTTACTGCATTTCGTTTTTATTTCACTTAGGTTGTTAGATAAACATTTCCTTTCTATTTGGCTTGACTTAGTTGTATCTTATCACATCTTGATTGCTAGCATCACACCCATTTGGATTGACACCTTAGTATTACAATGACAATGCTAGGGAATTGATACATCCTTCTGCATACACACACATAGTAAGTTGCATTGTTTTTACTTGGGGATTGCATAACTGACAGGGGATTTACATCCAGTAGGACAAGTTCCTATTGCTAGATTTCCCTTGCCCACAGAAGTAGTCCCTGAGTAAAAACACTATTATCAATTTGGCGTCGTTGCCATTTGGGTGTTGTTTGTTACAATTAGGATTTCAGATCTTTTAAGATCAAGTTCTTTTCCACCTTACTTGGATACTTACCTAGTGTTCCCTTCTTTGTCTTTGCATCTCAGGTACCTGTCAGCGTAAATAGTTCTAGCTTCACCTTTATGCAAACTCGATCACAAGGAAACCAGAACCTCCTACCTTTCATCTATAACGTTAATCGGACTAAGTTAATTTGTCAGCTACGTGAGCAAGCAGAGAGGATCAGAGTAATACAACAAAACACAATGGCCGAAGAACCTCAGAGGAGGCCAAGATTGATCAGAGCGGGAGATGCTCCTAACACTCACACTCAGAGGCAAGGGATTGTACCTCCTACAATCCAAAACAACAACTTTGAGATTAAGAGTGGCTTGATATCTATGGTGCAAGGCAACAAATTCCATGGGTTGCCTATGGAAGATCCTCTTGATCACTTGGACGAGTTTGATAGGCTCTGCAGCCTCACGAAGATCAATGGAGTCCATGAAGATGGCTTCAAGTTAAGACTTTTTCCCTTCTCTCTTGGTGAGAAAGCTCATCTGTGGGAGAAGAGTTTACCTCATTGCTCCATCACCTCCTGGGATGACTGCAAGAAAGTTTTCCTTGCCAACTTTTTCTCCAATGCTCGAACAGCTAGACTTCGGAACGAAATATCCAGCTTTGCCCAGAAAAATGGAGAAACCTTTTGTGAAGCCTAGGAAAGATTCAAAGGCTACACCACTCGATGTCCTCACCATGGTTTCAGCAATGAATCCCTACTCAGCACCCTTTATAGAGGAGTTCTCCCAAGGAGAAGAATGCTTTTGGATACAACAAGCAATGGTAACTTCCTCAATAAGGATGTTGATGAAGGTTGGGAACTCGTTGAGAACCTTGCTCAATCAGATGGGAACTACAATGAGGATTATGACCGCAGCATGAGAAGAAGTGTTGATTCTGATGAAAAGACTAAGAAGGATCTCAAAGTTTTGAATGAGAAATTGGATATCCTTCTCGGCCAGCAGAAGCATGTTCATTTTGCAAGTGAGGAAGAGATCTTTCAAGTTCAAGATGGGGAGGGTGATCAAATGGAAGAAGTTAGGTATGTTCGGAACCAAGGTAGCTACAACAAGGGCTTTATCAACTACAAGAACAATCCCAACTTGTCTTATAGAAGTACCAACATGGCCAACCCACAAGACCAAGTCTATCCTCAACAATAACAGAACCAGAACAAGCCTTTTGTCCCTTACAGTCAAACTCAAGGTTTTGTTCCTAAGCAAAATTTCCAGCGTAGCTACCAACAGCAAGGCGTAATGGGTACCCCACCTGGTTTTGCGCAGCAGTGAGCTCAACCATCTATTGCCCCTGACCAGAACCTACGGACCATGATGCAGCAGGTACTCCAAGGGCAAGCGACCGGTACAATGGAAAGCACAAAGAAGCTTCCTGAAATGAAAAACCAGATGGATTACTCCTACAATGATCTCAATAGCAAGATTGAGACGCTGCACTCCAAAATTAAATTCATGGAGAACAATACCGCATCCACTTCGTCCACAAAGCCTATTGGACAGCTGCCAGGAAAAGCAATCCAAAATCCTAAGGCTTTTGCTCCAATCAACGCCATCACCCTAAGAAGTGGAAGAGAGCTACCTGCAAGGGAAGGATCAACGCCCATCACTGCGGACAGCGAAAACCAAGAGGGGGAGGGTTTGTGCCAAGAAGAAAAACAAGCTGAGAAGACAAACTTGCACTTGCCTGGCCAACTCGACACACCAACTCGACCTCCCAGTCGAATCTAGCCTTCCCCAGTTGAAAAACCTACAGCTGCCAAAGAGAAGAAAGCACTATTTGTTCTCCCTCCTTACAAACCTAAACTCCCCTTCCCAGGAAGCTTCAAGAAGGACAGATTGGAGAAGTACAAAGCTATCTTCGACAAGCATATTAAAGAAATTGAAGTGAAGATGCCCATACTAGACGCATTGGCACTTCTACCTCAATCTCATAAGTGTATAAAGGATGCAATTGTGGAAAGGATCCAAGAAGTCCAAGGAATTGTAGTGGTGAGTGATGAGTGTAGCGCTATCATACAAAGGAAGGTTGTCAAGCTAGATGACCCAGGTTGTTTCACATTGCCATGCTCTCTAGGTCCATTGACCTTTAAAAATTGTCTTTGCGACTTGGGAGCATCCATAAGCCTCATGCCACTTTCAGTAGCTAAGAGGTTGGGGTTCGGCAAGTTCAAGGTCACCAACATTTCTCTTGTCTTGGCTGATAGGTTCGTAATGATACCGCTTGGCATGTTAGAAGACTTGCCTCTCAGAATTGGAGCTATAGAGATCCCCACTGACTTTGTGGTGTTAGAGATGGATGAAGAGCCAAGGGATCCCTTGATCTTAGGAAGACCCCTCCTTGCCACTGCTGGAGCTCTCATTGATGTCAAGAATGGAAAAATTGAACTCAATATGGGAAAAGATCTCAAGATGCATTTTGACATCAAAGACACAATGAAGAAGCCTATGATAGAGGGTAAACTCTTTTGGATTGAAGAAATGGATCAGCTTGCAGACCAGTTACTTGAAGAGCTTAATGAAGAAGATCATCTCTAGACAGCTTCGACCAAGGATGGTAAAGATGGCTACTTACACAAGGAAACCTTGGGCTATGAGATAATGTTAGACTCATAAAAGGAAATTGAATGTGTAGAAGTCTTTGAAATCCTGGTTGAGCTAAATGGAGAGGGCATCACATCAATTGAGGCTGAAACTGGCAAAACTCAGCGATTAAGTTTGAGCAGCAGCTCGAAACCGACCCCGTTGGACCCAGACAGTGCAGGCTCGACCCAAGAACTCGACATACAGCTCGAGTCCACTCACTCGGATGACTGGTCAGAACCTAGAGCACCTAAAGTTGAGCTCAAACCACTTCCAACAGGGCTAAGGTATGCTTTTCTTGGTCCTAACTCCACTTACCCTGTCATAGTAAATGATAAACTTAGTGATGATGAGTTGCATTTGCTGTTGACTGAATTGAGAAAGTATAGGAGAGCAATTGGGTATTCTCTTGATGACATTAAAGGCATATCACCAAGTTTATGCACTCATAGAATTCATCTTGAAAATGAGTCATACTCTAGTATTGAACCTCAGAGAAGACTAAACCCTAACCTCAAGAAAATAGTTAAGAATGAAATTCTTAAGTTGTTAGATGCTGGAATTATCTACCCTATCTCTGATAGTACGTTGATATCTTCAGTGCATTGCGTTCCTAAGAAAGGTGGTATAACAGTAGTAAGGAATGACAAAGATGAACTTATACCCACTAGGACAATAACTGGTCATAGGATGTGTATAGACTATAGGAAGTTAAATGCAGCATCTAGAAAATATCACTTTCCTTTGCCATTTATTGATAAAATGCTAGAGAGGCTTGCAAACCACCCTTACTACTGTTTCTTAGATGGATATAGTGGGTTCTTTCAGATCCCGATACATCCAAATGACCAAGAAAAAACCACCTTTACTTGCCCATACAGAACTTTTGCTTACAGAAGAATGCCTTTCGGTCTATGCAATGCACCTGCAACGTTTCAGAGGTGTATGACCTCTATCTTTTCAGATTTTATAGAGGAGATGGTGGAAGTCTTCATGGATGATTTTTCCATGTATGGCTCCTCCTTCTCCTCCTGTTTGTTGAATTTGTACAGGGTGCTTACTAGATGTGAGGAGACAAATCTGGTCCTGAATTGGGAGAAATGTTATTTCATGGTCAGAGAAGGGATTGTCTTGGGGCACAAGATTTCTGAGAATGGAATAGAGATAGACAAGGCCAAGGTAGATGTGATGATGCAGCTACAACCACCTAAGAACGTTAAGGACATTAGGAGTTTCCTTGGACATGTTGGGTTCTACAGGCGGTTCATTAAGGATTTCTCCAAAATAGCTAGACCACTCACTAGGCTACTTTGCAAGGAGCAAGAGTTCAACTTCGATTATGAGTGCTTGAAGGCTTTCCAACTGATAAAGGGAGCATTAATCTCATCCCCAATAGTCCAAGCTCCGAATTGGGACCACCCTTTCGAAATCATGTGTGATGCTTCGGACTATGCAGTTGGAGCAGTTTTGGGTCAGAGAATAGAAAAGAAGATTAATGTGATATACTATGCAAGCAGAACCTTAGATGAAGCTCAGGGGAGATATGCTACCATGGAAAAGGAGTTGCTTGCTGTAATCTTTGCTTTTGAGAAATTCAAAAGCTACTTGGTAGGATCAAAGGTAATAGTCTACACTGATCACGCCGCATTAAGACACATTTATGCCAAGAAAGACACCAAGCCCAGGTTACTAAGATGGATCCTTTTACTCCAAGAATTTGACATGGAGATAGTTGACAAGAAGGGGGTCGAAAATAGGGTAGCTGATCACTTATCCAGGATGAGGATTGAAGATCCGTTGCCAATCGACGATTCCATGCCAGAGGAACAATTGATGTTAGTCAAGACCTTCGAAGGGACCCAGCGCACTAGAGCAGACTTCAAGGAAGTCCTAGCAATAGAAGAAGAGAAGTTGCCATGGTTTGCAGACCTAGCTAACTACTTAGTAAGTGGTGAAATTCCTAGCGGTCTTGATACATACAACAGGAAAAAGTTTTTCAGAGACATAAACCATTACTACTGGGATGAACCGTATCTGTACAAGAAAGGTTCAAATGGCTTATTTAGAAGATGCATAGCAGAGGAAGAAGTCTGAGGAGTGCTAGAACATTACCATGGTTCCGCATATGGAGGCCATTTTGCTACATTCAAGACAGTGTAAAAAATACTCCAAGCTAGGCTTTAGTGGCCGAGCATGTTCAAAGACACACACGCTTTCATATCCAAGTGTGACCCATGCCAAAGGATGGGGAACATAGGCAAAAGAAACGATATGCCTCAGAACCCTATCCTTGAAGTTGAAATTTTTGACGTTTAGGGTATTGACTTCATGGGACCCTTCAACCCACCTTCTTATGAGAATAGCTACATATTGGTTGCTGTAGACTATGTCTCAAAATGGGTAGAAGCCATAGCTAGTCCCACTAACGATGCAAAGGTGGTGCTGAAGATGTTTAAAACTATCATCTTCCCCAGATTTGGAGTTCCCAGAGTCATGATCGGCGATGGAGGTTCTCATTTCATTAACAAAGTCTTTGAGAATCTACTAAGGAAGCATGGAGTAAAGTATAACGACATCAAGACAGTGGCCAGGTTAAAGTCTCCAACAAGCAGATCAAGGCTATCCTAGCAAGAGTAGTAGGTGTTTCTAGAAGAGATTGGTCAACGAAACTCGATGAAGCTCTTTGAGCTTACAAAACTGCTTTTAAGACTCCAATTGGAAGGACTCCATTTCAGCTGCTGTATAGAAAGGCCTGACACCTACCTGTTGAAATCGAGTAAAAAGGATTATGGGTAACAAAGCTCCTAAATCTTGACATCAAGACAGCTCAAGAGAAGAGAGTGGTGGACCTACATGAGCTGGAGGAAATCGGACTTGAAGCCAATGAAAGCTCAAAAGTGTATAAGAAGAGAACTAAGGCTTTCCATGACAAGAAAATATTGCGCAGAGACTTCAAGGCTGGAGATCAAGTTCTCCTATTTAACTCAAGACTTAAGCTCTTTCCTGGAAAACTGAAGTCTAGGTGGTCAGGAACATTTGACATTAACGAAGTGTTACCATATGGAGCTGTCACCCTGCTTACTAAGAATGGTAAAGAATTTACAGTGAATGGGCAAAGGCTTAAACCCTACATGGCTAACTACATACCAGAGGGGACCTCAATTCCCCTTGATGAGCCGCTCAAAGCCTAAAAAGAAAGGAAGTCAAGCTAAGTGACTTTAACCAAGCTCACTTGGGAGGAAATCCCATGTTTATCCTTGTGCATATTGCTTTAATTTTTATTTTATTTCAGTGATCTTTCATCTGTTTTTCTAGTTATTTTTGGTTATCAGATTAGTGCTAAGGAAGGTCAGAAGTAGGTGTTGGAAGAGCTAAACATGACTCGAGTTAAGCACTGCTTAAGGTCCAGGTACGAACTCGGTTGACTTAGCTGGGTCAAACTGACCGAGTCATGCCTCAACAGGCGATCAACACACCAACTCGAGCAGTCAGGTCGAGTCGGTTGATCGAGTCGGTCATCGAGTTCAAAAATTCCCCCTTTTCTCGTGTGTACCGAGTTTGAATTTCGAAATTTTGGCAACTGAATCGAAAAGAGGAATCCAGTGGGGGCTTAGTGCTTTTGGACGCGACAAGAGGAATCAAGTGGGGGCCTTGTGCTTTTGGTTTTTAGCAAACCTCCTCCTTTTCAATATCACCATCCACACCCCCTTCACCACTTTCTTTCTCTCACTTCCATTTCCGCCTATACTCGAGTCCAATTTCTCTCTCTCGATTTGTCTCTCTCGCCGCCTCGAGCTAGCTTTTCGTCACTCGATGCGAGTCCGCCTCGAGCCCAACTCGTCGTCGCCACTCGAGCTTTCTCTCTCTCACTTCCATTTCTGCCTTCACTCGAGTCCAGCTTCTCTCTCTCGATTCGTCTCTCTCGCCGCCTCGAGCCCAATCCGAGCCACTCGAGCTCTCTCTCACTCGATCCGAGCCACTCGAGCTCGTGCACGCCTTACGCTCTCACATCTTTTCTAAGTTTCGAAGCTATGTCTAACCTCCGCGGGCATGTAGAAGCTGAAGCCATAGCAAGGTGCTACACTGAAAAGGGAGGACATGTATAACACCCCGACCGCTAGGGGCCCCACGCCCTCTCCAGAACCCGTGAGCACTCGACATCCCCTCTAGGTACTTCCCAATAGGTCACCCATCCTAGTGCTACTCCAGCCCAAGCACGCTTAACTCTGGAGTTCTCTCAAGACAAGTGACGGAAAAGATAAGTGCACTTTGGGGATATAGGTAGCCAAATCAAATCTCTTAACCTCTTCTCAGAAACCGGGATGTTACAACATGTGTCCCCTGCAAGGGATCCCATGGAAGCTGACGAAGCAACACCCGACTGGCGCAACCACACAAGGGCTGCAACATTAGCTAGGTGTTATGCAAGAATAAGCCGTAAGGCTAGAAAGAGAAAACCTATTGAAGCAAAAATTGAACCAGAAGCCGAGCAAGGGTATGGACCCGAGCAGCAAGGGTATGGACTCGACCAGGAAGGTGACGGACTCGACCACGCGGATCAAGTTGAACACTCAAGTCCACCCAAATGGTATGCAGCCCAAGAGTTCTCGCGTGAAAGGGATGACGTAGCTCGCGGAAAGGCGGTCGATCACGGTGAAGATATGGAGATGGGAGCTAAGTTCAAAAAGAAGTATTCACGGAAGTCGGAGCCAGAGCTAATTATGACAGAAATGCGTGTAGTTTTCCTTGCTAGGGGTTTTACAGGAACGCACTATCCCCATCTCCCCACCATGGAAAAACTCAGCATAAGCGAGGACGTAAGCTGCCTTTTTGCACTATGCGGCCTAACCAACTTCATGAAATGCAACATGGCAGCCTATCAAGTCGAGACTTGGCACTTCTTGGCATCACTGGAGGTGCACTTCTACGTAGAGAACCCTGACTGCGAGTCAGACGGGGGAGTAGGGTAGATTACTTTTAAAGTCAGGGGCAAGAAGTACTCTATCACCACCAACGAGCTCAACAACCTGTACGGTTTTACAAGCGAAACAGGGGTACAACAAGACTTTGACAAAGGGGAGCTGCAATCCTTATGGCTGACAATAGGCACAGACATGTCGTACTCATCATCTAGATCAAAAGGGTTCACAGATTCGACACCCCGCAATGAGATACCTGCATAAGGCGATCGCCAGCACCATGTTTGCGCGTCCTACAACTGGCACTATCAATGAAGGAGATCTGCAAATAATGGATTTGGGATTAAAAGAGATTCTGGAATTTGCTAGGGATGGAAGAGAACTGGTAGGGAATAAGGCTAATACAAGTCTCACCTTTGTCTTGCAAGCTCAGTTCCAGAACTATAGAGAGTGGGCTGTGAAGATGCATAAGAAAAATGCAAAAGGAGACCTCCGCATTGGGGGAGTGGTTACGCCCATACTCATTGCTTGCAATGTGCCTATAGTTTCAGAACCAACCGCACCAAGGTGGTTGGCCGTTGAACATCTTAGGAGTGCACAGTTCCTCGACAGAACCACAGACATGGAGGACTACTTATACCAGTTCATTCACCCTACAGCAGGACCAGCTCGGCTACGACTCCCTTGCGTAGTCATACAGAATTCTCTAGACTCCAACATTGACTTTTCACCACCACTTGAACTGCTCCAACTACTGCAGAAAGGGGATGGACTCGATCATGCTGATCGACTCAGTCACTCGAGCCCTCCAGAATATGCTGCGCCTGAGACATTTCACTTTGAAGAGTTTGCCACATCTAAACACAACAAGGGTCTATGGGAGGCTCACAAGCGGATTGGACTCCTTCAGAAGTGGAACAAAGTTCAAGACAAAACAATCAATGCATTGAAAGGTACCGTGAAAGATATGTCAGATGGGTGGAAGGAGATGAAGGAACAACTAAACAAGATTAAAGGCAAGGGTAGGCGCCGCTCTCAAAGAAATGATGAACCGTGTCAACCAAGCGCTTTGCAGAAAAGAGGTTCTATGAACACAAGCTCCAAGCGTAACACACCACTCGAGCCCCCAGAGCTTCCTCCTTCGAACCATGGCAATGCAAGAGATATGCAGTGGGGTCGAGAAGAGCGGGCTCGAGCATGCGACTCGACCACCACGATGACCCCCACAAGGAATACTCACGCGCGAGCATGGAGGAGTCAATCGACTCCTACTTTTCCAACTACTGAGGTACCAGTTCCAAATCCATCATTGTATATACCATTGCATTTAGTTTACTCCTGTTTTCTATCTTGGAGTCTTTTCCAAATTTTTATTACACAAGGGACTGTGTAATTTAAGTTTGGGGAGGGTTCATGATGTATTTGACATTGTTTTCTGTTTTCTAAATTCAAATTTTGCATCATCTATGTGCATTTAAAAACCATAAAAATTTGAAATTTTTTTGAAAACTATTTCACAAAAACAGAGTGTCCATGTAGTTGCATTAGCATTTTAGGATTGAATCTAGTTGCATTTCATCTAAGATTTCTGCATAGGGGATAATGATGATTCTTGCCTAGCTTAGCATGCAGTTTAAACTGACAAAATCAATGAACCATTTATTTGTTCTGTGGTGCATGTTGATTAAGTTTGAAGCCTAAGGCAGCACCATCCTTTGAATTCATTGCTTGACATTTGATTTTGGCTGAAGTATGTTGTAAAGTGCATTCATTCCCTATTTATTTGAACCTTAACTTGACCTATAATTATCATGTTTATACATTGGTACTTGAACTCATGGATAACTATATACATACTTGGATATTCTTTCATCGCTTTACCACTCTTGTTATCCAAGTAGCTGATTCCCATCATTGGAACAGTTCTCCCCACCATGAACCTACCTTTCTTTCAAGCCAATATTATTCTCTGTGTGTGTGAGGCCCTTTATTGACTGAGCTTGGTAGAAAGTGTTAGGTTGGAGCCAACAAGGATAGGTTCTCATTTAGTTATAGTTCACGTTTTTTGGACTAGCTAGGACTAGGTGGGAACATGATTCTGGGTAGATATGGAAATTAGGATATCCAAGTCATGGGAATTCATTGAGGGATGTGTTAAAAATGAAGAGAAAAGGGAAAGGAAAATAAACTTCTAAGTAGAGGGATGTATATGATTGAAGCTCTAGTAAAGGATTGGGTAGTAAAGAAATTAAAAAAATATATGTATAGGCTCAGAAAAAAAAACATGTATGAGTTGCATAAGAGATAGAGCTTCAGATATTAACCCAATCCGCTAGAGTAATCAAAAGAAAAGAAACCCCCTTAGAACACAAGGAAAAATAAAAGATTGATCAAAGAAATTCATGGCAACAAAGTGCCAAAGGGTAGTAATAGGATCATTTATGGGTTTAGATTTAGGGGTTTGGGTTTCATTATGTATATGGATGGGTAGATGGGAGTCTATCCTTGTATGCATCGGTTGGTCCTGACCTTTAGCCTTCTTCTAAAGCTCAGATTTTCTTTGAGAGTCCCCTGAGTGAGGATGAGTGTAACCAGTTACATGAAGGGACCATCTTTGTACTTTGACCATTCCCTTAGCCAAATGAGTTCAATGACTCTGCATAAATTTGATTCATGTTCACTGCTTAATGAATGTTAAAGGGTATGAAGAATCTGAACACTTGTGTAAGCTAAGGTCATTGTTAAGTAGTGATGTGACGAGCATGGCTAAGGCTTTAAAAGTAAAACTTGTTAGCGTTGCATTCAGGATAGCTTCTCGAGAATTTGATCAAGTCTTTTAAGGCTGCATTGCTTAGGTTCTGAATCCCCAACTTCACACCTTTCCTCCAGCTTATGCTTGTTTTATTGCTTGAGAGCAAGCAAGGATTAAGTTTGGGGGAGTTGATATGTCTGTATTTTACATGATTTATGCATACATTTTCCTTCCTATTTGCTTAGTTTCACCTCGAGTTCACAACATTTCTAGTCCATTTTCCTATGTTTTTGCACTTAGGAGAATTTGCACTAGCATTTGCATACATGTTGCATTTTGGAGCTAAAACAGGTACAACATGGAGCATGGATGCTAGGACAGCTCGAGTCCCCACTCGAGACCCACTCGAGCCCGTGCTCGCCATCCCACTCGAGCCCGTGCTCGCCACGCCACTCGAGCCCATACTCGCCATGCCACTCGAGCATAGCTCGAGTCCCCACTCGAGCCCTGCCGTGCGCCGCTCTCTGCTCGAGCCCACCTCCACTCGAGTCCGCACTCGACATCGCATCCCCGACTCGACCTCAGCTCCACCACGTACCACTCATGTCACCACTCAACAACATCTACCTGTCTCAACTCGACACCACCCAAGTGCTCGACGTCCAACACACTCGACCTCCCAACTCGAGCTGCACCACCCGCGAAAACTCAGCTACTTCTTTTGACTTTTTCCGTTTTAGGGTTTTCCGTATTTTACTATAAATACCACTGTTGGGTATTATCCAAGAGATATGTCTTTTATTTTTAGGGTTTTTCTCTGCCTCCAAACCTTGTTCTTGGTGTTCTTCATTTTGTAATTCAGATCTCTCTTAATCTAGTACTTAGTTTGCTTTAATTCTTTGCAGTCTTACTATTCTCATCTTAATCTATCTTTCTAAACTATTTTCAATGAATTATGTAATGTTTTATTTTTCTGGGTTCATGTTCTTGATGATGATTTGTGTTCTTGAGTAGTGATTTAGGGTTTCTGAGGATGGGATAGGTTAGTAGCTTGCTTATGATCTGATCTGGTGTTTAAGATTGCTTGATTGTTGAATTTCCCTTCTGGGTGAGTGTGTTTAAAGCTTGTTGCTTTCTCATAACCTGGAACAAGATCTGAGATGATTTCCACATGAGAGTGTGATGGAATCATCAGAATCAATTTTTTCCAGAGATTAGCACATCCTAACCTAAGAGATTAGATGTTTAGGGTGCTTTTTGGCTTTAGCAAATAGGTTCTTTGTGCCTATCTCATCATGGTGGCTCAAGCAAAAGTTGGTACGTCAGTTATGAGATTTGAGGTTTCTTACCACAAGAGTGGACTAAATTGTTTTAGATATTTGCTATCTAGGGAATAGCCTTTGTGGTTGATGTTTGTTGAACACCAGTGATGATCATAAGCTGCTATTGATCGATTACCCTATCCTTAGATCCCTATTGACTTTCTATTGCTTTATCATCTTGTATTATAGCTGTTTAATTGTTTAATTGCACTTTGCCCTTCATCTCTTTTGACTCGGTCTTGAACCCGAGTGCATAGTTGTTTGTCGTTTTCAGGCTCCACTCGATCTCATTGACTCGTTCAGAGTGGTCGAGTGCACCTTTTTGTCATTTTTCTGCATTGACTTGGTCACTTGACTCGGTCTAGTACCCGAGTCAAGTACCCATCTTACTGCATTTCGTTTTTATTTCACTTAGGTTGTTAGATAAACATTTCCTTTCTATCTGGCTTGACTTAGTTGGCAACCCGAGCACTTCCAAGAAGGTCACCCTTGCTAGTACTACACTCGCCCAAGCAGGCATAACTACGGAGTTCTGATGGGATCCAGTGCATTAATGCTGGTATGATCGGACCTGTGAATATGTACCACACAATCGAATATATCCTTTTGGTCTAACACTAGGAGATATTCACCGTTTGTCCCACTTGACTAATAAGCGAGTCAAACAAGTTTCGATAAATATTTATAGAGACGTAAAACATTGTAACAAACACTATTTTGCTCTGCAAACAAGTTTTATGGGTTATATGTTTGTCCGAGTAACAAAAAACCTTCACAAAGCACCTAAACGAAAATATCTTGGCCAAAAATGAGAAATTGGATTCTCTTGCCATTGGTCCCACTTGACTAATGAGCGAGTCAAACAAGTTCCGATAATTTTTATAGACTCGTAAAACATGGTAACACACAATATGTACCACACAACCGAATATATCCTTTTGGGCTAAAAATAGGAGATATTCAGCGTTGGTCCCACTAGACTAATAAGCGAGACAAACAAATTCTGATAAATTTTTATAGAGACGTAAAACAGGGTAACAAACACTATTTTTCTCTCAAAACAAGTTTTATGGGTTATATGTTTGACCGAGTAACAAAAAAGCTTCACAAAGCACCTAAACGAAAATACTTTATCCCAAAATGAGAAACTGGATTCTCTTGCCGTTGGTCCCATTTTACTAATGAGTGAGTCAAACAAGTTTTGAGAATTTTTATAAACACGTAAGACATGGTAAGACTGAAAACAAATTTTATGGTCCATATGTTCGTCCGAATGAAAAACATTTTTGACCGAAATGAGAAATATGATTTTCTCACCATAGCCATGTCTAAGTGGTTTAACGGGAATTTTTTATTACAGGTGCCGTAGTTCTTCATCTTTCCAAAAATGGATGCAACATGAGCACTACCCAGAAGGTCACCCTTTCTGGTACTACACTCGCCCAAGCAGGCATAACTATGGAGTTCTGATCGGATCCAGTGCATTAATGCTGGTATGATCGCACCAGTGAATATGTACCTCACAATCGAATATATCTTTTAGGTCTAACACTAGGAGATATTCACCGTTGGTCCCGCATGACTAATAAGCGAATCAAACATGTTCCGATAAATTTTTTAGAGACGTAAAACATGGTAACAAACAAGTTTTATGGGTTATATGTTTGTCCGAGTAACAAAAAAGCTTCACAAAGCACCTCAACGAAAATATTTTGGCCCAAAATGAGAAATTGGATTCTCTTGCCGTTGATCCTGTTTTACTAATGAGCGAGTTAAACAAGTTTCGAGAATTTTTATAAAACATGGTAACACACAATATTTTGCGCTCAAAACAAATTTTATGGTCCATATGTTTGTCTGAATAACCAAAAAGCTCAACTAACCGCTAAAATGAAAAACATTTTTGCCCGAAATGAGAAATTTGATTTTCTCACCATTGCCATGTCTAAGTGGTTTAATAGGAATTTCTTATTTTAGGCGCCGTAGTACTTCATCGTTCCAAAAATTCTTCCTTCTCGAAAGCATCTCGCCTTATAAAAAAAACAATCATAAAAACCAAAATAGAAAGAGCCATGCAATACGAGGACTTCCCAGAAGGTCACCCTTTCTAGTACTACACTCGCCCAAGCAGGCTTCACTGCAGAGTTCTGATGGGATCCGGTGCATTAATGCTGGTATGATCGCACCCGTTACTATGTACCACACAATCGAATATATCCTTTTGGTCTAAACTAGGAGATATCCAACGTTGCTCCCACTCAACTAATAAGCGAGTCAAACTACTTCCGATAAATTTTTATAAGACGTAAAACAGGGTAACAAACACTATTTTGCTCCGGAAACAAGTTTTATGGGTTATATGTTTGTCCGAGTAACAAAAAAGCTTCAAAAAGCACCTAAACGAAAATATTTTAGACCAAAATTAGAAATTGGATTATCTTGCCGTTGGTCCCACTTGACTAATGAGCGAGTCAAACAAGTTCCGAGAATTTTTATAGACACGTAAAACATGGTAACACACAAACGTTTGCTCTCAAAACAAATTTTATGGTCCATATGTTTGTCCGAAAAACAAAAAAGCTCAACTAGCCGCTTAATTGAAAAATATTTTTGCCCTAAATGAGAAATTGGATTCTCTCACCATTTCCATGTGTGAGTGGTTTAACAGGACCTTTTTATTACAGGCGCCGTAGTTCTTCATCGTTCCAAAAATTCTTATTTCTCGGAAGCATCTCGCCTTATAAAAAAATAAAACAATCATAAAAACCAAAATAGAGAAAGGGGTGCAACACGAGGACTTCCTAGAAGGTCACCCTTTCTAGTACTACACTCGCCCAAGCAGGCATAACTAAGGAGTTCCGATGGGATTCAATGCATTAATGCTGGTATGATCGCACCTGTGAATATGTACCATACAATCGAATATATCCTTTTGGTCTAACACTAAGAGAAATTCACTGTTTGTCCTACTTGACTTATAAGCGAATCAAACAAGTTCCGATAAAATTTTACAAAGACGTAAAACATGGTAACAAACACTATTTTGCTCTGAAAACAAATTTTATGAGTTATATGTTTGTCCGGGTAACAAAAAAGCTTAACAAAGCACCTAAACGAACATATTTTGGCCAAAAATGAGAAATTGGATTCTCTTGCCGTTGGTCCCACTTGATTAATGAGCGAGTCAAACAAGTTTCGAGAAGTTTTTATAGACACGTAAAACATGGTAACACACAATATTTTGCTCTCAAAACAAATTTTATGGTCCATATGTTTGTACGAATAACAAAAAGCTCAACTAACCGCTTAAATGAAAAACATTTTTGCCCGAAATGAGAAAATTGACTCTCTCTCACCATCACCATGGCTGACTGTTTTAACAAGACTTTCTTATTACAGGCACCGTAGTTATTCATCGTTCCAAAAATTCTTCCTTCTCGAAAGCATCTCGCCTTATAAAAATTTAAAACAATCGTAAAAACCAAAATAGAAAAAGTGGTGCTACACGAGGACATCCCAAAAGGTCACCCTTTCTAGTACTACACTCGCCCAAGCAGGCTTCACTGCAGAGTTCTGATGGGATCCGGTGCATTAATCCTGGTATGATCGCACCCGTTAATATGTACCACACAATCGAATATATCCTTTTCGTCTAAAACTAGCAGATATTCACCGTTGGTCCCACTCGACTAATAAGTGAGTCAAACAAGTTCCGATAAATTTTTATAGAGACGTAAAACAGGGTAACAAACACTATTTTGCTCCGGAAACAAGTTTTATGGGTTATATGTTTGTCCGAGTAACAAAAAAGCTTCAAAAAGCACCTAAACGAAAATATTTTAGACCAAAATCAGAAATTGGATTATCTTGCCGTTGGTCCCACTTGACTAATGAGCGAGTCAAACAAGTTCCGAGAATTTTTATAGACACGTAAAACATGGTAACACACAAACGTTTGCTCTCAAAACAAATTTTATGGTCCATATGTTTGTCCGAAAAACAAAAAATCTCAACTAGCCGCTTAATTGAAAAATATTTTTGCCCTAAATGAGAAATTGGATTCTCTCACCATTTCCATGTGTGAGTGGTTTAACAGGACCTTTTTATTACAGGCGCCGTAGTTCTTCATCGTTCCAAAAATTCTTATTTCTCGGAAGCATCTCGCCTTATAAAAAAATAAAACAATCGTAAAAACCAAAATAGAGAAAGGGGTGCAAAACGAGGACTTCCTAGAAGGTCACCCTTTCTAGTACTACACTCGCCCAAGCAGGCATAACTAAGGAGTTCCGATGGGATTCAATGCATTAATGCTGGTATGATCGCACCTGTGAATATGTACCACACAATTGAATATATCCTTTTGGTCTAACACTAAGAGAAATTCACCGTTTGTCCTACTTGACTAATAAGCGAATCAAACAAGTTCCGATAAAATTTTACAAAGACGTAAAACATGGTAACAAACACTATTTTGCTCTGAAAACAAATTTTATGAGTTATATGTTTGTCCGGGTAACAAAAAAGCTTAACAAAGCACCTAAACGAACATATTTTGGCCAAAAATGAGAAATTGGATTCTCTTGCCGTTGGTCCCACTTGATTAATGAGCGAGTCAAACAAGTTTCGAGAAGTTTTTATAGACACGTAAAACATGGTAACACACAATATTTTGCTCTCAAAACAAATTCTATGGTCCATATGTTTGTACGAATAACCAAAAAGCTCAACTAACCGCTTAAATGAAAAACATTTTTGCCCGAAATGAGAAAATTGACTCTCTCACCATCACCATGGCTGACTGTTTTAACAAGACTTTCTTATTACAGGCGCCGTAGTTATTCATCGTTCCAAAAATTCTTCCTTCTCGAAAGCATCTCGCCTTATAAAAATTTAAAACAATCGTAAAAACCAAAATAGAAAAAGTGGTGCAACACGAGGACATCCCAAAAGGTCACCCTTTCTAGTACTACACTCGCCCAAGCAGGCTTAAGTGCAGAGTTCTGATGGGATCCGGTGCATTAATCCTGGTATGATCGCACCCGTTAATATGTACCACACAATCGAATATATCTTTTTCGTCTAAAACTAGCAGATATTCACCGTTGGTCCCACTCGACTAATAAGCGAGTCAAACAAGTTCCGATAAATTTTTATAGACACGTAAAACAGGGTTACAAACACTATTTTGCTCTGAAAACTAGTTTTATGGGTTATATGTTTGTATGAGTAACAAAAAAGCTTCACAAAGCACCTAAACGAAAATATTTTGGCCCAAAATGAGAAATTGGATTCTCTTGCCGTTAGTCCCATTTTACTAATGAGAGAGTCAAACAAGTTTCGAGAATTTTTATAGACACGTAAAACATTGTAACACACAATATTTTGCTCTCAAAACAAATTTTATGGTCCATATGTTTGTCCGAATAACCAAAAAGCTCAACTAACCGCTTAAATGAAAAACATTTTTGCCCGAAATGAGAAAATTGATTCTCTCGCCATTGCCATGTTTGAGTGGTTTAACGGGACTTTCTTATTTTAGGCGCCGTAGTTCTTTATCATTCCAAAAATTCTTCCTTCTCGAAAGCATCTCGCCTTATAAATAGAAACAATCATAAAAACCAAAATAGAAAAAGCGGTGCAACACGAGGACTTCCAAGAAGGTCACCCTTTCTAGTACTACACTCGCCCAAGCAGGCTTCACTGCAGAGTTCTGATGGGATCCGTTGCATTAATGCTGGTATGATCGAACCCACATTATGTACCACACAATCGAATATATCCTTTTGGTCTAAAACTAGGAGATATTCACCGTTCATCCCACTCGACTAATAAGCGAGTCATAAAAGTTCCGATAAATTTTTATAGAGACGTAAAACATTACCACAAACACTATTTTACTCTTAAAACAAGTTTTATGGGTTATATGTTTGTCCGAGTAACAAAAAAGATTCACAAAGCACCTAAACGAAAATATTTTTGCCCAAAATCAGAAATTTGTACCGTTGGTCCCATTTTACTAATGAGCGAGTTAAACTAGTTTCGAGAATTTTTATAGACACGTAAAACATGGTAACACACAATATTTTGCTCTAAAAACAAACTTTATGGTCCATATTTGACCTAGGTTTGTTCGAATAACCAAGAAGCTCAACTAACCGCTTAAATGAAAAATATTTTTGCCCGAAATGAGAAAATTGATTCTCTCACCATCACCATGTCTGACTGTTTTAACAAGACTTTCTTATTACAGGCGCCGTAGTTCTTCATCGTTTCAAAAATTCTTCCTTCTCGGAAGCATCTCGCCTTATAAAAAAATAAAACAATCGTAAAAACCAAAATAGAGAGAGGGGTACAACACGAGGACTTCCCAGAAGGTCACCCTTTCTAGTACTACACTCGCAAAAGCATGCATAACTACGGATTTCTGATGGGATCCAGTGCATTAATGCTGGTATGATCGTACCTGTGAATATGTACCACACAATCGAATATATCCTTTTGGTCTAACACTAGGAGATATTCACCGTTGGTCCCACTTGACTAATAAGCGAATCAAACAAGTTCCGATGAATTTTTATAGAGACGTAAAACTAGGTAACAAACACTATTTCGCTCTGAAAACAAGTTTTATGGGTTATATGTTTGTCCAGGTAATAAAAAAGCTTCACAAAGCACCTAAACGAAAATATTTTGGCCCAAAATGATAAATTGGATTCTCTTGCCGTTGGTCCCACTTGATTAATGAGCGAGTCAAACAAGTTTCGAGAATATTTATAGACACGTAAAACATGGTAACACACAATATTTTGCTCTCAAAACAAATTTTATGGTCCATATGTTTGTCCAAATAACCAAAAAGCTCAACTAACCGCTTAAATGAAAAACATTTTTGCCGAAATGAGAAAATTGAGTCTCTCATTATTGCCATGGCTGACTGGTTTAACGGGACTTTTTTATTACAGGCGCCATAGTTCTTCATCGTTCCAAAAATTTTTCCTTCTCGAAAGCATCGCCTTATAAAAAAATAAAACAATCGTAAAAACCAAAATAGAAAAAGCTGTGCAACACGAGGACATCCCAGAAGGTCACCCTTTCTAGTACTACACTCGCCCAAGCAGGCTTCACTCAGAGTTTTGATGGGATCCGGTGCATTAATGCTGGTATAACGCACATGTAATATGTACCACACAATCGAATATATCCTTTGGGTCTAAATCTAGGAGATATTCACCGTTGGTCCCACTCGACTAATAAGCGAGTCAAACAAGTTCCGATAAGTTTTTATAGAGACGTAAAACATTACCATAAATACTATTTTGCCCTGAAAACAAGTTTTATGGGTTATATGTTTGTCCGAGTAACAATAAAGCTTCACAAAGCACCTAAACGAAAATATTTTTTGCCCAAAATTAGAAATTGGATTCTCTTGCCGTTGGTCCCACTTGATTAATGAGCGAGTCAAACAAGTTTCGAGAAGTTTTTATAGACACGTAAAACATGGTAACACACAATATTTTGCTCTCAAAACAAATTTTATGGTCCATATGTTTGTACGAATAACAAAAAGCTCAACTAACCGCTTAAATGAAAAACATTTTTGCCCGAAATGAGAAAATTGACTCTCTCTCACCATCACCATGGCTGACTGTTTTAACAAGACTTTCTTATTACAGGCGCCGTAGTTATTCATCGTTCCAAAAATTCTTCCTTCTCGAAAGCATCTCGCCTTATAAAAATTTAAAACAATCGTAAAAACCAAAATAGAAAAAGTGGTGCAACACGAGGACATCCCAAAAGGTCACCCTTTCTAGTACTACACTCGCCCAAGCAGGCTTCACTGCAGAGTTCTGATGGGATCCGGTGCATTAATCCTGGTATGATCGCACCCGTTAATATGTACCACACAATCGAATATATCCTTTTCGTCTAAAACTAGCAGATATTCACCGTTGGTCCCACTCGACTAATAAGCGAGTCAAACAAGTTCCGATAAATTTTTATAGAGACGTAAAACAGGGTAACAAACACTATTTTGCTCCGGAACAAGTTTTATGGGTTATATGTTTGTCCGAGTAACAAAAAAGCTTCAAAAAGCACCTAAACGAAAATATTTTAGACCAAAATCAGAAATTGGATTATCTTGCCGTTGGTCCCACTTGACTAATGAGCGAGTCAAACAAGTTCCGAGAATTTTTATAGACACGTAAAACATGGTAACACACAAACGTTTGCTCTCAAAACAAATTTTATGGTCCATATGTTTGTCCGAAAAACAAAAAAGCTCAACTAGCCGCTTAATTGAAAAATATTTTTGCCCTAAATGAGAAATTGGATTCTCTCACCATTTCCATGTGTGAGTGGTTTAACAGGACCTTTTTATTACAGGCGCCGTAGTTCTTCATCGTTCCAAAAATTCTTATTTCTCGGAAGCATCTCGCCTTATAAAAAAATAAAACAATCGTAAAAACCAAAATAGAGAAAGGGGTGCAAAACGAGGACTTCCTAGAAGGTCACCCTTTCTAGTACTACACTCGCCCAAGCAGGCATAACTAAGGAGTTCCGATGGGATTCAATGCATTAATGCTGGTATGATCGCACCTGTGAATATGTACCACACAATTGAATATATCCTTTTGGTCTAACACTAAGAGAAATTCACCGTTTGTCCTACTTGACTAATAAGCGAATCAAACAAGTTCCGATAAAATTTTACAAAGACGTAAAACATGGTAACAAACACTATTTTGCTCTGAAAACAAATTTTATGAGTTATATGTTTGTCCGGGTAACAAAAAAGCTTAACAAAGCACCTAAACGAACATATTTTGGCCAAAAATGAGAAATTGGATTCTCTTGCCGTTGGTCCCACTTGATTAATGAGCGAGTCAAACAAGTTTCGAGAAGTTTTTATAGACACGTAAAACATGGTAACACACAATATTTTGCTCTCAAAACAAATTTTATGGTCCATATGTTTGTACGAATAACCAAAAAGCTCAACTAACCGCTTAAATGAAAAACATTTTTGCCCGAAATGAGAAAATTGACTCTCTCACCATCACCATGGCTGACTGTTTTAACAAGACTTTCTTATTACAGGCGCCGTAGTTATTCATCGTTCCAAAAATTCTTCCTTCTCGAAAGCATCTCGCCTTATAAAAATTTAAAACAATCGTAAAAACCAAAATAGAAAAAGTGGTGCAACACGAGGACATCCCAAAAGGTCACCCTTTCTAGTACTACACTCGCCCAAGCAGGCTTCACTGCAGAGTTCTGATGGGATCCGGTGCATTAATCCTGGTATGATCGCACCCGTTAATATGTACCACACAATCGAATATATCTTTTTCGTCTAAAACTAGCAGATATTCACCGTTGGTCCCACTCGACTAATAAGCGAGTCAAACAAGTTCCGATAAATTTTTATAGAGACGTAAAACAGGGTTACAAACACTATTTTGCTCTGAAAACTAGTTTTATGGGTTATATGTTTGTATGAGTAACAAAAAAGCTTCACAAAGCACCTAAACGAAAATATTTTGGCCCAAAATGAGAAATTGGATTCTCTTGCCGTTAGTCCCATTTTACTAATGAGAGAGTCAAACAAGTTTCGAGAATTTTTATAGACACGTAAAACATTGTAACACACAATATTTTGCTCTCAAAACAAATTTTATGGTCCATATGTTTGTCCGAATAACCAAAAAGCTCAACTAACCGCTTAAATGAAAAACATTTTTGCCCGAAATGAGAAAATTGATTCTCTCACCATTGCCATGTTTGAGTGGTTTAACGGGACTTTCTTATTTTAGGCGCCGTAGTTCTTTATCATTCCAAAAATTCTTCCTTCTCGAAAGCATCTCGCCTTATAAATAGAAACAATCATAAAAACCAAAATAGAAAAAGCGGTGCAACACGAGGACTTCCAAGAAGGTCACCCTTTCTAGTACTACACTCGCCCAAGCAGGCTTCACTGCAGAGTTCTGATGGGATCCGGTGCATTAATGCTGGTATGATCGAACCCGTTACTATGTACCACACAATCGAATATATCCTTTTGGTCTAAAACTAGGAGATATTCACCGTTCATCCCACTCGACTAATAAGCGAGTCATAAAAGTTCCGATAAATTTTTATAGAGACGTAAAACATTACCACAAACACTATTTTACTCTTAAAACAAGTTTTATGGGTTATATGTTTGTCCGAGTAACAAAAAGGATTCACAAAGCACCTAAACGAAAATATTTTTGCCCAAAATGAGAAATTTGTACCGTTTGTCCCATTTTACTAATGAGCGAGTTAAACTAGTTTCGAGAATTTTTAATTACACGTAAAACATGGTAACACACAATATTTTGCTCTAAAAACAAACTTTATGGTCCATATTTGACCTAGGTTTGTTCGAATAACCAAGAAGCTCAACTAACCGCTTAGATGAAAAACATTTTTGCCCGAAATGAGAAAATTGATTCTCTCACCATCACCATGTCTGACTGTTTTAACAAGACTTTCTTATTACAGGCGCCGTAGTTCTTCATCGTTTCAAAAATTCTTCCTTCTCGGAAGCATCTCGCCTTATAAAAAAATAAAACAATCGTAAAAACCAAAATAGAGAGAGGGGTACAACACGAGGACTTCCCAGAAGGTCACCCTTTCTAGTACTACACTCGCAAAAGCATGCATAACTACGGATTTCTGATGGGATCCAGTGCATTAATGCTGGTATGATCGTACCTGTGAATATGTACCACACAATCGAATATATCCTTTTGGTCTAACACTAGGAGATATTCACCGTTGGTCCCACTTGACTAATAAGCGAATCAAACAAGTTCCGATGAATTTTTATAGAGACGTAAAACAAGGTAACAAACACTATTTTGCTCTGAAAACAAGTTTTATGGGTTATATGTTTGTCCAGGTAATAAAAAAAGCTTCACAAAGCACCTAAACGAAAATATTTTGGCCCAAAATGATAAATTGGATTCTCTTGCCGTTGGTCCCACTTGATTAATGAGCGAGTCAAACAAGTTTCGAGAATATTTATAGACACGTAAAACATGGTAACACACAATATTTTGCTCTCAAAACAAATTTTATGGTCCATATGTTTGTCCAAATAACCAAAAAGCTCAACTAACCGCTTAAATGAAAAACATTTTTGCCGAAATGAGAAAATTGAGTCTCTCATTATTGCCATGGCTGACTGGTTTAACGGGACTTTTTTATTACAGGCGCCATAGTTCTTCATCGTTCCAAAAAATTTTTCCTTCTCGAAAGCATCGCCTTATAAAAAAATAAAACAATCGTAAAAACCAAAATAGAAAAAGCTGTGCAACACGAGGACATCCCAGAAGGTCACCCTTTCTAGTACTACACTCGCCCAAGCAGGCTTCACTCAGAGTTTTGATGGGATCCGGTGCATTAATGCTGGTATAACGCACATGTAATATGTACCACACAATCGAATATATCCTTTGGGTCTAAATCTAGGAGATATTCACCGTTGGTCCCACTCGACTAATAAGCGAGTCAAACAAGTTCCGATAAGTTTTTATAGAGACGTAAAACATTACCACAAATACTATTTTGCCCTGAAAACAAGTTTTATGGGTTATATGTTTGTCCGAGTAACAATAAAGCTTCACAAAGCACCTAAACGAAAATATTTTTTGCCCAAAATTAGAAATTGGATTCTCTTGCCGTTAGTCCCATTTTACTAATGAGCAAATTAAACAAGTTTTGAGAATTTTTATAGACACGTAAAACATGGTAACACACAATACTTTGCGCTCAAAACAAATTTTATGGTCCATATGTTTGTCTGAATAACCAAAAAGCTCAACTAACCGCTTAAATGAAAATCATTTTTGCCCGAAATGACAAATTTGATTCTCTCACCATTGCCATGTCTGAGTGGTTTAACAGGAATTTCTTATTTTAGACGCCGTAGTACTTCATCGTTCCAAAAATTCTTCCTTCTCGAAAGCATCTCGCCTTATAAAAAAAACAATCATAAAAACCAAAATAGAAAAAGCCATGCAATACGAGTAGATCACCCTTTCTAGTACTACACTCACCCAAGCAGGCTTCACTTCAGAGTTCTGATGGGATCCGGTGCATTAATGCTGGTATGATCGCACCCGTTAATATGTACCACACAATCGTGTATATCCTATTGGTCAAACACTAGGAGATATTCACCGGTTGTCCCACTTGACTATTAAGCGAGTCAAACAAGTTTCGATAAATTTTTATAGAGACGTAGAATATGATAACAAACACTATTTTGTTCTGAAAAAAGGTTTTATGGGTTATATGTTTGTCACAAAAAAGCTTCAAAAAGCACCTAAACGAAAATATTTTGGCCCAAAATGAGAAATTGGATTCTCTTGCTGTTAGTCCCACTTGACTAATGAGCGAGTCAAACAAGTTTCAAGAATTTTTATAGACACGTAAAACATGGTAACACACAATATTTTGCTCTCAACACAAATTTTATGGTCCATATGTTTGTCCAAATAACCAAAAAGCTCAACTAACAGCTTAAATGAAAAACATTTTTGCCCGAAATGAGAAAATTGATTCTCTAATTATTGCCATGTCTGAGTGGTTTAACAGGAATTTCTTATTTTAGGCGCCGTAGTTCTTCATCGTTCCAAAAATTCTTCCTTCTCGAAAGCATCTTGCCTTATAAAAAAAAAATTAATCGTAAAAACCAAAATAGAAAAAGGGGTGCAACACAACAACTTCCTAGAAGGTCACCCTTTCTAGTACTACACTCGCCCAAGCAGGCTTACCTCCTGATGTGATCATGCCAAGCACAATGAAGGAGAAGCTTGAACCGGAGCAGCTTGTAGCCGAGGAAGCTAAGAAGAAATGGATTAGCTCAACAACAACGTTTGATCCGGGAATATTAAGACGATCACTTCAACAATTCAAGACAACTTTGTCAACATCTTCTCAACACCATATCGGGCAGTTTAGTGTGTGCTAATCCAGCTACACTGGTTGTGATCCAAGCCACCTAAACATTTATTAAGAGAGGTGATATGACTTACACTCTTTTTCCCTTCATTTGGTTTTGTCCCATTGGGTTTTCCAAATAAGGTTTTTAATGAGGTAAGCCATATCACTCACTCATCAGCCTCTTGATAAAGCCTAAGCCCACCTCTATCTCTTATCCAAGTGAAGCAGCCCAAGTCCAACAAGAAGATTCAGCTGAAATATTGAAAGACTTGAAGAGTTATTTTATGTTCAACTTTGTGTTTAATGTTATGTCATTTTCGAGATTCTCTCCTTTACTCTTTGGCTGATTTAAACTATTGTAATGCTTCATTTGTGGGTTATCAAACTCTTTTCATATTCTCAAACTCTCTGGAATCTGTTTGATCATTTCTTGTTCAAAGTGTCGAGTCTTCATTCCTTCACACCGAGCAAGCCGATAGTCTTAGGGTCTTTCACAACTCCTAGGAAGTTTCACTTCGATCCACCCCTTGTTCACCACGTCCAGGGTCTTCACCCACGTACAGAACAAGCCTGAAAGTCCAAAGGCTCACCACCCCTTTGGAAGTTTTGCAACAATACCCCCAAGACTCATCAGATCCTACTCATTATTCTTCACCTTTCATCTCTTCCGCATCACTCACCTTGTCACCGATCATCACAACCTCTTGGAGAGCATTCAGGGACTTGATCCTCACCTAGGATCATATCACCTCCAGACTTCTAATGGGATCTGGTGCACAAATGCTGGTATCTATCTTGTGCTGATAGATAGACTCTCTAGGATAACACACCACACTTCGTATCCTAACACTAGAGAGGTTTTTTCTGTTTCGAGACCATTCCCTGAAAGTTTTGACATTCTGGTCTATAACAAGTTGCTTATTGAATCAAAGGATAATACCTTTTGCGCCTATAATCTCTTGTTTCGAGTTTTGGTTAAGAGTGCACAGGGTAAACAAGCTGAAGAAATGAAGACTCATACACCAGAGACGTGGTTATTTTACTTATGGCTAAAGCGGTTTACTGTCCAAGTTGATTATGACCCGTTGAAACAATGGAGAAAGGAGCAGCAACCAAACAAGAAGCAATGCCGAATGATCTTTAAGCCTGGTGAAATTTTGTGGATTCAAATGAAAATAGGACATTTTCCAGCCCACACAAAGATCAATGGCTACAAGACCTGATCGCAAGGTAAGTGTTTTCGGATTTTAAACTTCATTAATTCTAACTTAATCTTTTTTCCTTGCAGATTTTTCGGATTTGAGGTCAAATCCTTTTTAAGTGGGAGAGGATGATGTGATCATGCCAAGCACAATGAAGGAGAAGCTTGAACCGGAGCAGCTTGTAGCCGAGGAAGCTAAGAAGAAATGGATTAGCTCAACAACAACGTTTGATCCGGGAATATTAAGACGATCACTTCAACAATTCAAGACAACTTTGTCAACATCTTCTCAACACCATCTCGGGCAGTTTAGTGTGTGCTAATCCAGCTACACTGGTTGTGATCCAAGCCACCTAAACATTTATTAAGAGAGGTGATATGACTTACCCTCTTTTTCCCTTCATTTGGTTTTGTCCCATTGGGTTTTCCAAATAAGGTTTTTAATGAGGTAAGCCATATCACTCACTCATCAGCCTCTTGATAAAGCCTAAGCCCACCTCTATCTCTTATCCAAGTGAAGCAGCCCAAGTCCAACAAGAAGATTCAGCCGAAATATTGAAAGACTTGAAGAGTTATTTTATGTTCAACTTTGTGTTTAATGTTATGTCATTTTCGAGATTCTCTCCTTTACTCTTTGGCTGATTTAAACTATTGTAATGCTTCATTTGTGGGTTATCAAACTCTTTTCATATTCTCAAACTCTCTGGAATCTGTTTGATAATTTCTTGTTCAAAGTGTCGGGTCTTCATTCCTTCACACCGAGCAAGCCGATAGTCTTAGGGTCTTTCACAACTCCTAGGAAGTTTCACTTCGATCCACCCCTTGTTCACCACGTCCAGGGTCTTCACCCACGTACAGAACAAGCCTGAAAGTCCAAAGGCTCACCACCCCTTTGGAAGTTTTGCAACAATCCCCCCAAGACTCATCAGATCCTACTCATTATTCTTCACCTTTCATCTCTTCCGCATCACTCACCTTGTCACCGATCATCACAACCTCTTGGAGAGCATTCAGGGACTTGATCCTCACCTAGGATCATATCACCTCCAGACTTCTAATGGGATCTGGTGCACAAATGCTGGTATGTTCGCACCCGTTAATATGTATCGCACAATCGATTATATCCTTTTGGTCTAACACTAGGAGATATTCACCGTTGGTACCACTTGACTAATAAGCAAGTCAAACAGGTTCCGATAATTTTTATAGAGATGAAAAACATGGTAACAAACACTATTTTGCTATGAAAACAAGTTTTATGGGTTATATGTTTGTCCGAGTAACAAAAGAGCTTCAGAAAGCACCTAAACGAAAATATTTTGGCCCAAAATGGGAAATTGGATACTCTTGCCATTGGTCCCACTTGACTAATGAGCGAGTTAAACAAGTTTCGAGAATTTTTATAGACACGTAAATCATGGTAACACACAATATTTTGCTCTCAAAACAAATTTTATGGTCTATGTGTTTGTCCGAATAACTAAAAAACTCAACTAACCGCTTAACTGAAAAACATTTTTGCCCGAAATGAGAAATTGGATTCTCTCACCATTGCCATGTCTGAGTGGTTTAACAAGACTCTCTTATTACTGGCGCCGTACTTCTTCATCGTTTCAAAACTTCTTCCTTCTCGTAAGCATCTCGCCTTATAAAAAAATAAAACAATCGTAAAAACCAAAATAGAAAAAGGGGTGCAACACGACAACTTCCCAAAAGGTCACCCTTTCTAGTACTACACTCGCCCAAGCAGGCTTACCTCCGGACTTCTGATGTGATCCAGTGCACTAATGCTGGTATGATCGCACCCGTTAATATGTATCACACAATCGATTATATCCTTTTGGTCTAACACTAGGAGATATTCACCGTTGGTCCACTTGATTAATAAGCGAGTCAAACAAGTTCCAATAAATTTTTAAAGAGACGTAAAACAAGGTAACAAACACTATTTTGATATGAAAAAAAGTTTTATGGGTTATATGTTTGCCCGAGTAACAAAAAAGCTTCACAAAGCACCTAAACGAAAATATTTTGGCCCAAAATGAGAAATTGGATACTCTTGCCTTTGGTCCCACTTGACTAATAAGCGAGTTAAACATGTTTCGAGAATTTTTATAGACACGTAAAACATGGTAACACACAATATTTTGCTATCAAAACAAATTTTATGGTCCATATGTTTGTCCGAATAACCAAAAAGCTCAACTAACCGCTTAAATGAAAAATATTTTTGCCCGAAATGAGAAATTGGATACTCTCACCATTTCCATGTCTGATTGGTTTAACGGGACTTTCTTATTACAGGCGCCGTAGTTCTTCATCTTTCCAAAAATTCTTCCTTCTCGGAAGCATCTCGCCATATAAAAAATGAAACAATCGTAAAAACCAAAATAGAAAAAGCCATGCAATACGAGGACTTGCCAGAAGATCACCCTTTCTAGTACTACACTCGCCCAAGCAGGCTTCACTGCAGAGTTCTGATGGGATCCGGTGCATTAATGATGGTATGATCGCAACCGTTAATATGTACCACACAATCGAATATATCCTATTTGTCAAACACTAGGAGATATTCACCGGTTGTGCCACTTGACTATTAAGTGAGTCAAACAAGTTTCCATAAATTTTTATAGAGACGTAAAACATGATAACAAACACTATTTTGCTCTGAAAAAAGGTTTTATGGGTTATATGTTTGTCACAAAAAAGCATCAAAAAGCACCTAAACGAAAATATTTTGGCCCAAAATGAGAAATTGGATACTCTTGCCTTTGGTCCCACTTGACAAATGAGCGAGTTAAACATGTTTCGAGAATTTTTATAGACACGTAAAACATGGTAACACACAATATTTTGCTATCAAAACAAATTTTATGGTCCATATGTTTGTCCGAATAACCAAAAAGCTCAACTAACCGCTTAAATGAAAAACATTTTTGCCCGAAATGAGAAATTGGATACTCTCACCATTTCCATGTCTGATTGGTTTAACGGGACTTTCTTATTACAGGCGCCGTAGTTCTTCATCTTTCCAAAAATTCTTCCTTCTCGGAAGCATCTCGCCATATAAAAAATGAAACAATCGTAAAAACCAAAATAGAAAAAGCCATGCAATACGAGGACTTGCCAGAAGATCACCCTTTCTAGTACTACACTCGCCCAAGCAGGCTTCACTGCAGAGTTCTGATGGGATCCGGTGCATTAATGATGGTATGATCGCAACCGTTAATATGTACCACACAATCGAATATATCCTATTTGTCAAACACTAGGAGATATTCACCGGTTGTGCCAGTTGACTATTAAGTGAGTCAAACAAGTTTCCATAAATTTTTATAGAGACGTAAAACATGATAACAAACACTATTTTGCTCTGAAAAAAGGTTTTATGGGTTATATGTTTGTCACAAAAAAGCTTCAAAAAGCACCTAAACGAAAATATTTTGGCCCAAAATGAGAAATTGGATACTCTTGCCTTTGGTCCCACTTGACTAATGAGCGAGTTAAACATGTTTCGAGAATTTTTATAGACACGTAAAACATGGTAACACACAATATTTTGCTATCAAAACAAATTTTATGGTCCATATGTTTGTCCGAATAACCAAAAAGCTCAACTAACCGCTTAAATGAAAAACATTTTTGCCCGAAATGAGAAATTGGATGCTCTCACCATTGCCATGTCTGATTGGTTTAACGGGACTTTCTTATTACAGGCGCCGTAGTTCTTCATCTTTCCAAAAATTCTTCCTTCTCGGAAGCATCTCGCCTTATAAAAAATAAAACAATCGTAAAAACAAAAATAGAAAAAGGGGTGCAAAACGAGGACTTCCCGGAAGGTCACCTTTTCTAGTACTACACTCGCCCAAGCAGGCTTCACTACGGAGTTCTGATGGGATCCGGGGCATTAAAGCTGGTATGATCGCACCCGTTAATATGTACCACACAATCGAATATATCCTTTTGGTCTAAAACTAGCAGATATTCACCGTTGGTCCCACTCGACTAATAAGCGAGTCAAACAAGTTCCGATAAATTTTTATAGAGACGTAAAACATTACCACAAACACTAATTTGCTCTGAAAACAAGTTTTATGGGTTATATGTTTGTCCCAGTAACAATAAAGCTTCAGAAAGCACCTAAACGAAAATATTTTGGCCCAAATTGAGAAATTGGATTCTCTTGCCGTTGGTCCCATTTTACTAATGAGCGAGTCAAACAAGTTTCGAGAATTTTTATAGACACATAAAACATGGTTACACACAATATTTTGCTCCCAAAACTAATTTTATGCTCCATATGTTTGTCCGAATAACCAAAAAGCTCAACTAACCGCTTAAATGAAAAACATTTTTGCCCAAAATGAGAAATTGGGATTCTCTCACCATTGCCATGTCTGAGTGGTTTAACAGGACTTTCTTATTATCGGCGCCGTAGTTCTTCATCGTTCCAAAAATTCTTCCTTCTCGAAAGCATCTCGCCTTATAAAAAAATAAAACAATCATAAAAATCAAAACAGAAAAAGTGGTGCAACACGAGGACTTCCCAGAAGGTCAACCTTTCTAGTACTACACTCGCCCAAGCAGGCTTCACTATGGAGTTCTGATGGGATTCTCTCACCATTGCCATGTCTGAGTGCTTTAACGGGACTTATGATGGGATCCAGTGCATTAATGCTGGTATGATCACACCCGTTAATATGTACCACACAATCGAATATATCCTTGTGGTCTAACACTAGGAGATATGCACCGTTGGTCCCACTTGACTAATAAGCAAATGAAGCAAGTTCCGATAAATTTTATTAGAGACGTAAAACATGGTAACAAACACTATTTTGCTCTAAAAACAAGTTTTATGGGTTATATGTTTGTCCGAGTAATAAAAAAGCTTCACAAAGCACCTAAACGCAAATATTTTGGCCCAAAATGAGAAATTTGATTCTCTTGCCGTTGGTCCCACTTGACTAATGAGCGAGTCAAACAAGTTTCGAGAATTTTTATAGACACGTAAAACATGGTAACACACAATATTTTGCTCTGAAAACAAATTTTATGGTCCATATGTTTGTCCGAATAACCAAAAAGCTCAACTAACCGCTTAAATGAAAAACATTTTTGCCAAAATCAGAAAACTGATTCTCTCACCATTGCCATGTCTGAGTGGTTTAACGGGACTTTCTTATTACAGGTGTCATATTTCTTCATCGTTCCAAAAGTTCTTCCTTCTCGAAAGCATCTCGCCTTATAAAAAAATAAAACAATCGTAAAAACCAAAATAGAAAAAGCGGTGCAACACGAGGACTTCCCAGAAGGTCATGCTTTCTAGTACTACAGTCGCCCAAGCAGGATTCACTGTGGAGTTCTGATGGGATCTGGCGCACAAATGCTGGTATGATCGCACCCGTTAATATGTACCACACAATCGATTATATCCTTTGGTCTAAAACTAGGAGATAAAAAAAAAAAAAAAACCTAATAATGGGTTATCTTAACACCTGATAGCAATATCAAAGTTAAGGCTATTTTGAAGCAAAAGGCTCTCGGTAAAGAATAATCAAATCCGTTTATAGCTGATGCTTTGCTTAAAAGCATGTTAGATGTATGGACATCTACACATATTATTCAATGTATATATTCTAGTAGACTCTGTATCTTACAGAATTTTAATAACTATCTTTGAAGATATTAATAATCTACAGAGTATATATATTTAAAAAGCTCTGTATAAAGAAGTATCTAAGAAGTCAAGATCGCATTACCAGGGAAATGGGACCTACCTCCGACATATGGGGCCCATTTAAACACGCATCGACTACCTAAAGGTCGGCATTACTACAAAGCGACACTTAGCAACACACTGACGTAAGCAATGATGTAAATATGTACACAATTATCAACAGCACTACAAGATGACACATAGCATCGAATTGTCGTAAGCAATGATGCAACCAAGCACCCAGTTGCCCCTATAAATACTCAACTCTACCAACAGAGGGAGGAAGCGATTTCTCGCACAACTTTTTCTCTCTAAAAAATCTCTCTAAAATCTCTCTACAAAGCTTCTAAGTTTTAAAAATTTGTAATTTTCAAAATTATCTTAGTATCATCAAAAGCTCTTTAAATAATCGTATCTTTGTAAACAATTTTATTGTATAAAATTCCGTAAAAAGTACTGTTCACAAAAATAGACAAGTATAATTTACAAATGGTATCAGAGCCAAAACAATTTAAAGTTTTTGCACAAATCTTTATTTGAAACGTTTTCTAAACAAAGTCACCACCTCTCAAGTCAACCTAAACCCTCCTAGCTAGATCCTCACTCTTCTATCGAGTCACTGTTGCTGAGGTGTTCCAGGCCGCAAGTCCTAAAGGCAGTAAGACCGTTGGCAAGCCCCAGTTGTGTCAACATAGAATCGGTAAGTCTCTCTCTCTAGTATGTGTTGAAGTAAAGTTTAAGTCATGGCGTCTTCATTTAGAAAGCTTTTCAAACCAAAACATGATGCATCTAAATCTCATACTACAATTAATTCAAGAGAAATTATATCAAAAATAACCTCTTTTGATCAAGAACTATCAAAAAATCAATTACCACATATTAACCCAGAGAATATCTATCAAATTGGCACTTTTGATTTCAAAACGGCTTATGCAATAAATGAACATGAACAAACCTTATCTTTACAAAATGAATTTGAAGAAATCAAATTACTATCTTCAATCGCCCTTGATAAATATAAACAAAGGGGATTTAATTATCTCCATTTTGGATTAGTCCAAATAGCAATCAAACGTTTATCAAGAAATGGTATTGATTCACCAATACTAATGTTATTAAGAGATAAAACCTTATTTAAATTTGAGGATTCGCTCCTTGGAGCAGTTCAATCAAATTTATGCAATGGAGCAATTTATTTCAATTGCGCCCCTAATTTTCAAGTAAGTTTACATGATCCAACAATACTAAATACTCTGGTATTAAATGTTCACTTACCTAAAATTAAATTTGAAAATGATAGACACGGATACCTATTACTATATAGAATCTATTGTAAGCAATCAACTTCTGATTTTAACCTAAGATGTTTATTGCAAGATAATAAAGGAGAAACTACTATATTAGCAGTCAATAGTAAGGACATTTCAAATGCTAGTTATGCACCTAAACAATTAAAATAGAATGAAATAACCATTCCAGATCAATGGAAAATTGAGATTACTCAACCAATAAGGAATTTTGAACAAAGAAATATTTCAAGAATAATTGAACAAAGAGACGGAAAAATAATACTACAATTTGGTTCATTTAGAGAACCAGCCCCTCCAAAAATAAGTTCATATTACTCTCATCCTTCTTGTTCTGAGTATCGATCTAAAAAATCGAGTACAGACTTAGAAGTAGAAAGTGTCAATCAAAACGACAATCAAGATATTAAATTTAAAGCACCTATTGCTGAACCAAATAACGACTTATATGCGACATCTCCTATGCATTCGGATTTCTATTCGGATTTCTACGAAATCTATTAATGTAATTACAAAAGAATATGCAATCAATAAACAATATATTAAAGAAGATTTCTATTCAAAAGAAAATGATGAAAAAAGAAACTGGTATTTTAACAGGTTTTCTAATCAACAAACGATAGAATATAGAGAAAAATGGTATGATTGTATGCTATTAAAGAAAATAGATATTCCATTTTTTATATGGTTTGAAACGTATTCAATAGCACACAACATAGGTTACCCATTTAAAACAATTAATACAAGTTCATCCCTAGGACAATTATGGGAACAAGTGGATGGATCAAAAATAAAATTGATACATCCCCTGTTGAAAGATTTAAAAATAAATACACCAAATAGACAAATTATAGCTACACCATTTAAAACTGGTGCAAATAAAGACGATAAAGAACTCGTCCTATTACAAGACATTAAATCAATTTATCAAAAAAATAACTATCAAAGCCAAATACTACATAAAATATCAAAACAAGTAGACCAAATAGATCATAAATTAAATACGAATGAATATAACAAATTAGATCAACATAATCAAAGTATGCAACACCCTTTTTCCTTTACTTCTACACCTATATTTAAACCAATAAATAGACAGGTAATATTTCCTGAAAATGAAATATTAAAATCAATCGCATCTAGATTAGCAAATCTAGACAAACGTAAAGGAATCAATAATATCCATGAAAATGATAATGAATCTATTCAATCCTCTATTCATTCCGACAACGATAATCAAGAAATAAATCGTATAAGAAATAAAATAAGATCAGATAAACCTTATTATAAAAGACATACTCCACCCAATTTATCATACGAAGAACAAAATATTCAAAATAGAAATGTATATACCGGAGATGGTATATATGAATGGAATATAGATGGCAAATCCGAATACCAAATTATGTCTGTATTACAAGAAATGGGTATGGCTTCCATATCTTACAAAGCTAGAGGTAATTCTGATAAACAAGCATGTGTATTATTAATAACTGGTTTTACTGGAGCTTTAAAATATTGGTGGGATAACTCACTAGACGTACCTACTCAAGATTTAATAATTAATCACGTAGAAATAAAAAGAGTAGAAGATAATGATGGTTTTATTGAAGAAGTAGAACATCAAAATGCAGTAGAAGTCTTAATTTATACAATAACCATGCATTTTGTCGGAAATCCCAATGTGGAATCCGAAAGAAATTTTAGACAAAAAAGATCAAATAGTATCAAGTATTATCAAAAACCAAAATATTATTAAAAACCTTCGCATTATCCAAAACAAAAGAATTTTCAAAAGAAACCATTCAATAAATATAATAAATATAAATGTACTTATAATATAGTTTGTTGGAATTGCAAGCATCCTGGACATAGGTCCACAGAATGTAAAATGAAGAAAAAGATAAATGAAATATTTCAAGATCAACCTGATATTCAAGAAAATTAAACAAAATTATTAATATCAGAATCTGAATTATTAGAGGACGAATCTTCTAGCGATAACTCAATAAACGAAATAGAAAACTTAAGTGACTCTTCTACGGAATCACAAGAGGTTTTTGATAATCTATGTAATTGTAATATAATTAACGTAATAACCAAAGATAATAATAAACAATTCCTATTAGACATAATAGACAAAATAAATGATCCTTATACAAAAAGGGAATATTTAACAAAATTAAAAGATATCATATATCAAGAAAATCAATTAGCCACTCCTCAACCATTTAAATTAAACAAAATATTTGAGAAATATCCAACTCAAAATTTGTTCAAACAAGTAACAACTGGAGAATTACAACATGAAGTTAAACAGCTAAAAACACAAATAAAAGATTTACAAATAATTATTAATCAACAAGATCTAAAACAATTACAAGTAGATGCTCGCTTATCTTTGATAGAATCATCAAAACCTAATCAAGCATCTTCAAGTAATCAAGATTCAGAAAATAATAATATTCGCATATCACAAAATGAAGAATATATTCAAATCATCAATAAAATTAACTATAAAAAATGGTATACCAAAATAACATTACATATAGGACATGATTTCAAAATTAAAACAATTGCATTATTAGATTCTGGTGCAGATTATAACTGCATATGTGAAGGTCTTATACCTACTAAATTTTATGAGAAAACCATCGAACGCCTAAGTGGCGCAAATGGAAACAATTTAAAAGTAAAATATAAATTACCATGCGCAAAAATCTGTAATCAAGGATATTGTTTTAAAAACCAATTCATCGTAGTTAAAGATTTAACACAAGAAGTAATATTAGGAACACCATTCTTTATGCAAATTTATCCTTTTAAAGTATATGTATAACGCCCCGACCGCCACCGTCCGTGAGCACCTCCACGCCCTCTCCAGGGCCCATGAGCACTCGACGTCCCCTCTAGGTACTGCACTCACCCTCGTCTGACGGCCGGTTTGTTATCTCCCGAGGCTCTATAGACTTGTTACTATCCCTACAAATCACCACATGATCTTTCCCCGTGTTTTGGCCTCACTCACACGGTACTGACAATCACTTCCCGATAGGTCACCCATCCTAGTGCTACTCCAGTTCACGCACGCTTAACTCTGGAGTTCTGTAACACCCCTATCCGTAAAATCTGCCCTAACAATGGTGTTAACCGGTAGACCTCAAAAATTTTCTCGATAATTCTCTAAGTCTCAAACGAGGTTTCCGGATTTCCTCAAATTCAAAGTTTATATGCACACCGGAACTACAACACTTAAGTCATGCAAGCGAGTCTCAAAATTTCTCAAATAATTCCATTCAACTAACCAAATCTCAACAAAAGAATTCCTCAATAATTCAATAACTCAAATAACTGAAATACTCGCTAACATGGTTCTTAAGCAACTAAACATCAAACTCAAAGCACAAAATAATAAAATCAACTAAACTCAAACTCCCAATAAAACCATCGGTCCCATCCAACGCCTCCAGGTCCCGCGAGCTCCTCCTTAATCTTTAATACCTGCATCAATGAGTGGATGCGTAAACAACAAAAGTTGCCTAGTGAAGCGATCGTCCCGTCTAACCGGTTTAACATATCAAATAAGGTTCAATTACATGCGATTAATTATGTCAATATTTTTGTAAAGCAACGGTTCCCTCAAACGCATATGCCAAAGCACATACACACAACAAACGGAACCCAAACTGTCAAGACATCAAACGCAATACCAATAACACAACAAAATAACCACACAAACAAACCGTCTCAAATACACCAACCACGGTCACGCACTCACCTTAATATCTCAGAAAGCTTTTGATTAACCTACAGACACATAAAATCAATCAATACAAATATCTAACCAACACCCCAACAAAATACATACTCACAACTAACACAAAACCTTTACCGGTTCGGGTCCGCGTGAGCTATGCTAACCAAATCCCCAAACTACTCAAGCTTCTCGAAGATCTCTGCCACAGAACCACTAAACATCTTAAATAACCCAAAACTATCAGACTAGAACATTGGATTTATGATGAGATTCGCTTACCAATCGACGAACTCTCGGATGAACGGTAAAGCTCTAAGGGTTCACGAACAACTCCTCAAATAGATCAACAACTGGCATATTTTTTGTGATAGATCAACATTAATACCTTAATAATGAGATCTGATCGAAACAGAATCACAAAAATCACAAAGGAATCACTTACCCCTTCATGAACCTTGATTCTTGGCCAAATTCTCCAAAACTCGAAGCTCTAGGGTTCTTAGCTCTGGCTGCGCAAACTCTCTATGTTATGCAACTCTAAATATCAAAATCTCCTTAAACCTATTCCAGCTCGTTCGATTGTCATTAATTCCCAAAATATTAGGATTGATCAAAACAGAAATTGATTTGACCGAGCCAATTGGTCCAAGCCCAACAATTTCCCTTATTTGGTCTGTAGTCCTTCTTTAATGAATCCTGGTCCAATCAGGAATTCTAGATGGCCCAACCAATTTCCACCTCGACACAACTTAATAATTTTCTACAGTAATTCAACCCTGACTTCCCCAGCCTGAGCCGACCATTTTCATTTTTCAAACCAAACTTGTCCTAAATCCGACCAAACCTGTCCGGATCCGACCAGAATTGTCCAAACATGACCAAACCTCATTTTCCGACCATACTTGTCCATTTCCAGACCAAACATGTCAATTTCCAGACCAAACCCCATTTTCCGACCAAACATGTTTTCTCGAACACACATGTCCGAACGACCGAATCTGTCCGAATGACAAAACCTCGGACTTTCTCGACTGACCGTAACATTGCCTGTACCGAGACTCCATTGCCCAGAACACGGGTGTTACAATTCTCCCCCACCTCAATTGGATTCGTCCTCGGATCCATCGTCTTTCTTGGTTTTTACTTGCTTACCAAACCACTTTTTTAAAATGGACTTTCATAACCTCTTTCGCTTCCCACGTGACTTCCTCCTCTCCGTCACGATCCCAAACAACATTCAATATCCTAATGGACTTTTTCTTTACAAACTTTTTCTTTTTGCCTATCACCTTGCACCGTTTAATTTCATATACTCTGTAAGTCCTAAGGTACACTAGGCAAAACTGTGTCCCTAGAGGTTATGCACTTTTTTAGCATCAAAACATGAAACACCTTATGAAATGCAAACATTGTCGGAGGTAATTCCAACTTATAGGCAACTGGTCTGATCCTTTCCAGAATCTTATACGGTCCTATATACCTCGGTGACAACTTAGAACTCATCAATGCCGGATCTTTCCCCTTATATGTGATCATCTTTAGATACACTAGATCCCCTACGGCAAACTCCAAATCTCTACGATGCTTATCCGCATAACTCTTTTGTCTATCTTGAGACTCTTTCATTTTAGCTTTCACAACTTTGATTCTCTCGGTGATCTCTTGAACAAAATCTCGACCCAAAATGCTACGCTCCCCCACTTGGGTCCAACATACGGGTGTACGACAAGGCCGTCCGTATAAGGCCTCGAACGGTGACATACCAATGCTTGCATGATAACTATTGTTGTATGCAAACTCTGCCAAACTCAAATGGTCTATCCACCTTTCACCCCAATCCAAAACACATGCCCGCAACATGTCCTCTAGCGTTTGTATGGTACGCTCGAACTGACCATCGGTCTGCGGATGATGTGCGGTACTCATGTGCACTTTTGTGCCAAACTTCTTCAGAAGCTCTCTCCAAAACATACCAGCAAACTTAGAATCTCGATCAGACACTATACTAGCCAGTACCCCATGTAACCGTACAATCTCCTTAACATACAACTCGGCTAACCTTTCTGCACTATCCTATTTTACACATTGGAAGGAAATGTGCAGCCTTAGTCAATCGATCCACGATTACCCAAATCGCATTCTTCTTCTCACACACCGGCAATCCGGTCACAAAATCCATGGTGATCCGATCCCACTTCCATTCAGGAATTGGTAAACTTCTCAACAAACCACCTGGAACATGGTGTTCCCCCTTAACTTGCTGACAAACGGGGTAACTTGCCACCCAACACGCAACATCCTGTTTCATACCATTCAACTCTGACTTAGGCTGTGTCAACGTGATGATGTTGATGAGGGTGGAGGTCTGACGTGGAGAGTGGAGGTGCGGTGGTAGTGATGTGATCGGGTGGAGCCTGGGCGTGATTACTTGGAGAACAGGTTGGTGATTGTTATGGATAGATGTTTTGATGATAAGATGATTTAGAACAGGTAGCAGAATTTCTTGATCACAAAGTGTTGAGAAATTCGGATTCAATGAAGATATTTCACGAATCAAAGTGAGGGAAGAAATCAAACTTTCAGTTTTTTTCCATAAATTCTTCCTTCCTAAAAAAAAAACACCAAAAAGTTTTATAACACAACCCTAGTTAAAACGCATGACCTAATTAATAAAAGGAAACATCATGTAGTTTTTTTGTAAAATAAACAACAAGCAGTTTTAATTTAAAAAAGAAACAAGGCGTCCTTCCCACAGGAACCTAGTTGGTGCGCCTCAAAAATACTAAGTACAAACTTCACTGTGACTTGTACATTATTACCCACTAGCAATGACTCCTAAATAACTTCGACATAGTGATTCATCTGCCTCATTAAAAACCATGCTGAGAAAACCCATTGGGATAAAACTCATCATGGGAAAAAGAGTACAGATTCCTCACCTAAGTTACTTAGTCATCATTACCGGGTGCAGTCTTCATAGTGGTGATGTTGAAGACTTGAATCATCGGTGGATTGAATGCTCCTTCGGCTATGAGTGAATGAGCTTCCTTGGCCATCTCTTTAGCTCTGGAACGAGTGATCCTCCCAACTATCTCTGGTTCTTCCTCAGCTCCAGGCTCCTCAGCTCCCTTGCTATCCATGATCATATCATCCCCTCCCTCTTGAAAAGGATTTGTCCTCAAATCTGTATCTGCAATATAGGGAAGCAAGTCAGACACATTGAACGATGGAGATATGTTATACTTACCTTGGAGGTCAATCTGATAAGCATTGTTGTTGATCCTCTTGATGACTTCAAATGGTCCGTCAACCCGTGGCATAAGCTTGCTCTTCCTCTCTTCTGGGAATCTTTCCTTCCGTAAATGAACCCACACCAAGTCGCCTTCTTCGAAGATCATCTCCTTTCTGCCCTTGTTTGCTTGTTTTTCGTACTGCTTAGTCCTCTTCTCGATATTCTCCTTAGCCTTGGCGTGTATCTTCCTCACCTGTTCAGCTTTTTTCTTGCCATCTAAACTACATTTCACACTTAACGGCAAAGGGATCAAATCTAGAGGTGATTGTGGATTAAACCCATAAACAATTTCAAAAGGGGAAAAGAGAGTTGCAGAATGCTTAGCGTGATTGTAGGCAAACTCCACGTGTGGTAAGCACTCTTCCCATGACTTGATATTACTTTTTACCAACGCCCTGAGAAGTGTAGACAATGTTCTGTTCACCACCTCTGTTTGACCGTCAGACCGGGGATGACGCGTCGTTGAAAATGTTAGCTTGGTTCCTAGTTTAACCCATACGGTTCTCCCGTGGTGCCCTAGATTCCGGGTATCTCGGTCTGAGACTATCTCTTGAGGCATGCCATGTAGACGTACTATTTCCCTGAAAAACAAGTTAGCTACAACAACAGCATCATCCGTCTTGTGACTAGCAATGAAGTGAGCCATCTTGCTAAACCTGTCAACAACCACAAATATAGAATCTCTACCATTTCTGGTTCGAGGTAAGCCAAGTACAAAATCCATAGAAATATGAGTCCAAGGTTGAGAAGGGATAGGGAGAGGAGTGTATAAACCGTGAGGCTGCACCTTACTTTTTGCCATTTTACAAACAGCACACCTAGAACAAACCTTCTCGACGTCTGTCTTCATATTTGGCCAGTAGAAGTGATCTTGCAGTCCAGATAGGGTCTTTGCTACTCCAAAATGCCCAGCTAGTCCACCTCCATGAGCTTCTCTGACGAGCAGTTCCCTAATAGATCCGCGTGGGATGCACAGTCTACTGTTGTAGAATAAATATCCTGCCTGTCTAAAATACTTTTCAAAAGCAAACTTATGGCATTTGCCATAGCTCTCAGCAAAATCAAGGTCAGTCTCGTACAGGTCTATGATATGTTCAAACCCATGTAATTTCGATGTTAACGTAGAAACAAGAGTGTACCTTCTGGATAATGCATCTGCGACTACATTATCCTTACCTTTCTTGTACTTAACAATGTATGGAAACGTTTCAATGAACTCCATCCACCTGGCGTGCCTCTTGTTGAGCTTCTGTTGTCCCTTGAGGTGCTTCAATGACTCGTGGTCAGTGTGAATAACAAACTCCTTAGGCCATAAGTAATGTTGCCACGTCTGAAGGGCTCGAACCAATGCGTATAACTCCTTGTCATAAGTGGGATAATTCAGCGTTGATCCTCCTAATTTCTCACTGAAATATGTGACTGGTTTCTTATCCTGCATAAGAACTGCTCCAATACCTAAGCCAGACGCATCACATTCAATCTCAAAGGTTTTCATAAAATCAGGAAGTACTAAAAGAGGGGAATTGATAAGCTTCTCTTTAAGGGCTGTAAAAGTCTGCCCTTGGGCGTCTCCCCACTTGAACCCCACGTCTTTCTTGATGACTTCAGTCAGGGGCGCAGCAATGGTGCTAAAATCTCTCACAAACCGCCTATAAAAGCCTGCTAGTCCATGGAAGCTCCTGACTTCTCCTACGTTCTTAGGGGCTGGCCATTCCTTGATTGCCTTTATTTTCTCCTCATCTACCTTCACACCATCTGCACTTACTACAAAGCCTAGGAAAACAACTTCATTAGTGCAGAAAGAACATTTAGAGCGATTAGCAAAAAGAGATTGAGAACGAAGAACATCTAGAACCCTGCGGATGTGTTCTAAATGCTCCTCCAAACCTTTGCTGTAGATGAGTATATCATCAAAGTAGACTACCACGAAGACTCCTATGAACTGTCTTAAGGCGTGATTCATTAAGCGCATGAAGGTGCTGGGAGCATTGGTGAGACCAAACGGCATGACTAACCATTCATACAGCCCCTGCTTGGTCTTGAAAGCAGTCTTCCACTCATCCCCTTCCTTTATTCTGATCTGATGATACCCACTCTTCAAATCGATCTTGGAGAAGATTGTTGATCCACACAACTCATCTAGCATATCGTCAAACCTTGGAATCGGATGTCTGTACTTTACGGTTATGTTATTGATTGCTCTGCAGTCTACACACATCCTCCATGTTCTATCCTTTTTCGGAACTAACAAGACTGGTACTGCGCATGGACTCAAGCTCTCTTTGATATGTCCTTTAATCATTAGCTCTTCTACTTGCTTCTGAAGCTCCTTTGTCTCTACGGGATTTGATCACAAAGTGTTGAGAAATTCGGATTCAATGAAGATATTTCACGAATCAAAGTGAGGGAAGAAATCAAACTTTCAGTTTTTTTCCATAAATTCTTCGCTGCCTAACAATGATCACGCCACTAGGGTTTTATAACACAACCCTAGTTAAAACGCAGACCTAATTAATAAAAGGAAACATCATGTAGTTTTTTTGTAAAATAAACAACAAGCAGTTTTTAATTTAAAACAGAAACAGCGAGGCGTCCCTTCCCACAGGAACCTAGTTGGTGCGCCTCTAAAATACTAAGTACAAAGTCACTGTGACTTGTACATTATTACCCACTAGCAATGACTCCTAAATAACTCGACGTAGTGATTCATCTGCCTCATTAAAAACCATGCTGAGAAAACCCATTGGGATAAAACTCATCATGGGAAAAAGAGTACAGATTCCTCACCTAAGTTACTTAGTCATCATTACCGGGTGCAGTCTTCATAGTGGTGATGTTGAAGACTTGAATCATCGGTGGATTGAATGCTCCTTCGGCTATGAGTGAATGAGCTTCCTTGGCCATCTCTTTAGCTCTGGAACGAGTGATCCTCCCAACTATCTCTGGTTCTTCCTCAGCTCCAGGCTCCTCAGCTCCCTTGCTATCCATGATCATATCACAATGGTAATAACGCTTAAGGTCGTGATACATCTTGGTGGTACCCGGATGTATCGACAACTTGGACTGATGTGCTTCCTTTAAAATTTCTTCCCTTAAACTCTTATCATTAGGAACACACACCCGACCATTAACCAAAATTGTACCATTGCTCAAAGTTTGATACTCCGTCTTATCATTCTGTGCCACTCCTACTAAGTGAGCATCCTTCCCGTGGGCAATCCGTACCCGGGTCAATAGATCGGCTTGATCCGCGGCTCCTAAACCCAATGGTTCTGTCTCATCCGTTAAGACATTCAATCTCAATGAGCCAATCATACCAATAAGACCTTCCATGTCTTTCTCGGTATCTCTCACAACCCTTTTTCTACTCAAAGCATCAGCCATTAAACTAGCCTTACCAGGATGGTAAGCTATTTCCAAGTCATAATCAGCCACAAACTCCATCCATCTCCTTTGCCTAAGATTCAACTCGGGCTGAGTGAAGATGTACTTCAAACTCTTATGGTCCGTGAATACTTGCACCTTTTCCCCATACAAATATGATCTCCAAATCTTAAGTGCAAATACCACCGCGGCCATTTCCAAATCATGGGTGGGATAGTTACCTTCATGCTTTTTCAATTGCCTAGAAGCATAAGCTATCACTTTGTCCTTTTGCATCAGAACACACCCAAGCCCAATTCTAGATGCATCCTTAAAAACCACATATGGTACATCCGGTTCAGGTAATGCCAATACCGGCGTATTGGTAAGCATCTCTTTCAGCTTACAAAAACTCAACTCGCACTCCTCGGACCAAACAAACGGTACATCCTTCCCGGTAAGCTTGGTCAACGAGTTAGCCATACGCGCAAAACCTTTCACAAACCTTCTATAATACTGGCTAATCCTAAGAAACTTCGGATTTTGGTAGCATTTCTTGGCCTCGGCCAATCCTCAATTGCCCTAATCTTTTCCGAGTCCACGGACACTCCTTTGTCCGAGACCACATGTCCTAAAAATCCAATCTCCCTTTGCCAAAAACTACACTTACTCAATTTGGCAAACAACTTATGCTCACGGAGCTTACTCATCACAACCCTTAAGTGGTGCTCGTGGTCCTCACGAGTCTTGGAATAAACCAAAATGTCATCAATGAATACTATCACAAACTCATCTAAGTATTCCCGAAACACATTGTTCATCAACTTCATAAATGCTGCTGGGGCATTTGTCAACCCAAACAGCATGACCACAAACTCAAAATGCCATAGCGCGTCCTAAAGGCTGTCTTCCGCACATCCACTTCATCAATTAGAATTTGATGATAACCCGATGCCAAATCAATCTTGGAAAACTATGTGGCTCCCCGTAACTGATCTAACAATTCATCAATCCTTGGCAATGGGTACCTATTCTTCACCGTCACCCTATTCAATCCCCGGTAATCAATGCAAAGTCGAAAGGTTCCATCATTCTTCTTTACAAACAATACCGGAGCTCCCCACGGTGAACTACTAGCTCTTATGAATCCCTTTTTAATAAGTTCACCCAACTGCTTCTTAAGCTCAGCTATCTCAGCAGGTGCCATCCTATACGGCGCCTTAGAAATTGGAGCTGTACCGGGCTCAAGCTCAATTGTAAACGGATCCGACCTTGACGGTGGCAATCCAGTTATCTCATGAAACACATCTTTAAAATCTTGGACAACCAGAATGTCCTCCAACTCCAACTCACTACCCTCCTTCACATCCTCTCTTTAACAAACTCTCAACTTGAATGGCTGATACAATCAAGCTTCCGGACGTCGGTCTAACACCTTGGTAAACCAACATCCGTTTCCCCATTTCAAAGTTCACCCTTCCCCGATGACAATCCAAGTAAGCCTTGTACTTCCCGAGCCAATCCATGCCTAGGATCACGTCGTATGTTTCCACTGGATAGATCACTAGGTCGGCTCGTATATCTACTGCCCCAATCCAAGTAGGCACGTCTCTGACCCTTCTAAAGGTCCTCATGAGTTGCCCACCGGCTGCCCTAACCCATCCTTAATGGCCTCCCGGTTTCTCCCAGAAACCGCCTCCACCGATCATCTCCGGTTTCACGAAACAATGCGAAGCTCCCGAGTCAAACAAAACATGGGTCTCTATTCCACCCATACTCAATGTCCCTACACGAAATTCCTTAACTCTAAGGACCCAACCAAAACAAGACCTCAAATGCACACAACCAAACATTTTAAATACGGAAGAATTCACAAAGTTGAGTTTTCCCGGGACTTACCAGTGATCGGATGAGAAGTGCTTGGATCATTGGTTCCATCCGCCAATGAGTACACATGGTGCACACCTGCTGGCTTCATAGGAGGTGGTGTATTGCCAGCTCCCGCTCTTGATCCTGCTTTGTTGCCAACTTTGGACACTGATTCTTAAAGTGCCCCGGTTCCTTACAATAGGTACATGTCCTTTCAACCTCCGGTTTGGGAAAATTGGTGATCCTATGATCCTTACTACCACACCTGAAGCAACCTCCACTCGAGTATCCAGACCCACTCACACCACTTGGCTTACCAGCACCCGTGGCTTCCCACTTTCTCTTTTGTCCGGAAACATTACCAGACTTGTTACCGAACGAACCACTTTGGGACTTGCGGTTATCCGCTGTCTTTACTTGCTTCTTATTGTCCTCAGCAATCATTCCAGATTCTATCACAGCCGCCTTCTCCACAAGGTCAGCCATGGACCTATAGTCCCGCATCAAACACCGATTATGCAATTCCAACCGCATACCACGCATAAACCTATGGATCTGAACCCGTTCATCCTCCAAATCTCTCCCAGCATAACGTTTAAGGCTATTAAACTCAGCCTCTACTCTCTCACAGACTTGGACCCTTGCCTTAAATCCAGAAATTGACTCTCCAACCGGTCCAAGGCTTCTTGCGGAAAGTACTTAGTATTGAACTCTTCCCAAAATTCTTCCCAAGTTCTCACCACCCTACCACGGCGGTTAGTCACACCTTCCCACCAAGTGTGGGCTTCACCTTCCAAAAAGTGAACTCCCAGGTCCACCTTATATTGTTCCAGACACCTTACCGAAGCAAAATTTCTTTCCACACGGATTCTCCATTCATCGGCATCAGCTGGTTTAACACCACCCGAAAAATACCAAGTTCCCATCTTTTGCATATGCTCCATAACCTTAAGGTACGGTGGCACACGCGGCTCCACATTCACATTCCCCACACCTTCCACGGGAATATCAACCCGAACATCGGCATGCACACCATTGGCTCCGGGCAACCCATTGCCCACACCAATGCCATTCGCACCCACTAGTTGCACTCCGGGTGCTTGTCCAACTACTGGCAACCTCTTAGCCAACTGAGCAAGAGTCACCATCACAAGGGCCAGTGCTGCCTGAATTGCAGCTGCCACATCCACACCGCGGTTATCCGCGCTATCAACAGTCGCATTCTCGCCGGCTCTCGCGGCTCCATTCCCATCACTAGAGTGAACTCTAGAATTCTAATCATTTTCACCGTTCCTACGCGTGTTTCTGGTTTTACGAACCATCTGCATAACCCAAACCCAAAACTAAGTTCACACAAACTTAGCCAACACCACGCCAAACGGCTTCATAAACCATTCATCACAACAATTTCTCAAAATTAACAACAACCCAAAAGACTTACCGCGAGACTTGGCGTTGGAAGGATGGTTTTACCCTAATCAAATCACTAACTACACAGCCCTAGAACCAAGCATGATCTGATACCAATTTGTAACATACTTGTTACAGATTGTATCAGATTACGACTACAATTAACTCAAGCAAATGCACAACCAAACAATCCGTAAAATCTGCCCTAACAATGGTGTTAACCGGTAGACCTCAAAACTTTTCTCGATAATTCTCTAAGTCTCAAACGAGGTTTCCGGATTTCCTCCAATTCAAAGTTTATACGCATAGCGGAACTACAACACTTAAGTCATGCAAGCGAGTCTCCAAATTTCTCAAATAAATTACATTCAACTAACCAAATCTTAACAAAAGAATTCCTCAATAATTCAATATCTCAAATACTCACTAACATGGTTCTTAAGCAACTAAACATTAAACTCAAAGCACAAAATAATAAAATCAACTAAACTAACACTCCCAATAAAACCATCCATCCCATCCAACGCCTCCAGGTCCCGTGAGCTCCTCCTTATTCTTTAATACCTGCATCAACGAGTGGATGCGTAAACAACAAAAGTTGCCTAGTGAAGCGATCGTCACGTCTAACCGGTTTAACATATCAAATAAGGTTCAATTACATGCGATTAATTATGTCAATATTATTGTAAAGCAACGGTTCCCTCAAACGCATATGCCAAAGCACATACACACAACAAACGGAACCCAAACTGTCAAGACATCAAACGCAATACCAATAACACAACAAAACAACCACACAAACAAACCATCTCAAATACACCAACCACGGTCACGCACTCACCTTAATATCTCAGAAAGCTTTTGATTAACCTACAGACACATAAAATCAATCAATACAAATATATAACCAACACCCCAACAAAATACATACTCAACACAAAACCTTTACCGGTTCGGGTCCGCGTGAGCTATGCTAACCAAATCCCCAAACTACTCAAGCTTCTCGAAGATCTCTGCCACATAACCACTAAACATCTTAAATAACCCAAAACTATCGGACTAGAACATTGGATTTACGATGAGATTCGCTTACCAATCGACGAACTCTCGGATAAAGGGTAAAGCTCTAAGGGTTCACGAACAACTCCTCAAATAGATCGACAACTGGCAGATTTTTTGTGATAGATCCACATTAATTTCTTAATAATGAGATCTGATCGAAACAGAATCACAAAAATCACAAAGGAATCGCTTACCCCTTCACGAACCTTGATTCTCGGCCAAATTCTCCAAAACTCGAAGCTCTAGGGTTCTTAGCTCTGGCTGCACAAACTCTCTGTGTTATGCAACTCTAAAACCCTCAAAACTCTTATACTAATCGTCCCTTAAGTTTAATCCACGAATTGGACCTCGGTCCTTAAGAAAAACCCACCAAAAACTCACAAATAATGGCCCATCTTCATAATATAACTCGGCCCTTCACACCACCGCCTTATCCCATACTTAGAATATATTTCACGAGTTTGGGACTTGACAAAACTCGATTTGACTGAACCAATCAAATTTGGGTCACAAACCACCTTAATCCGCATATCCGGTTCCATAACCAACCCAAAATATCAAAATCTCCTTAAACCTATTCCAGCTCGTTCGATTGTCATTAATTCCCAAAATATTAGGATTGATCGAAACAGAAATTGATTTGACCAAGCCAATTGGTCCAAGCCCAACAATTTCCCTTATTTGGTCCGTAGTCCTTCTTTAATGAATCCTGGTCCAATCAGGAATTCTAGATGGCCCAACCAAATTCCACCTCGACCGAACTTAATAATTTTCCACAGTAATTCAACCCTGACTTCCCCAGCCTGAGCCGACCATTTTCATTTTTCGGACAAAACTTGTCCTAAATCCGACCAAACCTGTCCGGATCCGACCAGAATTGTCCGAACATGACCAAACCTCATTTTCCGACCATACATGTCCATTTCCAGACCAAACATGTCCATTTCCAGACCAAACTCCATTTTCCGACCAAACATGTTTTCCCGAACACATATGTCTGAACGACCGAATCTGTCCGAATGACAAAACCTCGGACTTTCTCGACTGACCGTAACATTGCCCATACCGAGACTCCATTGCCTGGAACACGGGTGTTACAAGTTCTCTCAGGACAAGTGACGGAAAAGATAAGTGCACTTTGGTGATATAGGTAGCCAAATCAAATTTCTTAACCTCTTCTCAGAAACCGGAATGTTACAACTCACCCCCACTAACAGACTGCAACGTCCTCGTTGCGCACCCATCGCCCTCAGGACTGCCTCCCGGGTCAGAACCGGTTTGACATAACCTAGAGCTCTGATACCACTTATAATGCCCCGACCGCCACCGTCCGTGAGCACCTCCACGATCTCTAGGGGCCCCACGCCCTCTCCAGGGCCCATGAGCACTCGACGTCCCCTCTAGGTACTGCACTCACCCTCGTCTGACGGCCGGTTTGTTATCTCTCAAGGCTCTACAGACTTGTTACTATCCCTATAAATCACCACATGCTCTTTCCCCGTGTTTTGGCCTCACTGACACGGTACCGACAATCACTTCCCGGTAGGTCACCCATCCTAGTGCTACTCCAGTCCAAGCACGCTTAACTCTGGAGTACTCTCAGGACAAGTGACGGAAATGATAAGTGCACTTTGGTGATATAGGTAGCCAAATCAAATCTCTTAACTTCTTCTTAGAAACCGGGATGTTACAACTAAATTGAAATGACCCATCCCGAAAACTCTAAACCGGGACTGGTTTACTAACACAGAAACCGCGCGAAAGCAACAAATTTAAAAAATTTTCTAAACAACTTAAATGATTTATTTATCAAATTCACTAATTAAATAAATAAATGAAATCTAACAACTTAGCGGAAGTAAAACATCATACGACAACGTCTAACAATCGTCATAAATAAAATAGCATAAATCACCCAGACTCTGGTCATGTCATCAATCCCCGCAGCCTTTGTCCCACGAGCTCCAGCTAACAATCAATTTCCTTCCCTTTAACTGCGTCATTACGAATAGACACAGTCAGTATTTAATAAATACTGAGGAGGAAAAAACAGCATTTAATTAAGTTATTTTCACACTAAAATAATTAATTAAAATCAACAAAGCATCAATTTAAATAAATTCAACGATTGAGAAGTTAAATTATTTTTACACCAAAAATAATTAATTAAATTCAACAAAACCACAATTTAATCACGGCAATTAAATTCAGCAATTTCCGGGATTTAATCAACTCACAATTAATTTTAACAGCACATTAAACACCTAAAATCACGGAAATAAATCCTACGCATAAATTAAACCGGGAAACCTCCGAAAGTCTAGTCTGACCACGGTACTGCACTCACCTTGAAAATTTCGGGATATGTCCGGGGTAAAATTTGACGACTTCTAAAACTTCCGGAAATCCTAAAGACCTATTTACCAAAAATACCCAGGACATAAAATATTAATAACTAATAAAATATTAAATCAAACTAAACTAATATAATTAAACACTAATAATCAAATATTAGCTAACTTCATGACTTATAATAAGTCATCTTCTTCACGTTGTCTGCAACATGGACGAAGATAACGCAAACCCACCACGCGTCAACAACGTCCGTGATCTCCACACACCGGAGATCACCACCACCACAACCACTCCGTTAACGCCGTCAATGTCGTAACACCACCACCGTCATAGAGCTGACAACGTCACCAATCACGTCACATCTCCATCGATCTCCACCGAAACCAAGCCCCGATCAATACCACTCCAAACACCGACATCTAATACAACCAAACCACGGAAGAAGGATCATCTCCCTCACGCGGCGGCTCTCTACCTCCAGCCGGGACCAACACCACGACGTGATGATCTCCACCGACCAAGCCGACGACGTCACCATTGGCGATATGCAGCACCAACGTCACGCTCGACGATTTCACGACGCCACACTATCGGACCACAAACCAACCGTCACCGCACATCACCGAAACCTCGATCGAACTCAACGACACCACCGAACCACAACAAACAGTGAGAACAATTAGAGAGATGGAGAGAAATCTTTACCTCCACAATCGACGAAAGGCTCCGCAACCACGACCGTGCCTTCTCTTCACATCAAATCCACAACTCCGCTCCCCTTCTCACTACGACACCAACACCAAAGCAATTTAATTCTCTTCCCTTTGCACTTGATGGAGGCGGCTAGGTTTACGAAGAGGGAGATGTATACGCACATACACATATATGTATTACACCGAACGGTCCTCATATTTCTCCAACTTTCTCATTTGACCCTGATACTTCTAAATCAATCGATTTAACCCATCCGAAAACTTCCAATTCGATCATATTTCTCCAATTAAACCCCAAACTTTCCAAAATCACCAATTGGCCCCAAATTTCAAAAAATTAACCATTAAACCCGCCTGTAATTCCTGGATTTAATCAAATCAACCCCTAACATTCGAATTCAACAAATACACCCTCATTACTAGTTTGCGGATGTTACAATTCTCCCCTAGTAACATAGATTCGTCCCCGAATCTAACAACTCCAATCCCCTAGTAAAAGGGGACTTAGCTATTAACCTTACATTGGTTTCTTTCTCTTGGCAAACATCAGCCAACACAACTCAACGAATAGATCATCTCACCAGTGACATTAATTTGTTCGTCTCTAAGCTACTCGGCTCACAATTCTACCCTTATTTTTATAACCACCTTTCCTTTGAATGATGGAGAGTCTATCTTCCAAGGGAACCATAAATTCTCTTTCAGCAACCAGGAACCATTTAGGCTCTCAAATTTCTCAACCACCTAACCTCGCAAGGTTACACAACCACAACTGATTATCCTCTAAAGAATCTCATCACACCATATTCCAATCCTTAGAATATCAAATGTACATATCCTTACCCCGAATATCAGCCAAGACCAACAATAACTTTGGGTAAGTCGATCTGATTAGGATCGATCATTCCCCTCTGCTCAACACAATCTCAGCTACTGCCCCAATCAACAGCTTATCACACTCCATAATTAACAAATCAGATCCGCATAACTCCATAGCCACAACACAGCTCAACAAAATTTATGTCAACTTCACGGCTCAGCATAGACTACAACCCACAACAAGGCTTAACTGTAACTCCACGGTTAAAAGCACAACTCAGCATAACTTCACAGCTAACAACATAACACAACATAGCCTTTCGGCTATCCACTTAACACAACTTAACCTTTCAGCTATTTCCAACACCGCATAGCATTGCGGCCATCAACACCTCATGACATAGCCTTTCGGCTATCAACCCAACACAGCATAACCTTTCGATCGGCTATCAACACATCACAACATAGCCTGTCGACTATCAGCACAACACAGCATAGCCTTTGGATATCAGCACAACACAGCATTGCCTTTTATCTATCAACACAACACAGCATAGCCTTTCGGCTATTAGCACAACACAGCATAACCTTTCGGCTATCAGCACAACACAGTATTGCCTTTCGGCTATCAGCACAACACAGCATAGCCTTTCGACTATCAGCGCAACACATCACAGCCTTTCGGCTATCAGCACAACACAGCATAGTCTTTCGGCTATCAGCACAACACATCACAGCCTTTCGGCTATCAACACAACACAGCATAGCCTTTCGGCTATCAGCCCAACACAACATTATTTTTTTTTGGCTTTTCGCACAATACCTCATTGTCTATACTGAGTTCAAATACTCCATGAATCTGACACCATAAGACCCCCACTTGGTTTGAATAAGCTACGCCTACCGGATCCTCGGAACAGCTCAGCGCAGCAAGAATAACCACTACAAGAAATATACCGCAAAACTGACGGAATTTCCGACGGTATATAATTCCGTCGGAAATTTCCGATGGCTTACCGACGGATTCCCAAGATTTGAAAATTCTGGGAATCCGTCGGAAATTTCTGACGGAATTTCTGACGGAATTGCGAGCCATTATATTCCGACAGACTTCTGATGGAATTTCCGACGAAATTTTATATTCTGACAGATATCCATGCCGTTTTATTCCGACGGATTTCCGATGGATATCCATGCCGTTATATTCCGATGAATTTCCGACGGCTTCTGGAAATAAGTCGGATAATATGAACGTTAATGTATCCGTTGAATTTACCATTGTAAGCCGACGGATTTCTGACGGAAATCCGACGGAAACGAGTTTATATATATGTTTCTCCCTTCCTCCATTACATTACACAACAATCTTAATTTCATTTCTCTCTCTCATTTCTTGTTTACTTAATACAAATTCTATAAAAAAGTGAAAAATATGTCTAGACATTTTCGATCATGGATGGACGAACGATTAATGGATCCGGAGAAGAACAACTTAAACGAGGAGTATGCACGAGGCATATACGAGTTCATGGAAGTGGCGGGAAAGCAACCGCGTGTTCAAAAATCAGGTAAGTTAAAATGTCCATGTTCAATTTGTAGGAATTCTCGTAATGTTGCGATAGAGATAGTTTGACATCATTTGTATAGTAATGGGTTTACGCCGGGTTACAAAATATGGTATTTACATGGAGAAACAAATGTTGAGTATGGTAGTACTAGTGAACCAACTGTCTCAGATTGTTTAGGAGGTAGCACGGAAGTAGATGTAGGTGTAGGGAGCGTGCAGATGGTGAATGATGCGTTTAGAGAGAATGTCGAGTTTAGCGGTGAAGAAAGATATAGGTTCAAAGAAACTAATGTAGAAGCAAAAAGATTTTTTGATATGTTAGATGCTGCAAAGCAGCCACTATATAAAGGGTGTAAAGAAGGTCATTCGCCTTTATCATCTGCAAGTAGATTGATGACGATTAAGATGGATTACAATTTGGCAGAGGAGTGCAATTATGCGATAACAGATTGGGCAAAAGATTTATTGCCAGAAGATAATCTTTTACCCGGATCATACTATGAGGTACAAAAACTTGTATCTGGTCTTGGGTTACCGTATAAGGTAATAGATGTTTGCATCGACAACTGTATGCTATATTGGAGAGAAGATGAAAACCGCAAAAGATGTAGATTTTGTCGTAAACCACGGTATCAAGAAAGTAGTGGCAGAATTCAAATTGCATATAAACGTATGTGGTATTTACCAATAACAGAGAGGTTGAAGAGGTTATATACTTCTCAGCGCACAGCAGAGCCAATGAGATGGCATGCAGAACATCGTCAAGATGGAGATATTACACATCCTTCAGACGCAGATCCTTGATCGCAGCATCGATCAGAACACTTTTACCCACTTAGACACACCAACAAACTACCTACACCAAGGACAACAACAAGACCTACAAAAAGATCAATCAGCAATGATCTACGACACTCTAAAACCTAGATCCACCAACAAGGATCTACAACACCCTTACCACAAGTACTGACACTCCCCCTGCACCCTGTCCCGAGTCTCCCGCGGGAAATACTTGAGATCGAACTCCCTCCGAAACTCGTTCCAAGACAACACTATCCCCACTCTCCTCGCAGCAACACCCTGCCACCACTCATGTGCATCTTCCTCCAGATAATGCACCGCCAAGTCAATTTTATACTCCTCAGGCACCTGATCGTCTGGAAGTTCCTCTCCAACCTGGACCTCCACTTATCAGACTCGATCGGTCTAGCACTACCACTGAAAAACTTGGTGCCCAATGTCTGCATGCGTTCCTTCACCCTTAGGTACAACGGAACCACTGGCTCAGCCTCATCAACCACTCTCGGCACTTCCGGAGTATTCCCCTACATAACAGTCTAGACCATCTCCTGATCTCTTCCTTTTTAGGCAATTTACCCCTTTTGGAAACCTTCTATTCTTAGCAGTTTTCCATTTCTGGAAATTTACTATTTCGAGAAACTTTCCTTTTTAGGAAACTTAATATTTCGGGAAACTTTCCTTTTCAGGAAAGTCTCATAATCGAGAGACTCCCCGAACCCTCCCGAAACTTCTCCAGTATCTCTCTGGATCCCTTCTACATCTTAACAACTTACTGGCTTCATCGGTTCCCACATTTTTGCCTCCACGGCCCTCTCGGCTAAACCACCTTACGGACATGCTTCCAACTATAACCCACTTGGTCGCGTCAGAAGTTACAGCTCCTTAGTCCAAGTCATACGACTAAACGACGAATTCCCCAACACAGCTCCCTTCGGGATCTGGTCCACCCTGTCTTAGCCTCACCCTTTGCCGGCATAACACCATGTCCGACCACATGCTCAGGCTGCCCGTCACCCTCTAGAAACTCGACCCCTGCATGCTCACCGCAACGTTCTGCACCACAACTTCAATGGCTCTACTGCCCTGCCTGCTCTGCCACCTCGGCCAACTTTGCCTCCACAACCTCGGAGACCCCTCTCAGCTCTGCTTGCTCCACTAGCAAACCCACCCGGATGTCTAACGACAGACTTCCAGTGGTTAACCACCTGCAACACAACTTTATATTAATTTACCCCAAAAATTAGCATAACAACAAAACAAGTCTTACCGTGGAATCCATTACCGACTGAGAGATGACATGACCATGCAACTCAGAACATAGCTACAACTAGCTAATAGTCCTAACGAGCCAGAGTGTCCTAGAAACAACTCCACTCTGATAGCAAATTGAAACGACCCGTTCCAAAAACCCTAAACTGGGACCGGTTTACTAACACAGAAACCGCGCGGAAACAACAAATTTAAAAAATTTTCTAAACAACTTAGATGATTTATTTATCAAATTCACCAATTAAATAAATAAATGAAATCTAACAACTTAGCGGAAGGAAAACATCATACGACAACGTCTAACAATCGTCATAAATAAAACAGCATAAATCACCCAGACTCTGGTCATGTCATCAATCCCCGTAGCCTTGGTCCCACAAGCTCCAGCTAACAATCAATTTCCTTCGCTTTACCTGCGTCATTACGAACCCGTCTACTAGGTCAATAACCGACAGGCGACTACAAAAAACATCCCAGCATAATAATATGCTCGGGATTTGACAAGCAGCAAAAACAGCATTTAATTAAGTTATTTTCACACTAAAATACTTAATTAAAATCAACAAAGCAGCAATTTAAATAAATTTAACGATTCAGAAATTAAATTATTTTTACACCAAAAATAATTAATTAAATTCAACAAAACCACAATTTAATTACGGCAATTAAATTCAGCATTTTCGAGAATTTAATCAACTCACAATTAATTTTAACACCACATCAAACACCTAAAATCACAGAAATAAATCCTATGCATAAATTAAACCGGGAAACATCTGTAAGTCCAGTCCGACCACGGTACTGCACTCACCTTGAAAACTTCAGGATATGTCTGGGGTAAAGTTTGACGACTTCTGAAACTTCCGGAAATCCTAAAGACCTATTTACCAAAAATACCCAGGACATAAAATATTAATAACTAATAAAATATTAAATCAAACCAAACTAAAATAATTAAACACTAATAATGAAATATTAGCTAACTTCATGACTTATAATAAGTCATCTTCTTCACGATGTCTGCAATATGGACGAAGATAACGCAACACCACCACGCGTCAACAACGTCCGTGATCTCCACACACAGGAGATTACCACCACCACAACCACTCCGTTAACGCTGTCAATGTCGTAACACCACCACCGTCACAGAGCTGACGACGTCACCAATCACGTCACATCTCCATCGATCTCCAAGACGTCCACACACCACCCGAAACTTGTTCTCACCACAACCAAGCCCCGTTCAATACCACTCCAAACACCGACATCTAATACAACCAAACCATGGAAGAAGGATCATCTCCCTCACGCGGCGGCTCTGTACCACCAACCGGGACCAACACCACGACGTGACGATCTCCACCGACCAAGTCGAAGACGTCACCATTGGCGATATGCAGCGCCAACGTCACGCTGAAACTAAGCATTTTTCGTCTGTTTTGTTTCAATCGATTGATAGTATAAAGGGTGAAATGTCGAACCTAATCTAGAGCATGTCTGTAGCACTTAATATGTGGATTAAGCTAGCAAGTCAAGCAATATATTTTAGGGGTTTTTCTTACTAACAACCTAAAATACAGAAATTTAAACTAGAGATGCAGAGCCTGTCATACTCTAACAAATCATGGACTAAAGATGCAAAAACTAAGACTAGTTGCAAAATCCTAAGTGACTCGAGTAGGTCACTCGAGTGGTGCACTCGAGTGGACTTGGCCGAGTGGTATAAGAACTCTAACGAAAGCAATAAACAAGAGATCTAAAAATAACAACTAGTTCAAATAAAAGGCAAAGAGATCTCGGGGATAGACTCATAGGATCATCTACAGTCTCACGCCATGGGTGCTAATTTACTAAACTCAGGGTGAATCCCTTGACGACGGATCTCACTTCCAATCCAACCCACTGTCGTGGCGAAAGGTCTCAACAAGTGACTAAGGATCGATCCGTCAAAGCCAAGAAAGACTCATAACAAGTGAGTAGTTAGGTCGTGACGTAAATCAACATCTGATGCACCAACTCTCACGCTATTGTGTCTTAATCCCTGGAAAAACTAGATCTGATGGTTCAAGGCACTTTTGCTGCTCATGAATTAATCTAAAATCAGGATCCTCTTGATCAGAGAGGTACAAGCATTAAAAACGAGAACCCAAGAGAGATTTTAAAACCGAATTAGCATAAATCAGCAAAAACCCATGGTGATCGAGTGAGACTACCTAATCCATCCCCGAAAACCCCTAAAATGACTACTCACTCATCAAGATCATCATCCAAGCCAAAAACTAATTATTCTAAGGCGGCGCAGAATTCTATTTTTGTCAGCGCTCTCCCCGCGAGTTATGATTATTCTCGGTATTTATACATAAGAATTAGGGATAATAAGAATTCGCTATAATTTGCAGAATCTTCTAGAAGCAGTGCTCACCACTCGACCCTGACATTGAGTGGTCTGGTCGAGTGATCTCCTCGAGTCTTCATCCGAGTAGCCTCCTCGAGCAACTTGAGCTTCATTTGCAGTCTTCAACTCTATGGCTCCATGTCACTCGAGTCATGACTTCTTGCAGAAATCCCTACGTCGCTTCGCAGCCTGAGAGGTCACTCGAGTGATGACTCCTTGCAGCTCCAAGTACCTGAAAGTATCACATGTATGCAAAATGCATGCAAACTAATGCAAAGAGATTAAATATCCTAAATGTCAAATAAATGCGATAAGTGATAAGAGTAATGCCTAAAACCTATGCTAAATTGCAATAAAACAATAGTAAAACATGCAAAAATGCAATGTTATCAAACTCCCCCAAATATATCCTTTGCTTGCCCTCAAGCAAATAGAAAGGATAAGATGAAAGGAGTAAGGATGAAAGTGGGGATTCGGAACCTAGCAAACTAAGCAAACCTCTGAAGTCAACACCACAATTAAGAGTTCTAGCATGCAAATCACAACAGTTTTACTTAAAAGCTTTAGCCATACTCATCACATAGAATTCAACACTAAGACTCATCCAAAACAAGCATTCAAAGTAAACTATCCCTTTAACATTTATTAAGCACGAACTGGTGGATCATGATATGCAATAACTAAAACTCATTTGGTTGAGGGACAAGTTTAAAGAGATAAAAGTGATCTCTTCTTCCTCTGCTTTAAGCGCAAGTATCAGGATCTCTCATTGAAAAGGATTGAATTTTAAGAGAATGCTAAAGGTAAAGCCAATTGATGCATACAGGAGCAGACTATCATCTACCCATGATCATCCAATGACTTCCCTAACTCTAAAACCTCAGAAACTGAACCTAGGACTACCCTATGGTTTTTAAAGATTTTCTTTCTTTTCTCTATGAATCCAAGGATCGATCTTTCGGTTTTTCTTCTAAGGAGAGGGTGTTTAATTTCTAGCGGATTTGGGAAATTTTCTATTTTTTTTTCTAAGACTTGACTCGACCACTTTGGTCGAGTAAGCTACTCGAGTGGTATGGCTATATATATTTTTTTCTTTTTATTTTCAAGATTCAGAGCCAACTCTTATATTTTTCTTCCAAATCATTTACTAGACTTATACATTTTCTTTGAACTACCCTCTCCAAACGCATATATTTTCTTAGTAAACTCTTTTCTTTCTTTTCTTTCCCAAACTCAAACCCAAAACCCATTCGAACCCCTTAGCCTAATCTGATTCGAAAAGTGTGACCCAGAGACTACATGAAAGGCTACTCCTGTCGGAAAAACCTAACACATTCTCTATAATTCAATCCGAAAATAGGCCTCACTTCTCTCACAATTGATGTATTGTTCTGAAATGAAGTTTTTGGTTTGGTTTTGTGGAACTGTCTCAAATGATGGCGACAGCTACTTGGATTAGCAAGAGCGGTAAAGGGTGAAAGAAAATCCAAGTATTTTGAGGTATCCATGAGTTTTATGTTTTAGAGCATATCAAGATAATTAAGTTTTCAAATTTAAGATTCAAATTCATAGGGATAGATTTACAAGTCACAGCAAGTTTTTAACTAAGTGAGAGTGCTAAGTTCCATTCCAAGCAAGGTGCAGCCTTATGTTTCAAACTAAGGTGAATGCATAAGACAACTTATAACTATGGCACTGAATTCATATGTTTGGTTATTAAGCTTTAATTGGTTAAGTCATCATTATCCCCTATGCTAAATGCAACAATCCTAAGCAAATGCAACTACATGACACTCTATTTTTGTGTAATCATTTTCTAAAAATTTTCAAATTATTATGGATTTTAGAAGCACATAGATTAATGCAAAATTTGAATTAAGAAAACAAAGAAAGATGTCAAATACACCTCTTAGACACTCCCCCAAACTTAAATTACACAGTCCCTTGTGTAATAAAAATTCAAAGGGAAGCCTAAGAGATTAAAACAAAGAAAAACAAAAAATTATGCAATGATATATACCAAGGTGAGGGTGTGGTACCTCATTGGGGTGGAGTGAAGTAGGCACTAATGCTGGCCTGCATGCTCTCCTGGGTGTAGGGTGGAATGATTGGGGAGATTCCTTGCATCGGCTCAGCTCCCTCGTGCAACTCGAGTGGACCACTCGACCAAGGTTGGTCGAGTGGTGAAGTCTGCTGAAGTCTGGGGTCTGACTCGAGTGGACCACGCGACCCAGATGGTCAAGTGGCATCATCTGCGTGCTCAGGCTGATCCGTGTGAGTGTTGGAGTCAAGTGATGAATGCTCTAAGTATTCAGCGGGATGGTCAGGACATCTCTTCCTCTGCATCTGATCAACTGATGATCTCCGTGATGGTGAAGCATGGTGGAATCTTCGTGAAAAACCCCTAAGTGAGTTGGCTCTCCTCAAGTAAGTGGGAACTAAACTTGGTTTTCTCTTCTTACTCTCAGCAGCTGCCAACTTCTTGGTGAGGTTTTTCACCTTGTTCTTCAAGGCTTTGAATGCTTTGTCCTGCCACTTGTTCCACTTCTGAAGAAATCCAATCTTCTAATTAGCTTCGCGCAGGGATGTACACTTCGAGTCATCAAAATGGAAGGTTTGAGGCAGCTGAGTGCTATCCATGAAAGATCGAAGGACTTCGTCATCAGATTCTTGCACTTTAGCATGTTGATCATAAAGATCTCTCACAGGTGGGACAAAGCTGACACTCTTCGCACCTTCTTCAGTGTAGATCTTGGGCAATCCTCCATAAGGTAAGAGGATTTTTGCCCTTCCAATTAGTGGGTCAGTGAAGTTGAAGGCGTACTTGTCCTCTTCACGGTTCGCGTTGAGGGTCTGTGTGTCACGCATGTGGTCCATATCCATCCAAAGTGGTGGTGTAGGGTGAGATGTGATCTCCACCCCAACCGCGTGAAGAAAAGGAATGACAATACCTCCCACATTTCTGATGGCGTTTGCCCTGTAGCTCATCAGATGCTTCACCAGTATCAGCCATGTCTCCTTGCATCTCTTCTCCATTGTCTCTCTTTTCCTGGGAAGAGTAGACCAAGTACTCTTGGAGAGATTTATCCAGCATCCTCAGTTCCCCTTCGTTTACTGTCCCTGTAGCCCTTCTTGCAAACATTGTGTTTGCAAAAGTCCTGTGTAGATACCTCACGGAAGGGTGCCTAATCTCACTGCTCTTAGCTCTAGAGGACTTATACTTGTCCTTGCCTCCCAACGTCAACCACAGCTCATTGAGCTCATCTTTGTCAAAGTCTTGAGCTTCACCTGACCCTCTTCTAAACCCGAACTCACTGTCAACAATACTCAGGGGCAGTGTGTACTCCGAGCCTCCGATCTTGAAGCTGACATACCCAAGTTCTTCATCGCATTTCATCCCAGATCTCACTTTATAGAGATGAAGCTTCACCATTGCCAAAAAGTGGCAAGTTTCGTCTTGGAAACCATCAAAGGGTCTCTGAGTGAGCCCAATGATGTCAGCTGCTTGGTAAAGCTTCCCAACTTCTCTACAAATTCCCAGAGTTAGCATAGTGGGGCGGGGCGGGTATCTAGTACCGAAGAACTTCATCCGCTTCAATATCGAGACAATCTGGGTTTCCTCTGAGTTGTCACTCTCACCCCTTTCTGAACTTTCAGAATCATCACTGTCTCCAACGTCCCTTTGCATCGATTCTTCTTCAAAAACTCTCTTCCCGTGAGCTATGTCTCTTCGGGATCTCGAGAATCCATTCTCAGCGTGTGTAGTGCTTCGAGTTGCTTGAGTCCTGGTGTTATCTGAGTACATGAAACAATGGCAAAGATTGTAAGTTTTAGCAAACATTTGGACCACTCGAGTAAGTCACTCGACCAGTCAGGTCGAGTCGATAGAAATTTCTAAATAATTTCTGTATCTGAGTTGACTAAATCGAGTGCTTTACTCGAGCAACTAAACAAACAATCAAAGACATTGAAAATTCAAAGCAATTCATGTTTAAACACCCAAAGTTAAATAATTTCATAAATTTTCAATGTTCATCACGAGTTCTATGAGGTTGAGTTACAAATTTCAAGACTTTGCTTAAATTTAACAATGAAAACTACTAAGGAGTTCTCAAATTAACAAACAAGCAAATAGCAATGGTGAAATTTTATGTTCTAACTCAATATGTAGTTCCAAAAATTTTATGCACCAATTAGAACAAAATTTTCACAATTCGAAGCAATTCAACCATGAGGTTCACTTCCTATGCCAAGTTCTACTCATAACCAACCCTATTTAACAACATGCAAGTGAAAAATTTTCAAAAATTTTCAAAAATTTCAAAAACTTCAAACCCAGATTTTCGCGACAAAATGGATCAAAAAGTTGTAAAAAACTTACAAGTTGGTGTCGGAATGGTGCGAGTGAGATGACATGCTGAAAATTTTATGAGAAATTTGAAGAATTTCAAAAAACATTTAGAGAGTTTTTGGGAAACATTTCGATGAAATCGTGAAATAGGAGAGGAGGAGTCGAGTGGAATGATAAAAGATATGTTTGGTGAATCGAGTGGTTGAGATTAAAAGTTGAGTGTTTTCGAAAGAACCTGGACCACTCGACCAGTCTGGTCGAGTGGTGTGGTCGAGTGGAGTACTCGACTACTTTGGCATCTTTAAGACTCCGGCTCTTCACGCACACTTGGCTAATCTCATAAACCTGAATTCAAGATCACTAAAGAAAAACATCAAAAATAACAAGATTCATAAAAACTTAAAAAGATATATACAAAGATAGTCATGGGACTTCCTCCCAGGTGAGCTAGTTTATAGTCACGTAGCTTGACTTCTTACTTCTTTAGGCTGAAAAAGTGTCCTTGAGAGTCAGTGTTGACCTCTCTGGACTTGGTTTTGAATGATGGTAAGATGATGCTCTGAGGGCATTGTAAAACCTTTGACTCATCTCTGGTGGCTTAGGCTTCTTGTTGAACTCTTCTGGTGGAGTCTGAATCTGCTTAAGCTTTGAAACCTCTAGAGTCAACCTTTCCACTGAAAGTGAGAGTTCAGCTACCAAACTCTGTAGGGAAAGAAGTGTACCCTGATCCGCAAACTGTTGAGTCATGGATGATGGCACAGCTACTTGAATAAGAGTGTGGCAAAAAGCATCCGAGAGACTCACTCGAGTGGATGAAGTCGAGTGGTTTGTGCGGTCACTCGAGTGGTTACTCGAGTCTGGTGGTCGAGTGATCTGTGCAGACTCCTCACTTGGTGTCCCATCTTCAGTAAATGTGACAAAGGGTTGCACTACTCCTTCAGAATGACTCCTCGTATTGACGTTATGACCCATGAGTCGACAGTTACGCTCGAACATTTCTTCATCATCGTTTGCTTCCACGGAGTATAGCTAACCTTCAAAGGTTGAGCTTTCCAATTTGGATGAAGTGTTGAATCTCACCACTAAACCATTGCTAGCTCAAAGAAGTATCTCTCCAGTCTTGGCATCGATGACGGCTTGCGAGGATGCTAGAAAAGGTCTCTCTAGAATCAAAGGATCTTTGGGTTCTTCGTCCATCTTCATGATGATGAAATCTATGGGTATTTCAAGTTTTCCTATCCTCACTGGAAAATTTTCAAGTAGTCCATGTGGAAATCTCACCGTTCTATCAGTTAAGACTAGTGATAACATGCTTGGCAAGAACTTGTGATAATCAAGCCTTTCTGCCACAAACAAAGGCATGATGCTGACAGAGACACCCAAGTCGTAGAGAGACTTACCAAATGTCTGGTTGTTGATTGAGCATGGTAAAGTGAAAGATCATGGATCTTGTACCAAAGTCTCCTGCTGAGCAATTACTTGGCATTCCTGAGACTTAGCAGCTCTTGCTTTCCTATCTTGAATTCTCTTTAAGGTTCTTTCTCTCAGACCATACCCAGAAGGTCCCAGTTTCTCAACAGCTTCATCAAAGATCATTGACTCTTCCAGCTCCAGAAGTTCTTCTTCCAACATGATCTCATATTCTTTCTCAATATCTTCGGCGAATCTTTCTGGGAAAGGACTCGTGATCATGGCGTGCAGGTCTGGAATTCGCTTCTCGTTCACTGAGATGAAGTCGACTCGATCACTCACTCGAGTGGATTGCTCGAGTGGTGTGCTCTCAGCGATCACAGCAGCAGCTTGACAGGATACTCCCCCACCTTGAAGATCACCATCCCAGGTGATGTGTGAGAATATCTTCTTGAAAGGAAGGAGATGGATAGCTGGGGCTGTGGAGACTGCATAGACATTTGCAGAGTCTTTAGGGTTTTGCACTGCTTTCCCAGGAAGTTAACCTATGGACTTAGTGGAAGCTGAGGGAGAGTTGGACTCAACATGCTTCAATCTGCTGTTCAAGATTTCGAGCTTGTGGTTCAAATCGTTGTAGGAGCAATCAATGTGAGTTCGAAGCTCAGTGAACCGCTTGGTGGAATCTTGAGTTGCAGCATTTTGACCTTGAAGAAGTTGTAGAAGCAATGCCTTAAGCTCACTATCAGACTGCGGAGCAGGTTTTGGGGCAAATCCAGGTGGATTTGTTGGAGGATTTTGAACAAAAGTCTTGTTCGGAGCAGGTTGCTGAGTAGGATATACCTGGTCTTGAGGCTTTGCAACATTGGTGTTACGGTAAGATAAGTTAGGGTTGCTCCTGTAGTTAATGAAGCCTCGGTTGAAACCAGCTTGATTCTGAATGTAGAGTATCTCTTCAACCTGATCGTCTTCAACAGTTGGATTCTGAGATGAGGATGACTCTCCCACGAAGTGGACTTGTTTCTGCTGAGCGAGGAGAAGCTTATCGAGCTTGTCGTTCAGTGCTTGAATCTCCTTGCTGTTGGAAGTAGCAGAGGTAGAAGATCCCCTGATCGTTCTGTCGAAGTCTTCATTGTAGATTCCATCAGAAATGGCTAGATTCTCAACTGAATCCCATCCAGAAGTGACATCTTGGTTCAGGAAGTTGCCATTGCTGGCAGTGTCCAGATGCAACCTGATCTTCAGACTTGCGCCTCGATATAGTGTGCAAAGGAGTGATTCCTTGCTGAATCCGTGATGAGGGCATTGAGTGGTATACATCTTGAACCCCTCCTAAGCTTCGGAGAAGCTTTCATTGTTCCCCTGAGTGAAGCTTGAGATGTCATTCTTCAGCTTTGCAGTTCTGGAGTTAGAGAAGAACTTCAGGCGAAACGCCTTCTTGCAATCATCCCAAGTAGTGATAGAATTCTGGGGTAAAGCTCGTTCCCATTGAGAAGCCTTATCGCCTAGAGAGAAGGGGAATAGACGAAGCTTGAACCCGTCTTCAGATATACCGTTGATCTTTGTGAGCTCACACAAATGGTCGAATTGATCAAGATGTTCCAATGGGTTCTCCATATGGCTCTGGACCATGCTGATGAGACCGGATTTGATCTCGAAGTTGTTGTTGGCAACAGGAGGTGCCACAATCCCTTGCCTGGTGGAGTGTGTGCTTGGTGCATCACCAGGTGTAGGTTGCTCTGCCATTTCAACTGGTGTCTCCTTCGTTGATTGATCTAAGCGAGCCTGAGAGCGTGTTCGCATGCGGTGTAAGGATGACTCGAGAGAAGCACTCGAGTAGAGTACTCGAGTAGATAAATCGAGTATAATTGTACCTGATGCAACACAAACAGAACTTTAACACAAATCAGTAAGACGTTAAACAAAAGGCTAATGCAAATAGAATATCGATCCGAGAATTCTAGTAACAAGAACAACCCTTGCTAGATTAAAATCTCAGATCTTTTATGCAAAAGAAACTTGATCTAGTAAGCTTAAAAATGATAAATGTGCAGACAATGACTCTAAACTGGCAACAACGCCAAATTGAAACTAAGCGTTTTTCGTCTGTTTTGTTTCAATCGATTGATAGTATAAAGGGTGAAATGTCGAACCTAATCTAGAGCATATCTGTAGCACTTAACATGTGGATTAAGCTAGCAAGTCAAGCAATATATTTTAGGGGTTTTTCTTACTAACAACCTAAAATACAGAAATTTAAACTAGAGATGCAAAGCCTGTCACACTCTAACAAATCATGGACTAAAGATGCAAAAACTAAGACTAGTTGCAAAATCCTAAGTGACTCGAGTAGGTCACTCGAGTGGTGCACTCGAGTGGACTTGGCCGAGTGGTATAAGAACTCTAACGAAAGCAATAAACAAGAGATCTAAAAATAACAACTAGTTCAAATAAAAGGCAAAGGGATCTCGGGGATAGACTCATAGGATCATCTACACTCTCACGCCATGGGTGCTAATTTACTAAACTCAGGGTGAATCCCTTGACGACGGATCTCACTTCCAATCCAACCCACTGTCATGGCGAAGGGTCTCAACAAGTGACTAAGGATCGATCCGTCAAAGCCAAGAAAGACTCATAACAAGTGAGTAGTTAGGTCATGACGTAAATCAACATCTGATGCACCAACTCTCACGTTATTGTGTCTTAATCCCTGGAAAAACTAGATCTGATGGTTCAAGGCACTTTTGCTGCTCATGAATTCATCTAAAATCATGATCCTCTTGATCAGAGAGGTACAAGCATTAAAAACGAGAACCCAAGAGGGATTTTAAAACCGAATTAGCATAAATCAGCAAAAACCCATGCCGATCGAGTGAGACTACCTAATCCATCCCCGAAAGCCCCTAAAATGACTACTCACTCATCGAGATCATCATCCAAGCCAAAAACCCATAAAAGCTAAAACTTGTCATAGATGAAGGATGATCTGATGAGAACGAAATTTTGAAAAAGGAACAGTAAATCAAAACTCGATCTTATTAAAATTACTAAGAGTTGCAAAATTCCGAATCGAAATCTAAAGATAAACTAGAGAGAGAAAACTAAGAGAGATGAAAACTAATTATTCTAAGGCGGCGCGTAATTCTATTTTTGTCAGCGCTCTCCCCGCGAGTTATATTATAATTCTCGGTATTTATACATAAGAATTAGGGATAATGAGAATTCGCCATAATTTGCAGAATCTTCTAGAAGCGGTGCTCATCACTCGACCCTGACATTGAGTGGTCTGGTCGAGTGATCTCCTCGAGTCTTCATCCGAATAGCCTCCTCGAGCAACTTGAGCTTCCTTTGCAGTCTTCAACTCTATGGCTCCATGTCACTCGAGTCATGACTTCTTGCAGAAATCTCTACGTCGCTTCGCAGCCTGAGAGGTCACTCGAGTGATGACTCCTTGCAGCTCCAAGTACCTGAAAGTATCACATGTATGCAAAATGCATGCAAACTAATGCAAAGAGACTAAATATCCTAAATGTCAAATAAATGCGATAAGTGATAAGAGTAATGCCTAAAACCTATGCTAAGTTCCAATAAAAAAATAGTAAAAACATGCCAAAATGCAATGTTATCACACACTCGACGATTTCGCGACGCCACACCATTGGACCACAAACCAACCGTCACCACACATCACCGAAACCTCCATCGAACTCGACGACACCACCGAACCACAACAAACAGTGAGAAAAATTAGAGAGATGGAGAGAAATCTTTACCTCCACAACCGACGAAAGGCTCCGCAACCACGACCGTGCCTTCTCTTCACGTCAAATCCACAACTCCGCTCCCCTTCTCACTACGACACCAACACCAAAGCAATTTAATTCTCTTCCCTTTGCACTTGATGGAGGCGGCTACGTTTACGAAGAGGGAGATGTATACGCACATACACATATATGTATCAAAGTTTCCGTATTACACCGAACAGTCCTCATATTTCTCCAACTTTCCCATTTGACCCCGATACTTTTAAATCAATCAATTTAACCCATCCGAAAACTTCCTATTCGATCAGTTAAACCCCAAACTTTCCAAAATCACCAATTGGCCCCAAACTTCCAAAAATTATCCATTAAGCCCGCCTGCAACTGCTGGATTTAATCAAATCAACCCCTAACTTTCGAATGGAACAAATACACCCCCATTACTAGTTTGCGGATGTTACAATCTGAATGTGGAATTACAACACAAATCATAGGAACAAAAATAATATTCAAATTTTTGCTACCTATGAAAACTAAAGAAATACTAGAACTCCAACAAAAAACGATGCAAAAAACAATTAACTTAATAGACGGAAAACATAGACATATTCAATATTTACAAGATAAAATTTCTTACAAAAAAAATAGAAGAACAATTAAAATCCCCTTATATAATTAACAGAATAAAAACTATTGAAAACGAATTAATCAAACAAGTATGTTCTGATCTACCCAATGCATTTTGGGAACGAAAACAACATACGGTTAATCTACCTTATATAAAAGATTTATTGAGAAACTTATACCAACTAAAGCAAGACCTATTTAAATGAATAAAGCATTGTTTGAACAATGTCAAAAGGAAATACAAGATTTATTAAATAAAAAATTAATTCGACCATCCAAGTCACCTTGGAGTTGTGCAGTGTTTTATGTAAACAATGCATCTGAAAAGGAACGTGGAGTACCATGACTAGTTATTAATTACAAACCACTTAATGATGTCATACAATGGATTAGATATCCGATACCTAATAAAAGAAATTTACTAAAACGATTATATAATGCAAAAATCTTTTCAAAATTTGATATGAAAAGCGGATTCTGGCAAATACAAATTGTCGAATAAGATAAATATAAAATGGCATTTACAGTACCTTTTGGTCATTACGAATGGAACGTAATGCCATTTGGTCTTAAAAACGCACCATCTAAATTTCAACACATTTTGAATGATATATTCAATAATTCATCAACATTCGTTATAGTCTATATAGACGATGTCTTAATATACTCGACAACAATTGATCAACATTTTAGTCATTTAAATAGTTTTTTAAATATAGTAAAAACCAATGGATTAGTTTTATCTAAACAAAAGATGAGTCTATTTCAAACTAAAATATGATTCTTAGGACACAATATATATCAAGGAACTATGACACCCATATCAAGATCAATTGAATTTGCCAATAAATTCCCAAACGAATTAAGAGAAAAAAAACTCAATTACAACGATTTCTAGGATGTCTGAATTATGTTTCAGATTTTCTACCTAATTTAAGAAAAACTATTAAACCATTATTTCAACGATTACAAAAAAAACCTAAACCATCGACAAATCAACAAACTAAGTTAGTACAACAAGTTAAATTACAAGTAAAAACCTTACCATGTCTGTCAATCCCGAATCCTGAAGCTAATATGATAGTTGAAACTGATGCTTTGGAAACTGATTCTCTCTTAGTCTAGTCAAGAATCTCAATTACGTTTTCACTCAGGAGTCTGGATAGGACCCCAACAAACTTATTCAACAGTTAAAAAGAAGTACTTTCCATAGTTAATTTCCATAAAAAGAAGTATTTTAAAATTTCAAGATGATTTAATCAACAAAAAATTCCTAGTACGAGTTGAATGCAAGTCAGCAAAAGAAATATTACAAAAAGATGTTAAAAACTTAGTCTCTAAAAAGATGTTTTTGATTTCGATATTCAATATATTAAAGCCAAAAAAAATTCTTTACCTGATTTTCTAACAAGAGAATATTTACAGGGAAAAACAACAGATATTCAACAAAAACTTATTCAAGATGACGGACCCTAAAAGCAAGAAACAGATAACTGCATCGGACTATATCAAAAATCAACCTCATCTTCAGGGAAAACCCCTGAGTATTCAAAATACCTACTCCGCTCTTGCCGAATTTCCTCCGCTTTTCTATGTGAAGACGGTAACCACCCCAAAAAGCCAAACTTCTTCTCAACCATCCTCTCCTATCCAAACCAACACCAAGTCAAATTACTTCCTCAAAACACGAAAACAACATCTGTTAACCACCCACTATACAAAACCCATTACCCTCAAAGAACTCCAAACCTTTAAAAATCGAGTTTTTTATGCAGACAGTCTCTACGCTACTGATAATGTACTCAAAAACAAAACCTTCTATGAGTATATTCAAGTAGACCCTGGTTCTGTCGAAATAACTCACTACCCAGCCAAGAACAATCCTAACCTCATATCTTATTCAACTTGCAAGATTCTTCGTATACAATCTGTCCAAGACCTTGGTTTTATTCATAACCACACAACCAAACCTTTCTCGAACCCTGGTTACCATATTAACGGATACACCTATGTTGATTATATCAATGCCTTCTCCCGAATATTTTATCTAAGAACCTACGATCATTCTTGGTTCATTACCTTTGATCGTAATTGCCCTAAAACCGTCCCTGGTTGGTTCTACGAATGGTGGCACTGGCTGGATCCTACCAAAGAAATCTATCTAACCGATCTTCTCAAAACATCCTACCCATACTATCTAAAACATATTCATCAACAGCCTATTGGGCCTCTCAACCTTATTGTCTTTCATATTGACATGGAAAACCCATGTATATGTTCATGGCATTTCAACATTGCCATCTTTCCCCCTGACATGCCTTGCTCCTTACTCCGCAAAATCCACATCAAATGGTGGGATAAGTTTAATCTTGACCGCTGTTCCTTAGCCAATATTCAAAAATTCTTCCAAATAAGCAAAGACATTCACATTGCTATACATGCTGTCTCTAAATCAATACCCCTTCTTCAACCACAGCAAATTCCTACACCATCTACCTCAAAAACCAAACCATCTACAAAACCCCCTTCTAAACCTTATACCCAGGCAAAACCTACGAGTCCAACTCACTCAACCAGCTCATCAAAATTGGCCTCTCGCCGGTCCGCTAAGCAAGCCAAACTACAATCAGACGATGAAGAGGAAGATAACCAATCTTTTGACACTATACAATCAGACGATCTGACGATGATTAATCAACAATAAGCCAACAATAAGCCAACAATAAGCCATCAAATGGAATCCTCTGACGATGAAGAGGAAGATAACCAATCTTTTGACACTATACAATCAGACGATCTGTAACACCCGTGTTCTGGGAATAGAGTCCTGAGGGTTATGTTGTCGGAATTAAAGAGTGAAATGATTTAATTCCAATTTTTAGGTTAGAAGGTTGGTTATTGAGTTACTATTAAACCAAAGGGGAAAAATTAATGATTTTTGGTTTACTTTAAATGAACCGGCTAACCCTAATCCTATTTAAAGATGAATTAGAAGAAACCCTAGTTGATTTTTTGAGAATTTTCGTGGCCTCCTATAGATGAGAGAAGAGGCTGAGCTTTTGGTTGTGGCTGAAAAAGAAGCTTACACATGAAGGAGATGCAGACAGATCTGACATGTTGTAAAATTTATGGAGTTGTAGCTAAGCCTTAGATCTAGATGTAGTGGAGTTAAATTTGAGTTATTATTCTAAAAGTTATTCACATTTTCGTGAGGTTCTCTGTTTCATACGTGATTTGGATTCAAAGAGCGATCGTGAGTTTTTCTATAGACGGATCATCACGAAATTTTGAGGATAGCTTCAGGACATCTAGTTGTTGAGTTTCAATGGTGCAGATTGGTTTTGGACGGTTAGATCTAGATTTGTGACTCTATATTTGAGGCTGTTTGTGTCTGTTATTTTTCCAAATGGTTGTTTTGGTTAGTTGAGTTGATTAATTCCATGTTGTTAGGTTGTTGTTTAGGATGCTAGCTGTTAGTTGATGTCGGGAGAGTGCAGAGGAGTTGCACAGAGTTTTTGGAAATTTTGCTTTTGGCTAAGGTGAGTGCAGTACCGTGGTCGGACTAAACTTACGGGAATTTCTAGGTCTAATTTTGTGTGTTAGAATTTATTTCGTGTTGCGTGTTGTTTGTTGAATTTAATTAAATTGGTGAATTTAATTAAATTTCTGAATTTAATTGTTGTTTGTTGAATTTAATTAAATTAGTAAATTTAATTAAATTGCTGAATTTAATCTTGGGTTGTTAAATTTAATTAAATAATTGAATTTAATTAAATTGCTGAAATGAATTAATTGTTATTGCTGAATTTAATTAATTGTTAAAATTAATTAAGTTGTTGAATTTAACTAAATCACTGGAGTTAGTGGCTATTGGTTGAAATTAATTAATAGTCGATTTTAATTAATTGTCAGGTTGTTGCTTGTTGTTGGTTGAATCCCGAGCATATTATTATGCCGGAAAATTTTCTGTAGTCGTCTGTGTATAATTGACCTAGTAGATGGGTTGATCGCCTCCTCAGTATTTATTAAATACTGACTACGTCTATTCGTAATGGCGCAGGTAAAAATAAGGTATCTTAGCTGAGCTCGTGGAACTACGGCTGGGAGAGCGGATGACATACCGGGGTGGTATATTTGGCTGTTTTGATTACTTAAGATTGTTGTGCGGTTGAACTATTAGGTTATTAGATTTTAATTGCGAATTAATTGGTTAATTATTAATCGTGATTTAATTTGCTTGTTAAAATTGGCTGTTAATTGAATAACGTCGTTGGATGTTTTTATTATTTATGGAAATAATAAATGCTGTAAAAAAAAAAATGGGTCTGGGCGTTTCAATTTGGTATCAGAGCGAAGTTGTTTCTAGGACTATTAGTTTCTATTATGTTATCTGTTATTGTTGTTTGGAGGTTTAGGGTATGTTATCTTCCCAGCCAATAGTGGTTCTACGGTAAGACTTGTCGTTGGGTTTTTTGATTACTAACGTTGTGGAAAAAGTTAGTAATATGTCATTTGCTGTTGTTGTTTTTAAGAGATGGTCGATTCTGGCAGAGCTGGTAGGCCCCACAGGGGTGGTCGTTGTGGCCGAGTAGGCCGTAGAGGTCGTATCGACAGTGGAGGCAGAACTGGCGGGGCATAGGAATTTGTAAGGGGAGTGTGGCTCGTAGTATCACGGTGGAGCAAGTGGGAGTAGATCATCCTATCGGAGTTGGTATAGCAGATTTTGTTGCTGGCATTGCTGTGCCGGCACCGAAAGTAGCTCCGCAGGGGGAGACAAAACCCAAATGGGAACAGTGCTTGGGTTGTTTGCCCAATTTTGGAGCGGTTATCGACTCTGGTACCAACACCTGTTTTCGGTGATACCACAAGGAGTGCGGGTTCAGCAAGTGGGAGTTGTTGAGCCGGTTGCTCTATCCTATCTCTAGATGATGTAGCACATACAGAGGTTACACACCATGTATTTTGCTGGTGGTGCCAAGCCGGTAGAGGCAGATGATGCCATGAGGAGTATCGAGTACACTTAGTAGTTCATTATCTTGATGGTGATGCCCATACCTGGTGGGAATGAGCACTCCATTTGTGATGATCAGGTTGTTTTTCTTGCTGGCGAAGCTGTGCCAGTGTAGGGAATGGCTCCGCGGGGGGTACATCATAACTACTTGGGAGATGTGCTGAGGTTGCTGACCCCACTTTTGGAGCAATTACCAGCTGCGGTACTTGCTCTGGCTTCGCTTGTGCCATAGGGAGGGACTGCTTTGCCAGGGAGTATTGTTCTGGAGGTTTCGGTTGTGGAGCGTTGGAGGAGTGATGTAGATCTTTTCTGGTGGATCTTGCCATAGGAGTGCCCTAGATCCTTGACGGTGGATCTTGTAGTACGAGTATTGTAGATCTTTGCTGGGTAATCTTGTAGTAGGAGTGTTGTAAATCCTTGCTGGTGGATCTTGCTATAGGAATGTTAGAGGTCCTTGCTCGTGGATCTTGTTGTAGGAGTGTCGTAGATCATTGCTGACTGATCTTTCTGTAGGTCTTGTTGTTGACCTTGATGTAGGTAGTCTGTTGGTGTTGCTGAGCGGATAAAAGAGTTCTGATCGATGTCGCGATCAAAGACCGATCCGTGCTAATTGTATTGTTGGGTCCCGTGATGCTAAATTATCTGTTGTGGTGCTGAAAGTTTTAGTCATTAGAGATAACTAAGGAGTTATTGAGTTGTTGAAAGTAGTATGATCAAGTTGTGATCAAGGGATCGTTGTTCTAAGCTAGATCGTACGATCTGGGATGAAACATAAGTATTTTTGTTTGGTATTCCGGAAGATTTCTGGAGTGTTCCAGAGTGTCGCGGAGGAGTTTATAGAAAAGTTCTTAAAAAGAAAAGTTGCCGAAAAATAAAAGTTTCTGAAAGGGAAGTTATTCATTAATTGAGTGGAGCTTTGAGTGAGTATAGCAGATGTTGTTACTGGGATTAAGCTCTTTGTGCGAGCTAGCTGAGCTCTAAGTTCTCAAAAGAAAGAGATCATAAGTAATTTAGGCTGTAAAGCTTGAAGAACATGCTGAGTTCTAGAAACTTAAACCGCATTGAATTTGAGGCTATTGAGGTGGTTGGAGTTGGTGGCTAATTGTAATCTGAGATAGCATATCATTTCGGGAAGGCCAATCTCGTTGCTGACTTTTTAAGGGAATTGCATGCATTTAAATTGCTGAATTTAATTATTATTGCTGAATTTAATTAATTGTTAAAATTAATTAAGTTGTTGAATTTAACTAAATCACTGGAATTAGTGGCTATTGGTTGAAATTAATTAATTGTCGATTTTAATTAATTGCGGGTTGTTGCTTGTTGTTGGTTGAATCCCGAGCATATTATTATGCTGGGAATATTTTTGTAGTCGTCTCTCTATAATTGACCTAGTAGACGGGTTGATCACCTCCTGAGTATTTATTGATCTGGCACTCACCCACTCGGTCTCCACTCGGGTTCCTAACTCGACGTCCAACTCGACCTCTGCCCTCGCAGTCCAACTTGACCTCTACCCTCGCAATCCAACTCGACGTCTGGCGCACACCCACTCGACACCACTCGGGTTCCCAACTCGAGCCCGTGCTCGACCCTGCAACTCGAACCTGTGCTCGACCTCCCAGCTCGAGCCCCACTCGAGCCCCACTCGAGTCTCCACTCGAGCCCCACTCGAGCCCCACTCGAGTCCCACTCGAGCCCCAATTAAGCCCTACTCGAGTACCCACTCGAGTCCCCACTTGAGCCCCACTCAAGTCCCACTCGAGCCCCACTCGAGCCCGTGCTTGCCACGCTACTCGTGTCACCACTCAACAACATCTACCCGTCTCAACTCGACACCACCCAAGTGCTCGACGTCCAACACACTCGACCTCCCAACTCGAGCTGCACCACCCACGAAGACTCAGCTACTTATTTTATCTTTTTTCGTTTTAGGGTTTTCCGTATTTTACTATAAATACCACTTTTGGGTATTATCCAGAGGACATGTCTTTTATTTTTAGGGTTTTTCTCTGCCTCCAACCCTTGTACTTGGTATTCTTCATTTTGTAATTCAGATCTCTCTTAATCTAGTACTTAGTTAGCTTTAATTCTTTGCACTCTTACTATTCTCATCTTAATCTATCTTTCTAAACTATTTTCAACGAATTCTGAAATATATGATTTTTCTGGGTTCATGTTCTTGAGTAGTGATTTAGGGTTTCTAAGTATGGATTAGATCTATGTAGGATTCTTAGTCTCCTTAGATGTTTGAGCTTTAAATTGCATAGATCTCTTCTAGATTAGGTGTTCGTAATGCTTAGTTAGCCAAGACATTGGTAATTATGATCTCAGGCATTTCCCACTCAGAAGGTGTTGATGAAATGCTTGAACCAACTAATACCAGAGATTTATAGCTTTAACCCATGGCTTAAGAGGTTCTAGCTGTATTTTGACATTAATGAATTGGTTCTTAATGTTTGCCTATATTATGTTTCATTGATATCTGCTTTAAGTTTCCTTGTATCTTTGAACTGGGTATTAAGATTAGGAAGTGATATAGGCTTGTTGGTGTTTGTCACGAGAGTGGAGCCACCTTACTTTGATGTTCATTGTCTAGAGATAGCTTCTGTGAAGTTTTGTTAAGCATCTAGGCGAGACCAAGGAGAATCACATTTCGATTGCCCCATCCGAAGATCCCTATTTGCATCTTCTTGCTTTATCATCTTGTTCTAAAGTCATTTACTTGTTTAATTGCACTTTGCCTTTCATCTCTCTCAACTCGGTTTTGAACCCGAGTGCATAGTTGCTTTATCATCTTGTTCTAAAGTCATTTCCTTTCTATTTTGCTTGACTTAGTTGTATCTGATCACATCTCCATTTCTAGCATCACACCCATTTGATTAACACCTACATACTACAATGACATGTTAGCTGTGTAGGAATTGATAGACTCATAGCTTACTGCTTCCCATATTCAGCTTTTCCATTGTTTTTACTTGGGGATTGCATAACTGACAGAGGATTTACATCTAGTAGGACAAGTTCCTATTGCTAGATTTCCCTTGCCCACAGAAGTAGTCCCTGAGTAAAAATTCTACTATCAATTTGGCGCCGTTGCCAATTGGGTGTTTGTTTTCTACATTTAGGATTTCAGATTTCTTGACATCAAGTTCGTTTTCATTTATTTTCAGTTTTTAACTTTCCGGGTTTTCATTGTTTGAGGTACCACTTGATCAACCTGCCCGAGTGCATCAGCTCGGCCTGTTACATCGAGTTCTACTTGTGTTTCTCATCCACTCGGCTTACTCAACTTGGTCAGCACCTCGAGTCAGCCAACTCGATCTGCTACACCGAGTACACAAACCCAAGTCAACCAACTCGACCATTTCAACTGAGTTCTCCTGTCCGAGTTCACTCTCTGCTATTAGCTCAGTCTCACATCGAGTCGTGCATGGGAGAAAGACGATTTCTTACATGGAATATATGTTGCAGTTCATGAGGGAAGAACAAGAATGATATCGTGCTTGGTTTTCCACAGGCTTTCACACTAATGAACCGTTCACCTCAAGAGTGGATCAGCCATATCAAAACTATGCTGCAGCCAACCAGTGTGGATATGGTGAGACATTTCAATCATCAAACATGGAGTATGGCTATAAATGACAATAAACCTCCCAACTATCTGAAGAAGACGAGACTCACAACTCCTCCCATGTTTGGGGGAGTTGATGTCTCAGTACTTTAGCATGTTTTAGCATGCATTTGACATCACTTAGGTGTAGTTTCATCATATATTTCACCTCATTTAGAGTCCTTTTCACTGATTTAGCATTCATATTAGGATTTGCATTAGATTTGCATACATATTGCATGTTTGGAGTGTTTCTAAGTGTTTTGGAGGCATTTAGAGAAATTTGAGGTCATGGAGTAAAGTAGGATGTGATATTCACCCAACACGCCTGAAAGATGCGGCTGGACGAGGACTTTGAGTTTGGATTCAGCCTCAACAGTCTGCATAAATGTTGTAGAGGAGTGAGTTAGCTTTCCAGTGGAGGTAGTCTTGAATCATTTTGATGAGTCTTGAAGGAGTTATGACCGAATTACTGTAACTTGGTCAGGCCTAATGACGGACTCGACCAACAGGCTGAAGGACTCGACCAACACACAGACAGACTCGACCACTCCCCCAACCAAGCTCATGCACTCGACCAATCCCCAAACCGAGCTCATGTACTCGACCAATCCCCAAACCGAGCTCATGCACCTGACCACTGGACGTCTGGCACTCACCCACTCGGTCTCCACTCGGGTTCCCAACTCGATGTCCAACTCGACCTCTGCCCTCGCAATCCAACTCGACGTCTGGCACTCACCCACTCGACACCACTCGGGTTCCCAATCTGAACCCGCGCTCGACCCCCCAACTTGAACCCGTGATCGACCTCCCAGCTCGAGCCTCACTCGAGCCCCACTCGAGCCCCACTCGAGTCCCCATTCGAGCCCCACTCGAGCCCCACTCGAGTCCCACTCGAGCCCCTCTCGAGCCCCACTCAACTACCCAATCGAGTCTCCACTCGAGCCCCACTCGAGCCCCACTCGAGTCCCACTCGAGCCCCAATCGAGCCCCACTCGAGCCCCACTCGAGTACCCACTTGAGTCCCCACTTGAGCCCCACTCATGTCTCACTCGAGCCCCATTCGAGTCCCACTCGACCCCCACTCGAGCCCGTGCTCGCCACGCTACTCGTGTCACCACTCAACAACATCTACCCGTCTCAACTCGACACCACCTAAGTGCTCGACATCCAACACACTCGACCTCCCAAATCGAGCTGGACCACCCACGAAGACTCAGCTACTTATTTTGTCTTATTTTGTTTTAGGGTTTTCCGTATTTTACTATAAATACCACTGCTGGGTATTATCCAGAGGACATGTCTTTTATTTTTAGGGTTTTTCTCTGCCTCCAACCCTTGTACTTTGTATTCTTCATTTTGTAATTCAGATCCCTCTTAATCTAGTACTTAGTTAGCTTTAATTCTTTGCACTCTTACTATTCTCATCTTAATCTATCTTTCTAAACTATTTTCAACGAATTCTGAAATATATGATTTTTCTGGGTTCATGTTCTTGAGTAGTGATTTAGGGTTTCTAAGTATGGATTAGATCTATGTAGGATTCTTGGTCTCCTTAGATGTTTGAGCTTTAAATTGCATAGATCTTTTCTGGATTAGGTGTTCGTAATGCTTAGTTAGCCAAGACATTGGTAATTATGATCTCAGGCATTTCCCACTCAGAAGGTGTTGATGAAATGCCAGGACCAACTAATACCAGAGATTTATAGCTTTAACCCATGGCTTAAGAGGTTCTATCTGTATTTTGACATTAATGAATTGGTTTTGAATGCTTGCCTATATTATGTTTCACTGATATCTGCTCTAAGTTTCATTGTATCTTTGAACTAGGTATTAAGATTAGGAAGTGATATAGGCTTGTTAGTGTTTGTCACGAGAGTGGAAGCACCTTACTTTGATGTTCATTGTCTAGTGATAGCTTCTATGATGTTTTGTTAAGCATATAGGAGAGACCAAGGAGAATCACATTTCGATTGCCCCATCCGAAGATCCCTATTAACATCTTCTTGCTTTATCATCTTGTTCTAAAGTCATTTACTTGTTTAATTGCACTTTGCCTTTCATCTCACTCAACTCGGTTTTGAAACCGAGTGCATAGTTGTTTGTCGTTTTCAGGCTCCACTCGATCTCATTGACTCGTTCAGAGTGGTTGAGTGCACCTTTTTGTCATTTTTCTGCATTAACTCGGTCACTTGACTTGGTCTAGGACACGAGTCAAGCACCCATCTTACTGCATTTCGGTTTTAGGTTATTAGATTAACATTTCCTTTCTATCTGGCTTGACTTAGTTGTATCTGATCACATCTCGATTGCTAGAATCACACCAATTTGATTGACACCTACATACTACAATGACATGTTAGCTGTGTAGGAATTGATAGACTCATAGCTTACTACTTCCCATATTCAGCTTTTCCATTGTTTTTACTTGGGGATTGCATAACTGACAGAGGATTTACATCTAGTAGGACAAGTTCCTATTGCTAGATTTCCCTTGCCCACAGAAGTAGTCCCTGAGTAAAAATTCTACTATCAATTTGGCGCCGTTGCCAATTGGGTGTTTATTTGCTACATTTAGGATTTCAGATTTCTTGAGATCAAGTTCGTTTTCATTTAATTTTAGTTTTTAACTTTTTGGGTTTTCATTGTTTGAGGTACCACTTGATCAACCTGCCCGAGTGCATCAGCTCGGCCTGTTACATCGAGTTCTACTTGTGTTTCTCCTCCACTCGGCTTACTCAACCCGGTCAGCACCTCGAGGCAGCCAACTCAATCTGCTACACCGAGTACACCAACCCGAGTCAACCAACTCGACCATTTCAACCGAGTTCTCCTGTCCGAGTTCACTCTCTGCTATTAGCTCAGTCTCACATCGAGTCTTGTATGGGAGAAAGATGATTTCATATATGGAATATATGTTGCAGTTCATGAGGGAAGAACAAGAACGATATCGTGCTTGGTTTTCCACAGGCTTTCACACTAATGAACCGTTCACCTCAAGAGTGGATCAGCCATATCAAAACTATGCTGCAGGCAACCAGTGTGGATATGGTGAGACATTTCAATCATCAAACATTGAGTATGGCTATGAACGACAATATTCCTCCCAACTATCTGAAGAAGACGAGACTCACAACTCCTCCCAAGTTTGGGGGAGTTGATGTCTCTGTATTTTAGCATGTTTTAGCATGCATTTGACATCACTTAGGTGTAGTTTCATCATATGTTTCACCTCATTTAGAGTCCTTTTCACTTATTTAGCATTCATATTAGGATTTGTATTAGATTTGCATACATATTGCATGTTTGGAGTGTTTCTAGGTGTTTTGGAGGCATTTGGAGAAATTTGAGGTCATGGAGTAAAGTAGGATGTGATATTCACCCAACACGCCTGAAAGATGCGGCTGGACGAGGACTTTGAGTTTGGATTCATCCTCAACAGTCTGCATAAATGTTGTAGAGGAGTGAGTTAGCTTTCCAGTGGAGGTAGTCTTGAATCATTTTGATGAGTCTTGAAGGAGTTATGACCGAATTACTGTAACTCGGTCAGGCCTAATGATGGACTCGACCAACAGGCTGAAGGACTCGACCAACACGCAGATGGACTCGACCACTCCCCCAACCAAGCTCATGCACTCGACCAATCCCCAAACCGAGCTCGTGTACTCGACCAATCCCCAAACTGAGCTCATGCACCTGACCACTGCACGTCTGGCACTCACCCACTCGGTCTCCACTCGGGTTCCCAACTCGATGTCCAACTCGACCTCTGCCCTCGCAATCCAACTCGACGTCTGGCACTCACCCACTCAACACCACTCGGGTTCCCAACCTGAGCCCGTGCTTGACCCCCCAACTTGAACCCGTGATCGACCTCCCAGCTCGAGCCCCACTCGAGCCCCACTCGAGTCCCCACTCGAGCCCCACTCGAGTCTCACTCGAGCCCCACTCGAGCCCCACTCAACTACCTACTCGAGCCCCCCACACGAGCCCCACTCGAGTCCCACTCGAGCCCCACTCAAGCCCCACTCGAGTCCCACTCGAGCCTCACTCGAGCCCCACTCGAGTACCCACTCGAGTCCCCACTTAAGCCCCACTCAAGTCTCACTCGAGCCCCACTCGAGTCCCACTCGAGCCCCACTCGAGTCCCACTCGAGCCCCACTCGAGTCCCACTCGAGCCCCACTCGAGTCCCACTCGAGCCCCACTCGAGTCCCACTCGAGCCCCACTCGAGCCTGTGCTCGCCACGCTACTCGTGTCACCACTCAACAACATCTACCCGTCTCAACTCGACACCACCCAAGTGCTCGACATCCAACACACTCGACCTCCCAACTCGAGCTGCACCACCCACGAAGACTCAGCTACTTATTTTGTCTTATTTTGTTTTAGGGTTTTCCGTATTTTACTATAAATACCACTGTTGGATATTATCCAGAGGACATGTCTTTTATGTTTAGGGTTTTTCTCTGCCTTCAACCCTTGTACTTTGTATTCTTCATTTTGTAATTCAGATCTCTCTTAATCTAGTACTTAGTTAGCTTTAATTCTTTGCACTCTTACTATTCTCATCTTAATCTATCTTTCTAAACTATTTTCAACGAATTCTGAAATATATGATTTTTCTGGGTTCATGTTCTTGAGTAGTGATTTAGGGTTTCTAAGTATAGATTAGATCTATGTAGGATTCTTGGTCTCCTTAGATGTTTGAGCTTTAAATTGGATAGATCTTTTCTGGATTAGGTGTTTGTAATGCTTAGTTAGCCAAGACATTGGTAATTATGATCTCAGGCATTTCCCACTCAGAAGGTGTTGATGAAATGCCTGGACCAACTAATACCAGAGATTTATAGCTTTAACCCATGGCTTAAGAGGTTCTATCTGTATTTTGACATTAATGAATTGGTTTTGAATGCTTGCCTATATTATGTTTCATTGATATCTACTCTAAGTTTCATTGTATCTTTGATCTGGGTATTAAGATTAGGAAGTGATATAGGCTTGTTAGTGTTTGTCACGAGAGTGGTACCACCTTACTTTGATGTTCATTGTCTAGAGATAGCTTCTATGATGTTTTGTTAAGCATCTAGGAGAGACCAAGGAGAATCACATTTCGATTGCCCCATCCGAAGATCCCTATTAACATCTTCTTGCTTTATCATCTTGTTCTAAAGTCATTTACTTGTTTAATTGCACTTTGCTATTAGGTCGGTCTCACATCGAGTCCTGCATGGGAGAAAGACGATTTCATACATGGAATATATGTTGCATTTCATGAGGGAAGAACAAGAACGATATCGTGCTTGGTTTTCCACAGGCTTTCACACTAATGAACCGTTCACCTCAAGAGTGGATCAGCCATATCAAAACTATGCTGCAGGCAACTAGTGTGGATAAGGTGAGACATTTCAATCATCAAACATAGAGTATGGCTATGAACGACAATATTCCTCCCAACTATCTGAAGAAGACGAGACTCACAACTCCTCCCAAGTTTGGGGGAGTTGATGTCTCTGTATTTTAGCATGTTTTAGCATGCATTTGACATCACTTAGGTGTAATTTCATCATATGTTTCACCTCATTTAGAGTCCTTTTCACTCATTTAGCATTCATATTAGGATTTGTATTAGATTTGCATACATATTGCATGTTTGGAGAGTTTCTAGGTGTTTTGGAGGCATTTGGAGAAATTTGAGGTCATGGAGTAAAGTAGGATGTGATATTCACCCAACACGCCTGAAAGATGCGGCTTGACGAGGACTTTGAGTTTGGATTCAGCCTCAACAGTCTTCATAAATGTTGTATAGGAGTGAGTTAGCTTTCCAATGGAGGTAGTCTTGAATCATTTTGATGAGTCTTGAAGGAGTTATGACCGAATTACTGCAACTCGGTCAGGCCTAATGACGGACTCGACCAACAGGCTGACGGACTCGACCAACACGCAGACGAACTCGACCACTCCCCCAACCAAGCTCATGCACTCGACCAATCCCTAAACCGAGCTCAGGCACCTTACCATTGGATGTTTGGCACTCACCCACTCGGTCTCAACTCGGGTTCCCAACTCGACGTCCAACTCGACCTCTGCCTTCGCAATCCAACTCGACGTATGGCACTCCCCACTCGACACCACTCGGGTTCCCAACCTGAACACATGCTCGACCCCCCAACTTGAACCCATGATCGACCTCCCAGCTAGAGCCCCACTCGAGCCCCACTCGAGTCCCCACTCGAGCCCCACTCGAGCCCCACTCGAGTCCCACTCGAGCCCCACTCGAGCCCCACTCGACTACCCACTCGGGTCCCCCACTTGAGCCTCACTCGAGTCACACTCGAGCCCAACTCAAGCCTGTGCTCACCATGCCACTTGAGCCCGTACTTGCCACGCCAGTCGAGCACAGCTCGAGTCCCCACTCGAGCCCTACCGTGCGACCCTCTCTGCTGGAGCCCACCTCCACTCGAGTCCGCACTCGACATCGCATCCCCGACTCGACTCAGCTCCACCACGTACCACTTGTGTCACAACTCAACAACATCTACCCATCTCACCTCGACACCACCCAAGTGCTCGACGTCCAACACACTCGACCTCCCAACTCGGGCTGCACCACTCGCGAAGACTCAGCTACTTCTTTTGTTTTTTTCCGTTTTAGAGTTTTCCGTATTTTACTATAAATACCACTGTTAGGTATTATCTAGAGGACATGTCTTTTATTTTTAGGGTCTTTCTCTGCCTCCAACCCTTGTTCTTGGTGTTCTTCATTTTGTAATTCAGATCTCTCTTAATCTAGTACTTAGTTTGCTATAATTCTTTGCACTCTTACTATTCTCATCTTAATCTATCTTTCTAAACTATTTTCAATGAATTCTGAAATGTTTGATTTTTCTGGGTTCATGTTCTTGATGATGGTTTGTGTTCTTGAGTAGTGATTTAGGGTTTCTGAGGATGGGTTAGATCTGTGTAGGATTCTTGGTCTCTTTAGATGTTTGAGCTTTAAATTGCACAGAAGGTGTTGATTAAATGTCTGAACCAACTAATACCAGAGATTTATAGCTTTAACCCATGGCTTAAGAGGCTCTATCTCTATTTTGACATTAATGAATTGGTTTTGAATGCTTGCCTATATTATGTTTCATTGATATATGCTCTAAGTTTCATTGTATTTTGAACTGGGTATTAAGATTAGGAAGTGATATAGGCTTGTTAGTGTTTGTCACGAGAGTGGAACCACCTTACTTTGATGTTCATTGTCTAGAGATAGCTTCTTTGATGTTTTGTTAAGCATCTAGGAGAGACCAAGGAGAATCACATTTCGATTGCCCCATCTGAAGATCCCTATTAACATCTTCTTGCTTTATCATCTTGTTCTAAAGTCATTTACTTGTTTAATTGCACTTTGCCATTCATCTCACTCAACTCGGTTTTGAAACCGAGTGCATAGTTGTTTGTCGTTTTCAGACTCCACTTGATCTCATTGACTCGTTCAGACTGGTCGAGTGCACCTTTTTGTCATTTTTCTGCATTAACTCGGTCACTTGACTTGGTCTAGGACTCGAGTCAAGCACCCATCTTACTGCATTTCGTTTTTAGGTTGTTAGATAAACATTTCCTTTCTATCTGGCTTGACTTAGTTGTATCTGATCACATCTCGATTGCTAGAATCACACCCATTTGATTGACACCTACATACTACAATGACATGTTAGCTGTGTAGGAATTGATATACTCATAGCTTACTGCTTCCCATATTCAGCTTTTCCATTGTTTTTACTTGGGGATTGCATAACTGACAGAGGATTTACATCTAGTAGGACAAGTTCCTATTGCTAGATTTCCCTTGCCCACAGATGTAGTCCCTGAGTAAAAATTCTACTATCAATTTGGCGCCGTTGCCAATTGGGTGTTTGTTTGCTACATTTAGAATTTCAGATTTCTTGAGATCAAGTTCGTTTTCATTTAATTTTAGTTTTTAACTTTCCTGGTTTTCATTGTTTGAGGTACCACTTGATCAACCTGCCCGAGTGCATCAGCTCGGCCTGTTACATCGAGTTCTACTTGTGTTTCTCCTCCACTCGGCTTACTCAACTCGGTCTGCACCTCAAGGCAGCCAACTCGATCTGCTACACCGAGTACACTAACCCGAGTCAACCAACTCGACCATTTCAACCGAGTTCTCCTGTCCGAGTTCACTCTCTGCTATTAGCTTGGTCTCACATCGAGTCCTGCATGGGAGAAAGACGATTTCTTACATGGAATATATGTTGCAGTTCATGAGGGAAGAACAAGAACGATATCGTGCTTGGTTTTCCACAGGCTTTCACACTAATGAACCGTTCACCTCAAGAGTGGATCAGCTAGATCAAAACTATGCTGCAGGCAACCAGTGTGGATATGGTGAGACATTTCAATCATCAAACATAGAGTATGGCTATGAACAAAAATATTCCTCCCAACTATCTGAAGAAGACGAGACTCACAACTTCTCCCAAGTTTGGGGGAGTTGATGTCTTTGTATTTTAGCATGTTTTAGCATGCATTTGACATCACTTAGGTGTAGTTTCATCATATGTTTCACCTCATTTAGAGTCCTTTTCACTCATTTAGCATTCATTTTAGGATTTTCATTAGATTTGCATACATATTGCATGTTTGGAGTGTTTCTAGGTGTTTTGGAGGCATTTGGAGAAATTTGAGGTCATGGAGTAAAGTAGGATGTGATATTCACCTAACACGCCTGAAAGATGCGGCTGGACGAGGACTTTGAGTTTGGATTCAGCCTCAACAGTCTTCATAAATGTTGTAGAAGAATGAGTTAGCTTTCTAATGGAGGTAGTCTTGAATCATTTTGATGAGTCTTGAAGGAGTTATGATTGAATTACTGCAAGTCGGTCAGGCCTAATGACGGACTCGACCAACAGGCTGACGGACTCGACCAACACGCTAACGGACTCGACCACTCCCCCAACCAAGCTCATGCACTCGACCAATCCCCAAACTAAGCTCATGCACCTGACCACTGAACGTCTGGCACTCACCCACTCGGTCTGCATAAATGTTGTAGAGGAGTGAGTTAGCTTTCCAGTGGAGGTAGTCTTGAATCATTTTGATGAGTCTTGAAGGAGTTATGACCGAATTACTGTAACTCGGTCAGGCCTAATGATGGACTCGACCAACTGGCTGAAGGACTCGACCAACACGCAGATGGACTCGACCACTCCCCCAACCAAGCTCATGCACTCGACCAATCCCCAAACCGAGCTCGTGTACTCGACCAATCCCCAAACCGAGCTCATGCACCTGACCACTGCACGTCTGGCACTCACCCACTCGGTCTCCACTCGGGTTCCCAACTCGATGTCCAACTCGACCTCTGCCCTCGCAATCCAACTCGACGTCTGGCACTCACCCACTCAACACCACTCGGGTTCCCAACCTGAGCCCGTGCTTGACCCCCCAACTTGAACCCGTGATCGACCTCCCAGCTCGAGCCCCACTCGAGCCCCACTCGAGTCCCCACTCGAGCCCCACTCGAGTCCCACTCGAGCCCTACTCGAGCCCCACTCAACTACCCACTCGAGTCCCCCACACGAGCCCCACTCGAGTCCCACTCGAGCCCCACTTGAGTCCCACTCGAGCCCCACTCAAGCCCGTGCTCGCCACGCTACTCGAGCCCGTACTTGCCACGCCACTCGAGCACAGCTCAAGCCCTGCCGTGCGATGCTCTCTGCTGGAGCCCACCTCCACTCGAGTCCGCACTCGACATCGCATCCCCGACTCGACTCAGCTCCACCACGTACCACTTGTGTCACCACTCAACAACATCTACCCGTCTCAAATCGACACTACCCAAGTGCTCGACGTCCAACACACTCGACCTCCCAACTCGAGCTGCACCACTCGCGAAGACTCAGCTACTTTTTTTGTCTTTTTCCGTTTTAGGGTTTTCCATATTTTACTATAAATACCACTGTTAGGTATTATCCAGAGGACATGTCTTTTATTTTTAGGGTCTTTCTCTGCCTCCAACCCTTGTTCTTGGTGTTCTTCATTTTGTAATTCAGATCTCTCTTAATCTAGTACTTAGTTTGCTTTAATTCTTTGCACTCTTACTATTCTCATCTTAATCTATCTTTCTAAACTATTTTTAATGAATTCTGAAATGTTTGATTTTTCTGGGTTCATGTTCTTGATGATGGTTTGTGTTCTTGAGTAGTGATTTAGGGTTTCTGAGGATGGGTTAGATCTGTGTAGGATTCTTGGTCTCCTTAGATGTTTGAGCTTTAAATTGCACAGAAGGTGTTGATGAAATGCCTGAACCAACATATACCAGAGATTTATAGCTTTAACCCATGGCTTAAGAGGTTTTCTCTGTATTTTGACATTAATGAATTGGTTTTTAATGCTTGCCTATATTATGTTTCATTGATATCTGCTCTAAGTTTCATTGTATCTTTGAACAGGGTATTAAGATTAGGAAGTGATATAGGCTTGTTAGTGTTTATCATGAGAGTGGAACCACCTTACTTTGATGTTCATTGTCTAGAGATAGCTTCTATGATGTTTTGTTAAGCATCTAGGAGAGACCAAGGAGAATCACATTTCGATTGCCCCATCCGAAGATCCCTATTAACATCTTCTTGCTTTATCATCTTATTCTAAAGTCATTTACTTGTTTAATTGCACATTGCCTTTCATCTCTCTTAACTCGGTTTTGAAACCGAGTGCATAGTTGTTTGTCGTTTTCAGGCTCCAGTCGATTTCATTTACTCGTTCAGAGTGGTCGAGTGCACCTTTTTGTCATTTTTCTGCATTAACTCGGTCACTTGACTTGGTCTAGGACTCGAGTCAAGCACCCATCTTACTGCATTTCGTTTTTAGGTTGTTAGATAAACATTTTCTTTCTATCTGGCTTGACTTAGTTGTATTGATCATATCTCGATTGCTAGCATCACACCTATTTGATTGACACCTACATACTACAATGACATGTTAGCTGTGTAGGAATTGATAGACTCATAGCTTACTGCTTCCCATATTCAGCTTTTCCATTGTTTTTACTTGGGGATTGCATAACTGACAGAGGATTTACATCTAGTAGGACAAGTTCCTATTGCTAGATTTCCCTTGCCCACAGAAGAAGTCCCTGAGTCAAAATTCTACTATCAAATTATTAGGTTGTTAGATTTTAATTACGAATTAATTGGTTAATCATTAATCGTGAGTTAATTTGCTGTTTAAAATTGGCTGTTAATTGAATAACATCGCTGGAGGTTTTTATTATTTATAGAAATAATAAATGCTGTAAAAAAAAAGTAGGTCTGGGCGTTTCACGATCCATACGGTGGCCCCCTATGCCAGGATCCATTTGATATCAAGAAAAAAAAAGTAATAATGGCTTATCTTAACACCTGATAGCAATATCAAAGTTAAGGCTATTCCGAAGCAAACGACTCTCGGTAAAGTATAATTTACAAATGGAAGCGAGTCAAACAACATGGTAACAAACACTATTTTGCTCTGAAAACAAGTTTTATGGGTTATATGTTTGTCCAAGTAACAAAAAAGCTTCACAAAGCACCTAAACGAAAATATGTTGGCCCAAAATGAGATATTAGATACTCTTGCTGTTGGTTCCACTTGACTAATGAGCGTGTTAAACAAGTTTTGAGAATTTTTATAGACACGTAAAACATGGTAACACACAATATTTTGCTCTCAAAACAAATTTTATGGTCCATCTGTTAGTCTGAATAACCAAAAACCTCAACTAACCTCTTAAATGAAAAACATTTTTGCCCGAAATGAGAAATTGAATTCACTCATCATTGCCATGTCTGAGTGGTTTAACGGGACTTTTTTATTACAGGCGCCATAGTTCTTCATCTTTCCAAAAATTCTTCCTTCTCGGAAGCATCTCGCCTTATAAAAAAATAAAACAATCGTAAAAACCAAAATAGAGAAAGGGGTGCAACATGAGGACTTCCCAGAACTCACCCTTTATAGTACTACACTCGCCCAAGCAGGATTAACTACGGAGTTCTGATGGAATCCAGTGCATTAATGCTGGTACGATCGCACCTGTGAATATGTACCACACAATCGAATATATCATTTTGGTCAAACACTAGGAGATATTCACCGTTGGACCCACTTCACTAATAAGCGAGTCAAACAAGTTATGATAAATTTTTATAGAGACGTAATACATGCTAACAAACACTATTTTGCTCTGAAAACAAGTTTTATGGGTTATATGTTTGTCCGAGTAACAAAAAAGCTTCACAAAGCACGTAAACGAAAATATTTTGACCCAAAATGAGAAATTGGATACTCTTGTCGTTGGTCCCACTTGACTAATGAGCGAGTTAAACAAGTTTCGAGATTTGTATCGACATGTAAAACATGGTAACACACAATATTTTGCTCTCAAAACAAATTTTATGGTCCATATGTTTGTCCGAATAACAAAAAAGCTCAACTAACCGCTTAAATGAAAAACATTTTTGCCCGAAATGAGAAATTGGATTCTCTCACCATTGCCATGTCTGAGTGGTTTAAAAGGACTTTCTTATTACAGGCGCCATAGTTCTTCATCGTTCCAAAAATTCTTCCTTCTAGAAAGCATCTCCCCTTATAAAAAATAAAAAAATTGTAAAAACCAAAAAAGAAAAAGGGGTGCAATACGAGGACTTCCCAAAAGGTGTGACCCTTTCTAATACTACACTCGCCCAAGCAGGCTTAACTACAAAGTTTTGATGGGCTCCGGTGTATTAATGCTGGTATCATCGCACCCGTTAATATGTACCACACAATCAAATATATCCTTTTGGTCTAACACTAGGAGATATTCACCGTTGGTCCCACTTGACTAATAAATGAATCAAACAAGTTCCGATAAATTTTTATACAGACGTAAAACATGGTAACAAACACTATTTTGCTCTGAAAACATGTTTTTATATGTTTGTCAGAGTAACAAAAAAGCTTCACAAAGACCCTAAACGAAAATATTTTGGCCCAAAATGAGAAATTGGATTCTCTTGCGGTTGGTCTCACTTTACTAATGAGCGAGTCAAACAAGTTTCGAGAATTTTTATAGACACGTAAAACATGGTAACACAGAATATTTTGTTCTCAAAACAAATTTTATGGTACATATGTTTGTCCAAATAACAAAAAGCTCAACTAACCGCTTAAATGAAAAACAATTTTGCCCGAAATGAGAAATTGGATTCTCTCGCCATTGCCATGTCTGAGTGGTTTAACAGGACTTTCTTATTACAGGCGCCGTACTTCTTCATCGTTCCAAAAATTCTTCCTTCTCTAAAGCATCTCGCCTTATAAAAAAATAAAACAATCGTAAAAACCAAAATAGAGAAAGGGGTGCAACACGAGGACTTCTTAAAAGTCACCCTTTCTAGTACTACACTCGCCCAAGCAGGCTTAACTACGGAGTTTTGATGGGATCCAGTGCATTAATGCTGGTATGATCGCACCTGTGAATATGTACCACACAATCGAATATATCGTTTTGGTCTAACACTAGGAGATATTCACCGTTGGACCCACTTGAATAAGAAGCGAGTGAAACAAGTTCTGATAAATTTTTATAGAGACGTAATACATGCTAACAAACACTATTTTGCTCTGAAAACAAGTTTTATGGGTTTTATGTTTGTCTGAGTAACAAAAAAGCTTCACAAAGCACCTAAACAAAAATATTTTGGCCCAAAATGAGAAATTGAATACTCTTGTCATTGGTCCCACTTGACTAATGAGCGAGTTCAACAAGTTTCAAGAATTTTTATAGACACGTAAAACATGGTAACACACAATATTTTGCTCTCAAAACAAATTTTATGGTCCATATGTTTGTCTGAATAACCAAAAAGCTCAACTAACCGCTTAAATTAAAAACATTTTTTCTCGAAATGAGTAAGTGGATTCTCTCACCATTACCATGTCTGAGTGGTTTAACAGGACTTTCTTATTACAGGTGCCGTAGTTCTTCACCGTTCCAAATATTACAGGAAGAATCTGGCCTTATAAAAAAATAAAACAATCGTAAAAACCAAAATAGAGAAAGGAGTGCAACACGAGGACTTCCCAAAAGGTGTGACCCTTTCTAAAACAACCCTCACCCAAGCAGGCTTAACTACGGAGATTTGATGGGCTCCGGTGCATTAATGTTGGTATCATCGCACCCGTTAATATGTACCACACAATCGAATATATCCTTTTGGTCTAACACTAGGAGATATTCACCGTTGGTCCCACTTGACTAATAAACGAGTCAAACAAGTTCCGATAAATTTTTATAGAGACGTAAAATATGGTAACAAACACTATTTTGCTCTGAAAACATGTTTTTTGGGTTATATGTTTGTACGAGTAACAAATAAGTTTAATAAAGACCCTAAACGAAACTATTTTGGCCCAAAATGAGAAATTCGATTCTCTTGCCGTTGGTCCCACTTTACTAATGAGCGAGTCATACAAGTTTCGAGAATTTTTATAGACACATAAAAGATGGTAACACACAATATGTTGCTCTGAAAACAAATTTTATGGTCCATATGTTTGTCCGAATAACCAAAAAGCTCAACTAACGGGTTAAATGAAAAACATTTTTGTCCGAAATGAGAAATTGGATTCTCTCACCATTGCCAAGTCTGAGTTGTTTAACGTGACTTTCTTATTACCGGCGCCGTAGTTTTTCATCGTTCCAAATATTCTTCCTTCTCGAAAGCATCTCGCCTTATAAAAAAATAAAACAATCGTAAAAACCAAAATAGAAAAAGGTGTGCAAAATGACGACATCACAGAAGGTCACCCTTTCTAGTACTACACTCGCCCAAGCAGGCTTACCTGAGGAGTTCTGATGGGATCCGGTGCATTAGTGCTGGTATGATCGCACCCGTTAATATGTACCACACAATTGAATATATCCTTTTGGTCTAACACTAGGAGATATTCACTGTTGGTCCCACTCGACTAATAAGTGAGTCAAACAAGTTCCGATAAATTTTTATAGAGACGTAAAACAGGGTAACAAACACTATTTTGCTCTGAAAACAAGTTTTATGGGTTATATGTTTGTCCGAGTAACAAAAAAGCTTCACAAAGTACCTAAAAGAAAATATTTTGCCCAAAATGAGAAATTGAATACTCTTGTCGTTCGTCCCACTTGACTAATGAGCGAGTTAAACAAGTTTCAAGAATTTGTATAGACACGTAAAACATGGTAACACACAATATTTTGCTCTCAAAACAAATTTTATGGTCCATATGTTTGTTCGAATAACCAAAAAGCACAACTAACCGCTTAAATGAAAAACATTTTTCCCCGAAATGAGAAATTGGATTCTCTCACCATTGCCATGTGTGAGTGGTTTAACAGGACTTTCTTATTACAGGCGCCATAGTTCTTCATCGTTCCAAAAATTCTTCCCTCTCGAAAGCATCTCCCCTTATAAAAGAATAAAACAATCGTAAAAACCAAAAAAGAAAAAGGGGTGCAACACGAGGACTTCCCAAAAGGTGTGACCCTTTCTAGTACTACACTTGCCCAAGCAGGCTTAACTACGGAGTTTTGATGGGCTCCGGTGCATTAATGCTGGTATACCGTTAATATGTACCACACAATCGAATATATCCTTTTGGTCTAACACTTGGAGATCTTCACCGTTGGTCCCACTTGACTAATAAGCGAGTCAAACAGGTTCTGATAAATTTTTATAGAGACGTAAAACATGGTAACAAACACTATTTTGCTCTGAAAACATGTTTTATGGGTTATATGTTTGTCCGAGTAACAAAAAAGCTTCACAAAGCACCTAAACGAAAATACTTTGGCCCAAAATGAGAAATTGGATACTCTTGTCATTGGTCCCACTTGACTAATGAGCGAGTTAAACAAGTTTCGAGAATTTGTATAGACACGTAAAACATGCTAACACACAATATTTTGCTCTCAAAACAAATTTTATGGTCCATATGTTTGTCCGAATAACCAAAAAGCTCAACTAACCGCTCAAATAAAAAACATTTTTTTTCCCGAAATGAGAAATTGGATTTTCTCACCATTGCCAAGTCTAAGTTGTTTAACGGGACTTTCTTATTACCGGCGCCGTAGTTCTTCATCGTTCCAAATATTCTTCCTTCTTGAAAGCATCTCGCCTTATAAAAAAATAAAACAATCGTAAAAACCAAAATAGAAAAAGGGGTGCAACACGACGACTTCACATAAGGTCACACTTTCTAGTACTACACTCGCCCAAGCAGGCTTACCTGCGGAGTTCTGATGGGATCCGGTGCATTAATGCTGGTATGATTGCACCCATTAATATGTACCACACAATTGAATATATCCTTTTGGTCCAACACTAGGAGATATTCACCGTTGGTCCCACTCGACTAATAAGTGTGTCAAACAAGTTACGATAAATTTTTATAGAGATGTAAAACAGGGTAACAAATGAGAATTTTTGTTACAGTTGACGTAGGCCTCTAGACAGATGCTTCTTCATCTATAACTGACTTAACGAGAATAGCAGCCGCATTAGGACCAAGTGGAATGCGTCCAATCTTGTACGTTGGCTCAGCTAAGCAGAATTCTCCTTCTCCGATGACAACGTCATCCATTGAACACCAGTCTAAAATCTGACACCTAGTGAAAAGACCCGTCCCGAAAACCACTAAACCGGGACCGGTTTAATAAACGTAAACCACAGAAAACTGGCATTTTAAAATTTCTAACAACTTAACCTATTAATCCTTTTATTCCAACATAATAATAATAAAAATGTTCTAACAATCTAGCGGAAGCAATTCAACAATAAGCACTAATATGAATAACAAATATCCAATATAAATAAAATAAATAAAACTATCCCGGTATGTCATCCTGGTCGGTCACCGCAGTTCCACGAGCTTCAGCTACCTTTATCCTTTCCCTTACCTACGCCACTACGAATAGACATAGTCAGTTTTTAATAAATACTAAGGAGGCCATCAACTCGTCTACTAGGTCAATTAGGAAAAAATTACGAAAATACCCCTCTGACATAATCAAATGTTCGGACTCGACAAACAACACAACAATGATTTAATAAAAATAATTCACCGGAAACTAATGAATTAAATCAATCAACGGCAATTTAAAACACCCCAAATTGGCTAAAACAATTAATTCTTAACAACTAATTCAACAATAATTCATAGAAAATTTACATAAATTAATCTCATAATTAGCGGCAATTTCTAGCAATTTTTCCGGAATTTATCTTAGCAATAAAAACACCGCGAAAATCACAAAACACAGAATTAAATCCTAACACTGAATTATCTCGGAAAATAATTCCGTAAATCATACTACCACGGTACTGCACTCACCTTCGCCACTAGTAGCACTTTTCGACACAACTTTTCTGTGACTTCCGGAAACGTTTTCCGCGCTGTCTACACCATGAATTCCTAAACCCGCAAACTAAAATAATAAAATATTATTAAAAATAATATTTAATTATTAAATAAATTAAAATAATTAAAATTCAAAGAAACGATCCTCTTCTTCATGCAGCATGTCACGACTCATCTCCCTCCTTCTGCAACTCCATGGCCGATCAACACCACCGGCGCAGCTACTCCACCACCGGAGCCACCATCTTCATGATCCCACCGACCAACCGTCACCATCACGACAACTCCAGCACCCACAACGTCACCGTGATGCCATCATCATCACAGCCTCAAGATCTCCCCGTCAAAACTAACCGATCATCATCCCAAATCAACCCCATCCTAAACACGTCACCCTTGCGTGACAACACAAGCAACAAAGAGAAAGAATCTTCTTACCGATCATGCGCTCAACGGCACCACTCTTTGTCTCCTCATCGTCACATCACACACGCCACCGAACCACATATCCGTTCACAACCATCACCGGATACGCCACCGCCGTGACTCTCCAACGCAACCCCTAGCCTTCTCTGTCTCTCTCTCTCTCAGCGCGGCTAGGTTAGATGAAGAGGGAGATGTGTACGCTTATACACACATATACAAGCAAGTTCTTGTATTACACCGAACAGTCCTCCGGCTTTCCTCAATTTCACAAATTGACCCCAAAACTCCTTAATCGATCAATTTAACCCACAGAGCTTTCCAATTCGATCAGTTAAACCCATAACTTTCCAAAATCACCAATTGGCCCCAAACTTCCAAAATTATCAAATCAACCCCTAACTTTCGAATTCAACAAATACACCACCATTATTGGTTTGTAGATGTTACAATTCTCCCCCACTAACATAGATTCGTCCCCGAATCTAACAACTCCAATCCCCTAGTAAAAAGGGACCCAGCTATTAACCTTACATTGGTTTTTTTCTCTTCGCAAACATCAGCCAACACAGCTCAACAAATAGATCATCTCACCAGTGACATTAATTTGTTCATCTCCAAGCTACTCGGTTCACAATTCTACCCTTATTTTTATAACCATTTTTCCTTTGAATGATAGAGAGTCTACCTTCCAAGGGAACCATATATTCTCTTTCAGCAACCAAGAACCATTTAGGCTCTCAAATTTCTCAACCACCTAACCTCGCAAGGTTCCACAACCACAACTGATTATCCTCTAAAGAATCTCATCACACCATATTCCAATCCTTAGAATATCAAATCTACATATCCTTACCCAGAATATCAGCCATGACCAACAACAGCTTTGGGTAAGTCGATCTGATTAGGATCGATCATTCCCCTCTGCTCAACACAATCTCAGCTACCGCCCCGATCAACAACTTATCACACTCCATAATTAACAAATCAGATCCGCATAACTCCATAGCCACAACACGGCTTAACCATAACTCCACAGTTAACAGCACAACTCAGCATAACCTTCACAGCTAACAACACAACACAACATAGGCTTTCGGCTATCTACTTAACACAACTTAACCTTTTGGCTATTTCCAACACCGCATAGCATTGCGGCCATCAACAGCTCACGACATAGCCTTTCGGCTATCAACCCAACACATCATAACCTTTCGATCGGCTATCAACACATCACAACATAGCCTGTCGACTACCAACACAACACAGCATAGCCTTTCGGCTATCAGCACAACACAACATAGCTTTTCGGCTATCAGCACAACACAGCATAGCCTTTTGGCTATCAGCATAACACAGCATAGCCTTTCGGCTATCAGCACAACATAGCATAGCCTTTCGGCTATCATCACAACACAGCATAGCCTTTAACCTATCAGCACAACACAACATTATTTTTCGGCTTTCCGAAAAACACCTCATTGTCTATACTGAGTTCAAATACTCCATGAATCTGACACCATAAGACCCCCACTTGGTTTGAATAAGCTACGCCTACCTGATCCCCAGAACAGCTTAGCGCAGCAAAAAGGACAAGCATCTCAAAGTCCAGCGTTACCCGATCAGCAAGTCCAGCAAGATCCTAAGATCTCTACTGGCTTACCGAGACAGCATCAGGAATCACACAGAAACCCGACCAGTAAACCCCACCCAGCGATGAGATTCCATAGCACGGAACCCCATCAAACAGCATTAGGACATGTCCTAATCAACCAAACCAAGTGCTAGGATCAACACGGCACGATCCATACAGCCGAACTAAGTATAAACAACCCAACATCACAGCATTACAAGATGCAACAATCCCCACAACACAGCTCGATCCTTGATCGCAGCATCGATAAGAACTCTTTTACCCACTCAGACACACCAACAAACTACCTACAGCAAGGTCAACAACAAGACCTACAAAAAGATCAATCAGCAACCATCTACCACACTCCAAAACCTAGATCCACCAGCAAGGATCTACAACACCCATACCACAAGTACCGGAACTGATATGATCCTAGGTGAGGATCAAGTCCCTGAATGCTCTCCAAGAGGTTGTGATGATCGGTGATAAGGTGAGTGATGCGGAAGAGATGAAAGGTGTAAGAACAGCGAGTAGGATCCGATGAGTCTTGGGGGATTGTTGCGAAACTTCCAAAGGGGATGGTGAACCTTTGGACTTTCAGACTTGTTCTGTACGTGGGTGAAGACCCTAGACGTGGTGAACAAGGGGTGGATCGAAGTGAAACTTCCTAGGAGTTGTGAAAGACCCTAAGACTATCAAACTTGCTTTGGGTGAGGATGAAGATCCAATCACAATAAGCAAGGAATAATCAAACAAGTTCGAGAGAGTTTAAGAATATGAAAAGAGTTTGATAAACTACAAATGAAGCATTACAGAGTTTAAATCAGCCAAAGAGTAAAGGAGAGAATCTCGAGAATTACATAGCATTAAAACCAAAGTTTGAACAAAGAAAATGACTCTTCATGTCTTGGGGTTTCGGCTGAATCTTCTTATTGGACTTGGGCTGCTTCACTTGGATAAGAGATAGATGTGGGCTTAGGCTTTATCAAGAGGCTGATGAGTGTGTGATATGGCTTACCTCATTAAAAACCTTATTTGGAAAACCGAATGGGACAAAACCAAATGAAGGGAAAAAGAGTGTAAGTCATATCACCTCTCTTGATAAATGTTTAGGTGGCTTGGATCACAACCAGTGTAGCTGGATTAGCACACACCAAACTGCCCGAGATGGTGTTGAGGAGATGTTACAAAGTGGTCTTGTTAGGGAACCTTTCTTTTCTCAAATGAACCAACACCAAGTCCCCTTCTTTAAATTCCATAAACTTCCGGCCTTTGTTTGCATGCTTAACGTACAGCTTAGTCTTGTGCTCTATGTTGTTTCGAGCCTTCTCATGGATCTGTTTCACAAGCTCAGCCTTTTTCTTACCATCAAGACTTATCCTTTCATTCACGGGTAAAGGCATTAGATCCAAAGGTGAGATGGGATTGAACCCATAAACAATTTCAAATGGTGAATACTTAGATGCGGAATGTCTAGCATGATTGTAAGCAAATTCAACATGAGGTAGACATTCTTCCCAAGTCCTAAGGTTCTTTTTAATTATAGCACGCAACAAAGTGGATAAGGTTCTATTGACTACTTCGGTTTGGCCATCGGATTGTGGGTGATATGTGGTGGAGAAACAAAGCTTAGTTCCTAACTTAGACCAAAGGGTTTTCCAAAAATAACTAAGAAATTTGGTATCCCTATCCGATACAATAGTTCTAGGCATTCCATGCAACCTAATAACTTCTCTAAAGAACAACCCAGCTATATTAACAGCATCATCGGTTTTATGGCACGGTATGAAGTGAGCCATTTTAGAGAATCTATCAACTACCACAAATACCAAATCCTTTCCAGTCTTAAGTCCATGGATAAGTCATACCAAGGATGCAAGGGAATAGGAAGAGGGGTATACAAACTGTGATTCTGGATTGTCGATTTAGCTTGCTTACACGTTATACATCTTTGACAACATTTCTCAACGTCACTTTGCATGTGCGGCCAAAAGAAGTGCTCACGTAATACGCTTGACGTCTTTCCCACGCCAAAATGTCCCATGAGTCCACCTGCATGAGCTTCTTGGACAAACAAATCTCGCAAGGAGGAGTTAGGTACACATAGGCGATTATCATAGAACAAAAATCCATCACTCCTAAAATATTTTCCAACGCCAAATTGTTTCACAAGCAGCATAGGTTTCTTTGAAGTCAACATCACTATCATACAGTTCTTTGATTTGTTCGAATCCTAGTAACTTAACCTCAAGAGAATTCAAAAGAACGTACCTCTGAGAAAGAGCATCGGTTACTACATTCTCCTTACCTTTCTTGTACTTAATGACGTACGGAAATGTCTCAATGAATTCAACCCACTTGGCGTGTCTCTTGTTCAGCTTTTGTTGTCCCTTGAGATGCTTGAGAGACTCATGATCTGTGTGTATAACAAACTCCTTGGGCCAAAGATAATGTTGCCAAGTTTGCAAAGCGCTAACAAGCGCATAGAGCTCTTTGTCGTAAGTTGGGTAATTGAGTGTGGCGCCTCCAAGCTTTTCACTAAAGTAAGCTATGGGCTTCATCTCCTGCATAAGAACAGCACCAATACCAATTCCTGAGGCATGACATTCAATTTCAATGTTTTTATCGAAATTAGGAAGAGATAAAACCGGGGCATGTGTTAGCTTCTCTTTCAAGGTTTGAAATACATTCTCTTGAGCTTGTTCCCACTTGAATCCGACATTCTTCTTGATAACCTCCGTGAGTGGGGCGGCTAAAGTGCTGAAGTTTTTAACAAACCTCCTGTAGAAACCGGCTAAACCATGGAAGCTTCATACATCACTAACAGTCTTTGGACTCGGCCAATAGCTCGTATCTTCTCTTCATCAACCTTGATACCATCTGTACTCACAACAAAGCCTAAAAAGATAAGGTTATCCATTCCAAAAGTACATTTATTAAGATTAGCGTTCAAGGTTTCCTTCTAAGCACTTCTAAAACTTTTCTAAGATGCTCGACATGTTCATCTAAGCTTCGGCTATAGATTAAAATGTCATCAAAATATACCACCACAAAACGACCTATAAATGATCTAAGAACGTGGTTCATTAGTCTCATGAAAGTACTAGGTGCGTTTGTTAACCCAAATGGCATGACTAACCATTCATAAAGACCATGCTTAGTTTTAAATGCAGTTTTCCATTCATCCCCTTCTTGCATTCTAATTTGATGGTATCCACTTTTAAGATCTACCTTAGAAAAGATGCTAGAACGATGCAATTCATCAAGCATATCATCTAATCTAGGTATGGGATGTTGATACTTTACAGTGATATTGTTGATAGCACGGCAATCGACACACATCCTCCAGCTACCATCTTTCTTCGGAACAAGCAAAATGGGTACGGCACATGGACTAATGCTTTCGCGGATATGTCCTTTCTTCTCGAGCTCGGTGAGTTGTTGTTGAAGCTCCTTAGTTTCTAGAGGGTTGGTTCTGTAGGCTGGTTTATTAGGAAGAGACGCTCCTGGTATGAAATCGATTTGGTGTTCAATGCCACGGATTGGCGGCAAGCCTTGGGGAGGTTCTTGCGGGAAAACATCTTGGAACTCCTGTAAAAGAAACTGAATTTTGCTAAGAATTTCCTGCACAGTTTGGTTAGTATTAAAACATTCTTTAAACACAAAAAGGAGGGATGAGGAATAACTCCCTTGTCGAGGCGTGATCATAAGGTTGGCCGATTCTTTGAGTTTGGCTTCGGAAGTGGGTTTACTTTTCTTCAAGGCCATTTGATCTAGATGAACTTCTTGAGGAGTTAAAGGTACAAGGATGTTCTTTCTGCCCTTAAACTCAAATGAATATCTGTTGGTAAATACATCATGCATTACTCCTCGATCAGATTGCCAAGGTGTTCCAAGCAAGATATGTCCAGCATCCATTGGTAAAATATCACATAAGACCTCATCTTCATATTTTCCTATAGACAAAGGGACTATGACCTGGTTCTTGACTTCCAATTCTCCCTCATCATTAAGCCACTGCAACTTATACGGCTTAGCTCTCTTAGTGATTGTGAGTCTGAGCTTATCAACCATAGACTGGCTGGCAACGTTGGTACAGCTACCACCATCAATCACTAGGCTGCAGACTTTGTTTTGAACTAGGCAACGAGTGTGGAAGAGGTTTTCTCTTTGCTCATTTTTCTCTGCCTGAATGTGTAAGCTAACGGTTCTTCTAGTGACCAAAAGTTGTCCGAACTCCAGCATTTTGAGTGGTTCCTCTAAAGGTTCAGGTTTCGAATGATCTTCTTCTGAGTCTATCTCGCCGTTGTTCCTAATAACTATGGTTCTCTGATTGGAGCACGAACGGGAGTAGTGACCGAAACCTTTGCACTTAAAACACAAAATTTCTCTAGCTTTGGTGCTTGATCCTTGATCAATTCCCTTGAGTGGAGACTCGTCTATCTTGGGTTTGGTAAGCGGTTTGTAATCCTTAGGCTTGTAATCCTTGCTGAACTTGGTAGAGTTGTATCCGGCCCTAGAGCTTTTCCTCTTAAGATGTTTTTCAAACATGATAGCTTTGTGGAGAAGCTCCTCTAGCTCGACATAATGATGTACCTCCAGTTTTTCAATGATATCTTTGTCAAGACCTCCAATGAATCTGGCCATAGTAGCTTCATTGTCTTCTTGAATATCGGCTCTAAGTAACAAGGTTTCCATTTCTTTGAAATAATCTTCAACGGATCTACTTCCTTGAGACAAATTCCGAAGCCTAAGGTGAAGTTCTCTGTGGTAGTGACTAGGTACGAACCTTTTCCTCATAATGATCTTTAGTTGGGTCCAAGTCTCAACCAGTATATCTCCAGCCCTTCTTCTAGACGTCACCAACTGATCCCACCAACTTAGAGCATAATCCTTGAATGCGGTTGGGGCGAGTCTGACCTTAGTCTCTTGAGTAAACTCCCATCAATCAAAGATAATTTCAACCCTCTTTTCCCACTCAAGATATTCTTTAGGGTTACTGGTTCCATGGAAAAACGGAATTTCTATCTTCGCACCGGCTAAAGGATCTCAAGTAATGGGTTGGTTATTTCTAGCGGTTTGATCTTCTCTTGGCTGTCTTCTTCAAGGACGATTTGATCGAGAAGTCTGACTGTAGTAATGCTCAGCATCAGAAGATCGTATGTTCCTCCCAAGTTGTTCTTCCATAAAAGGTTGTTAATGTTCTCGGAATTGGTTGTTGATGGACCTCTCTAAATCGGCTTTCATATTGGCCATACTCTCAACCATCATTGTTTTGAAGGATTCCATAAGTTGCTTGTTGGAGTTGGAAGACTCTTGTTCATAATGGCTAGTCCCTGCCATGGTACCTGTTCAGATCCCAACAAGTAAACTAGTAAAATGCTCAAACACAACAAGAAACACAAAACTTGGCAAGAAACCCTAATCGACAGTTTGACTTGATCAATCAGAATAAAATGTCAAATCACGTTCAAAAATTCCAGAGACAATTTTAACAAATACTAGACTCAATAATGGTTTCAATGCAACAAATTTCACGATTTTAGGATTAACCAATGATTTTAAACAATTCTAGCAAGTTAACACGACAATAACTTTTCAAATTCCGATAATCTCTAGTTGTGACTGTTCGACGAAATCAACCTCGAAAAGTTATCAAAATATGTTCAAAAATTCTAGAATAAATTTTAACAAATACTAGACTCTGTTTTGAAGCAGGTTCAATAGATCTCACGATTTTATCAGACAAAATGAATTTATGAAAATTCGAACAGTCAGCAGACAAAACAGATCGGAATGTGAAAAGGTATAACAGATCGGAAGAGATACAACCTGGTGTGGAGTCAGCTCTGATACCACTTGATATGATCCTAGGTGAGGATCAAGTCCCTGAATGCTCTCCAAGAGGTTGTGATGATCGGTGATAAGGTGAGTGATGCGGAAGAGATGAAAGGTGTAAGAACAGCGAGTAGGATCCGATGAGTCTTGGGGGATTGTTGCGAAACTTCCAAAGGGGATGGTGAACCTTTGGACTTTCAGACTTGTTCTGTACGTGGGTGAAGACCCTAGACGTGGTGAACAAGGGGTGGATCAAAGTGAAACTTCCTAGGAGTTGTGAAAGACCCTAAGACTATCGAACTTGCTTTGGGTGAGGATGAAGATCCGATCACAATAAGCAAGGAATGATCAAACAAGTTCCAGAGAGTTTGAGAATATGAAAAGATTTTGATAAACTACAAATGAAGCATTACAGAGTTTAAATCAGCCAAAGAGTAAAGGAGAGAATCTCGAGAATTACATAACATTAAAACCAAAGTTTGAACAAAGAAAATGACTCTTCATGTCTTGGGGTTTCAGCTGAATCTTCTTATTGGACTTGGGCTGCTTCACTTGGATAAGAGATAGATGTGGGCTTAGGCTTTATCAAAAGGCTGATGAGTGAGTGATATGGCTTACCTCATTAAAAACCTTATTTGGAAAACCCAATGGGACAAAACCAAATGAAGGGAAAAAGAGTGTAAGTCATATCACCTCTCTTGATAAATGTTTAGGTGGCTTGGATCACAACCAGTGTAGCTGGATTAGCACACACCAAACTGCCCGAGATGGAGTTGAGGAGATGTTGCAAAGTGGTCTTTCAAATGAACCAAAATAGTACGAACATGCGTGGTTCAAAAAGGAATCTGGACCACCTCGTGCAGCACAAACACAGAAAAATGCAACGACTAAAAGATTTATGGATCTAATGCACGGACTATGTCTCCTACATGGAAGAATGCAACAAGAACTTGGATAAATGCAATCAATGGCGAAATACTAAATGACGCAAACGAAAGATATGAGACAAAAATCTAGACCCCTAGTAGCATGAATGCACGATATTTCACCCAAGGAAGCCTGGTAGTACGAACGAGCCGTACTAGATGCGAATCCCCGGGTATTTTGATAAGTAATGGCAAAAACGATGAACTAACATGCACGGGGAAGCTAAGGAAGAAGGATGTAAGCAATATGAGCTAAATGCGATGAAAGGTATGGAAAGATACAACCTTGTAGTGGAGCCTTGGCTCTGATACCAATGACGCGAACCAGGCTGGGACCCCACGATAAGGTTGCGGTACCGGAACGGTTCCAGGTACCGAAGGGGAGCGACTTCGCGAGTTGGAGCTGGGAAGGTTGGGAACGTACGATAGCTGTTCGGAAAGAAGGAATGACGACGAGATCTTATAACTGGATGATAGGAAGGGAAGATGAAATGATGAGTGGAAGTTGGCGAGATGGATGGAATGGGTGGAACGCTAACCGGCCAAGCGGGTGATGGGAAATCCCATGATACGGTTTACAACTCTAGAGAGAATGAACTCAGATCTAGAGAGAGTGAGCAAACGAATAGAATAGTTTCTGAATTACGTTGGCTAACCCTTTACAAATCGGGATCCCAAGCTATTAATAGCCGAGCCCTAAACCTAGGGTTTTGCCATAAAATAAAGTCTAGCGTGCCCTTGGGAAATGGGACTTATTACAATTCATTAATATAAGGTAGAAAGGATATAAGGAAGGAGTTTTAGTAACTCGGTAAAAAAAACTCCTTACGGGATAGGTGTAACACCCGTGTTCCGGGCAATGGAGTCTTGGTACGGGCAATGTTACGGTCAGTCGAGAAAGTCCGAGGTTTTGTCATTCGGACAGATTCGGTCGTTCAGACATGTGTGTTCGGGAAAACATGTTTGGTCGGAAAATGGAGTTTGGTCTGGAAATGGACATGTTTGGTCTTGAAATGGACAAGTATGGTTGGAAAAATGAGGTTCGGTCATGTTCGGATAGTTGTGGTCGGATCCGGACACGTTTGGTCCAATTTAGGACAAGTTTTGTCCGAAAAATGAAAATGGTCGGCTCAGGCTGGGGAAGTCAGGGTTGAATTATTTTGGAAAATGATTAAGTTGGGTCGAGGTGGAATTTGGTTGGGCCATCTAGAATTCCTGATTGGACCAGGATTCATTAAAGAAGGACTATGGACCAAATAAGGGAAATTGTTGGGCTTGGACCAATTGGCTCGGTCAAATCAATTTCTGTTTCGATCAATCCTAATATTTTTGGAATTAATGATAATCGAACGAGTTGGAATCGGTTTAAGGAGATTTTGATATTTTGGGTTGGTTATGGAACCGAATATGCGGATTAAGGTGGTTTGTGACCCAAATTTGATTGGTTCAGTCAAATCGAGGTTTGTCAAGACCCAAACTCGTGAAATATATTCTACGAATGGAATAAGGCAGTGCTGTGAAGGGCCGAGTCATATTATGAAGATGGGCCATTATTTGTGAGTTTTTAGTGGGTTTTTCTTAAGGACCGAGGTCCAATTCGTGGATTAAACTTAAGGGATGATTAGTATAAGAGTTTTGAGGATTTTAGAGTCGCTTAACACAGAGATTTTGTGCAGCCAGAGCTAAGAACCCTAGAGCTTCGAGTTTTGGAGATTTTGGCCGAGAATCAAGGTTCGTGAAGGGGTAAGCGATTCCTTTGTGATTTTTGTGATTCTGTTTTGATCTGATCTCGTTATTAAGGTATTAATGTTGATCTATCACAGAAAATCTGCCAGTTGTCGATCTATTTGAGGAGTTGTTCGTGAACCCTTAGAGCTTTACCGTTCGTCCGAGAGTTCGTCGATTGGTAAGCGAATCTCATCGTAAATCCAGCATTCTGGTCCGATAGTTTTGGGTTATTAAAGATGTTTGATGGTTCTGTGGCAGAGATCTTCGAGAAGCTTGAGTAGTTTGGGGTTTTGGTTAGCATAGCTTACGCGGACCCGAATCGGTAAGGGTTTTTGTGATCGTGAGTATGTATTTTGTTGGGGTGTTGGTTAGACAGTTGTATTGATTGATTTTATGTCTCTGTAGGTTAATCAAAAGCCTCTGAGATATTAAGGTGAGTGCGTGACCGTGGTTGGTGTATTTGAGACGGTTTGTTTGTGTGGTTGTTTTGTTGTGTTATTGGTATTGCGTTTGATGTCTTGACAGTTTGGGTTCCGTTTGTTGTGTTGTATGTGCTTTGGCATATGCGTTTGAGGGAACCGTTGCTTTACAATAATATTGACATAATTAATCGCATGTAATTGAACCTTATTTGATACGTTAAACCGGTTAGACGGGACGATCGCTTCACGAGGCAACTTTTGTTGTTTACGCATCCACTCGTTGATGCAGGTAATAAAGATTAAGGAGGAGCTCGCGGGACCTGGAGGCGTTGGATGGGACGGATGGTTTATTTGGAAATTTGAGTTTTGTTGATTTTATTATTTTGTGCTTTGAATTTGATGTTTAGTTGCTTAAGAACCATGTTAGCGAGTATTTGAGATATTTGAGTTATTGAATTATTGAGGAATTCTTTTGTTGAGATTTGGTTAGTTGATTGGAATTTATTTGAGAAATTTTGAGACTCGCTTGCATGACTTAAGTGTTGTAGTTCCGCTGTGCATATAACTTTGAATTTGAGGAAATCCGGAAACCTCATTTGAGACTTAGAGAATTATCGAGAAAAAATTTGAGGTCTACCGGTTAACACCATTGTTAGGGCAGATTTTATGGATAGGGGTGTTACAATTTGGTATCAGAGCATCGTTGGATCCTAGGATTGTTTGGTTGTGCATTTGCTTGAGTTTATTGTAGTCGTAATCTGATACAATCTGTAACAAGTATGTTACAAATTGGTATCAGATAATGCTTGGTTCTAGGGCTGTGTAGTTAGTAATTTGACTGGGGTAAAACCATCCTTCCAACGCCAAGTCTCGCGGTAAGTCTTTTGGGTTGTTGTTAATTTTGAGAAATTGTTGTGATGAACGGTTTATGAAGCCGTTTGGCGTGGTGTTGGCTAAGTTTGTGTGAACTTAGCTTTGGGGTTTGGGGTTGCAGATTGTCCCTACACAATACATTGAGTATGGGTGGAATAGAGACCCATGTTTTGTTTGACTCGGGAGCTTTGCATTGTTTTATGAAACCGGAGATGATCGTTAGTGGTGGTTTCCGGAAGGAACCGGGACGCCATCAAGGATGGGTTAGGGCAGCCGGTGGGCAACTCATGAGGACCTTAGGAAGGGTCAGAGACGTGCCTACTTGGATTGGGGGAGTATATATGCGAGCCGACCTAGTGATCTGTCCGGTGGAAACATACGACGTGATCCTAGGCATGGATTAGCTCGGGAAGTACAAGGCTCACTTGGATTGTCATCGGGGAAGGGTGAACATTGAAATGGGAAAATGGATGTTGGTTTACCAAGGTGTTAGACCGACGTTCGGAAGTTTGATTGTATCGGCCAATCAAGTAGAGCGTTTGTTCAAGAAAGGATGTGAGGCGTATTTGGCTACTATCACTACGGTGAAGGAGGGTAGTATGTTGGAGTTGGAGGACATTCTGGTTGTCCAAGATTTTAAAGATGTGTTTCGTGAGATAACCAGATTGCCACTGTCAAAGTCGGATCCGTTTACTATTGAACTTGAGCCCGGTACAGCTCCAATTTCTAAGGCGCCGTATAGGATGGAACCTGCTGAGATAGCTGAGCTTAAGAAGCAGTTGGGTGAACTTATGGAAAAGGGATTCATAAGAGCTAGTAGTTCACCGTGGGGAGCTTCGGTATTGTTTGTAAAGAAGAAGGATGGAACCTTTCGACTTTGCATTGATTACCCTGGATTGAATAGGGTGACGGTGAAGAATAGGTACCCATTGCCAAGGATTGATGAATTGTTGGACCAGTTACGGGGAGCCACATGGTTTTCCAAGATTTATTTGGCATCGGGTTATCATCAAATTCCAATTGATGAAGCAGATGTGCGGAAAACAGCTTTTAGGACGCATTACGGGCATTTTGGTTTATTCCAAGACTCGTGAGGACCACGAGCATCACTTAAGGGTTGTGATGAGTAAGCTCCATGAGCATAAGTTGTTTGCCAAATTGAGTAAGTGTAGTTTTTGGCAAAGAGAGATTGGGTTTTTGGGTCATGTGGTCTCGGACAAAGGAGTGTCCGTGGACTCAGAAAAGATTAGGGCAATTAAGGATTGGCTGAGGCCAAGAAATGCTACCGAAATCTGAAGTTTCTTAGGATTAGCCGGGTATTATAGGAGGTTTGTGAAAGGTTTTGCGCGTATGGCTAATTCGTTGACCAAGCTTACAGGGAAGGATGTACCGTTTGTTTGGTCTGAGGAGTGCGAGTTGAGTTTTTGTAAGCTTAAAGAGATGCTTACCAATACGCCGGTGTTGGCATTACCTGAACCGGGTGTACCGTATGTAGTTTATACGGATGCATCTAGAATTGGGCTTGGGTGTGTTCTGATGCAAAAGGACAAAGTGATAGCTTATGCTTCTAGGAAATTGAAAAAGCATGAAGGTAACTATCCCACCCATGATTTGGAAATGGCCGCGGTGGTATTTGCACTTAAGATTTGGAGATCATATTTGTATGGGGAAAAGGTGCAAGTATTCACGGACCATAAGAGTTTGAAGTACATCTTCACTCAGCCCGAGTTGAATCTTAGGCAAAGGAGATGGATAGAGTTTGTGGCTGATTATGACTTGGAAATAGCTTACCATCCTGGTAAGGCTAATTTAGTGGTTGATGCTTTGAGTAGAAAAAGAGTTGTGAGAGATACCGAGAAGGACATGGAAGGTCTTATTAGTATGATTGGCTCTTTGAGATTGAACGTCTTAACAGATGAGATAGAACCATTGGGTTTAGGAGCCGCAGATCAAGCCGATTTATTGACCCGGGTACGGATTGCCCAAGGGAAGGATGCTCACTTAGTAGGAGTGGCACAGAATGATAAGACGGAGTATCAAACTTCGAGCAATGGTACAATTTTGGTTAATGGTCGGGTATGTGTTCCTAATGATAAGAGTTTAAGGGAAGAAATTTTAAAGGAAGCACATCAGTCCAAGTTGTCGATACATCCAGGTACCACCAAGATGTATCACGACCTTAAGCGTTATTACCATTGGAATGGTATGAAACGGGATGTTGCGGGTTAGGTGGCAAGTTGCCCCGTTAGTCAGCAAGTTAAGGTGGAACACCAAGTTCCAGGTGGGTTGTTGAGAAGTTTACCAATTCCCGAATAGAAGTGGGATCGGATCACCATGGATTTTGTGACCGGATTGCCGGTGTGTGAGAAGAAGAATGCGATTTGGGTAATCGTGGATCGATTGACTAAGGCTGCACATTTCCTTCCGATGTGTAAAAAGGATAGTGCGGAAAGGTTAGCCGAGTTGTATGTTAAAGAGATTGTACGGTTACATGGGGTACCGGCTAGTATAGTGTCTGATCGAAGAGCTTGACCCGAATCGGTAAGGGTTTTTGTGATCGTGAGTATGTATTTTGTTGGGGTGTTGGTTAGACAGTTGTATTGATTGATTTTATGTGTCTGTAGGTTAATCAAAAGCCTCTGAGATATTAAGGTGAGTGCGTGACCGTGGTTGGTGTATTTGAGACGGTTTGTTTGTGTGGTTGTTTTGTTGTGTTATTGGTATTGCGTTTGATGTCTTGACAGTTTGGGTTCCGTTTATTGTGTTGTATGTGCTTTGGCATATGCGTTTGAGGGAACCGTTGCTTTACAATAATATTGACATAATTAATCGCATGTAATTGAACCTTATTTGATACGTTAAACCGGTTAGACGGGACGATCGCTTCACTAGGCAACTTTTGTTGTTTACGCATCCACTCGTTGATGCAGGTAATAAAGATTAAGGAGGAGCTCGCGGGACCTGGAGGCGTTGGATGGGACGGACGGTTTATTTGGGAATTTGAGTTTAGTTGATTTTATTATTTTGTGCTTGAATTTGATGTTTAGTTGCTTAAGAACCATGTTAGCGAGTATTTGAGATATTTGAGTTATTGAATTATTGAGGAATTCTTTTGTTGAGATTTGGTTAGTTGAATGGAATTTATTTGAGAAATTTTGAGACTCGCTTGCATGACTTAAGTGTTTTAGTTTCGCTGTGCATATAACTTTGAATTTGAGGAAATCCGGAAACCTCGTTTGACACTTAGAGAATTATCGAGAAAAATTTTGAGGTCTACTGGTTAACACCATTGTTAGGGCAGATTTTACGGATAGGGGTGTTACAATAGGACCGCGCCCGGTAATTCTCCCCACGTCGTAGGTAGTTCCACATGGTGACTTACTAGGATCGGACACGGTGCGCCGGGGTGCGTGCCTCATTAAAAACCCCCTCGGTAAACCCTATGGGATAAACCCGAGGTGGGGAAAAAGAGTGCATTTACCACGGCGGCTTGGTAGCGCCTCACCCGGTGATGGTGAGGACGCTTAAGGTGAAATCTTTACCAACCCTGGGCACTAATGGGGTTGTGCCCGGTCCTTCTTGCATCATTGGGGAATCCGTGAGAGCTTGCTCCATGAATGTGTTATGCCACGCCCGATACGTCCTCTTGCTCCCTGCACCACGCCGTTCTTTGGGTAGCTTTAGGGCTTGTACCGGTGGAGAGCCATTCTGGGTAGTGTATCTTCACATTCGGCATCGTCCGGATCGACCTTGGTGTCGTCGGGTGGGTCATCAGCAGCCGTGGTAGTGTCCGGGGTTGGTAAAGATTTCACCTTAAGCGACCTCACCATCACCGCCGTGGTAAATGCACTCTTTTTCCCCACCTCAGGTTTATCCCATAGGGTTTACCGAGGGGTTTTTTAATGAGGCACGCACCCCGGCGCACCGTGTCCGATCCTAGTAAGTCACCAGGCGTAACTACCTACGGTGTGTGGAGAATTACTGGGCGCGGAACCATTCCGTTACCGCAACCTTATTGTGGGGTCCCAGCCTGGTTCGTGTCATTGGTATCAGAGCCAAGGCTCCACTACAAGGTTGTATCTTTCCATACCTTTCATTGCATTTAGCTCATATTGCTTACATCCTTCTTCCATAGCTTCCCCGTGCATGTTAGTTCATCGTTTTCGCCATTACTTATCAAAATACCCGGGGATTCGCATCTAGTACGGCTCGTTCGTACTACCAGGCTTCCTTGGGTGAAATATCGTGCATTCATGCTACTAGGGGTCTAGATTTTTGTCTCATATCTTTTGTTTGCGTCATTTAGTATTTCGCCATTGATTGCATTTATCCAAGTTCTTGTTGCATTCTTCCATGTAGGAGACATAGTCCGTGCATTAGATCCATAAATCTTTTAGTCGTTGCATTTTTCTGTGTTTGTGCTGCACGAGGTGGTCCAGATTCCTTTTTGCTCCACGCGTGTTCGTACTATTTTATCACTAGTTTTTAGTGGTTCCGTGTTTTAGCCGCGCCACACGTGGAGGGTCAAAGATTCGGTTTGAACAAACGTGTGGGCAGCTGTCCTTCCTTGTCGTGTAGCCATTTTAAACCACAGCTAATCATTGGCACGTGGTCCTAAACGGATATGCTTTCACCCTCTTGTCTTTTCCTCGTACTAGGTTACCATTGAGAGTTTTACCAAGCACGTTCTTACCGCAACACGCTTATTGCCGAAAGTACCAACCACGGTTACGGATATTTACTCGGTCCAACTGGAACAGACGCCGAGCACTAGTGACCTGGCACACTCCGATCAACCCCCAACCGTCAACCCCACCGGATGACCACTTTGGGCCTCCATCCTCCGAGCAATTCAACCGGACCGACCGAGTCTCTCCGCCCTTCACCTCTGGCCCCGATACACTGGTGATTTTACTCCGCCGTCCATCTTTCACCAACCGCCCAACTCTGGCGACCGGTTCTTACCATCACCACCACTCATTGTCCACTGGGTCTCCATCTCTGGTGGCCGTTACTCTGTCACGCCTCCTTCCATATCCCATCGGCTGAGTCCCTCCGGTGAGCGGACCGCCTCTGCTCAGCCGTCTGTACCTCGCCGGCCATACTATTCCAGTGATCGGACCTCCTCCGCTCCGCCGCCCATACTCTGCAATCTGTACGACCCTGCCGTCCGAACTCCGGCCAACCACCGTCTGTACCGCACCGACCACACGAATCCCTACCCCATGGCTAATCCCATAGCCCCTCCGGATATAAGCACCGTCCTAGCCGAGATCTTTGCTAGGTTGGACCGTTTGGACGCCAATGCACATGACAATCCGCCACCGGCCGAGGCTCTATTGGATCCACCCCAGCCGGGTAATGTTGAAAATCCTGATCCGGAAGAGGAACACTACACCCCACGACGGGCTCGTCCTAGACACCGCACTGAGCCTTTACCACCTGACCGGGATGACCAAAACTTCATTACCCACAAGGTTACGCCTCCTACCTTTGCCGGCAAAGTCGATCCAGATGCCTACCTCGATTTGGAACGCTGGATGGATCACTTGTTCAATTGCTACAACTATAGGGAAAGGAAGAAGGTCACATATGCAGCCGCCCAATTCACCGATCACGCCCTTACTTGGTGGGACCGTGACCTTGCTGAGAGACGACGGCAACATGAAGGCATGATTCCCTCGTGGGAAGTCATGAAGTTTGTTATGAGGCGTCGTTATGTATCTCCCCTCTACCACCGGGAGCTTCAAAAGAGGTTCCGGAAACTCCAACAAGGCTCCCGTTCCGTGGAAGAATACTTTGAGGAGTTCGAACACTTGCGGAATCGGCTGGAACTAGACGATACCGAGGAGACCTTCATGGCCCAATTTCTTAATGGCATGCAAGATCGCCTAGTCAGGAAGATCGAGAGACAGCCTTACCGTGGCTTTGAGGAGTTGCTGCACCTCACAATCAATATAGAACAGCAAGTCAAACAGAAAGCTGCTAGCACCATGCATGCCCGGGCACCGACCAACCCCAACTGGTCACCAAGTTCTTCCGTTTCCAAACCTGCCTTACCCGTTCCCGAGAAAGGCAAAACAGTTGCTATCAATTCCCAGTTCAAATCCCGACAGCCCGAAGCCCCCAAGGACCTTCGGCAAGATGCTAGGCACGCCGCTAACACCGGGGGGAGCCGAGATGTGGTCTGCTTTAAGTGCCAAGGCCAGAGACATTTTGCACGCGATTGCCCAAACCGCCGGGTCATGATCCTTACCCCCGAGGGCAGTATGAATCCCAAGATGAAGCGGTTGGTTCAAGTGAAGATGCAGAAGGAGCAACTGACCTTCATGAAGGAGGTATTGAGTATCCGGATGTGGGCGAGCTACTGGTTGTATGAAGGACCATCAGCACCAGCGTTGTACCGGCTACCGCCTCCCAACGGGACAACCTCTTCCATACCCATTGTACCATCAACGGCAAGGTTTGTGAGTTCATAATCGATGGGGGGTCGTGTACTAACGTCGTGAGTTCACATTTGGTTAAGAAACTCTCTCTCCCTACTACTCAGCATCCGCATCCATATAACCTACGTTGGTTAAGCGATAAGAACATCATTGCGGTTAATGAACAAGTAGAGGTTCCGTTTAGTATCGGCTAGTACCGGGACACGGTCCTGTGCGATGTGGTACCAATGCAGGTTTGGCCACACACAATGGCCGGTCTATCTTTTATTCTTTCATGCATGATAGTAAACACATTAATCTCGCTCCGTTAACACCCGCGCAAGTACATGAAATGCAATCTAGGTTGTCTAATACGTCCCATGCTAAACCTAATTTCCTCATTAGTTCCTGTACTATTAGATCATCTTTGGCCACGGGTTGCCGTGTGGTACTAATGGTTTTTCAAGATGTTGTAGGAACGGATACCCGAGAACAAGACATTCCGGAAGAGCTCAAGGAATGTATATCCAAGTTCAGGGACGTTTTCCCCGAGGAAATGCCAAACTCCTTACCACCATTACGAGGAATTGAGCACTAGATTGAGTTTATCCCCGGTGCGTCTCTACCTAACCGGGCCGTGTATCGTGTTAACCCGGAGGAAGCAAAGGAACTTGAAAAGCAAGTGGGGGAGTTAATGGCTAAGGGGTATGTTCGGGAAAGTTTGAGCCCCTGTGCCATCCCGGTTCTCCTCGTCGCAAAGAAAGACGGAAGCTGGCATATGTGTGTTGACTGCCGGCCAATCAATAACATCACCGTAAAATACCGACAGCCTATCCCTTGGCTAGATGACATGTTGGATGAATTGAGCGGGTCATCTATTTTCTCAAAAGTTGATCTGAAGAGTGGGTACCATAAGGTCAGAATGCGTGAGGGAGACGAGTGGAAGACCACCTTCAAGACGAAGTAAGGGCTGTATGAGTGGCTCGTCATGCCCTTCGGGTTATCCAACGCACCGTCCACATTTATGCGGCTAATGAACCACACCCTCCGTGCATACATCAATCAGTTCGTGGTCGTCTATTTTTATGACATTCTTATCTACAGCAAGAGTCTGGCCGAGCATGTGAAGCATCTGGAAGCCGTACTACAAACGCTGCGAGAGGCCGAACTATATGCGAACATGAAGAAATGTATCTTCGGAGCTACCGAGCTTGTGTTCTTGGGGTTTGTTGTTAGTGCGGAAGGCTTGAAGGTCGATAATGAGAAGATCAGGGCTAAAGAAGAGTGGCCCACGCCCACCATTGTCAGTTAGGTCAGAAGTTTCCACGGCCTGGCCGGTTTCTACCGCTGCTTCGTTTGGGATTTTAGTACTATTGCGGCACCGCTTACCGCTCTTGTCAAAAAGAGCACCGGGTTCGTATGGGGAGACCGGCAGGAGCAAGCATTCATTGAATTGAAGAAAAAACTCACCCAGGCTCTTCTACTCATGCTCCGAGACTTTCACAAAATGTTTGAAATTGAGTGTGATGCATCCGGCATCGGTATAGGAGCGGTTCTAACCTAAGGCGGCCGTCCTGTCGCTTATTTCAGCGAAAACCTCAATGGGCCTGCGCTTAACTATCCTACTTATGACAAGGAACTATATGCATTGGTCCGAGCGTTAGACACGTGGCAGCATTACCTCATCCACACCGACCATGACACTTTGAAACATCTCCGGGGACAAACTAATGTCAAGAGACGACACGCTAAGTGGATGGAATTCATCGAAATGTTCCCTTATGTCATCAAGTATAAGAAAGGCAAGGAGAATATTGTTGCCGATGCCCTATCCCGAAGGCATGCCCTCATCACCACCGTAGAGTCAAAAGCACTCGGTTTCAAGTTAATTAAGGAACAGTACGCGGAAGACCCTGGGCTAGGAACTTGCTACCGGGAACATGGCAAGGGAGCCTACAAGGATTTTTATATTCACGAGGGGTTCTTTTCAAGGGAAACAGGCTGTGCATTCCCGCCGGATCTGTCCAAGAGCTATTACTACATGAAGCCCATGGTGGCACCTTGATGGGACACTTCGGAATCCTTAAGACACTGGCGATGTTAAAGGAGCATTTTTATTGGCCAAAGATGAAGAGTATGGTTGAAACATACTATGCCCGTTGTATTACCTGCCTCCAAGCCAAGTCCCAAGCCCACCCTCGACAAGGACTATACCTTCCGTTGCCCATACCCACCTCACCATGGGTTGATCTCTCCATGGATTTCGTTACCGGAATGCCGAAAGAAGGTGACAAGGATTCGGTTATGGTGGTGGTTGATAGGTTTTCCAAGATGGCTCATTTTGTACCTTGCGCCCGAAGCCTCGATGCCACGTTGATTGCGGATCTGTTCTTCAAAGAAGTTGTCCGGTTACACGGATTACCCCGGACCATAGTGTCCGATAGGGATCCAAAATTTCTCGGTCATTTTTGGCGCACCTTGTGGAAGCGTCTCGGTACAAAACTCCTCTTCTCAACAACGGCCCACCCCCAGACCGACGGGCACACTGAAGTTGTCAACCGATCCCTAGGATCCTTACTACAAGCAGCCATTATTCCCAACCGGACCAACTGGCTGGAGTGCATACCATTGGTAGAATTTGCCTATAACCGGTCGGTTCATTCAGCCACTACGATGTCCCCCTTTGAAGCCGCGTATGGATTCACCCCACTCACCCCTTTGGACTTGTTACCCCTACCACTGGGAAAGCTAGAAGACCAGGACGGGGTCACCAAATCTAAGTTTATCCGAGCATTGCATGAACGGGTCCACGAGAATATCGAGAAAACAACCGAGCGGTACAAGAAAGCAGCCAACCGCGGAAGACACCTGATGATCCTAAACCCCGAGGAATGGGTCTGGGTATACATAAGGACCGAAAGATACCCCCGCCGTAAACATGATAAGCTCCAACCAAGAGGCGCCGGACCATTCAAAGTCTTAGAACGACTCAACAACAATGCCTACCGCCTTGAAATCCCGGGTAAGACAAGAATTTCAACATCTTTCAATATTCGTGACTTGGTGTGTTATGATGCAGGTGATGAACCTGTTTTGGGGTCAAAACCCTCACAACCGGGAGGGAATGATGTATGCACAGCTGCTGATGACCCACCCGACGATACCGAGGTCAATCCGGACGATGCCGAATGTGAAGATACACCACCCGGAATGGCTATTCCACCGGTATAAGGCCCGAAGCTACCCAAAGAACGGCGTGGTGCGGGGAGCAAGAGGACGTATCGGGCGCGCCTTAACACATTCATGGAGCAAGCTCTCACGGATTCCCCAATGATGCAAGAAGGACCGGGCACAACCCCATTAGTGCCCGGGGTTGGTAAAGATTTCTTCTTAAGCGTCCTCACCATCACCGGGTGAGGCGTTACCAAGCCGCCATGGTAAATGCACTCTTTTTCCCCACCTCGGGTTTATCCCATAGGGTTTACCGAGGGGGTTTTTAATGAGGCATGCACCCCTGCGCACCATGTTCGATCCTAGTAAGTCACCATGCGGAACTACCTACGGCGTGTGGAGAATTACCGGGCGCGGTCCTATCCCGTAAGGAGTTTTACCGAGTTACAAAAACTCCTTCCTTTTATCCTTTCTACCTTATGTTAATGAATTGTAATAAGTCCCATTTCCCAAGGGCACGCTAGACTTTATTTTAGGGCAAAACCCTAGGTTTAGGGCTCGGCTATTAATAGCTTGGGATCCCAATTTGGAAAGGGTTAGCCAACGTAATTCATAAACTATTTTGCTCACTCTCTCTAGATCCGAGTTCATTCTCTCTAGAGTTGTAAACCGTATCGTGGGATTTCCCATCACTCGCGTGGCCGGTTAGCGTTCCACCCATTCCGTCCATCTCGCCAACTTCCACTCGTCATTTCATCTTCCCTTCCTATCATCTAGTTACAAGATCTCGTCGTCATTCCATCTTTCCGAACAGCTATTGTACGTTTCCCAACCTTCCCAGCTCCAACTCGCGAAGTCGCTCACCTTCGGTACCCGGAACCGTTCCGGTACCGCAACCTTATCGTGGGGTCCCAGCCTGGTTCGCGTCATTATAGCTGATCCCACAGTTCTGTTAGTTCTTAGATTCCCATAGGAGTTTCTAATGGTGAATTTGGGAGTTGTAGCCAAAACACACACATAGAGGCTTAAACAACACCTATTGATGTGAATATGAAGAAACAATGATTTTGTTGACAAGGATTTGACCATTTTTAAGCTGATAGTCCCAAAACCAGATTTATGACAATTCAAGGTACAAATGAGAGTTAATAAAAGTGTTATAATTTAGTCAAAGGTATTGGATCTATTACAATTGCTTTGAGATGTTCAAGAGGTGCAACAAAGAGCCATTGTAAGATTTGTACAAGGGTTGAGTGATGAAACGTCATCAAAGGCTATGTTTCAGCCTTTTAGAACCCTTCATGACGTGATGAAGCATACTACCAAAGTAGAGAAGTAAGTCAAAGTAAGAAATAAGCATTATAGCTGATCCCACAGTTCTGTTAGGTCTTAGATTCCCATAGGAGTTTCTAATAGTGAATTTGGGAGTTGTAGCCAGAAGACACACATGGAGGCTTAAACAACACCTATTGTTGTGAATATAAAGAAACAATGATTTCGTTGACAATAATTTGACCATTTTCAAGCTGATAGTCCCAAAACCAGAGTTATGACAGTTCAAGGTATAAATGAGAGTTAATAGAAGTGTTGAAATGTAGTCAAAGGAATTGGATCTATTACAATTGCTTTGAGATGTTCAAGAATCACAACAAAGAGCCATTGTAAGATTTGTACAAGGAATGAGTGATGAAACTTCATCAAAGGCTAAGTTTCAGCCTTTTAGGACCCTTAATGACGTGATGCAGCATACTACCAAGGTGGAGAAGCAAGTCAAACTAAGAAACAAACATTATAGCTGATCCCACAGTTCAGTTAGTTCTTAGAATCCCATAGGAGTTTGTAATGGTGAATTTGGGAGTTGTAGCCAGAAGACACACATAGAGGCTTAAACAACACTTATTGATGTGAATATGAAGAAACAATGATTTCGTTGACAGGGATTTGACCATTTTCAAGTTGATGGTCCCAAAACAAGATTTATGACAATTCAATGTACAAATGCGAGTTAATAGAAGTGTTATAATGTAGTCAAAGGAATTTGATCTATTACAATTGCTTTGACATATTCAAGAGCTGCAACAAAGAGTCAATGTAAGATTTGTACAAGGGTTGAGCGATAAAACTTCATCAAAGGCTAAGTTTCAGCCTTTTAGGACCCTTGATGACGTGATGAAGCATACTACCAGGGTAGAGAAGCAAGTCAAAGTAAGAAATAAGCATTATAGCTGATCCCACAGTTCTATTAGTTCTTAGAATCCCATAGGAGTTTCTAATGGTGAATTTGGGAGTTGTAGCCAGAAGACACACATGGAGGCATAAACAACACCTATGGATGTGAATATGAAGAAACAATGATTTTGTTGACAAGGATTTGACCATTTTTAAGCTGATAGTCCCAAAACCAGATTTATGACAATTCAAGGTACAAATGAGAGTTAATAAAAGTGTTATAATTTAGTCAAAGGTATTGGATCTATTACAATTGCTTTGAGATGTTCAAGAGACGCAACAAATAGCCATTGTAAGATTTGTACAAGGGTGGAGTGATGAAACTTCATCAAAGGCTAAGTTTCAGCCTTTTAGAACCCTTGATGACGTGATGAAGGATACTACCAAGGTAGATAATGTTGATCCTAGTGATGAAAAGAAGCACTCGAGCCCGCGCACTCGAGCCCGCGCACTCGAGCCCGCGCCTTGCCACCCCACTCGAGCCCGCGCTTGCTGATGATCCTAGTGATGAAAAGAAGCACTCGAGCCTGCGCCTTGCCACTCCACTGGAGACACCATTCGAGCCCGTGCACTCGAGCCCGCGCCTTGCCAACCCACTCGATCACATACCGAGAGCTCAAGCTGAAGTGAAATCTGATACATTGGAGAAAGGTACAAACGTGGGATTGTGTGTATCAGGCTTCAAGAAGAAACGTGAGAAACTTAAGCTGAGCTTAAAAGAGTGGTTAGAAGTCTTCTTGACTAAGGCTCCACATATGGCACAAGTCTTATTGAGTAAGTCTTTGCAAGTGGGCTGAAGCTGAAAATATCTAGATATTTTCAGGGATTAGATATTTATGATTAATTGTTTAATCTTACTTTATTAAACATGTGGTGAATGTAATTGTCTATAAAAGCAAGTGAAGAGCTGAAATAATAAGAAGAGGAAAAATTTCAGAAATCTCTATCTCTCTCTAATCTCATCTAAACCTTCTATCTCCTATTCTCTTTGAATTTCTACATGGTATCAGAGCAGGTCTAAGCTTGTGAAGTTCATAAATTCGGCTTAATAGCTAAGGTGGAGTGAAGATTTCTATTCTGGCTTAATTGCAACGGTGTATTTTCTCTTGAATTATGGATACTAACCAGAAGAACATTGTAATTCCGGTGGTACTCAAAGGAACAAACTATTTGTTGTGGTCTAGGACCACCAAGACAGCTCTGAAGAGTCGTGGACTATGGGGATATGTAGATCCTCAAGTGGAGGCCAGGGACAAAGGAAAAGCTGTGGAAGAAGAAAGCAAGAAGAAACAGGAAGATCAGTTTGTGTTAGCTGCTCTTCAGAGTTCTCTTGGGCCAGCAATACTTGCTGCTTACTCGTATGCTGAGACTGCTAGAGAACTATGGGAGACTCTTCTTGGGGTCTATAGGAATATGTCAAATATTTCTAGGATTTTTGAAGTGAAGAAAGCCTTGAATGAAATCCAGCAGAGGGATAGGGCATTTAAGGATCTCTTTGGAGAATACAGAGGATTGTGGGCTGAGCTGGAGCTTCTTAGGCCACAAACAACAGATGCAAGGGTGCTATGTGAGAGGCGTGACCAAGACCTTGTCTTTGGCCTTCTTCTCAGTCTCAATGGCTCCTTCAAGGATTTTATTCATCACATCTTAAGGTTTGACAAACTCCCTAGCTTCACTGAAGTGTGTATGCAGATTCAGAGGGAAGAAGGCTCAAGGGGTTTGTTTCATCAACCAAGTGAAATGGCTCATGTGGTGAAAGAAATGGCTCAGTTTGGAGGTCAAGTTGGAAGAAAAGGTTATCCACAAGTGGATAAAAGGAAATTTGAGTGTGAGCACTGCAAGATGAAAGGCCACACTAAGGAGAAGTGTTGGACTTTGTATCCACACCTTAAACCAAAGAGGCTAAGGGAAGGAGGTGCTCCGTGGGAGGATACAAGAAGTTTTGAAGGTTCAGGGCCTTGGCGTGGGAACAGACTCGATGTGTCTGACCGAGTCACCACATCGAGCTCTATCAAACCAGGTTCTTATGTGGGATCAGCCTCTGTGGCTGCTGGAGAAAAAGCTGGGAAGAAGTATGACTTGGAGGAGCTGATTAGGAGTCTCTCCGAATTTACCAAGTCTGGTAAGACTCTCTATGATTGGGGTAAGAGTTTATTTGCTGAACAAACATATGGGGGATTAATTGTGGATTCAGGAGCATTCCATCATATGATTAAAGATATTGCAATGCATAGGAATGTTAAGGAACATCTTGGTAGAGTAGTAATTGCTGATGGAAGATCATTCCCAATAGAGGGTATTGGTGACTTAGAGTTGTTTAAGAAGAAAACTAAGGCTTTATATATGCCCAGTTTTGCTTCTAACTTGTTATCCATTCAAAAGACAACGAAGGATTTAGATTGCTTGGCTGTGTTTGGGTCTGATTTTGTTGAATTTCAGGACAATAAGTCTAAGCAACTGATAGGAGAAGGGAAGGTGGAGGAAGGTTCTTATATATTAAAGAACGGAAATGGTGCTGCTAATATTTTGTCTATCCATGAAGGGGGTAAAAAGAAGTTTTTGGCAGTGAATGCGGTTGGAGACAGCCCAATATGGCATGCTCGCCTTGGCCATCCTAGTTCCAAGGTTCTCCAGTTGGTCTTACCCAACCTCATTCAAGAAGATGGAGTGTGTGAATCATGTATTCTAGGAAAGCACAGCAGACAGCCTTTTGATGATTCATCTACTGTTTATGATGAAGTCTTTGCTCTTGTGCATTCTGATGTATGGACAGCACCATGTTCTTCGAAATATCAATATAAGTATTTTGTTTCTTTTATTGATGAAAAATCCAAGTATACATGGGTGACTCTTCTAAGTGCAAAAAGACAAGTCTATGATTCATTTCTCAAGTTCCAGTCCTATGTTGCTACACAGTTTGGGGCGAAGATAAAAGTTTTGAGAAATGACAATGGAGGAGAATACATCAGCAGCCAATTTAAGGAATTACTCAGCAAGCATGGAATTGTTCATCAAACTACTTGTCCTTACACTCCTCAACAGAATGGAGTCTCGGAGAGAAAGAACAGACATCTAATGGAGGTAGCAAGGACAATTATGTTTGAAAGAGGGGTTCCAAAACATTTTTGGGGAGATGCTGTAATGACAGCATGTTACTTGATTAATAGGCTGCCCACAAACAATTTGAAAGGCAAGTCTCCATATGAGGTACTGCATAAGAAGAAACCAAGCATTGATCATTTAAGAGTGTTTGGATGCAAGTGCTTTGTTTTTCTACCTGAGGGGCAAAGAAACAAGCTGGAAGCAAGAAGTGTTAAATGCATCTTTGTGGGATACTCACCAACTCAGAAAGGTTACAAATGCTATCATCCTGAGACAAGGAAAGAGTATGTATCAAGAGAGGTGAAGTTTGAAGAAAAAAGTGGGTACTTTGATGAGAAAGATCAGAATGGCCTAAAGGAAGTTGGGTTTCCTGGAATGGGTAAAGCTCCAGACTTAGAAGTACCTATGGTAAGGGTTAATCAGCAAAGGAATGAGTCAGAATCTTCAACATCTGACACGCTGGGGCATGACTCGACCTCCACACCGAGTCTTCACACCGAGTCTTTCTAGGACTCCAACTCAGGGGGAGAAAATGAATCAAGGCAGAGTGAACCAACTCACTCTGATGAAGAAGAGAGTATAAATGAGGAAACTCATGTAGAAGTTTCATCACCAATACAAATGCCTCTGAGAAGAAGTCAGAGACAAAGGTATTCTCCTAGTCATTGGAAACAAACTAGAGTGTATTTCAATAATATAGCTGCTGGTCATCAAGGGAAAATTGATTCAATGTTGGAGGAGATTCCCATTGTGGTAATGAATTGTTCTGAGCGTACGGAGTGGGTTAATCCCATTCTTATTGGCGACAACAATGACTTATCACAAAGGGAGAATCATCTATCTACACAGGCCAAGGACATCACAATAAGCTATCCTATTGAAGAATTTTGTACACTTGCTAATCTGCCTCAGAAGAACAGAGCATATCTTGGGAAGATAGGAAAAGAAAAGATACCTAACTCTTATGAAGAAGCATGCAGGAGTAAAGTATGGGTTGAAGCTATGAAAGAAGAGATGAGATCTTGGAAAAGGAGTGTGGATGGAGAAGAACAAAGACACAAGGATCATAGGATATTGTGATGCAGACTGGGGTGGAAACAAAAAGGATAGAAGACCCACCACTGGTTTCTGTACTTTTGTAGGTGGAAATCTAGTTACATGGAGAAGCAAAAAGCAAAAGGTAGTATCACTATCAAGTGATGAGGCTGAATACAGGGCTATGAAAGATATAACCAAGGAGTTAGTGTGGATAAAATATTTTCTGCATGATCTGGGGTTTCAAGGAAAGGAGCCAGTTTCATTATATTGTGATAATCAGGCTGCCTTGCACATTGCATCGAATCCAGTATTCCATGAAAGGACAAAGCATGTGGAAATAGATTGCCATTTTGTTAGAGAGAAAATACAAGATGGAACTATCAGCAGAAGGTTTGTGAGAAGTGAAGATCAAGTAGCTGATATCTTCACGAAGGCAACCACATCACTAGTAGGGGATTACATTCAAAGCAAGATCGGGTTATTGGATCTCCATCAACTAGTCTTGAGGGGGAGTGTTGATCCTAGTGATGAAAAGAAGCACTCGAGCCCGTGCCTTGCCACTCTACTCAAGACATCACTCGACCCGCGCACTCGAGCCCGCGCCTTGCCACCCCACTCGAGCCCACGCTTGCTGTTGATCCTAGTGATGAAAAGAAGCACTCGAGCCCGCGCCTTGCCACTCCACTCGAGACACCACTCGAGCCCGCGCACTCGAGCCCACGCCTTGCCAACCCACTCGATCACATACCGAGAGCTTAAGCTGAAGTGAAATCTGATACATTGGAGAAATGTATAAATGTGGGATTGTGTGTATCAGGCTTCAAGAAGAAACGTGAGAAACTTAAGCTGAGCTTAAAAGAGTGGTTAGAAGTCTTCTTGACTAAGACTCCACAAATGGCACAAGTCTTATTGAGTAAGTCTTTGCAAGTGGGCTGAAGCTGAAAATATCTAGATATTTTCAGGGATTAGATATTTATGATTAATTGTTTAATCTTACTTTATTAAACATGTGGTGAATGTAATTGTCTATAAAAGCAAGTGAAGAGCTGAAATAATAAGAAGAGGAAAAATTTTAGAAATCTCTATCTCTCTCTAATCTCATCTAAACCTTCTATCTCTTATTCTCTCTGAATTTCTACAGAGAAGCAAGTCAAAGTAAGAAACAAGCATTATAGCTGATCCCACAAATCTGTTAGTTCTTAGATTCCCATAGGAGTTTCTAATGGTGCATTTGGGAGTTGTAGCCAAAAGACACACATAGATAATTAAACAACACCTATTGATGTGAATATGAAGAAACAATGATTTCGTTAACAAGGATTTGACCATTTTCAAGCTGATGGTCCCAAAACCAGATTTATGACAATTCAAGGTACAAATGAGAGTTAATAAAAGTGTTATAATATAGTCAAAGGAATTGGATCTATTACAATTGCTTTAAGATGTTCAAAAGGCGCAACAAAGAGCCATTGTAAGATTTGTACAAGGGCTGAGTGATGAAACTTCACCGAAGGCTAAGTTTCAGCCTTTTAGGACCCTTGATGACGTGATGAAGCATACTACCAAGGTAGAAAAGCAAGTCAAAGTAAGAAACAAGCATTATAGCTGATCCCACAGTTCTGTTAGGTCTTAGATTCCCATAGGAGTTTCTAATGGTGAATTTGGGAGTTGTAGCCTGAAGACACACAAGGAGGCTTAAACAACTGTTATTGATGTGAATATGAAGAAACAATGATTTCATTGACAAGGATTTGACCATTTTCAAGCTGATAGTCCCAAAACCATAGTTATGACAGTTCAAGGTACAAATGAGAGTTGATAGAAGTGTTGAAATGTAGTCAAAGGAATTGGATCTATTACAATTGCTTTGAGATGTTCAAGAGTCGCAACAAAGAGCCATTGTAAGATTTGTACAAGGAATTAATGATGAAACTTCATTAAAGGCTAAGTTTCAGCCTTTTAGGACCCTTGATGACGTGATGCAGCATACTACCAAGGTGGAGAAGCAAGTCAAAGTAAGAAACAAGCATTATAGCTGATCCCACAGTTCAGTTAACTCTTAGAATCCCATAGGAGTTTCTAATGGTGAATTTGGGAGTTCTAGCCAGAAGACACTCATGGAGGCTTAAACAACACCGATTGATGTGATTATGAAGAAATAATGATTTTGTTGACAAGGATTTGACCATTTTCAAGCTGATAGTCGCAAAACCAGAGTTATGACAATTCAAGGTACAAACGAGAGTTAATACAAGTGTTATAATGTAGTCAAAAGAATTGGATCTATTACAATTGCTTTGAGATGTTCAAGAGCCGCAACAAAGAGCCATTGTAAGATTTGTACAAGGGTTGAGTGAAGAAACTTCATCAAAGGCTAAGTTTCAGCCTTTTAGGACCCTTGATGACGTAATGAAGCATACAACCAAGGTAGAGAAGCAAGTCAAAGTAAGAAACAAGCATTATAGCTGATCCCATAGTTCAGTTAGTTCTTAGAATCCCATAGGAGTTTCTAATGGTGAATTTGGGAGTTGTCGCCAGAAGACACACATGGAGGCAGAAACAACACTTATTGATGTGAATATGAAGAAACAATGATTTCGTTGACAAGGTTTTAACCATTTTCAAGCTGATAGTCCCAAAACCAGAGTTATGACAATTCAAGGTACAAACGAGAGTTAATAAAAGTGTTATAATGTAGTCAAAGGAATTGGATCTATTACAATTGCTTTGAGATGTTCAAGTGGCGCAACAAAGAGCCATTGTAAGATTTGGACAAGGGTTGAGTGATGAAACTACATCAAAGGCTAAGTTTCAGCCATTTAGAACCCTTGATGACGTGATGAAGGATACTACCAAGGTAGAGAAGGAAGTCAAAGTAAGAAACAAGCAATATAGCTGATCCGACAGTTCTGTTAGTTCTTAGAATCCCATAGGAGTTTCTAATGGTGAATTTGGAAGTTGTAGCCAGAAGACACACATGGAGACTTAAACAATACATATTGATGTGAATATGAAGAAACAATTATTTCGTTGATAAGGATTTTACCATTTTCAAGCTGATGGTCCCAAAACCAGATTTATGACAATTCAATGTACAAATGAGAGTTAATATAAGTGTTATAATGTAATCAAAGGAATTGGATCTATTACAATTGCTTTGAGATGTTCAAGAGCCGCAACAAAGAGCCATTGTAAGATTTGTACAAGGAATGAGTGATGAAACTTCATCAAAGGCTAAGTTTCAGTCTTTTATGACCCTTGCTGACGTGATGCAGCATACTACAAAGGTAGAGAAGCAAGTCAAAGTAAGAAACAAGCATTATAGCTGATCCCACAGTTCAGTTAGTTCTTAGAATCCCATAGGAGTTTCTAATGGTGAATTTGGGAGTTGTAGCCAGAAGACACACATGGAGGCTTAAACAACAGCTATTAATGTGAATATGAAGAAACAATGATTTCGTTGACAAGGATTTGACCATTTTCAAGCTAATAGTCCCAAAACCAGAGTTATGACAGTTGAAGGTACAAATGAGAGGTAATAAAAGTGTTGAAATGTAGTCAAAGGAATTGGATATATTACAATTGCTTTGAGATGTTCAAGAGTCGCAACAAAGACCCATTGTAAGATTTGTACAAGGAATGAGTGATGAAACTTCATCAAAGGCAAAGTTTCAGCCTTTTAGGACCCTTGATGACGTGATGCAGCATACTACCAAGGTGGAGAAGCAAGTCAAAGTTAGAAACAAGCATTATAGCTGATCCCACATTTCAGTTAGTTCTTAGAATCCCATAGGAGTTTCTAATGGTGAATTTGGGAGTTGTAGCTAGAAGACACACATGGAGGCATAAACAACATCTATTGATGTGAATTTGAAGAAACAATGATTTCGTTGACAAGGATTTAACCATTTTCAAGCTGATAGTCCCAAAACCAGAGTTACGACAATTCAAGGTACAAACGAGAGTTAATAAAAGTGTTATAATGTAGTCAAAGGAATTGGATATATTACAATTGCTTTGAGATGTTCAAGTAGCCCAGCAAAGAGCCATTGCAAGATTTGTACAAGGGTTGAGTGATGAAACTTCATCAAAGGCTAAGTTTCAGCCTTTTAGAACCCTTGATGACGTGATGAAGGATACTACCAAGGTAGAGAAGCAAGTCAAAGTAAGAAACAAGCAATATAGCTGATCCCACAGTTCTGTTAGTTCTTAGAATCCCATAGGAGTTTCTAATGGTTAATTTGGGAGTTGTAGCCTGAAGACACACATGGAGACTTAAACAACACATATTGATGTGAATATGAAGAAACAATTATTTCGTTGACAAGGATTTTACCATTTTCAAGCTGATGGTCCCAAAATCAGATTTATGACAATTCAATGTACAAATGAGAGTTAATAGAAGTGTTATAATGTAGTCAAAGGAATTGGATCTATTACAATTGCTTTGAGATGTTCAAGAGCCGCAACAAAGAGCCATTGTAAGATTTGTACAAGGGTTGAGTGATGAAATTTAATCAAAGGCTAAGTTTCAGCCTTTTAGGACCCTTGATGACGTAATAAAGCATACAACCAAGGTAGAGAAGCAAGTCAAAGTAAGAAACAAGCATTATAGCTGATCCCACAGTTCTGTTATGATATGATCCCGACTAGCTCTACGGACATGGAACAAGGAGCACGGATGGAGCTTGAGGATACGCAGCTTGGAGCTAAAGAAGAAGCAGATAAAGGAGCTAAGGATGCTAAGGAGGAGTACATTGTACCCGTTACTCGCTCACAGATTAATAAGCTCACCAAGGAGATTACTGTACTACTCACTAAAGTTACATCTCAAGGCGACCACTCGGACTTGGATGTGTAAAGACTATTCTGGTTTTGATACATGCCCGAGACGGATGATAAGTGGAGGTTTTGCCTTAGTGCTCTTTTCCTTACTCTTGGTTTTGTCCCATTGGGTTTTCCGGAGAAGGTTTTTAACGAGGCTAAGTCCCACACTCGATTCATCATTTTTACCCACTTATCTTCCATGGTTTTGGGCCTGGCCCATTTCTTTTCTTTCTCTTCTCTTTAGGCACTTTCTTTTGAATTTGAATGGTTGTGTTTTGTTCAAACTCTGTCTTTAATTATGTTGTTAGTTTCGAGTATGTGTTTTCCCAAGGCCTGTCTCGAAACACACCACTCGCCTCCCCCTTCTTTTCTTTATATGTCTCTCTCATTTCTACATCTAATAACAATCATCTTTTTATCAAATATCTTTTAACCTTTGTGGTTTCTTTCTTTGTTCGAGTGATTCGATCAAAAATCCTCATTAGTTCTTCGGAGTGAAGTCAAGAACTCTTGGGCAACTCATCGTGAGGCTTTCCGCATCCTCTCGTGGCGTCTATCAATCCCCCCTATCCTCTACTTGTGTCGTGTGATTCGATCTCAAGTCTAGGAATATCCCCTTGGACTTTCTCTCGTGCGTGAATGGGTGTGTGAGCCTACCCGGGTTCTCATCAAGTGGTATCAGAGCCGCTCGAAAGTTAAGTCCACTTCGATCAATTTTCATAAATTCTAGGGTGCTTCTAAAATTGCGATTTCAAGTGATTTGATTTTGTGTAGGAGTCTAGTTTCTATTAAAATTGGTTTTAGAATTTTTGGAGACGTTTTGATATTTTATTCTGACCGATCATCTTCACATGTTCTTCGCGAAGGGTTTTCCGTCGATTTTCAGTGCAGGAATTTTTAAAACTTGGTTTTAATCGCTAAAAATACTAGATCGGTTGGATCTGCTTCGGTTTTGAGTCTAGTTTACAGGAAATTTGTTTTTAAAAATTTTGAATTTGATTTGGTTGACGAATTCAATCGATTGTTGAAAAGTGTCGATTTGGTTCCTCGCTGGATCGCTGCCTATGTGTCATGGTTTGATTTCGATTTCTTTGCATGATCTGTTTGGTTTGTTTCCTTTTAACTATTTACTGGGTTAGTTGTGTTTGTTTTTTTTTCAGGTACAGCAATGTCTAATCACAAAGGAGAGGATATGTTCTACACAAGGTGCCAGGTTCAAAGCAAGATATGCAGCCTCATGATTGATGAAAGGAGTTCCAACAACGTGGCAAGTGAATATATGGTCAAGAAGCTTGGACTGACAGTGAAGGAGCACCCATGGCTCGATGAAGATTACAGATTAAGAGTGAGCCACCAAGTGAAGATTTCCATAACCATTGGAAAGTATGAAGACGAGATTCTGTGTGATGTTCAACCAATGGAAACCTGTCACATCCTTCTTGGAAAATCATGGCAGAATGAGCGAAGAGCAATCTATGATGGTCACAAAAACCGATATTCATTCAAGTACAAAAGAGGCAAGATCAATCTGGTTTCAATGTCACCACACGAGATTCAACAAGATCAGCTCATTCTAAAGCAAAGAGTAAGACAAATTGAATGCAAGGACATATTCCAAGAAAATATTCCGAAGGAGTCACCACCCATATGTGTAGAAAAAATTCAACTCAAAACATGTCAAGAAGATATTGGTGAAGACATCGAACCAGAACCACCAGATTATGTGCTAGACAATGCCAAGAGTTTGAATAAAGAAGAAGGAGACTCGCAAATCAAAGAAACTAAATCCCATATCAGTTTTGGGAATGAACTAGGATGCCATGGAGAAGAACTAAAGGATAAAGAGCTAGTTAAGGTCTAGAATGTGCTAGCAGAACCAGCTCAACAAAAGCTAAGTGAAGAGGTGAACGGCTATCAAATATCTTTTAACCTTTGTGGTTTCTTTCTTTGTTTGAGTGATTCGATCAAAAATCCTCATTAGTTCTTCGATGTGAAGTCAAGAACTCTTGGGCGACTCATCGTGAGGCTTTCTGTATCCTCTCGTGGCGTCTATCAATCCCCCTATCCTCTACTTGTGTCGTGTGATTCGATCTCAAGTCTAGGAATATCCACTTGGACTTTCTCTCGTGCGTGAATGGGTTTGTGAGCCTACCCGGGTTCTCATCATGTTAGGTCTTAGATTCCCAAAGGAGTTTCTAATGGTGAATTTGGGAGTTGTAGCAAAAAGACACACATGTAGGCTTAAACAACAGCTATTGATGTGAATATGAAGAAACAATGATTTCGTTGACAAGGATTTGACCATTTTCAAGCTGATAGTCACAAAACCAGAGTTATAACAATTCAAGGTACAAATGAGAGTTAATAGAAGTGTTGAAATGTAGTCAAAGGAATTGGATCTATTAAATTTTCTTTGAGATGTTCAAGAGTCGCAACAAAGAGCCATTGTAAGATTTGTACAAGGAATGAGTGATGAAACTTCATCAAAGGCTAAGTTTCAGCCTTTTAGGACCCTTGATGATGTGATGCAGCATACTACAAAGGTGGAGAAGCAAGTCAAAGTAACAAACAAGCATTATAGCTGATCCCACAGTTCAGTTAATTCTTAGAATCCCATAGGAGTTTCTAATGGTGAATTTGGGAGTGGTAGCCAGAAGACACATATAGAGGCTTAAATAACACCTATTGGTGTGAATATGAAGAAACAATGATTTCGTTGACAGGGATTTGACCATTTTCAAGCTGATGGTCCCAAAACCAGATTTATGACAATTCAATGTACAAATGAGAGTTAATAGAAGTGTTGAAATGTAGTCAAAGGAATTGGATCTATTACAATTACTTTGAGATGTTCAAGAGCCGCAAAAAAGAGCCATTGGAAGATTTGTACAAGGGTTGAGTGATGAAACTTCATCAAAGGTAAAGTTTTACCCTTTTAGGACCATTGGTGACGTGATGAAGCATACTACCAAGGTGGAGAAGCAAGTCAAAGTAAGAAATAAGCATTATAGCTGATCCGACAGTTCAAGTAGTTCTTAGAATCCCATAGGAGTTTCTAATGGTGAATTTGGGAGTTGTAGCCAGAAGACACACATGGAGGTTTAAACAACAGCTATTAATGTGAATATGAAGAAACAATGATTTCGTTAACAAGGATTTGACCATTTTCAAGTTAATAGTCCCAAAACCAGAGTTATGACAATTGAAGGTACAAATGAGAGTTAATAAAAGTGTTGAAATGTAGTCAAAGGAATTGGATCTATTACAATTGCTTTGAGATGTTAAAGAGTCGCAACAAAGAGCCATTGTAAGACTTGTACAAGGAATGAGTGCTGAAACTTCATAAAAGGCAAAGTTTCAGCCTTTTAAGACCCTTGATGACGTGATGCAGCATACTACCAAGGTGGAGAAGCAAGTCAAAGTTAGAAACAAGCATTATAGCTGATCCCACAGTTCATTTAGTTCTTAGAATCTCATAAAAGTTTCTAATGGTGAATTTGGGAGTTGTAGCCAGAAGACACACATGGAGGCATAAACAACACCTATTGATGTGAATATGAAGAAACAATGATTTCGTTGACAAGGATTTAACCATTCTCAAGTTGATAGTCCCAAAACCAGAGTTATGACAATTCAAGGTGCAAACGAGAGTTAATAAAAGTGTTATAATGTAGTCAAAGGAATTTGATCTATTACAATTGCTCTGAGATGTTCAAGTGGCGCAACAAAGAGCCATTGTAAGATTTGTACAAGGGTTGAGTGATGAAACTTCATCAAAGACTAAGTTTCAGCCTTTTAGAACCCTTGATGACGTGATGAAGGATACTACCAAGGTAGAGAAGCAAATCAAAGTAAGAAACAAGCACTATAGCTGATCCCACAGTTCTGTTAGTTCTTAGAATCCCATAGGAGTTTCTAATAGTGAATTTGGGAGTTGTAGCCAGCAGACACACATGGAGACTTAAACAACACATATTGATGTGAATATGAAGAAACAATTATTTCGTTGACAATGATTTTACCATTTTCAAGCTGATGGTCCCAAAACCAGATTTATGACAATTCAATGTACAAATGAGAGTTAATAGAAGTGTTATAATGTAGTCAAAGGAATTGGATCTATTACAATTGCTTTGAGATGTTCAAAAGCCGCAACAAAGAGCCATTGTAAGATTTGTACAAGGGTTCAGTGATCAAACTTCATCAAAGGATAAGTTTCAGCCTTTTAGGACCCTTGATGACGTGATGCAGCATACTACCAAGGTAGAGAAGCAAGTCAAAGTAAGAAACAAGCATTATAGCTAATCCCAGAGTTCTGTTAGGTCTTAGATTCCCAAAGGAGTTTCTAATGGTGAATTTGGGAGTTGTAGCCAGAAGACACACATGTAGGCTTAAACAACACCTATTGATGTGAATATGAAGAAACAATGATTTAGTTGACAAGGATTTGACTATTTTCAAGCTGTTAGTCCCAAAACCAGAGTTATGACAGTTCAAGGTACAAATGAGAGTTAATAAAAGTGTTGAAATGTAGTCAAAGGAATTGGATCTATTACAATTACTTTGAGATGTTCAAGAGCCGCAAAAAAGAGCCATTGGAAGATTTGTACAAGGGTTGAGTGATGAAACTTCATCAAAGGTAAAGTTTTACCCTTTTAGGACCATTGGTGACGTGATGAAGCATACTACCAAGGTGGAGAAGCAAGTCAAAGTAAGAAATAAGCATTATAGCTGATCCGACAGTTCAAGTAGTTCTTAGAATCCCATAGGAGTTTCTAATGGTGAATTTGGGAGTTGTAGCCAGAAGACACACATGAAGGTTTAAACAACAGCTATTAATGTGAATATGAAGAAACAATGATTTCGTTAACAAGGATTTGACCATTTTCAAGCTAATAGTCCCAAAACCAGAGTTATGACAATTGAAGGTACAAATGAGAGTTAATAAAAGTGTTGAAATGTAGTCAAAGGAATTAGATCTATTACAATTGCTTTGAGATGTTAAAGAGTCGCAACAAAGAGCCATTGTAAAATTTGTACAAGCAATGAGTGCTGAAACTTCATAAAAGGCAAAGTTTCAGCCTTTTAGGACCCTTGATGACGTGATGCAGCATACTACCAAGGTGGAGAAGCAAGTCAAAGTAAGAAACAAGCATTATAGCTGATCCCACAGTTCAGTTAGTTCTTAGAATCCCATAGGAGTTTCTAATGGTGAATTTGGGAGTTGTAGCCAAAAGACACACATAGAGGCTTAAACAACACCTATTGATGTGACTATGAAGAAACAATGATTTCGTTAGCAAGGATTTGACCATTTTCAAGCTGATGGTCCCAAAACCAGATTTATGACAATTCAATGTACAAACGTGAGTTAATAGAAGTGTTATAATGTAGTCAATGGAATTAGATCTATTACAATTGCTTTGACATGTTCAAGAGCTGCAACAAAGAGTCAATGTAAGATTTGTACAAGGGTTGAGTGATGAAACTTCATTAAAGGCTATGTTTCAGCCTTTTAGAACCCTTGATGACGTGATGAAGGATACTACCAAGGTAGAGAAGCAAGTCAAAGTAAGAAACAAGCATTATAGCTGATCCCATAGTTCTGTTAGTTTCTAATGGTGAATTTGGGTGTTGTAGATAGAAGACACACATGGAGATAACTATTGATGTGAATATAAAGAAACAATGATTTTGTTGACAAGGATTATACCGTTTTCAAGTTGATGGTCCCAAAACCAGATTTATGACAATTCAATGTAAAATGAAAGTTAATAGAAGTGTTATAATGTAGTCAAAGGAATTGGATCTATTACAATTGCTTTGAGTTTTTCACGAGCCGCGACAAAGAGCCATTGTAAGATTTGGACAAGGGTTGAGTGATGAAACTTCATCAAAGGCTAAGTTTCTGCCTTTTAGGACCTTTGATGACGTGATGCAGCATACTACCAAGGTGGAGAAGTAAGTCAAAGTAAAAAACAAGCATTATAGCTGATCCCACAGTTCAGTTAGTTCTTAGAATCCCATAGGAGTTTCTAATGGTGAATTTGGGAGTTGTAGCCACAAGACACACATAGAGGCATAAACAACACCTATTGATGTGACTATGAAGAAATAATGATTTCGTTAGCAAGGATTTGACCATTTTCAAGCTGATGGTCCCAAAACCAGATTTATGACAATTCAATGTATAAATGCGAGTTAATAGAAGTATTATAATGTAGTTAAAGGAATTGGATCTATTACAATTGCTTTGACATGTTCAAGAGCTGCAACAAAGAGTTTAAGATTTGTACAAGGTTTGAGTGATGAAACTTCATCAAAGGCTAAGTTTCAGCCTTTTAGAACCCTTGATGACGTGATGAAGGATACTACCAAGGTAGAGAAGCAAGTCAAAGTAAGAAAAGATCATTATAGCTGATCCCACTATTCAGTTAGTTCTTAGAATCCCATAGGAGTTTCTAATGGTGAATTTGGGAGTTGTAGCCAGAAGACACACATAGAGGCTTAAACAAAACCTGTTGATGATAGTATGAAGAAACCATGATTTAGTTGAAAAGGATTAGACTATTTTCAAGCTGATGGTCCCAAAACCAGATTTATGAAAATTCAATGTACAAATGCGAGTTAATAGAAGTGTTGAAATGTAGTCAAAGGAATTGGATCTATTACAATTTCTTTAAGCTGTTCAAGAGTCGCAACATAGAGCCAGTGTAAGATTTGTACAAGGAATGAGTGATGAAACTTCATCAAAGGCTAAGTTTCAGCCTTTTAGGAGCCTTGATGACGTGATGCAGCATACTACCAAGGTTGAGAAGCAAGTCAAAGTAAGAAAAGATCATTATAGTTGATCCCACTATTCAGTTAGTTCTTAGAATCCCATAGGAGTTTCTAATGGTGAATTTGGGAGTTGTAGCCAAAAGACACACATAGAGGCTTAAACAAAACCTGTTGATGATAGTATGAAGAAACCATGATTTAGTTGAAAAGGATTAGACTATTTTCAAGCTGATGGTCCCAAAACCAGATTTATGAAAACTCAATGTACAAATGCGAGTTAATAGAAGTGTTATAATGTAGTCAAAGGAATTGGATCTATTACAATTGCTTTGAGATGTTCAAGAGTCGCAACATAGAGCCAGTGTAAGATTTGTACAAGGAATGAGTGATGAAACTTCATCAAAGGCTAAGTTTCTGCCTTTTAGGACCTTTGATGACGTGATGCAGCATACTACCAAGGTGGAGAAGTAAGTCAAAGTAAGAAACAAGCATTATAGCTTATCCCACAGTTCAGTTAGTTCTTAGAATCCCATAGGAGTTTCTAATGGTGAATTTGGGAGTTGTAGCCAAAAGACACACTTAGAGGCATAAACAACACCTATTGATGTGACTATGAAGAAACAATGATTTCGTTAGCAAGGATTTGACCATTTTCAAGCTGATGGTCCCAAAACCAGATTTATGACAATTCAATGTACAAATGCGAGTTAATAGAAGTGTTATAATTTAGTTAAAGGAATTGGATCTATTACAATTGCTTTGACATGTTCAACAGCTGCAACAAAGAGTTAAAGTAAGATTTGTACAAGGGTTGAGTGATGAAACTTCATCAAAGGCTAAGTTTCAGCCTTTTAGAACCCTTGATGACGTGATGAAGGATACTACCATGGTAGAGAAGCAAGTCAAAGTAAGAAACAAGCATTATAGCTGATCCCATAGTTCTGTTAGTTCTTAGAATCCCATAGGAGTTTCTAATGGTGAATGTGGGAGTTGTAGCTAGAAGACAAACATGGAGACTTAAACAACAACTATTGATGTGAATATGAAGAAACAATGATTTCCTTGACAAGGATTTTACCATTTTCAAGCTGATGGTCCCAAAACCAGATTTATGACAATTCAATGTACAAATCAAAGTTAATAGAAGTGTTATAATGTAGTCAAAGGAATTGGATCTATTACAATTGCTTTGAGATGTTCAAGACCCATGACAAAGAGCCATTGTAAGATTTGTACAAGGGTTGAGTGATGAAACTTCATCAAAGGCTAAGTTTTAGCCTTTTAGGACCCTTGATGACGTGATGAAGCATACTACCAAGGTAGAGAAGCAAGTCAAAGTAAGAAACAAGCATTATAGCTGATCCCGGGAGTTCTGTTAGGTCTTATATTCCCATAGGAGTTTCTAATGGTGAATTTGGGAGTTGTAGCCAGAAGACACACATGGAGGCTTAAACAACACCTATTGATGTGAATATGAAGAAATTATGATTTAGTTGACAAGGATTTGACCATTTTCAAGCTGATAGTCCCAAAACCAGAGTTATGACAGTTCAAGGTACAAATGAGAGTTAATAGAAGTGTTGAAATGTAGTCAAAGGAATTGGATCTATTACAATTTCTTTAAGATGTTTAAGAGTCGCAACAGAGAGCCAGTGTAAGATTTGTACAAGGAATGAGTGATGAAACTTCATCAAAGCCTAAGTTTCAGCCTTTTAGGAGCCTTGATGACGTGATGCAGCATACTACCAAGGTTGAGAAGCAAGTCAAAGTAAGAAAAGATCATTATAGCTGATCCCACTATTCAGTTAGTTCTTAGAATCCCATAGGAGTTTCTAATGGTGAATTTGGGAGTTGTAGCCAAAAGACACACATAGAGGCTTAAACAAAACCTGTTGATGATAGTATGAAGAAACAATGATTTAGTTGAAAAGGATTAGACTATTTTCAAGCTGATGGTCCCAAAACCAGATTTATGAAAATTCAATGTACAAATGCGAGTTAATAGAAGTGTTATAATGTAGTCAAAGGAATTGGATCTATTACAATTGCTTTGAGATGTTCAAGAGTCGCAACAAAGAGCCAGTGTAAGATTTGTACAAGGAATGAGTGATGAAACTTCATCAAAGGCTAAGTTTCTGCCTTTTAGGACCTTTGATGACGTGATGCAGCATACTACCAAGGTGGAGAAGTAAGTCAAAGTAAGAAACAAGCATTATAGCTGATCCCACAGTTCAGTTAGTTCTTAGAATCCCATAGGAGTTTCTAAGGGTGAATTTGGGAGTTGTAGCCAAAAGACACACATAGAGGCATAAACAACACCTATTGATGTGACTATGAAGAAACAATGATTTCGTTAGCAAGGATTTGACCATTTTCAAGCTGATGGTCCCAAAACCAGATTTATGACAATTCAATGTACAAATGCGAGTTAATAGAAGTGTTATAATGTAGTTAAAGGAATTGGATCTATTACAATTGCTTTGACATGTTCAACAGCTGCAACAAAGAGTTAAAGTAAGATTTGTACAAGGGTTGAGTGATGAAACTTCATCAAAGGCTAAGTTTCAGCCTTTTAGAACCCTTGATGACGTGATGAAGGATACTACCAAGGTAGAGAAGCAAGTCAAAGTAAGAAACAAGCATTATAGCTGATCCCGTAGTTCTGTTAGTTCTTAGAATCCCATAGGAGTTTCTAATGGTGAATGTGGGAGTTGTAGCTAGAAGACAAACATGGAGACTTAAACAACAACTATTGATGTGAATATGAAGAAACAATGATTTCCTTGACAAGGATTTTACCATTTTCAAGCTGATGGTCCCAAAACCAGATTTATGACAATTCAATGTACAAATCAGAGTTAATAGAAGTGTTATAATGTAGTCAAAGGAATTGGATCTATTACAATTGCTTTGAGATGTTCAAGAGCCGCAACAAAGAGCCATTGTAAGATTTGTACAAGGGTTGAGTGATGAAACTTCATCAAAGGCTAAGTTTTAGCCTTTTAGGACCCTTGATGACGTGATGAAGCATACTACCAAGGTAGAGAAGCAAGTCAAAGTAAGAAACAAGCATTATAGCTGATCCCAGAGTTCTGTTAGGTCTTATATTCCCATAGGAGTTTCTAATGGTGAATTTGGGAGTTGTAGCCAGAAGACACACATGGAGGCTTAAACAACACCTATTGATGTGAATATGAAGAAATTATGATTTAGTTGACAAGGATTTGACCATTTTCAAGCTGATAGTCCCAAAACCAGAGTTATGACAGTTCAAGGTACAAATGAGAGTTAATAGAAGTGTTGAAATGTAGTCAAAGGAATTGGATCTATTACAATTTCTTTAAGATGTTCAAGAGTCGCAACAGAGAGCCAGTGTAAGATTTGTACAAGGAATGAGTGATGAAACTTCATCAAAGCCTAAGTTTCAGCCTTTTAGGAGCCTTGATGACATGATGCAGCATACTACCAAGGTTGAGAAGCAAGTCAAAGTAAGAAAAGATCATTATAGCTGATCCCACTGTTCAGTTAGTTCTTAGAATCCCATAGGAGTTTCTAATGTTGAATTTGGGAGTTGTAGCCAGAAGACACACATAGAGGCTTAAACAAAACCTGTTGATGATAGTATGAAGAAACAATGATTTAGTTGAAAAGGATTAGACTATTTTCAAGCTGATGGTCCCAAAACCAGATTTATGAAAATTCAATGTACAAATGCGAGTTAATAGAAGTGTTATAATGTAGTCAAAGGAATTGGATCTATTACAATTGCTTTGAGATGTTCAAGAGTCGCAACAAAGAGCCAGTGTAAGATTTGTACAAGGAATGAGTGATGAAACTTCATCAAAGGCTAAGTTTCTGCCTTTTAGGACCTTTGATGACGTGATGCAGCATACTACCAAGGTGGAGAAGTAAGTCAAAGTAAGAAACAAGCATTATAGCTGATCCCACAGTTCAGTTAGTTCTTAGAATCCCATAGGAGTTTCTAAGGGTGAATTTGGGAGTTGTAGCCAAAAGACACACATAGAGGCATAAACAACACCTATTGATGTGACTATGAAGAAACAATGATTTCGTTAGCAAGGATTTGACCATTTTCAAGCTGATGGTCCCAAAACCAGATTTATGACAATTCAATGTACAAATGCGAGTTAATAGAAGTGTTATAATGTAGTTAAAGGAATTGGATCTATTACAATTGCTTTGACATGTTCAACAGCTGCAACAAAGAGTTAAAGTAAGATTTGTACAAGGGTTGAGTGATGAAACTTCATCAAAGGCTAAGTTTCAGCCTTTTAGAACCCTTGATGACGTGATGAAGGATACTACCAAGGTAGAGAAGCAAGTCAAAGTAAGAAACAAGCATTATAGCTGATCCCATAGTTCTGTTAGTTCTTAGAATCCCATAGGAGTTTCTAATGGTGAATGTGGGAGTTGTAGCTAGAAGACAAACATGGAGACTTAAACAACAACTATTGATGTGAATATGAAGAAACAATGATTTCCTTGACAAGGATTTTACCATTTTCAAGCTGATGGTCCCAAAACCAGATTTATGACAATTCAATGTACAAATCAGAGTTAATAGAAGTGTTATAATGTAGTCAAAGGAATTGGATCTATTACAATTGCTTTGAGATGTTCAAGAGTCGCAACAAAGAGCCATTGTAAGATTTGTACAAGGGTTGAGTGATGAAACTTCATCGTAGGCTATGTTTCAGCGTTTTATGACCCTTGATGACGTGATGCAGCATACTGCAAAGGTGGAGAAGCAAGTCAAAGTAAGAAACAAGCATTATAGCTGATCCCACAGTTCAGTTAGTTCTTAGAATCCCATAGGAGTTTCTAATGGTGAATTTGGGAGTTGTAGCCAGAAGACACACATGGAGGCTTATACAACACCTGTTGATGATAGTATGAAGAAACAATGATTTCGTTGACAAGGATTAGACCATTTTCAAGCTGATAGTCCCAAAACAAGAGTTATGACAGTTCAAAGTACAAATGAGAGTTAATAGAAGTGTTATAATGTAGTTAAAGGAATTGGATCTATTACAATTGCTTTGACATGTTCAACAGCTGCAACAAAGAGTTAAAGTAAGATTTGTACAAGGGTTGAGTGATGAAACTTCATCAAAGGCTAAGTTTCAGCCTTTTAGAACCCTTGATGACGTGATGAAGGATACTACCAAGGTAGAGAAGCAAGTCAAAGTAAGAAACAAGCATTATAGCTGATCCCATAGTTCTGTTAGTTCTTAGAATCCCATAGGAGTTTCTAATGGTGAATGTGTGAGTTGTAGCTAGAAGACAAACATGGAGACTTAAACAACAACTATTGATGTGAATATGAAGAAACAATGATTTCCTTGACAAGGATTTTACCATTTTCAAGCTGATGGTCCCAAAACCAGATTTATGACAATTCAATGTACAAATCAGAGTTAATAGAAGTGTTATAATGTAGTCAAAGGAATTGGATCTATTACAGTTGCTTTGAGATGTTCAAGAGTCACAACAAAGAGCCATTGTAAGATTTGTACAAGGAATAAGTGATGGAACTTCATCATAGGCTAAGTTTCAGCGTTTTATGACCCTTGATGACGTGATGCAGCATACTACAAAGGTGGAGAAGCAAGTCAAAGTAAGAAACAAGCATTATAGCTGATCCCACAGTTCAGTTAGTTCTTAGAACCCCATAGGAGTTTCTAATGGTGAATTTGGGAGTTGTAGCCAGAAGACACACATAGAGGCTTAAACAAAACCTGTTGATGATAGTATGAAGAAACAATGATTTAGTTGACAAGGATTAGACCATTTTCAAGCTGATGGTCCCAAAACCAGATTTATGAAAATTCAATGTACAAATGCGAGTTAATAGAAGTGTTATAATGTAGTCAAAGGAATTGGATCTATTACAATTGCTTTGACATGTTCAAGAGCTGCAACAAAGAGTCAATGTAAGATTTGTACAAGGGTTGAGCGATAAAATTTCATCAAAGGCTAAGTTTCTTTGAGATGTTCAAGAGCTGCAACAATTGCTTTGACATGTTCAAGAGCTGCAACAAAGAGTCAATGTAAGATTTGTACAAGGGTTGAGTGATAAAATTTCATCAAAGGCTAAGTTTCTGCCTTTTAGAACCCTTGATGACGTGATGAAGCATACAACCAAGGTAGAGAAGCAAGTCAAAGTAAGAAACAAGCATTATAGCTGATCCCACAGTTCTGTTAGGTCTTAGATTCCCAAAGGAGTTTCTAATGGTGAATTTGGGAGTTGAAGCCAGAATATGAAGAAACAATGATTTCGTTGACAAGGATTTGACCATTTTCAAGCTGATAGTCGCAAAACCAGAGTTATGACAGTTCAACGTACAAATGAGAGTTAATAGAAGTGTTGAAATGTAGTCAAAGGAATTGGATCTATTACAATTGCTTTGA